>JAAALK010000084.1:7857786-7946305 GCA_019279435.1 Zizania palustris | reverse complement strand
GACGACGTTGATGTCCATCGCCTAGGGTGCGGGCCCTCGGAGATGGGCGAGTAGTCGTCGTCGAGCATGTCGTCATCATCGCTCAGACTAGGAGCCGGGTTGGTCATCTCAACTAGCTTTATCCTCCACACCTGTTTTGTGGTTGGTCGAGGGCGGATTTCTTCAAAGACAGCATCGCGCTCGTCCTCGGCCTCCTTCTCGCGCATCTCATGTGCCTGTAGTCGTTGCAGACATCTCTTTTGTGATTTGTACATGCCTGGAGGTGCCCAAGATGGTCGTGGCTTGGTGCCAGGTGCTACTACCTAGTTTTCTACCAACTATAGTCGAAGTGGCACTGCTCCCTTTGGCTTCGTGCACTCTATGTTGGAGGGACCTTCGCTGTGGACCCCAGCAATCGGACCAGCGTTGTTCGGCCGATCGAACCAGGCTTCAGCGCGGGCTCTAGCTGAAGCATGGGGCTTACCTTCGTCATACTTCAGTGATAAGGCCTTCGGAATAGGGACATCCTGTGACCCTTCTCTGACCGTGATTGCTTCAGACTTCCTGTCTTCAGCCTCCACACGCCTATACTCCTCGACTTCGCCCTGCATGGTTCGATTCGGAGGTACCACAGACAGCATGTGGACGATGCCTCCCTCCGCTGCGTTTGCTTGTCCTTGCCATTCATAATACTCCGAAGGAAAACAAGGCATAATGTTAACTTGCGGAGGGTACTCCGGCTGTGACACGTATGGAGCCCACGGAGTTCCTGTCCAGTTGTACAACAGAGGCATCGGTGGCTCTAGTGGCCTCACCCACTTTGAGCTGAAATGGTTACACGGAGGGGGTTCAGCAGAGTCGACGGTGTCTCGGACTATATCAGTGAGGGGTCCTGCCAGGCCGTAGGTACATTCGGCCAGTGCGGGCCGAAGCCTCCTGTCGAAGGGTTCATCCAAAGTGGTGTGGGGTTCGGCCATTGGGGGCCGAAGTTACCGTACGGGGGGTTCAGCCATTGAGGCCCAAAGCCGTCGTGCGGGGTGTTAGGCCACTATGGCCCGAAGTACCTGTGCGAGGTGTTAGGCCATTGTGGCGCAAAGTCCCTGTGCGGGGGGTCCAGCCACTGTGGTCCGAAGCCATCCTCCGAACGCCTTGGGCCCTTCGGCGGACCTAGCTTTTTAGCACGGGGACCTACTTCCTTTTCTTTTCTCTGATGCTTGTTCAACAACACCTTGTACGTTACCTTCGGCCTCTTGTGAGTCTTAGACGAAGGGTTGTTAACGTTCTGCTTCCACACTCCTACTTCGGGGTTCTTTGGTATGAGCGTGCGAGTGCGCGGCTCTCCAACAAATACATCCTTTCCCTTAGTTGACTCAGCCTGTTCTGGCCAAATCAATACCTTCTTCTCGCCGAGGTTGATGGCGTTGACGGGAAAAGGATCTTTGTCCAGCTTCATCTTTGGATCATTGTCTATCTTCAATCGTCCTTCTTTTATGGCCGATTGGACCTGCCACCGAAAAACATTGCAGTCGTTAGTATTATGTGAATGTGAATCATGCCACTTACAATATGGATGCTTCTTCAACTCATCGGTAGAGGGAATGACTTGACCTTTAGGCAACCTGAGAAGCTGGTTCTTTAAGAGAAAATCGAATATTTTATCACACATAGTTATGTCAAATGAGTACTTGACCTCACTAGGCCGATTCTTTGTGGGAGACAACCGTAATTTGGAGCAAGTGACAAGTTTGCTCTTGGCATTCCAAACCCATTCGGCCGCGTACATGTCGGCTGAATCCTCGTCTTCTGATTCCTCCTCGTCGGAGCGTTCCATGATGTGGATTTCAGCCCTAAGCTTGTTAAACGTCTTAATGAACTTTTTATCTTTGGTTCGGCCTTCTTGGACCAAAGCCTGCTGTAAAACTTGGCTAACTTCTAAAAAGTTCTGGTTGTCTATTTTTTCTAAAAGCTAGTTCCGCCAAGTCCCTTTCTAAAATGTTAAGGGTGAAACATCAGTTTCTAGTATCCCTAAAACGCTTGATGTACTCAGAGGTGTTCTCGTTAGATTTCTGCCTAACCGATTTCAAATGTGAAAGCCTAAGTTCCGTCTCACCTGTGTAAAAGTAATCATGGAATTTCCATTCTAAATCATCCCATGTCTGGATGGAGTTCGGCGGGAGCGCCGAAAACCAAGTGAAAGCGGTGCCAGATAGCAAGAGAGAAAACAGTCTAACTTTTAAAGCGTTTATCCCGCTAGCTTCTCCACACTGTTCTAAAAATTGGCTAACATGCTCTAGTATTATTTTGCTACCCTCGCCGTCGAATTTAGTGAATTTAGGGATTCTATAGCCGTGGGGGTAGGGTATTGTATCGAGATGATCGGGATATGGCTTACTGTAAACCCTAACCCGATCCTTAGGCACGAAGCCGGTGTACTGCCTAAATAGTGCGCGGATCCTCTCCTCTAGGTAATCTTGGCCTGCTGCCTACGCACGTCTCTCGTGCGGGGGCGCGACACGCGGTGGGATATCAGCGTGTTGTCCATGGGCCTCTTCCCTACGTGCTACCTGTATGACGTGCTCGTGCCCGGGTGCCTGCGCATGTGTCGCGAGTAGCACGGGTACTGGCGCAGGTGGTGGCGTGTGGTACACAGTGCTAGTTTGGCCGTAAGCATAATGATTAGTCTTGGCCATGAGTGTTGGGGACGAAGACATAACGAACGTAGCCCCCAAGCATCACTTCTTGGAGTGTCTTCAACTTTGCCTCAATCTCGGCTCGGTCTTCTACGGGGATATCTTCAAGAGTAGGTGTTAAGATGTTGCGGTTGTCGATATCCACGCCTCCTATGGTGTCCATCGGCGGTGTAGACGTAGTAGTCGTTGTAGATGTACTGGTGGCCGATGTAGACGTACCCGTCATGTTGGCGTAGCTTTCCCCAATGGAGTCACCAAAAAGTGTGTTGACACGAAAATGTGCCCCCACACTTGGGTCAGTTCGACGATCCAATAGTGTGTAGATACTTAGGGACAAGCCTAAGCATAACACAGCACCGACATCGCGTTCCGACTACCCTTAGCCGTAGTAAGGGGGTGGAGTCACTAGGCAATCAGATCACACAAAATAATCCAATTAGCCCAAAGAAATATTTTAAACAGAATAAACTAGCAAATCGATCGGAGCCCGTCTGCTTCGAAGTATGGTGCGAAGGGGTCACCGAAGTGTACTTTCGTCATCTGACGTGAAGTGTCCCACCAAAGGGTACCTTCGGCGTTCAGACTGATCTGATCGAAGATGAACTCTGAACGGTTCTGGACGCGACAGTCACCTACGAAAAGCGGGGTTTGGCGTGAAGTCTCCGATACAGCAAGATACAGAGTAAAAGACCCTAGCGCAACGCGTGAGCGTAACTTCTTCCAGAGCGGAGTGCGAGCGTGGCAAAACCTGTTGTGATGAAGTGTGCTGGCGAAGCGTGCGGTCAAAGAAGCAGTCTCGTCGAAGGCTGTTCTGGCAACCTCCGAAACTGATCTCTCAGCTCCGGACACCTCTAGCGAAGTAGCTCCAAACGTGGAAACCTGCAACAGAGAAGATACGAAGTACTAATTCGGCCCGAGGACCGAATTCTGCTAAGTGTTGCACTAGTGGCGAAGGTAGCAATCTGTTACGCAGATTAGGGGATACTTCACAGGCGAAGTAACAAGGGGATAACAATCTATTACGCGGATTAACGGATACTTCACATGCGAAGTAACAAGGCGATAGAAATCTATTACGTAGATTAACGGATACTTCACAAGCAAAGTAACAAGGATTACCACTATTCCGAAGTGGCTGTCGGAGGTCTTCTAGGCAAACCCACGAAGAGGTACAGAAAGTAAAGATAAAGTAAATGCGATCAAAGCTAGGGCTTTGTGTTTGATTTTTGTTGGGGGGTCTCTGAACTAGCTTCACCTTTCTATTTATAGGGGCTAAACCTCTGATCTAATCTGCTATAATTCGGCTGGATAGAGATAAAAACATAGCCGGAATCGTGCCCAACTCTATCTCTACCGAAGTGGGCCTGCGGTCAGGCCCATCAAAGTCTGCTCATCGGGCCGAAGCTTCTGCTGCGTGGGCCTCCGAAGGCTTCCTGGACGAAGGCCGTGGGCTGGCCGGAAGCTTTCGTAGCCCGTAGCCCAATGGTACTTCGGTCCTGTAGGGCTTCGGCCTGACCCGGGACATGTGTAGTTTTGGCCCAAATTTCCAAAATTGATATTTTGACAATCTTAACCATTGATGCCATTTTTTGCTATCAACAATATGGTCCTTCCCATTTGTTTCCTAATTTCCCTGGAGCAATTACACTTCGCAGTACCAACTGACTCGTTCTAAGTTCATTGACTTTTACCTTCGGGTCGTACCATGCCTTCGTCTGGTCTTAGTACTTTGTCAAATCGCCAACAACTCGAAGCTTTGTTTCTTCAGATAAGTCAAGCGATGTGTTTCTTTCATCTTTATCTTCTGGCTCCATTTCTCGAGCGATCCACCTTTCAGCTCCGTTGGACTCATGGCTTCGTCGCCGAACAACAATCTGAATGGGGTAAAACCTATAGACCTAGCTTGAGTGGTCTGAATGGACCACAAAATATTAGGAAGCTCTTCAGTCCATAACCCCTTAGCCAACCCTACAACCCTACAACCCTTTGATTCAAGCCAGATAGAATGTTTCCATTGGCTCGTTCGACGGCTCTGTTGGGATGAGGATGACGGATGGCTACAAAGAACATTTTATTTCCCAGTCCTTCACAGAATTTTTATTTCCCGAAGTTGAGCTTTATATAACACTCCACTGACAAGCTTATAATTTCGGACCCTTGACTGTAGCCTTTGCAAATCTGGGCCTTCTAGGTGAGTTGAATTGTTTTGCAAAAAATCCAATATCGGGCTCCACCAATCAGTGATTGGTATACAAAAAACTTCAGTGGAGGGTGGGTGATGTACCGAAGGGTTGACAAGCTCTTCATAAAAATCCCCTTCCGGGACATCCAATGCTCGGGCTGCACCCTTCGCTAGGACATCTACAAGCTGATTATCTGCCCGAGGGATGCTTTAGATGGAGATTCCTTTGAATAATGTCTCCGTCTTGCGGATCTCTTCTAAGTACTTCGCAAGATGTGGATGTCGAGCTTGGAAGCTTTTGTCAACATGCCCTGCAATAACTTGGGAATCTGTTTTTATTACAATTCTAGTTGCTCCAAGCGCTCTCGCTTTTCGGAGACCAAACAGGATTCCTTCGCATTCTGCAGTATTGTTAGTGGACTTAAAGTTGAGCCTTGCATAATACATTGCTTTTTGTCCTGAAGGAGATATTATCACGGCTCTGGCACTAGCTCTGGATGCCTGAAATGCTCCGTCGGAGAATATTGTCCATATTCCTTCGCATGATTATTCCAGAGCCCAAATTGCAGATGAACTCCACTCTACAAAAAAGTCGGCTACAACTTGGGCTTTAATGGCTGTTATTGCAGTGAAGGAAATGCCAAAGGTGGCTAGCTCGATAGGCCATTTTTCCAAATCTCCTTGTGGAGTCTTTGCTCCAGAGCATATCACCAAGGGGATACGATATAGGGATAATTATATTGTGTGCTAAAAAGTAATGCCTCAGCTTCCGCGAGGCCATTACCACCGCATATGCAAATTTCTCGAGCTCGGAGTACCGTGTTTTTGCTCCGGACAAGGCTTCTGAAACGAAGTATACTGGGTTCTCCACCAGTTTTCCATTGAGCTCTTTTTCTGTAACAAACATTGCACTTACTGTGGAGCCTGTTGCTGCAAGATAAAAGAGGAGAGTTTCCTCTGCAAGGGGCACAGTAAGCATTGATAAATTTCCAAGATAGTCCTTGATTTCGTCGAAGCTTTTTTGGCACTCCGATGTCCACTTGAAACTTTCAGACCATTTTAAGGCTTTGAAAATTGGGAGGCTTCGCTCCGCTAATCTAGTCAGGAATCTGCTAAGAGGTGTGAGGCGTCCTGTTAACTTCTGGACTTGCTTCAAATTTTCAAGCGGAGCCATTCTTTGTAGTGCACTTATCTACGTCGGGCTAGCTTCGATTCCTCTGCTCGAAACTAAGTTCCCTTGTAATTTTCCTGCTTGAGCTCTAAAAATACATTTTTCAGGATTGAGTCGAACTCCACATGCCAGGAGGCTCTCAAAAGTTTGTGCTAAGTCTAGATTATGATGGTGCTTTAAAGCACTCTTTATCACAATGTCATCCATATAGGCTTCAACATTTCGTCCTATTTGGTGACCTAGAGCTTTAGCAATAAGACGTGTAAAAGTTGCCCTGGTATTTCTCAAGCCGAAGGGCATTTGGACATAACAGAATACTCCGAAAAGAGTTATAAAGCTCGTCTTGGCTTCGTCTTGGCGTTTTAGCTAGATTTGATGATAACGAGAGCCTGCATCAAGGAAACTTAGGAGCTCAGAACCAGCCATAGAGTCAACAAGATAATCTATGCGGGGCATGTGGTAGGGGTCTCATGGGCATGCTTTATTTAGGGATGTGAAGTCAATGCACATGGGCTATTTGCCGGAGCCCTTTTTCTTGATGAAGATAGGGTTAGCCAACCACTCCCTGTGGGCCACTTCTCTAATGATTCCGGCTCTTAGCCACTTTTCTACCTCCGCCTTAGCAACGTCCGCTCTTTCAGTTGACAATTTGCGGAGCCCCTGGCGAATTGGTCGAGCATTAGGGTTAATGAGCAAACTATGCTCGATAATGCTATGGTCAATGTTAGGGATATCTTCGTCTGACCAGGCGAAGATATCTAGATTTTCTTGAACTACTTCTTCCAGCGACGTAGAAATCTCCGAAGGCAGCCCCTTACCGAACTAAAAGGGGTATTCTTTGCCTTCTTTGGCAATGATCCTCATGACTACATCACCTTCGGGGCTTGGATTGAGAGAAAGGTCCTTCAGAGGGTCTAGGGACCCCAAAGCCTCCTCCGAATGTTCATGCACATTGTTTACCTGCCGAGGATCGAGAGGTGGGCCGTGGGGATACTCCGCTCTCCGAGCTGTGGCCTAGTCTCCTGGGACTATAAGGACTCCACCTTACGTGGGCATTTTGAGACACAAATAATTGTGGTGTGCCACAGCTCCAAATTGATTCAGCGTCCCTCATCCGAAGATTGCGTTGTAGGCGTACAGAGCGTCGACAATGTTAAATATGACCTCCTCGACTATGGCTAGGGCACCTCGCCGAAAGAAACCTCGAGGCCTATTTGGCCGAGGGCATCGAGAGGAGGGCCTGCAAAGCCTTCTAGTGGGCAAGCTGCTGGAAGTAGATGCCTTCGAGGGGATACACATTTGATCGAAGGCTTGGACAAAGAGTATGTCAGCGGAGCTTCCACCGTTGACTAATACCGTTCGAACTTCCACTCCGGCGATATCAGCTAAAATGGCAAGGGGGTAAGCATGGGGGAATTTCACCCCTACAGCATCATGGGCAGAGAATGAAATGGGCACATTGGACCACTTGGGCATTTCTGCAGCTGAGTTTGAAGTCCCTATATGCCCTACTTCCTGAACATATTCCCTTCGCTAACGCTTTGACATATTACCGAGGTTCCTCCCTCCGGAGATCGGTAGGACCACTCATTTGTCATGATCTTGAGGGTCTTCTTGCTTCGGTGGTGGCATAATGTTGGCCACCAGAAGTTGCATAGGAGTTTCGAGATTGCCTGCACGCCCGGCAGCTTGTATGGGCTCTAGCCATGCTGCCAGAGTAGGTCGATCTTTAGTGCCTCGCCCTGAGTTTCTCCCTAGATAATCACCTCGGAGAGTTAGTATAGACTTACATTCTTTGGTGGCATGGCTTATGTTTTCCCCTTCACATAACAAAAAAAATTCTGGCCTAGGCCAACTGGTTTTTCTAGTGGCTTAGAGCCGCTAGTTTTATTGCCTTGAGCCCGTTGATAGTTGGAAGGCATCTTTAGATCAGAGGGGGAAATATTCAACAGTTCGGAGCGAAAATGCTTTTTTCCTCTTCTCTGATCGTTAGAATGATTATCGAAGGGGGCCCGCGGAGGACTCGGAGCTCCTAGCTCCATCTTGACTTCTTGGGGGAGGATTGGTGTGGACACAACGATTCTCCGGAGGCATCCCTCTTCTGCTTTGGTATACTGCTCGAAGTATGCCATCAATTGCGCTACTGAAGACACCGACTTTCATGAAGTTTGCTAAGGAGGTCGGGATTCATCACACCTTCGCGCGCCGCATCCACCACATATGATGTGGACAACCCCTTGATTTGGGACTTGGTGTGGGCGAAGCGTGTGAAGTATTCTCGAAGAGTTTCTCCCGCCTGCTATTTCACCTGAAAAAGGCTTCCAGTAGACATCAGGGCTACAAAAGTCCCCTTGAAATTGCTCACGAATTTCTTCTTCAAGTGCTCTCATGACTTAATTGATCCTGGCTTTAGGGACTAGAACCAACGAAGTGATACACCTTCTAATGCGAGGAGGAAAGACTTTGCCATCATATTTCGGACCCCTCCGCTGGCTTCTATTGCAAGGGCGTAAGAGCGAGAAAATTCACCGGGGTCAGACCCTCTGGAGTACTTGTGCAGCTTCAATGCTCGGAACCTAGGATTGAAGCGCACCTTCTGCATGTCTAGATGCAGCGGAGATTCATCATTGAAGGAGGCGTTCTCAGCATTCTCTTAGACTTGAGGGGCTTCGGGATAATTATCGAGGCCGTCGTATTGATGCATCTCCGAAGCAAGAGGGTTTGCTTGAGGGCGAAGCCTATGTGCGGCCTCCTGCATCCATCTTTCCACCCTCTGTAATACTTAAAACAATCCTCCGTCATAGTCAGCTAGTAGAAACCCGCTCTTTTGAGCATCAACCTCATTTTCTGGGCCTACTGATGATTGCCACAAAGTCCTTCATGGACTTCTCCCATAGCCACTTGGGATTGCTCATGGTCTAGACACTTTAACAGTACTCCGTCAATGGTTCAACGATACACTGTGTCGTCTAGCAACACAAATTTAAACTCTTGTCGTCGAACATTCCTATCAACCCTTTGGCTAGGGTCTCTCAAACACTGGACGATTGGAGTTCACCAATCTCCCTTATGGACTTCTGAGGGTTTCGCTAGCTCACTCCTTGAAAAAACTTCTAGGCTACTGACCTCAGGTTGGCCCCCGAGCCCTTCTTGCTCCTGCCAAAGCCTCACTGGTCTGGCCATGCAGAGCACATCAGGTCGAAGCCCCCTGCCGGACGGTTCGGGCTCCTGGAGGCCCTCACTGTCAAGAGGACTTCGTCTCACATTCTCCGGCGTGCCCGACGCTTCGGTGGGCGGAGTACTCCGGTCCCAGTACCTCGGCACACGGTAGTCTCCGGCAGCCGGAGGGGTCCGACCTGGAGGGTGCGCCTGTCCGAAGTCACTGGTTTGGGCAGTGAGACCAAACATCGGCTTCTCCTGTACAAAATTTTCCTCTCCTTACTTGGTAACTAGATGCTTGCCGAGCCAAATCATTGACAACTGAATTGGCTTCTTTTGACACATGAGAAATTTTGATGTTATCAAAGTAGCAACTATATCCAGGCACTTATCCATGTAGCTGTTTAGCAAGCCATTAAAACATTGAGCACTCTTAGCCACTTGTTGTACCACTAACAGGGAATCACCATGCGCATGAACATGTTTAACACCCATGGATTCTAACAATTCAAGCCCTAGCAGTAAAGACTCGTATTCAACTTGGTTGTTGGTAGAGGGAAATTCTAAGCGAGCCAAGGTTTCAAAGTGCGCTCCGCTAGGTGATATGAGGACCACTCCAATACCTCAGCCATTTTTGCAAGCCGAACCATCAAAGTAAATTTCCCACGACATTACTTCAATCAAAGCAATATTGTCGCTCCAACTGACGTCTATGTGGTGATCAACTATATTGTTGGCTACGATCTGGCCTTTCATAGCTCTTAGGGGTTGATAGGACAAATCATATTCAATCAAACCATAAGCCCACTTTCCGATTCTTCCACTTAGAATCGTCTTTTGCAACATGTGTTTTATAACATCGGTTTGGCAAACGACAACACATGTAGTAGGGATAAGATAGTGGCGCAATTTGGTGCACGCGTAGTAAAGTGATAAACACAAATGTTCCACAAACACATACCTAGTCTCGGTGTCCAGCAGGCGGCGGATCAAGAATGTGATGATGTACTCTTTTCCTTCCACCTCCTGGGTTAGCATGGCCCCGATCACGCTATCTTCAGCAGCAATGTACAGCCAAAATGGAATCCCGGCTTTGGGTGCTCTTACCATGGGAGGCGATGATAAGCACTCCTTGATCTTCTCAAAGGTGCTTTGCTGGCTTGCCCCCCAAGTGAACTCGGCCTCGTTCTTTAGCCGGAGTATGGGGACAAAGGAGTCAATCTTGCCAGACAAGTTAGATATAAAGTGACGCAAATAATTCATCTTGCCTAGCAACTTCTGCACATCCTTTTGTCATGTCGGCGCCATAACATTTCTAAGAACTTACCCGTCGACACGCCAAAAGCACATTTGAGTGGGTTCATTTTTAAGCCATACTGTCGCATCCTATCAAAAGCAACTTTCAAATCGGCTAAATGGTTTCCCATAGCATCCGATTTGACTACAACATCATCAATGTAAACTTCTAACATAACTCCTAGCAAGTCATGAAAGATCAAGTTCATAGAACGCTGATATGTGGCACCAACATTCTTCAAACCAAAAGTCATAACGACCCACTCGAATAAAATGACAAAACCAGGGCATCGAAAAGATGTCTTGTAGACATCCTCTTGGGCCATAAAGATTTGATTATAACCAGCAATGCCATCAAGAAATCTTAGTACCTTGTGTCCTAAAGTATCATTGATTAGCATGTCGGCTATCGACATCAGATACTCGTCCTTCGGGGTGGCCTTGTTCAGCTCCCTGAAATCAATGCATACTCCTATCTTGCCACTCCCTTTCTTCTCTACAGGCACAATGTTAGCGACCCATTCTATGTGTCCAAATGAAAGAGTTAAATATCAGAGCTTATAAGTATAAACTCAGCTCCAAAAATTATAAACATCACTATATGAACGTACAGTTCGAAGAACTCTACGAAAGAGTTAAATTCATGATTACCAAGTGCTATTGCCAAGCACCAGTTTCTTATACCAAACATTGTGTACGACGGACCTTATTGCATTGCATATGGTCCCCCACGCACAAGGAGGGGCAGGGGAGTAAGGTACAATGATGCTTATTAGATAATTTGTATTAATTCGATAATCATGATACAATCATCCTAATTAGGAAAAATTATTATCTAAACCTAAATAAAAGTGGAGACCCCTCCGACCTCTAGAACTACCCCTAGGACCAGTTCGGTCTTCGGAGCCTGGAGTTCTCAAAACTTTTCTATTGGTCCGATTGCTTTTCTTCTCCGAAGCCTGCAACTTTTTCTGTTCTTCTTGAAGTTCAGCCCAGGATAGAAGATTTTCGGAGCTAGCCTCCGTTGGGTCTTCGAATTGGTACTCTGAGTCAGAACAATCAACATACTGTTAGGACGAAGATTATACTACCTTATCCTCTTCTTTAATATAAGAAAGAACTTCGCTACAAACATCGAGTGCTATTTCCCCTTGCTCCCCTCGAGGAACCGAAAATCACGAGCACCTGTAGGCCTCAAGCTTTAGAGGATAACCCATTGTTGGTGAAGCCCTTCATTAAGCTCTAATACTTTGAGCTCGGGATCCGAAGTAAGAAGCAAAACCTAAAAACAAACATTCAAGCGAAGACTTTTCATTTATAAACTTTTCATTCATTAAAATAAAAGGGCATTACAAGATCTCTTGTACGTAATTAAACGCCCTAGAAGCTAGACCTTTGGGTCGGTAGGCGGAGCAGTTGTCGAAGCTACAGCCGGAGGCTTCATCTGAGCCAGCCTCTACCGACGGGCTTCATCGATCCAAGCCTTGGTCGTAACTTCATTGTTGTTGGGGGAATATATTTCCCTTTACAGGGGCCAAATGACGTCAGCCTCAGGCAGCCATCGGCCCAGAGCCCAACATTGTCGAGGCCCATTTCCGCTACAAGAAGCTGTTCCCAGACCTCAAGTTCAGTCCAGAGGCCGCCCTCCGGAGCCCAGTTCGGAGGCCGCCCTCTGGAGCCTAGCTCGGAGGCCGCCCTCTGGGAGCCCAGTCCGGAGGCCGCCCTCCGGAGCCCAGTTCGGAGGCCGCCCTTCGGAGCCTAGCTCGGAGGCCGCCCTTCGGAGCCTAGCTCAGAGGCCGCCCTCCGGGAGCCCAGTCTGGAGGCTGCCCTCCGGAGCCAAGTCCGGAGGCCGCCCTCCGGGAGCCCAGTTCGGAGGCCGCCCGCCGGAGCCTAGCTCGGAGGCCGCCCTCCGGGAGCCCAGTCCGGAGGCCGCCCTCCGGAGCCCATTCCGGAGGCCGCCCTCCGTAGCCAAGTCCGGAGGCCGCCCTCTGGAGCCAAGTCCGGAGGCCGCCCTCCGGGAGCCCAGTCAGGAGGCCGCCCTCCGGGAGCCCAGTTCGGAGGCCGCCCTCCGGAGCCCAGTCCGGAGGCCGCCCTCCGGGAGCCAAGTTCGGAGGCCGCCTTCTGGAGCATGCTTTGAAGCCCCCCTCTGGGGTACACTTCGAAGCCTTCTCCCCAGCCTCCGCCTTCGGTGTGTCTTTTAGCTAGTCAAAGCCTGGCATAGCCTGACACGTCTGTAAAGCTGTAAAGTTGTCTGGTACTTTTGTACAGTAGCTAGCTCCCTTTCCCTGTCTACCCCTATAACCCTAGGGGCTTGTAGAGGGTATCTTGGTCTTTTCCTTAAGGCCAGCGTGCCTATAAAAGCAGGGCCAAGCCCTTGTAGCGGGACACACGCTCCGGGGGGCCAAGAGACCCTGGAATTATTACTCCATACTAGGCATACCATGCCAAATCCACCACAACTGGACATAGGGTTATTATCTCCCAGGAGAGGCCCAAACCAGTATAAACCCTTTTCTCCCTCTGTTAGAGTCCTTCGAGGCTCATTCTCTACATCACACTCCACCACACAAAAACCTGCTGGAACTAACACAATTGTTCCAACAGTTGGCGCCATCCGTGGGGAGCTTAGTCCTAGAAGCTAAGTTCTCTACCGCTGTCTGCAACCCGAAGTACGCCTGAGGGGGGAGCTTCGAAGCTTTCTTGCTTCGCGCACCCTCCGGCAAGGGGCTTCGGGTGCAGCTCGAAGGCCACCCTCACCTTCCTCCATCCTTCACATACCGAAGCTCACTCTCCGGCAAGGGGCTCCGCTCCACGTTTCGAAGGCTGTCAAAGCCCCAAGGGCTACAAGGTATGTACGGCCCGAAGCCTTACTTCGATGCACCAATTTGCAATTACACTAACTAGTAGTGGGCCCGTGCTACGCAACGGTAAAAATAAAAACAATAAATATGTTAAGTTTGAAATAATTTTTTAATTAGTTAAATTAAGTTCAGCAACAACAATGAATTTGGCAATACAAATGTACCAATCTATGCTCCATCAGTGTTTCACTTTCATAAGACCTAAGAAGATTGATTATAAAATAACCATCAGGTAGAAGCTCTAAGCATAATTTGTGCAAACCAGTTATCTAAGGATCCAACTAATAGTTGGTCGGTCACTTATTGCAACATTGTAATAAAAAGTACAGGAACAAAAACATAACATCAAGAGCATTGCCCAGTGCACACCGCCATTTCTAGGTGTAGGTTGATAAAAGACAGTAGAATTGAAGTTATAATTTAAGTTAAACAAATAATTGTTTAGCCCAACATTTCACATGATAAACTTGTATAAGCAGGACAAATTTTTTGAGTTAATGCATTGGGAAATGTCATGAAACTCCTTGTATTCACACAGCGTGTGAATGACTTCAAAACAAAATTTCTAATTTAAAGAAACATGATATGCTTTTCAACTAATCAATCAATCAGATTACGACTACAAAAACAATTGTCCTTTTCAAGTGACACAAACAAAACACATAATTATCTAGTTCTATCATTACTTTCATAAATGAGTTGCTCTTAACACTATCACTACCATTCATGCACTCACTTGTATGCCAAATGGAATACAATAAGGTAAATTAATTCAACGACAATGAGCCAATGATTGAAAAACACATGATTACACTATATTTTGATCATGTCATTTTCCTCAAGGACTGCTTGAGCAGTGGCTAGTGGAGATAAATGGTAGACTATATTGTTTACAGATAAGTAATGATTGCAGTTAGGTTTTATTACTAAAGGTACCAGTCTAGTAATACCAACACCACCTAAGAGATTATTTGAATTCATCTATATCAAGTAGTTAAAATTGAAATACACCAACTAATTAGCACATAGTAAATAGCATCAGATCGTGTTGATAAACTTGAACAACATTTTAGTGTATAACCTTCTCAATCGCTCATTATTTGCATAGCATAAAAAAAGAAGCTCACTTCTTGTCTGAACCTCAACAAACAATAGGAATCATCATGCATCAGCTATTACACAATTCACATTAGCATGGAAGTAACAAACTGAAGCTAAGCTATGGCAAATATCAGTCAGTGAGCAATATACATAAGTGCTAGTAAAACAAATTAAGCACAAGAGATGTAAAGCAAAATGAGGATATGATCAATTTGAAATACAACATGATGGGAAAGGAGTTCATGTTTCTCCACCCCTTAATATAGAGTTAAATGAAAAAAAACCTTCTCATAAGTCAAATATTATAACTACAATTGCAGGTTAAACAAGAGCTCAAGCTATGACATCAACCATGAAAAAGAACATCACATCTGACATCCTAATACAAGAGACAAAAAGACAACTTACTTCTTATCAATTTATGGAACAACAGTCTCATGAGCCTTCTCAACGATCACCTGAAATAGCATATCACATAACTTAATTAATACAGATGTTTGTCGAAGAAATGCAGACAAAATAGGGGAAGTCATAGATATATTACATGAATTCTTTCCAAGTACTTCTCATGGGTCCTAGTAGGCTCATCTTGCCTCCTTTCTACAATATTATTCAAGATTCAAACATCATAAGGTGAACCGAATATATAGAGGGATGGTCACAATGCGAAAAATGCAATCTAAGATGCAAAAACAAAAAACTCGCAACAAATAGACTTGACAAGACAATCTCTTTTCTCTAGAATAAAATTTAGCCTTTGCAAATAAAATAGAAACACTTCTATGCACCTTCTTCGCAGGTCTAACAAGCCTCAATGCAACTTTTGTTGCTGTGTTGGTAGGAGAAAGAACATTGCTGCTCTAAATGCAATATCAAGAAATCCATCAGAACTAAATGCAGCCTGCCATTTCTGCACACTCAATGTACATTAACTGCATAACAAATAGTCTCAAGTGGCAAACCATTGTTGCATAATGGAGATGATAGCTGCCTAAATGGTTGGTTTCAGAAGAAGAAATTAAATTATAGACCCCAATATCATGTACATTAACCAGACAAGCAAAATTCGTGTATTGCATATAATTCAAGTGCAGATCATTAGTACAAATATTCAATAGATTACTCTTCCAAGTTAGTCGGGATGAACTTCCTTAATTTGTGCATTAAGTGAACTCTGGAACATCTGATTTAACCCCTTACATTTCAAGATAATTGGATTAGAGCAGTAAAATGCAATATTTCCTACACAAACACAATAGAAAGATATTTAGGACTCACATACATCGTGACAAATATCATGCTAATAGTTGACAGGACAACATTGTTAGCACTTTCCAACGCTTCAGTAAGAGTTTCCACTTCCATCTCAAACAATGAATCAACTTCAAGAATTGGGGTAGAAGGCTATGCATTTTGAGTGCATACCATTTGTTGTGGCCAATGACAGTGTTGAATTATGTGCTCAAATTGCTCTCAAAACAAACAAATTTAAATCATGGGATTTCCCAATAGAGGTGTTCAAGTATATGAAACTGATCATCAGTTACTCCACCACCACAACTCCACAAGAAACAATCACCATATTACTGAGCATGGTGCACTATAAAATTTTATAACTTTGCTTATAATAAGGCTATCCCATAACATCACTTTTGACTAATCAACCAGTGTTATTAAAACGGCCCTAGCATTACCATTTATTTGTTTTCTGCTATCATTTCAAATAGTATAATCCGCGGTACAATAAATAGAAAATTTAGCATATGTAGAAGGCGACAGAATCTTGATAATTTACACTGATTCAATCTAGGAGAAAAATATATAACGAGTTAATAAGATCCATGATGAAGAAATCAAAATAAAGTTCATACAAGAACTGGTGTTACCTCTTGAGACACGGCTTGGGTGCAGATGCCAATACGACACCATCGTCGACAGTGGAGGCACAACACCGGAGCTGCACAGTCGATGTAGCCGGTGCACCTGGCGCGGATCGAACGAAGCCAAAACATATGGTTTCTTCTTCCCCTGTCCATCCTCCCCCAAAGAAACCAAAACATACAATACATACACCAGTCTTCATTGCATCATAATGCAAGTAAAAGTATTAATACTTGATTAGAGAATGTAAAGCAATATTTAGTAAAAAATATTAATACTTGATCAGAGAATGTAAAACAATATTTACCATCAACCAAGTCATTTTCTTGAATCTTCCCAAGTAGGTTCCAGTAAGAAGCTTTGCTTCTTTGAGTAAAAATAGATAGGAAGAGAATGGATATGCAAGAACTACAAATTAGTCCCTAACATTAACACCAACAATAATGTGGAATAACAAACCTCACATCCACACAACCAAATTAGAATTGACCTAAAAAATTAGATTATTTCTTCACGTCAAACGTCTCATAAATTAGATGAAGACAAATCCACATTCATTGCAATAAGTATGGCATCTGCAAAGATGAAGAACGTCATTTCAACAGTCCAAAAAAAGATTCATCAGGCACCAAACTAATCCGAATCCAACTCAATGAATAGGCTCCCTAGCAAAGCAATCAAACAGGAAAGCCCAGGGGGCTCGGTTGGTGTACACTTACAGAGATATCGTTGCCAATGGTGGAGAGCTCCTGCTTGGCCTTCTAGGGGCTAGTGAATTGCCGATCTTGGTGAGGGCCTTCTCCATCCTTCGCTCATGGACGTTCAACTCAACCCAGCTGACCTAGCCACCGGAGGCTGTGTGGTCGTGTAGACGATGCACAGTGGGTGGGTGAGGTGTTGCAGCATGGGCGACAAAGAATCATGTGCAAAGGTCTAGCACCCTTCCCGTAGTATAGCCAGATAAATCATGAGCAAACCTAACCACGAGGATTGCAATGATACAAATCCCAGCAAAATAGCAGTAAAAATTGCGAGAAAACGGCAGCGCAAAAAAGATCGGAGCCCCCGCTCGCTTGGAGCCCCCGCCGCCTAAAGCCCCCACCGCTCGGAGCCCCGCCCGGAGCCCCGCCGCTCGGAGCCCCTTCGCCCAACGTGTGGGAGGCTGGTGACTGGTGAGAGGAGGCGACGGCGCCTAGGGTTAGGAGAGAGGGGAGACCGGGGAGGCAACGTGGGGAAGAAGCGGCGCTTACGGTTAGGGGAGAAGGGGAGGATGATGCACATTTGTGGTTAGTTTGCCATAAATCCAGGATGAAGCAACAAAACATATGCGTTGGAAATATATTTTGAATTGTTGCATGGCCGGGAATAGTGTGGGCAGTGAAGATTATAGTTTGCTTGTCGTTCGTTCGGTTCGACGGGGATCTCGGATGGCTGGTGCGGGGTGCGGAAGGGAAGGCTCAGGCGCACGGCTGCATTTGCTGATGAATGGTGCAGATCGCTCCAATGAGTATGAGTAAATAATTAACGGACCAGATTGCTTGGATGAGTAAAACAACTCGTCTATTATATAGTAGTATAGATATAAATTCGAAGCCTTGCTTCGCCTTAAAAGCCGAAGCCCTGCTTCGCCTTAAAGCCAAAGCCCTGCTTCGCCTTTGATTGCAAACTTTTGCTCCATCTTATTGAAAAACCAAAGCCATGCTTCGCCTTATCAAAAACCGAAGCCACGCTTTGCCTTGTCAAAAACTTGAAACCTCGCTTCACTTTGTTTAAAATACGAAGCCTTGCTTCGCTTTATAAAATCCGGAGTACCCCTCCGAAGGCTACACAGTGCCCCCGGGCCCGGAGCAGTGGGCTAAAAGGACTCTGGGCCACTAGCCCGACGCGTCTAGGGATTCCGGGCTCCGCACCCGAAGCATCCCAGGGATTCCGGGTTCCGCACCCGAAGCATCCCAGGATCGAAGGTGACCTAGAGCCAAAGGTGGCTCAGAGTCGAAGGTGGCTCACATTATCACAGGTTCGGTGAATCCACACCAACTATCCTTCTCATTACAGGACCAAGTTCCGAAGCCTTGCTTCATTATCCAAACACGCTCCGAAGCCTGGCTTCGCGTGCTCATATACTATACGCCTAAGCGTCTCGAAGTCATACTTCGCTAAAATCTAAGTGTGTTTCAGAGCCTCGCTCACGCACGGCATCCAAATCCTAGCATGCCGAAGCATGCCTCGCTAAGCTTGGTTGTGCCGAAGCCTTGCTTCGCACCAAGTTAGCACGTTCGAAGCCCAAAAGAGGCCTTCGCTCAGTGAAATTCCGAGCAGCTGAAGCCTTGCTTCGCACCAAATTAAAGCATTCGAAGCCCAAAGAGGCCTTCGCTTAAATAAAATTTCATGCGTCAAAGCCGCCGAAAGGCGCACCCTTCGCATCTTTTATTTCTTGCTCGCACCAGCAACGGCTAAGTCCCTAGCTGCCACGAGCAAAAGGGGGGAAGCATGTATGCGAGGTGTGCGAAAGTAATACGCAGTACGAGCGTGACAAGCTAAAACGTTCGAAGCCAAACAACGCGAAGCATACAGACGAAGTATGCAAATATAACAAACTCCATTCATTGTATATTGAGAAGTGTGTTACAAACATACTTCGAAAGCAAAACTACGTATAGTCTGTATCTAAACCTAAGAAGAATCGTGTGCGAGGCCCCAACCCTCGCTTGCCCCTTTTTCGGCCAGGGCCACCTCGGCTCGACATTGCCTCGTCGGAGCCCGCTCTCTCTCGACCAGCCCGTCCAGGCTCCGAAGCCCGTAGGCTTCGTCTTCCACTTTGCAGGTCGCTCCAAGTTAGTGAAGGAAGAAAAATCTAGGGCTTCGTCGCCTGCTAAGGCCGTTCGCGAAGGCAAAGACAAAGGGCTCTGAAGGGACTCCGTCTTCACAGCGGCTAGTAAATCCTGAGCTACTTCGGAGATGGCTTCGCCGCTAGGTCCCCTCGGAAGCTTAAACCGAGGGGGGCCTTCAGACCTAGCTACTTCGAGGATCGCCCACAGCTGTTGAAGCTCTTCGGAGTCCTCAAGGACTTCAAGGTCTACGCTCGGAGTCTGAGCCTGGGCAGGTATAAAAAACCCCCGTATTCATATTAATAAGCTAATAGAGTTTTTTACAAGCCTGCAGCTAAGTATTACAGAAGGCCTAAGGAGATCTACACCTTCGGAGGCGGAGGTGTCGAAGTCGAAGGCTGATCAGGCGCAGCAGGCGCTTTGGCTCGGCGGTGTCGAAGGGCCTTCTGGAGGTCGAGGACTGCTTCGCAGCCTTGCTCCTTCCAGGGTTCCTGCAGCCGCCGCCAGGCTCCGCGAACTTCGGCCGGAGGCGTCACTAAGTGCGGACCCCCGAAAGCCACTGGGGTCACGGAGGTTGCCGCCCGAAGGTGGTCACACCCCGCGGCATGGAGCATCTGCAACACCCCTTGGCCCGCGACTCGACCGGCCATAAGGGCGAAGCCCGTCAATGCTTCCTCCGCTATCGAAGCCGCAGTCTTCAAGAAGTCGGCGCGGTCCCCAATCGGGTCCTGATCGCCAATGTCCGGAGCCCGGCACTCGGTCCCTATTTTCTCAAGGACCTCGGTCAGGCTCTAGGTGGCTTCGCCAAGATTGGTCACGACGAAGCTCTCAAGATCCTGAGCCCGTTGGTGGAGCTCCATGTTCTCCTTCGCTTCCTTCGGCTCAGCAGCCGAAGCCTCGGCCCGCCTCCGTTTCTCGGCTTCCTCCGAGACCTCACGGCGAAGGGCCTCCTTCTCCTCTGCGAGGCGCTCCATCCGCCTGTCGGCAGCAGTCGAAGCTGCTGCGTTCAGTGCGAAGGCCTGCAGAAATTCAAGAAATCATAAGTATTAACCAAGGGCTAAAGTATGGTTCGAGGCTGCAAGGGGCTTCGCTCACCCGCATGAGGACTTCGTTCGAGCTGACAAAGAGATCCATGGGGTCCAGGTGGCTAAGTTGGGCCACCAAGTCCCCCCCCTCCGCAGAGGCACAAGCCTCGCGGAAAACGTGGATCGCCGCAGCCGTCACGCCCCCCCTCGGCTTGAAAGGGTGAATCACGGCCACGGTGGCCTCCGTGGGCTTCGGCGAGGCGGGGCTCAAGCCCACCACGTCCACATCTTCTTCGCCTCGAGGGACCTCGCGGCCTCCGTTGCCTTCGTCATCGGACAAAGTACTCTCGGACTCCGAATCGCTGCCGCCGCTGCTGCTGCTGCCGCTGCTGCTCGAAGCTTCCGTGGGCTTCGCTTCGGTAGGCTTCGATCCACCTTCGCCTGCCGGCTTCACCACAGTGGGCCTCGCATCATCTTCGTCCTCTGCAGGGAGCCAAGTCAAAATCCGCATATTGAAGAGAAGCATGCAAAAGAAAAAAGGGTTTACCATCGTCGGAGATCTCTTGGAAGGAAGACGGGGCTAAGTGTGCCCTCCAGCTCCTTCGCTGCGAAGCTGGCGCATCCACCTCCGCGCCCGAACCTGGTTCCACCGGGGCATCCGTGGCCTCCTTGGCGGCCGGAGTATGCGCGTCGGCCTCCGCCGCCGAAGGCTTCGCCGCCTTCTTGGAGGCCGGAGTCGTTGCGGGCTCCGCTGCAACCTCCCCCGGGCTAGAGACTTCAGCCGCGGAGACCTCCGGCCGAGGCCCCGGAGCATCCGGTTCGTCCTCGTCCCCCCTCTTCCTCTTGGCTCCGGCCGACGAGGTAGTCAGGTGGGCGAAGTCCGGCAGAGCAGGGAGCCCTCCGAGGTCGAGCGCGGTCCATACTCTGTTCCAGCGCTCCCAGGACCCCACCAGTGCGAGGCGCTGGGTCTGCTCCTCGGGGGTCGGAGTCCCAACGACTCAATCCGCCGCCGTGATGGCCTCCTCCGGGGTCCTCATTTCGAGGTCGGCTTCATTAAAAGTTTGAATTAGAAGTGAAAATCTACGAAGTATTAGAAGCAAAGAGATTGCGAAGCCTTACAGAAGAGGTCGAAGGCCAACTCGCTAAGTTCACCTCGACCCGAAGCCTGAAAGAGCCCCTCCGGCCAGGAGCGCGCGAGGGGACTGAGCCAGAGGGTGATGAACTCCTCCGCGAGGTCCCTCATACTCATCTTCGCCGCCACTCTCCGGAGCAGCAAGATCCTCGAGCGAAGGATGTCTTCGCTGGCCTTCACCACCCCTTCACGCCGGTACAAGATGTGGGCGTTGGTACTCCGAAGAGGGGAGTTCGCGCCAACGGAGGCGTAGAACCACTCTTGGTCCCACCTCGAGTACCACTTGTTGTTTACGGCCCTCGTCGGGAAGGCGTCTTGGTACTCCTTCCAGAGCTGGAAGTTGTCGCTGCCGAAGGCCAGCGCCCTCATGATGCGGTCTGTCCCCTCCCTCGGCTTCGGTTGGCAGTTGGCGTCATGGAGGGCGACGAAGACATCCACGTGGCCCTCGCAGCCCTCGGCCCTCATGGTCCACTCGAAGACAGCTAACCTCGCTACTACGTTGGGCGAAAGCTGAGGGAGATCGAGGTTGTAAGCTTTGAGGACTTCGCTCAGCATCCCCACTACAGGCAGTCCGAGGCCGGCTTCGAAGAAGGCCTCGAATACCACCACCTCATCAGCACGAGGCCTCGGCTCGACCTCCGTCTTCTCCGGGACCCGAAGCTGGATCTTCGCCGCGATCCTCCCTTCACATGCCCTCCGGACCGACTCCTCCGTGGAGATCAAGGCCCTCATCTCCAGGGTCTGCTCGAACTTGTCGGAGGGCGTCCGAAGGTCCCTCGGCCCCAGCTGCCTAGGCGGAGGCTTTGCCGCTGCAGCTGCTACCGCTTGTAGTTGGGCGGAGCTCGAGCTCGGGCCCAAAGCCAAAGACTTCGCCACGGCTTTCTTCGGCATCTCGGCTGACCTCCGGTGCGAAGGGCTAGAAGCTGGCGAAGGGCTAAAACTACCGAAGGGGGCTCTGCGCGAAGCTAGGAAGAAGAGGAGAGCGAAGGCTGTAAGGCAGTGAAAAGGAAGCGAATGAAAGTGTGCCGAAGCCGCACGTGGTAAGCCCCTATTTATAGGCGCTGTAATAATTCCAACCGTCGTGGGCCGAACCCACCGCCAGGTGGGCCTCTAGCGAAGGCGAATCGGCCCAGAGCAAGGTAACGGTAACTTTTCTGACAGTTGCGGAGCCGTTCGGGCTCCCCGAGGTCATTCTGGCAACTAGCGCGGGCATTTATTACCCCCGGGTATCGAGGTCACCTTCGGTCCAAGCTCCGAAGGCATGTTTTCCCTAAAGTTGTGTTTTCAGGTCATTTGTCCTAAGGGCGCGTGCACCCCTTCATCCCGAAGGCCTACTCGCGAGGGGCTAGTGTTAGTTCCAGCAATTGTCTGCTTTCCAGGTCACCCGGAAGGCTTCGCAAGCCTGAAGCCACATCCAATGATGGTCACAGCAAGCCTTCGTTGGCGAAGCTTGCTGGCATCAAACCCTTCACCGGAGCATTGCATTGTTCTGGACTGCCTACAATAGCACTTTGGTATGAACTATGACGGTGTAATGTATGCCAAGACCAATGTCTTAAGCTTCTGATGGTCCAGCTCTAGCCTAGGCTTGACTTGGTCGGTTAGCATAAGGTTTGACATGCAAATAACCCCTAGCAGAAATGAAAAATTAAAAAGGACAAAGAAAAAGTCTGAAAAATTTAAAAAGATGACAAGTTTGCTGAAGCACTTTGATTTGGACAATGCTTATCTTGGTAGATATCAGTTAGCTTTTGCATCTTATGCTTTACTCTACTTGTCAACTAGAAAATGTGGTGATGCTTTTGTTTGCAAAAATCAAAAAATGTGTGCTAATGACTCTCTTTAGATATCATCTGTTGCACTGATCATGTCATGTATCTTAGACGGTATATCTTTTGCTATACCTACTAGATGTTCTAATTGCAGTTAATCATATCTAAGAAGCATGCTTTTTTACACTCCACCTGCACCTATCTGCATTTATGGCATATTTTGAGGGGGAGCTGCATTCTAGGGGGAGTTTGTGTCTATGTCTCTTTAGAGTGCATTTAGTCTCACTTGATGAGTTCAATTGTCAACAAGGGGGATAAATTTTGGAGTTTAGAGAATATTTATTTAGCTTTCTCTGGGATTTATTTCAGGGGGAGTTCCTTGTTGGTAATTCTGAGATTTGCACTTGCTTTTGAGTCTTTATTTTTGGTTAACCATAATGACCATTTTTCTTTCTGTTTGGCTTTTTGTCATTAGGGTTAAATTTTTATTTTCTTTCTTCTATTTTCTTTTGTTTTTGTTTTCCTGTTTCCATATGTTTTGCAGGTTCTGAAGATGAGCTAAAGAGGGTGTTGACAATGCACTCATCAAGGGGGAGATTGAGAAACCATGTTGAAGAATATGGTTTTAATATTCCAGATGTGATGAGTGATTGTCAACGGAAGTCAAAGGAAGGGAGATATTAAGACCTCCTGAGTCTGAGGCGCGTGTGACTCAGGTACACGGGCAGCGAGCGACAGCCGGGCAGAGGAGCTGCGGGGTCGGGCTGGCTCAATTCGGGTACATGGCTAGGAGCGGCAGATGATCCACCGGTCTGCTGACTGGTTTTGACTCAGGTACACGGGCGGCGAGCAATTGCTGGGCTAAGGAAGCTGCGGGGTCGGGTCGGTCCAATCCGGGTACCCTGGTGCGAAGACGGTGGACGCTTTGTCAGTTTCGGCGCAAAACTGACAACCTATGATTAATTTTATTTTTAGATATTAATATTTAGTTTTTAAGTTTAGAATATTTTTATTTGAGTCAGATGATTTTTCTAATAATTTTTTAGTAATTTTCGGAATTTATTTTAGAGTCAGTTTAATTTACCTTAGGGGTAAATTAGTCTTTTCATGTATTAGGATTCGCCTATAAATAGGCCCCTATCCCCTTGGGGATAGATGACTGTTTTCTTCAATTTTTCAATCTACAGTCCACGTACGGTATTTTTTTCAATCTACAAATATTTCCTCCCGTACCACTATTTCCCCACGGCGGTGTGCGCCTTGCTGATCTCCATGGCGTGCTAGCGACGGCAATCGCCCCGGTACAGAAATCCCACGGCATAGGCGTGTCTTCGTGAGGTCATCGTCTCGGGCTGTGCGCAAGGATTGCTTTCCGCGTCACTGTTTCCTGCACAGCTGACGCACGGGATTGTTTTCTGCGCAAAGTGCAAACAAAGGGCGCTAGCTAGCTGCAGTCCTACATGCCTGCGCAGTATTACAGCAGCAATTAAATTCAGCGTGGCTCTGCGGCGGAAGGCAGCCGGCTATGTGCTCCTTTCCGCAGGTGGGCCCCGCCGGTGAATTTTCTTTTCCCCAGGACATCAGACAGTGCAGCGCAGCGGCATGACTTTGGCAATTCTCCATACGACGGGAAGACGTGCAGCGACGGCGACGTGTGGACTTCTCTGTAGATCGAGAACGCCGTCATCATGCAGGTAAGTTTTAGTCTCCTAATTTTTAGGTATATTAAGTTTAGTTAATAGTTTCGTAGTTATTTGTTTTTAATTAAAAATTAATCTCGTAGTTAATATTTTAATCTGTTAAATTTTTTAGTAGATCATTTTTAGAGATAATCATCTGTTAATTAGTTAGCGAAAAATTTGTTTAGAAATTTCATGGTAATTTAATCTGCCTAAATAATTTTTGTACTCGTATATTTTTATTTTAATATTCTTTAATCTCATCGTATAAAAAGAAAAAATATTATTAGTTACAACAATATTTTTATCGTAGATTTACCTGAAATATTTTAGGGTTATTTCTAAATAAATTTCTAGATGATACATTTTTTTTATTTAGTTGATTAGTATTTCATTTCTAGACTGCAATATAAATAGTCAGTAATATTTCTAGGTGTTTTTATTTACTACGGTATTTTTATTTAGTTCATCTTTAATATCATTTTAATTAGGACACCGGTCATTTTTAAGCTAGACTACTTTAATTCCTGATATTTGCTTTGCAAATATTATTTGTCTGGCTAAGTTCATTTGGGTGTTGGGTTTAAAATATAGTATAGCAAGAAATTTTTAGGCGCCCATTCACCCCCCCTCTGGTCGCTACTTTCGGTCCTACCGAAAGTAGCGACCAGAGGGGGGGTGAATGGGCGCCTAAAAAATTCTTTCGAATCAATGGCCTGCTCCCAAAACAAAACGCATTTTAAAAAAACTAAACAGCAAAGCGAGAATAGATTGACTAAGTCTGCAGATTCGAAGTCTGCTGATTCAGAGGTTGCAGATTCGAAGGTTGCAGATTCTGAGGTTGCAGATTCGAAGGTTGCAGATTTGGAGGTTGCAGATTCGAAGGTTGCAGATTCGAAGGTTGCAGATTCGGAGGTTGCAGATTCGAAGGTTGCAGATTCGAAGGTTGCAGATTCGAAGGTTGCAGATTCGGAGGTTGCAGATTCGAAGGTTGCAGATTCGAAGGTTGCAGATTCGAAGGTTGCAGATTCGAAGGTTGCAGATTCGAAGTATGCAGATTCGAAGTATGCAGATTCGAAGCCTGCAGATTCGAAGTATGCAGATTCGAAGTATGCAGATTCGAAGCTTGCAGATTCGAAGCCTGCTGATTCGAAGTCTGCTGATTCGAAGCCTGCAGATTCGAAGCTTGCAGATTCGAAGTCTGCTGATTCGAAGCCTGCTGATTCGAAGCCTGCAGATTCGAAGCCTGCAGATTCGAAGCCTGCAGATTCGAAGCCTGCAGATTCGAAGTCTGCTGATTCGAAGTATGCTGATTCGAAGCCTGCAGATTCGAAGCCTGCAGATTCGAAGTCTGCTGATTCGAAGTCTGCTGATTCCAAGCCTGCAGATTCGAAGCTTGCAGATTCGAAGTCTGCTTCACAGAGTTGGACTTCACACAAGAAAAGGGAATTTGGCCCTGTCAACTCGATCAAAAAGCTACGCAGTAAAAGCAAAAAGCTGGCACTAGAGTACTATTGCTACAGTGTAGTAGTACTACTTGCAACAGCAAGAACTAGTACTACTTGCGTGAAGAACACAAGCAACAGAAACAAATAGTGAACAAAAATGCACACGGTACACAGCGATTCAGATTCACAATAACCAAACGCATGCCTCGCACTCAACAGGGAACAAAAACTTACTGCATTAATGAAGAACAAAATAAATGCAAGCAGAAGAACAAGCCTCTGGCGGCGCACAGAAACAGGAATAAGAGAGAGAGTGCGCAGGAGACAAAGTGACCCAATAGATTAAAAAGTGAATTCTAGGAAGGGGTAGTCCAAACCCTAGGGATTAGGGCCCTATTTATAGGCTGCCCAATATTAGGAATATTCTACCAACCCCTTAGGGTTTTTACAAACGCAAAAATAAAGGAAAAGACTCTACTGCCCTTAGGTATTTTTACAGACACGACTGACTGACTGTGGGCCTAGAGATACAGATGACTTATCCGGAAGCTAAGTTTTCGTAGCGACTACGGCTTCTCTTCTGGACAGTCGGATACAAGATCGACGGTCGTCAGTTTTGCACCGAAACTGACAAAGCCTCCACCGACTTTGCACCAGGTACCCGGATTGGGCCGGCCCGATTCCGCAGCTCTCTCAGCCCGGCAATCACTCACCGCCCGTGTACCTGAGTCAAACGTGGTCAACAGCCCAGTGGGTCTTCTACTGCTTCTAGCCCATGTACCCGGATTGGGCCAGCCCGACTTCGCAGCCTCCTCTGCCCGACAGTCGCTCGCTGCTCATGTACCTGAGTCACACGCGGCCCATAAAACAACAGATCTCTTCTTCTTCTGTCCTCTTTGACTATCGTTGACAATGACTCATCACTTCTGGAGCCATGAGGCCCACGCTATTCAGCATGGCTCCTCAATCTCCCCCTTGATGAGTGCATTGTCAACACTCCTCTTTTTCAGCTCTTTAGCACCTGCGAACAACTGTGGAAACACGAAAACAAAACACAAGAAAACAAAGAAGAAGAAAAAATAAGGTAAAAGTTTAACCCTAATGACCGAAAGCCAAACAAAAGCAAGAAGTGGTCATTATGGTTAACCAAAACGTAAAAGCTCAAAAATGAGTGCGATTTCAGAACAACAAGGATATCAACAGAGCAAAAATTCCCCTTTAAACTCTGATCCCAAATTTTCTCCCCCTTGTTGACAAGTGAACTCATCAAGCACTCAATAGAGACACAGACTCCCCCTGAAATGCAACTCCCCCTCAAAATATGCAGTGAATTCAACTGGAGTGCATAAGGAGTGTAGAAAGCATCCTTCTCACATATGATTGACTACAATTACAACATCTAACAGATACAACAAAATACATACTGTAACGATACATGGCATGATCAATGCAACAGATGATATCTAAAGAAAGTCATTTGCACGCATTTTTCAGTTTTTGCAAACAAAAACATCACCACATGTTCCAATAAACAAGCAAGGTAAAGCATGAGATGCAAAAGCTAACTGATATCTACCAAGATAAGCATTGTCCAAAACAAAGTACTTCAGCAAACTTGTTATTATTACAATTTTCAAGCTTTTTCTTTTTCCTTTTTCATTTTTGCCAGGGGTTATTTGCATGTCAAACCTTATGCTGACCGACCAAGTCAAGCCTAGGCCAGAACTGGACCATTAGAAGCTTAAGACATTGGTCTTGGCATACACTACAGTGTCCTAGTTCATACCAAAGGGGTATGGTACGCAGTCCAGAACAATGCAATGCGACAAGACAAACCCACCTGGATCTTTTCAATTTTAAGCCTAAAAAGGCATGGAATTTTCATTTTTCTGGTTTTTCATTATTTTATAGCACATTTCCATGATTAAAGCATACAGATGTCCAAGGTTGCATATTTGCATCCAAGTCAGGAACTAGCTACGAGGCATGTAACAGATAGCAAGAACATTCAGCCTACGCATGCTAGTTATCAGAAGCAATGGTGATCATTTTTCAATTTTAAAGCATAAAAAGCCATGCATATGAGAGATATCAGACTTATCAAGCAAACTGAGACAAGACATGATCATTGACAAGTAATCAAAAGCATGTACCAGCTAGAATAAGTAAAGCAGTTCAATCATATAACAGAAGCAAGCTCAAAAGTGTGATATGTGAATATGCAAGATATGAACACACACACAAAAAAAAGACTCAAGAAAAGAGTAAAGAAGAAAGAAAACTGACGCAAAATATCCTAAAAAGGATACACAACACCCAAATCCCCTCGTAAACGCTCGAATGTAGACTGATCTAGGGGTTTGGTGAAAATATCAGCCAACTGATGATGGGTATCAACATGAACAGGGTCAATGACACCTTTCTCATATTGATCCCGCAAGAAGTGAAAGCGCACATCAATATGTTTGGTTTTTGAATGGAGACACGGGTTTTTCCCTACACTAATAGCACTAGTGCTGTCGCAAAACAATGGAACTCGGGTAGGAAAGAACAACCCAAATCTCGTAGAGTGGAAATCATCCAAACCAACTGTGAGCAGTAGCTAGCAGCAGCTACGTACTCAGCCTCTGTGGTCGAAAGAGCAACTCCAGATTGCTTTCGAGAAGACCAAGATACAAGAGAAGAACCAAGAAACTGGCAAGTACCGGAAGTCGACTTGCGATCCAACCGGCACCCACCAAAATCGGCATCTGAAAATCCAGATAAATCGAGAGAAGATGATGCTGAATAGAAAAGACCAAGATCAGGCGCATAAGTGAGATACCTGAAGATGCGCTTCACAGCCTGCCGATGAGACGCGCGTGGTGAAGACTGGAAGCGCGCGCAAAGTCCCACGGACGAACTGTATGTCTGGTCTTGTTGCCGTTAAGTATAACAGCGAACCGATCATCCCTCGAAACTCCCTTTCATTGACCTTGACGCCGCTCTCATCCTTGTCCAAACCCCAGATGTGCCCATCGGGGTCATCTGCGGCTTCAATTCACCACCAAAGTCAAATTTCTTTAACATATCACGAGTGTACTTACCTTGGTGGATGAAGGTGTCGTCCTTGGTCTGCTTGATCTATAGCCCTAAGAAGTACTTGAGCTCACCCATGAGGCTCATCTCAAACTCGCTGTGCATCTGCTCAGAAAACTTGGACACAAGAGAATCAGTAGTACCGCCAAAGATAATATCGTCCACATAAATCTGAGCGAATAAGAAATCTGAAGCATCTCTGAGCAAGAAAAGAGTTTTATCCACAGAACCCATCACAAAGCCCTTCCCCAACAAAAATTGCTTCAACCGGTCATACCAAGCCCTGTGGGCTTGCTTCAACCCGTATAAAGCTTTGTGCAACTTAAAAATATGTCGAGGAAACTTAGGGTTCTCAAAACCGGGGGGTTGCCTAACATAAACCTCCTCTTCTATGTACCCGTTCAGAAAAGCACTCTTAACATCCATTTGAAAAAGCTTAAAACCCTTCGAAACGGCAAAAGCTAGAAGAATACGAATGGACTCAAGACGGGCAACAGGAGCGAAGGTTTCTTCAAAGTCAATACCTTCCTTCTGGCAATAACCCTGGGAAACTAGTCGAGCCTTGTTGCGCACCACAACCCCATCTTCACCTTGTTTGTTCTTGAACACCCACTTGGTGCCTATGGGGTTGCATCCTGGTGGCGGCTCAACTAGTGTCCAAACCCGATTACGGACAAAATTCTCAAGCTCTTCTTGCATAGCATTAATCCAATTAGAATCAGAAAGAGCATGAGAAACGTCTCTGGGCTCAAAAGATGCAACAAACGCAGATTCAGCAAACACAGCAAGAGAGGAAGAAGAACAGCAAAGTTCTCTCAGTCAAATCACCAATGATGAGCTCTGAGGGGTGATCACGCTGAACTGCTCGGGTTCCCTGGTGATCCGAAGTCACCTCACCGGAGTCAGTAGCTGGCACCTCTAGACTCGACTGAGGGGGCTCGATCGTAGTGGAAGAAGTGATCAGAGGTCCGCCCTCATCCTCAGTCGAAGTCTCAGAAGGTGTGGGCTCCGCGGGGGGTGCAGAAGGCCCACCCTCATTAGTGGCTGGAGTGTCATCATCTTCCTCGAAGATGGACTCTCCGAGCTCACCATCAAAAGGCTCAAAAGAAGGAGTCAAAGAAGGCAAGGACTCATCAAATGAAACCTCACAGGTCTCGACAAGCAGCTGGGATTCGAGGTTCCAAACACGGAAGCCTCGAGAATGCAATGCATAACCAAGAAAAACACCATCCCAGCAACGAGACTCAAACTTGTCCAAATGCCCTCCCTTCTTGAGCACAAAGCACTTGCAGCCAAACGCTCGCAAGTGGCTCACCTTTGGCTGTCTGCCAAACAACAGTTCATATGATGTCTTACCAAGGTAAGCTCTAAGAAAGATGCGGTTGGCCAGATAGCAAGCCGTGTTCATGGCTTCAGCCCAAAAACGCCTAGGAGTCCTGTGCTCATCGAGCATCGTCCTGGCCATCTCGACTAGCGTGCGGTTCTTTCGTTCCACAACGCCGTTCTGTGGGGAGTGTAAGGAGAAGAAAACTGATGGTCCAGACCCTGATCACTACAGAAGCTGATGAACTGATAGTTCTTGAACTCAGAGCTGTTGTCGGAGCGAATTGCTCGCATCCGACCATTGTTCTCATTCTTCAGCTTCAAAATCAGGTCATGAACAAACTGAAACGTTTCATCCTTAGACTCCAAAAAGAAAACCCACGAGAATCGAGAAAAGTCGTCAACAATCACAAGTGCATACCACTTCCCACCGACTGAGCGTACCCGAGCAGGACCTACAGTGTCCAAATGTAAAAGCTCGCCCGGATACGAAGTCATCACCTGAGTCACAGGTGAATGAGAAGCGGCAACCATTTTCCCATGACGACAGGGATGACAAACTAGATCCTTCTCCATCTTAAGCTTGGGAAATCCTCGGATGAGGTCCATAGAGCTTAACCTGACTAGCAGATCAAAACTCAAGTGACCTAACCTCCTATGCCACTTCCAGAGCTCAGAAGAAGATCCAGCAATCAAACAGCGAGAAGGGCCAAAAGAACTAGAGAAGTCAATTCGAAAAACTTTACCGAAAGGTAAAATCTGGCAAATCAAAGACCCTCTAGAATCAACCACAGAAGAATTTCCCTTCTTAAAACGCACTTCCAAACCATCCTCAAGAAGTTGCGAAACAGAAATCAAGTTGAAGTTCAAATTTTTAACCAAAGCAACATTCTTCAAAGAGAAATGATCTGAAATGCGAATTGAGCCTATGCCACTTACTTTCCCTTGACCGCTGTTCCCGAACGTGATGTATTCTTTAGAGCTCGGTGGAGTGAGACTGGAGAACCATCTGCGATGTCCCGTCATGTGGCGAGAGCATCCTGAGTCCATGATCCAAACATCTCCAGTCCCCGGTCCTGCACAATCAGTGGTTGTAAGTGGGAGCAAATGGTCCGCCACCAGGTTTAGCAAAAGAGCTAAACCAGTGTCGAGCCATCTGCTCAAAAGATGGAAAGCGAAAACCATCAAAAGAGTTTGGACCAAAACGCGGCTCAAAGCGCGGTCCTCGGTTCTGCCTAACCCTGCGGCCACGAGGTCTAGAACCGTAGCCAACACGGTTTGGAACTCTGCTGGAATGGACACCACCAACTAGAGCACGGGCAAGAAAGTCATCTCCTCTACCACCACCTACACGACGTGGCCTGGCCTCCAGCCTTTCACCGCGCCGAGGAACACGCAGTCTACCACCCTGCTGGTAGAACTGCTCCTGATCACTACGAGCCCTCTCTGCTCTCTCAACCCGCTTCCTCCTGAAGCAGAATTCCGCAAGATGCCTGTCTCTCTGACAGTACTCACAATGATAGGTGGGCTTCTTGCGATGTGGTTGAGGCTTGGGATGTTTGGGCTTGGTAGTGTTTCGTGTGGTCTTCTTGGGTTGAGAGGGTCCAGGAAGAGAGTCTAGAGAAGAGTGGAGGTGTTTGGGCTTAGGAACCCAGATAGGCTTCTTGGGTGGAGCTTTGGGTGGTTCATGAATCACCCCATCCTTGGGCTGACAAGCCTGGGAGGACTCAGTGGAGTGAGTCTTGGGGTACCTCTGCTCAGGAGTCATTTTACTCCACTCCACTGCCCGGCTAATGGCACTCTCAAAGTCAGCCTTGGTGTAGGTGTAACCTACCCCAAACCCATCCTGCCTCTTGAACTGCTGGATCATCATGCCAAGTTGTGGCTCTCTGGCACTGATCCAACTCAGGATAGAATGGAGGTAAAAGTTCTCATTCTGAGAGTCTGCTAGCTCCTCTCTCAAGGAAGCTAGAACCTCCACCTGAGACAAGCAGGTCTCACACTCACTCTCTACTTGGACAGACTTTTCGGCTTTCAGCTTGATCAACTCCATTCTAAGAGATAGACAGTTCTCACAGACAGTGGGTGGAACTGACAATGTCTCAAGCTCTAGCCTAGTCTGCGCAAGCTCACCTCTCAACCTCTCCAAATCACCCAACTGTTCATCGCCCTTAGATTTCAGCTCAGCTAAGACAGCTAGATGAGATGGGCAATCAACACAGGGTGCGACGACAGTGGCTTGAGCATCTTTCAGCTCCAGCTGAGCGCTTTCAAGCTCAGTGGCCAAAGCGTCCCTCTCATCAACCCTTTATGTGTACCTGGACTTCAGAGTCGACAGGTCACACATAAGCACCTCACACTTCGGGCACTCACTGCTATCACCCAAACAAGGGGAAGAAGATAGACTCTCAATTCTACCGTTGGCCACGGCAAGCTCACTCTCTAACTCATCTATCCTCTTCTTAGCCCCCCTAAGTAGTTTTTCCCGATATTTCAACTCCTGACGATTGCTCTCAAGTAAATCAACGATTTCGCGCTCGTAGGATGATACCTTGTTGTCGTCGTCGCCGGAATCGTCGAAGGAGCTCTTTTCTTCCTTATCCCCAAGAGCCATTGAACAGAAGCTCTTGCGGGATCTTCGGCGCTGGTGTGAGCGGCTCTTTGGCTTGTCTCTGAAGGCCATGAAGTAGAGGCCCGCCGGATCATCCTTGTCCTTCCCCTTCCTGATGACGATCTCCTCATCGCTTGAGCTTGATGACGAGGAAGAAGACGTGGACTGCTTGGAGTAGCTCTTCTCCATCTCGGCGAAGAAGGCCTTGTCGCGCTTCTTGTTCTCTCGCCGGTAGTCCTTCAGGGCCTTCTTGAAGAATCGGGTCTTCGGCTTGCCCTTGTTGAAGGATGAGCTCTCATGCTTGCCGGAGTCGTGGAAGCTGCCACTGGTGCCCTTCTTGTATCCATTGCGCTTGGGGCAGTCGGCGATGAAGTGTCCTGGATCACCACACTCAAAGCATCCGGATTTTGTGCCGTGTCTTTTGAACATTCTTTTGTCATAGACACGACGCACCCGGTTGTTAAAGAGACACAAATCATCATCTCCCAAAGACTCAAGCTGGTCCTCAGTGATAGACATCAAGGAGAAACCAGCACAGCTCACAACAGAGGGATCAACAGAAGGTGTAGCAAGGGCCAGGGATTTTGATCCAGAACCAGTGAGATTTGATCTCAGCTGGATATCTACCTCAGTGGCCTTCAGCTTGCTAAACAACTCAGAAATGGTCAAGGTATCATAAGAAGTGCTCTCAACGATAGAGGATACCTTGATCTCCCAGATCTTTGGGTCCAAGGTATGGAGAACCTTGAGCGCCTGCTCGTGATCTGAGACTAACTGAGCACCCTCAGCCTTGTTGTCCCGAAGCTTGTTAATGATCGATTGAAAGCGACCAAACAAAGCTTCAACAGATTCACCCGGCTTTTGTGTGAAGTTCTCGTACTCACGCCGGTAGGTCTGATAGAGCCGAGCCTTGACCTGAGCTGTTCCCTCATGGTGTGCCTTGAGGGTAGCCCAGATCTCTCTCGCAGTGGAGAGATGGCTCACATGCTCAAACTCAGTGGGACCTAAACCAGAAAAGAGTATGTTCACAGCCTTACTGTTGCTCAGATGCTGAGCAATGATACCAGCAGTACCATGCTCAGCGACTGGCAAAATGACAAACGTGGTGTGAACGCAAATGTCCCATATGTCCGAGCCCTGGCTCATGAGATAGGCTCGCATGCGAGTCTTCCAATAATTATAGCCATAGGCTTCCAAGGACGGAACCTTGCCAGGAGACGTCATGGTCACTACTGGGATTTAGAACCGGTTAAGGTATGGAAAAAAAACCCTATCCTCGCTCTGATACCACTTGTAGGACGGAAAGTAGCGACCAGAGGGGGGGGGGTGAATGGGCGCCTAAAAAATTCTTTCGAATCAATGGCCTGCTCCCAAAACCCAACGCATTTAAAAAAACTAAACAGCAAAGCGAGAACAGATTGACTAAGTCTGCAGATTCGAAGTCTGCTGATTCAGAGGTTGCAGATTCGAAGGTTGCAGATTCTGAGGTTGCAGATTCTGAGGTTGCAGATTCGAAGGTTGCAGATTCGGAGGTTGCAGATTCAAAGGTTGCAGATTCAAAGGTTGCAGATTCAGAGGTTGCAGATTCGAAGGTTGCAGATTCGAAGGTTGCAGATTCGAAGGTTGCAGATTCGAAGGTTGCAGATTCGAAGGTTGCAGATTTGAAGGTTGCATATTCGAAGGTTGCAGATTCGGAGGTTGCAGATTCAAAGGTTGCAGATTCGAAGGTTGCAGATTCGAAGGTTGCAGATTCGAAGGTTGCAGATTCGAAGTATGCAGATTCGAAGTATGCAGATTCGAAGCCTGCAGATTCGAAGTATGCAGATTCGAAGTATGCAGATTCGAAGCTTGCAGATTCGAAGTCTGCTGATTCGAACTCTGCTGATTCGAAGCCTACAGATTCGAAGCTTGCAGATTCGAAGTCTGTTGATTCAAAGCCTGTAGATTCGAAGCTTGCAGATTCGAAGTCTGCTGATTCGAAGTCTGCTGATTCGAAGCCTGCATATTCGAAGCTTGCAGATTCGAAGTCTGCTGATTCGAAGTCTGCTTATTCGAAGCCTGCAGATTCGAAGCTTGCAGATTCGAAGTCTGCTTCACAGAGTTGGACTTCACACAAGAAAAGGGACTTTGGCCCTGTCAACTCGATCAAAAAGCTACGCAGTAAAAGCAAAAAGCTGGCACTAGAGTACTGTTGCTACAGTGTAGTAGTACTACTTGCAACAGCAAGAACTAGTACTACTTGCGTGAAGAACACAAGCAACAGAAACAAATAGTGAACAAAAATGCACACGGTACACAGCGATTCAGATTCACAATAACCTAACGCACGCCTCGCACTCAACAGGGAACAAAAACTTACTGCATTAATGAAGAACAAAATAAATGCAAGCAGAAGAACAAGCCTCTGGCGGCGCACAGAAACAGGAATAAGAGAGAGAGTGCGCAGGAGACAAAGTGACCCAATAGATTAAAAAGTGAATTCTGGAAGGGGTAGTCCAAACCCTAGGGATTGGGGCCCTATTTATAGGCTGCCCAATATTAGGAATATTCTACCAGCCCCTTAGGGTTTTTACAAACGCAAAAATAAAGGAAAAGACTATACTGCCCTTAGGTATTTTTACAGATACGACTAACTGACTGTGGGCCTAGAGATACAGATGACTTATCCGGAAGCTAAGTTTTGCGCCGAAACTGACAAAGCCTCCACCGACTTTGCACCAGGTACCCGGATTGGGCCGGCCCGATTCCGCAGCTCTCTCATCCCGGCAATCACTCACCGCCCGTGTACCTGAGTCAAATGTGGTCAACAGCCCAGTGGGTCTTCTACTGCTTCTGGCCCATGTACCCGGATTGGGCCAGCCCGACTTCGCAGCCTCCTCTGCCCGACAGTTGCTCGCTGCTCGTGTACCTGAGTCACACGCGGCCCATAAAACAACAGATCTCTTCTTCTTCTGTCCTCTTTGACTATCATTGACAATGACTCATCACTTCTGGAGCCATGAGGCCCACGCTATTCAGCATAGCTCCTCACCTACACCCAGAGATCTCCCCATAGTGAATCCCAGAGCCCTTCATCATTTTGGTCGCTGCCTGAATCATCTTGAGCTTCCAATCAAGAGGTTCGTAGGCTGCGGATGAAGAAGATGGGCACACCGTGCAAAAATATCCTATAACACCCCTAAGGGTATCCAGAGTCTGATCAGCTGCCAGTGTGTGCCTCGCCTCGGCCTACGTCAACTCGGAGGCAACGAAGGAGATCTTAGTTGTCTTCGACAATAGGTAATTTTTCTGGACTATGCTTGTTTGAGTGAAGATTGAAGATCTATGCGTTCAGTGCTGGAAACTACCTCCGCTGCCCTAAGCCTCTCGACCTCGGCCCTTAGGACCATGCGCTCCGCTTGAATTTCTTCTATCAAAGAAGCGAGTTTAGCGCAGGTCTGCTGCTCTGCCAAGAGTGCTTCCTCCGTTATGGCCTTAGCCCTCCGTTCTTCAAGGAGCTCTTCCTCCAGTTGTAGAGTTTTGTCTTCGGATCCCTTGAGGATATTTTGAAGCGTTGTAACCTTTTGTTTGAGACGATTGGTTTCAAGCTCATTGGAAGACGCTGACGCTCTAGCAAGAACGAATTGCTGCAAAAAAGCAAAGTGAGTAAGATGTAATTTCGATTAAATAAATATGCTTGTTATTTGTTGCATACCTATATGATAGCCCTTTCGAGGGCCAAGTCGAGCTCTGGTCCGATGGCCTCAATCAGAACGGAGATCAGCTCGGAGCTCCCGACCTCTTGGCTCTTGTCAACCAAAGGTTCCAAAAGAGCCCGGAGCCATGTCCGCTGCTCCAAGAACGGAGCCTAATAGTGGGAGCCAGGACAGGGCTCATTGATCATCTTCAAGCGGGATCTTCTTCTGAAGAACCTGCCGAAGGATAATTCGATGAAGGTGTTGTTGTTAAAGAAGGGAGAGGCCCAAGAGAAGTCTTGCCCTTACCTCTCCCCGGTACAAAAGTCGGAGCTGCTACTTCAGTCAGAGTAGATCCTCCTTGGAGAGTCGCTCCTTCAGGTGGAACCACCTCACCTGATGCAACTCTAGTTGTCGGAGCTATGAACTCGATCGGAGCCTCATCTTCGAGAGGAGCCAAAGCTCCATCATTGGTTGGAGCCATGCTGCTCCTCGACGCATCTGCAACATGCAAGGTATTCATTAATTGTTCATGAAAGTATTATTGATGCAGAGAAGTCATTTCAGGAATTCCGAGGAAAAAGTTTGGAGACTTACGTCTGTCTTGATTCTAAGGAAGGATTTCGGGGTCCCCCAGAAACTCATACATCCGGAGGTACTCGTCGAGTTCCTCCCACAAAGTTTTTGCCGGAGTTGCAGATGTCGAAGCCCTAGCCTCCGTTGCTACTACTATGATCACCGGTGAGCTAGGATTTTCTAGCTCGGGCTCTGGCTCTACTCTAGCAGGTTTGGGGTGGGTCGCCACTGCCGCTTCCGCAGTCTCCCGAGGGAGGTCCTCGGTTGTGACCTGAGACACACCTTCGTCGCCAAGTAGCAGATAATCTTCATGTTCTTTTGCCATGCGAACATTCGATTCTTATTATTCAGACTCCTCTGAAGAAGAGCTCCAAATATCGAGCAAAGACGGAGAAGATGGAGGCGAAGGGAGTTTGGCTTTCTTTGTTGCCTTCTTCACAGGAGTCTTCGCAACCTTTTTGGAGCCCCCGGCGATAGCCTTCCTCTTCCGAGAGACTGCTCCCGTCGAGTCGAAGTCTAGCAGAGGAGGAGCCTCCATATCGAGAGCACTCCACACTCGGTTGGAGTGTTCCTAGCTCCCAACTAGATCCATCCTCTGATGCTTCTCTGCTGCAGTAGGGGCTCCGAGCACCCGTTCTGTAGCCCTGGCTATCTGCATCGGAGCTAATGCCAATGGAGCTGCTGAAAAAGGTAACAATCTATTGAGGGTACTATTTGTTCTCTAATCGATATTAATGAAGAAGATACGAAGGCTTACCTGTTGATAGCAAAAAATGGCATTAATGGCTAGATTGTCAAAATACCAATTTTGGTGATTTGGGCCGAAAATACACATGTCCAGGGTCAGTCCGAAGCCCTACAGGGCCGAAGTCCATTGAGCTATGGGCTCCGAAAGCCTCTAGCCAGCCCATGGGCTTCGGCCAGGAAGCCTTCGGAGTCCCACGCCACCGAAGCTTCAGCCCGAGGAGCAGGCCTCGACGGGCCTGGCCGAAGCCCACTTCGGCAGAGATAGACTTCTATGTGTTTCCAGCTCAACTTTTATCTCTATCTGGCCGGGTTAATAGCAGATTAGATCAGAGATTAAGCCCCTATAAATAGAGAGGAGAGGCCGGCGTAGAGGCCCCCCAACTCAAACCAAACCAAAGCCCTAGCTTTGATCGTATTTACTTTACCTTTATTTTCCTGTAGCTCTTCGTGGGTTTGCCTGGAAACCCTGCGACGGCCACTACAGAACAGTGGTAACCCTTGTTACTTCGCTTGTGAAGTATCCGTTAATCTACGTAATAGATTGCTATCGCCTTGTTACTTCGCCTGTGAAGTATCCGCTAATATGCGTAATAGATTGCTACCTTCGCTACTAGTGAAACACTTAGCAGAATTCGGTCCTCACGCTGAATTGGTACTTCGAATCATCTTTGTTGCAGGTTCGCACGTTCGGGGCTACTTCGTCGGAGGTGTCCGGAGCTGAGAGATCGGTTTCGGAGGTCACCAGGACACCCTTCGACGAGACTGCAAGCTCCGGCAACAAGCTTCACTAGCAAACTTCGTCACGACAGGCTTCGCCATGATCATACTCCGCACCGGACGAAGTTGCACTCATGCGTGGCCCTCGCGTCATTATTCCGTAGTGTGCTGTATCAGAGATCTCACGTGAACCCCGTTGTTCGGAGGTGATCATCGTGTCCAGATCCATTCGGAGTCCATCTCCGGCCAGATCAGTCCGAACGCCGAAGCACCCTTCGGCGGAGTACTTCGCACCAGATGCCGAAGGTACACTTTGGTGACCCCTTCGCACCAAACTTCGAACAAGACGGGGCTCCGACTTTTTTGCTGATTTTGTTCTGTTTAATCTATCTCTTTCGGCTAATTGGGTTATTTTGTATAATCTGGTTGCCTCACGACTCCACCCCCCTTATCATGACTAAGGGTAGTCGGAACGTGACGTTGGTGCTACATCACGCTTAGGCTTGTTCCTTAGTATCCGTGCACTTTTGGATCATCGAACTAACCCAAGTGCGGGGGCACGTTTCCGTGTCAACATTACCCAGGTTTTGAAGCTCTCTGATGCGTCACGGGGTCCCGATCTTCATGACGTAGGATCGATCTTCAGATAACTAGCTATAGAATAGCCGGATAACTTGCTGCAAGCAGCGATAACTAGTGCAACCTGGCAAATAAAACTCGAAGCCAACCACCGTCTTTAACCGGCAACCTGAATCGAGGATTCGCCCAACCACACTCTCAAAGAACCAACCAACACAGCCTACAATCAATCAAGGAGGACCTTGAAGGGAGTATGAGCACCAATTGGGAGCGGATGAAGCCGCCGTTTCTGTAATCCCGCGAAGGAAATCACAAGAGCAAGGAGGGTAGAGATCTCTCTCTGAATTTGTTAGCACGCAGCTGAACAAGGGGTTCTATATTCAATAATCAAAGTTCCGATTACAATGGTGCTAGGGTGTATTTATACAAGGAGTAGACCTTGAAGATAGGTGCGAACACGAAACGAAAATACTAGGCGAACTATGTGAAAACGAATCAGCTTCTGGAGAGTTTCCGCGTGGCTGTTGGTCTTCTGAGCGGTCTTCGGTATTTCAGAAATAACTCCTCCTTGGAAGCTTCAATTCACGAACGGTTGGATCCCTTGGAAAGGTGACTTGATAAGGTTTCACACCATGTATAATATGCACCATGTAACTCGGTAGAATGATGCAGTTTTAATACGAGAACATTGACTTCATGCAGACTGTTGACCTTCGGACCAGCAAGCACTAAAACTGGTCGGACGCCTTCATGCAAACTTCAAATTTGTCGGGGTTTGATTCATTGGAAACTAGACTTCAAGAGTTTTCCAAAAAGTGCTCATTTGCCTTCATAGCTTTTGTAAATCAAAAGTTATGATTATTTCTTTGAGACGATTCTGCAGGACTGGCTTGGTTCGAGCATGATTCTTCTATGTGTCCATTTCCTTGTGAGTTCTTGTCATCCTTCTTGGTAAACCTGAGCATTAGCAATGTACACGACTTAGGTAGTATATAACTCTCATTAATAGTAAAATGAATTTCACAAAGTAGCGCGTGCACCTCTTGTTGAAGCTTCTTAGCTCGACTGCGTGTAATTGGTCCATCAAAAACATGTATTGGAGTCGCTGTGGTCGAAGTGGTCGGTGTAGAGGTTGGAGTGGTCGGCGTGGTCATATCATCCTCCCCCTCTTGAAAAGGAGTCATCCTCGACTCTAAAATGTCTTCACTTGTGAATGCTGATAGGTCAGCAACATTGAAGGAGTTGCTTACGCCATAGCTTGGTGGAAGGTCAATCTTGTATGCATTATCGTTGATCTTGGCAAGAACACGAAATGGACCATCCCCTCGTGGCATCAGCTTGGACTTGCGCTTATTAGGAAAGCAATCTTTACGCAAGTGAATCCACACCAAATCGCCTGGTTGAAACGACACCTTCTTTCTATGCTTGTTCGTACTTGCAGCCTTACGTGTCGCCTTTAGCTCGATTGCTTCTTTTATTTTCTCATGTATCTTCTTGACATATGCAGCACGCTTGGAGGCTTCCATATTGGTTCTCTCCTGTAATGGCAAAGGCAACAAATCTATCGGAGCAATGGGTTTCAACCCATAAACAATTTCAAAAGGACACAAGTTAGTGGTAGAATGTGCTGCCCTGTTATAAGCAAACTCCACATGAGGCAAGCAGTCCTCCCAATCTTTCATGTTCTTTTTCACCATGGTTCGCAACAACATTGACAGGGTTCGATTCACCACTTCAGTTTGTCCGTCGGTTTGAGGATGACAAGTGGTCGAGAATAGAAGCTTGGTCCCCAGCTTGGACCACAATGTTTTCCAGAAGTAGCTCACAAACTTGACATCACGATCAGATACAATGGTCTTAGGCACCCCATGCAACCTCACAATTTCCCTGAAAAATAAATTAGCAACATGTGAAGCATCGTCACTCTTGTTACAAGGGTTAAAATGAGCCATCTTTGAAAATCTATCAACCACAACAAAAACAGAATCTTTTCCTCTCTGAGTTCTAGGCAATCCCAGAACAAAATCCATACTTATGTCTTCCCAAGGAATTTTAGGAGCAGGTAGAGGAGTGTATAAACCATGAGGGTTCAGTTTAGACTTAGCTTTGTGACAAGTGATGCAACGCTCCACGAACCGGATGACGTCTCTCCTCATCTTGGGCCAATAGAAGTGATCACCTAGCAGCTCATAGGTTTTCTTTTGTCCAAAATGACCTGTCAATCCTCCTCCATGGGACTCCTGCAATAAAAGCAATCTAACCGAAGAATTTGGAACACAAAGCTTGTTAGCCCTAAACAAAAATCCATCATGTATATGATACTTTTCCCAACCTTTTCCATCTTTACAATGAGTGTATGGTTCTGAAAATTCAGGGTCATCATTATACATGTCTTTCAAACTTTCAAGACCTATAACCTTCACCTCAAGTTGGTTTAGCAACACGATTTTTCTAGACAAAGCATCAGCAACCACATTGTCCTTACCTTTCTTATACTTCACAATATATGGAAATGTCTCGATGAACTCAACCCATTTGGCATGGCGTCGGTTTAGTTTTGCTTGCCCTTTCAAATACTTTAAAGCTTCATGATCGGAATGGATAACAAACTCTTTTGGCCATAAATAATGCTGCCATGTTTCAAGTACACGCACCAAAGCATACAATTCTTTATCATATACAGAATAATTCAATTGAGCACCTCCCAACTTTTCACTAAAATATGCTACAGGTTTGCCTTGCTACATTAAAACCCCTCCTATGCCAATTACACTGGCATCACATTCTACTTCAAAAGTTTTAGTGAAATCAGGAAGAACTAGCAATGGTGCTTCAGTTAAGCGTTTCTTTAATTCTTGAAAAGCATTTTCTTGTGAACTTCCCCATTTAAATTCAACACCTTTCTTTGTTAATTCATTTAAGGGAGTAGCAATGGTACTAAAATCTTTAACAAATCTCCTATAAAATCCAGCTAGACCATGAAAGCTTCTTATTTGACTTACATTCGTTGGAGTTGGCCAATCTTTGATGGCTTTCACGTTGGTTTCATCCACTTCAATTCCTTTTCCTGAAACAACAAAGCCAAGGAACACAACATGGTCTGTGCAAAAACTGCACTTCTCAAGGTTAGCAAATAATTTCTCCTTTCGGAGCTCATCTAGGACTTGTCGAATATGATTCATGTGCGTTTCAAAAGACTTGCTGTAAATTAAGATATCATCAAAATAAACAACCACAAATTTTCCAATGAAGGCTCTCAAAACATGGTTCATCAATATCATAAAAGTACTTGGAGCATTAGTCAAACCAAAAGGCATAACTAGCCATTCGTACAACCCAAATTTTGTTTTAAAAGCAGTTTTCCATTCATCTCCAGCTCTCATTCTTATTTGATGGTACCCACTTTTCAAATCAATTTTAGTGAATATTATGGAACCACTTAATTCATCAAGCATGTCTTCTAATCGAGGAATAGGATGGCGATAGCGAATAGTGATGTTATTTATTGCTCTACAATCAACGCACATCCTCCAAGAACCATCTTTTTTGGTACTAAAATAACAGGAACAGCACAAGGACTTAAGCTTTCACGAACATAACCTTTATCGAGAAGTTCTTGTACTTGCCTTTGTATCTCCTTTGTTTCTTCAGGATTGGTGCGGTATGGTGGTCGATTTGGAAGAGCAGCCCCCAGAATAAGATTGATCTGATGTTCAATCACACGTACAGGAGGTAATCCATTCGGGGTTTCCTTTGGAAAAACGTCCTCATATTTCTGCAAAAGATGAGACACCATACTAGGAAAAGAGGTGTTATTGTTAGCTGACACTAAATTGTCTTTGCACACAAGTACAAAGAGTACTTGATCTGGGTTGTTCCTTACTTCTCTCATCTCAGATTTTGTGGCTAACATGACTAAATTTTTTTCTTCTTCTTTCTTTTGATCTCTCAATTTTTTTCACATATTGGGCTGGTGGCTCTCACTCTCTGATTTGTGGAAGGCACTCGAATTCTTTTCTCTTCCTTTCCATTCTCATCTCTCATACTAGAGCTCTTTTGCAAATGCTCAGCAAGAACTTGCTGTGGTGTCATAGGTTTGAGTACAAACTTCCTCCCCTTCAAATCTAGAGTGTACTGATTTGTTCTCCCGCAATGCTGAGTATATCGATCATATTGCCATGGCCTCCCGAGTAGTATGTGACATACGGACAAGGGTGCCACATCACACTCTACCATGTCAACATATTCACCAATCTTGAAAGGAACTTTTACTTTGTATCCAATCTTGATGTCACCGGAATCATTAAGCCATTGGACATGATATGGATGAGGATGTCGCAGAAGTTTCAGATCAAGCTTGTCAACCATCTCACGACTAGCAAGATTATGGTACCTTCCTCCATCAATGATCATCTTCACTACCTTATCTTGCACTTTGGCTCTTGTCTGAAATAAATTATGCCGCTGGCCGTTCTCAGCTTCCTTCATCTGAACACTCAATATTGGGGCCACCACAAGAGCAGCACCTTGCTCAAAATCACAGCCGGTATGTTCCTCTTCTTCATGGGCTTCTTCTTCCATATCTTCCTCTTCACTGGCTGATTCGTACTCTCCATTATCAGTTACAATGATCACTCTATTATTTGGACACTCTCTAGCAACATGTCCACGACCTCCACACTTGAAACACTGAATCCCACTACTCTTGGATGTAGAACCCACTGAAGTGGAGGTGGAAGCTGCTGGTTTGGAACTCGTGCTCGGGGCAGCAGAGTTCTTCCCACTAAAATTACTTTGAGCATTAGAACGTGAGCCTACAAATAAACCTTTCGCAGCTGACGGTGCAGTAGTAAACTTAGAATTTAACTTGCTTCCTCCAAACATAGTCCTCGTACCAAAAGGCAAAGACTTACTGCTCTTGGTATCTTGCTGCAGTTGGCGTTCAGCTTTGGTGGCTTGATGTACCAAATCAATAAGACGACGGTACGACTGAAACTCAACAATGCGTTGAATATTTCGATGCAACCCAGCCATGAATCGTGCCATAGTTTGTTCTTCATCTTCATATACGTTGGCTCTAATCATTGCCTTCTCCATCTCTTTATAATACTCTTCAACAGAATAACTTCCATGTTTCAAATTCTGTAGTTTATCAAAAAGATCACGCCGATAATGCTTCGGCACGAAACGTCTTCTCATTTCACGTTTCATCTCTGCCCATGTGGCAATAGGATGTTCTCCATCTTCTTCACGATCTTGGAGAAGTTGCTCCCACCAAATCAGAGCATATCCTTCATACTCTAGAGATGCCATAGCCAACTTCTTCTCTTCTGTATAATTATGCAAGCGAAAGATCTTGTCGACCTTCAACTCCCAAGTGAAATAAGCTTCAGGATCAGATCCTCCATCAAATTTTGGCATGGTAAATTTCAGTTTACCAAGCCTCTCTTCACGATGGCCTCCTCTACGATGTTGGCGATCATGATGGAAATGATTATCATCATTTTCAGATTCGGATTCTTCAGTGTCTTGATTTCTTCGATTCCAGCCCCTCCCTCTTCCATGTGCAGCACTTCAGTTCCTCCGTCCTCTTCTTCCTCCTCTTCCATCACTATCATCACCTTCTTCACCATGGGTGCTTGCTCCATCATTAGGTGGACGACGTACCCTAATTTCATTTAGTATGGTTTGAAAATCTTGGGCCAACCGATCTTGTCTCTCTTCTAGACTTTGCTGGAATTCATTAAATTGTGCCATGGTGACACAATCATTGATCTCAACACCGTCACCCATCTTTCTGTAAAATTAGTGACAACAAAGGAACAAGAGTATATATGGAATAAAAATATATGTGGGATCTCTCAATCTCACTTCTCTTACCAACCGAGGCTCAGTGAAGTTCCCTGCGGGTTACAGAGAAACAAAATGTGTGGTGGTACCGAGAGCGATGGTTAAGCGAATACAAGACCAAAGAGTACCGATTACGATGGCTTTTATGTGGAGCTTGGTGGGGATTATAAACAAGGAATGCAATCTGGATTCTAGTTGTTGTAAAGTTAAGTAACAATCCAAACTAGAGGTTCCTTGCTTAGTGCTGATCTCAAAATGCTAAAGATGTTAATGGATCACACACACGTGCAAAGAAAATCTCAGATTGATGCAAACAAGGAGTATGATTGGGATGCAAGTGTTGCAATCAAACCCAACCAAAATTTTGTACCAACAAAAGATAGCGATCTGGTTGCACAACTTGAAACACAAACTTTCAGCAATTGTGCTCTCAAACGAACTGATCTTTAAACTTTTCTTTCACAATATTTTTTCAACTTTCCTTTTTTTGAACTTTTCTTTCTTTTACCTTTCTTTTTTTTATAGAACTGAACACAATGACCAGATATATAAGAGGCTCAAAGGACACACGATGGAAAATGATCAGCAACTAAAAAAAGACTCTAGTGGACTGAAAATTAACTGAACTCACTAAAATAACAGATTGAAACAAAGGGCTAAACAATATATATGTATATATTTTTTTTGGCTTTTGATGGATAGGACGAAACAAAATATATGTAGCTAAGGGTAAAGAATCCTACAGTGGAAACCGATCAGCTCTGATACCAAATGATGTGTCACGGGGTCCCGATCTTCACGACGTAGGATCGATCTTCAGATAACTAGCTATAGAATTGCCGGATAACTTGCTGCAAGCAGCGATAACTAGTGCAACCTGGCAAATAAAACTCGAAGCCAACCACCGTCTTTAACCGGCAACCTGAATCGAGGATTCGCCCAACCACACTCTCAAAGAACCAACCAACACAGCCTACAATCAATCAAGGAGGACCTTGAAGGGAGTAGGAGCACCAATTGGGAGCGGATGAAGTCCGCCGCTTCTGTAATCCCGCGAAGGAAATCACAAGAGCAAGGAGGGTAGAGATCTCTCTCTGAATTTGTTAGCACGCAGCTGAACAAGGGGTTCTATATTCAATAATCAAAGTTCCGATTACAATGGTGCTAGAGGGTATTTATACAAGGAGTAGACCTTGAAGATAGGTGCGAACACGAAACTGAAAATACTAGGCGAACTATGTGAAAACGAATCAGCTTCTGGAGAGTTCCGCGTGGCTGTTGGTCTTCTGAGCGGTCTTCGGTATTTCATCAATAACTCCTCCTTGGAAGCTTCAATTCACGAACGGTTGGATCCCTTGGAAAGGTGACTTGATAAGGTTTCACACCATGTATAATATGCACCATGTAACTCGGTAGAATGATGCAGTTTTAATACGAGAACATTGACTTCATGCAGACTGTTGACCTTCGGACCAGCAAGCACTAAAACTGGTCGGACGCCTTCATGCAAACTTCAAATTGGTCGGGGTTAGATTCATTGAAAACTAGACTTCAAGAGTTTTCCAAAAAGTGCTCATTTGCCTTCATAGCTTTTGTAAATCAAAAGTTATGATTATTTCTTTGAGACAATTCTGCAGGACTGGCTTGGTTCGAGCATGATTCTTCTATGTGTCCATTTCCTTGTGAGTTCTTGTCATCCTTCTTGGTAAACCTGAGCATTAGCAATGTACATGACTTAGGTAGTATATAACTCTCATTAATAGTAAAATGAATTTCACAAAGTAGCGTGTGCACCTCTTGTTGAAGCTTCTTAGCTCGACTGCGTGTAATTGGTCCATCAAAAACATGTATTGGAGTCGCTGTGGTCGAAGTGGTCGATGTAGAGGTTGGAGTGGTCGGCGTGGTCATATCACTCTCCCTCCGAAGCACTTTGGAATACAATCAGCCAATCAGCCCCGCGAGGAGGAATCCGGAGGGCAATAAACTCTTCGGCCAAGTCCCACATGCTCATCCGCTTGGCTACCGAAGATAGTAACCCAAGCCACGTTTATAGAAGGCTTGGGTCCGGAGACACCTCTGCTTCCCTCCGGTACCAGATCTTCTGCAGGGGCCCCGCAAGGCCGAAGTCTTCACCGACTTAAGCATAAAACCACCGGAGTATCAAATCGAAGTACCATCGGTCGTTGATCGCCTTTGCTGGAAAATTCTTCAAATGCTCCTTTCGGAGCTAGAAGTTGACACTCCCGAAGGCCACCAGCACCTTGGATTCACTGGGCCCATCTTGTGGCTTCGGTTGGCACGATGCTTCATGAGTAGCTACGAAGACTTCGGACCTCCCTTCGTATCCTTCAGCTCAAAGGGCCCATTCAAAGACGGCCAATCTTGCGATGGCATTCGGAGAGAATTGCATTAAGATAATATGGAACATGTATAATACCTCGGCCAAGAAATCTATTGTAGGAAGGCCTATCCCCACCTCAAAAAAGGCTTCGAAGACCACGACTTCTCCCCTCCTTGGCGATGTGGTCACCTCTCTTCTAGGAATTCGAGTCCTCAATCCTGGACCTAGCTTCCCATTCACCGCTTCCTTGATGGATTCCGCTGAATACGTTGATTGCCCGAGGAGAAAGCTTTGCTTCAGTGGCTTCTTGGATGGCGGGCGGAGTTCTCATGGATTCTTGGGCCATGAACCCCTGGGGCTCCTGCCTTTGCCGCTGCTACCGATGCAGCCCACGCTTGCCTTTGCGCCAGAGTCCCCATCGCCGTTGACACCCTTGCATTGGTCCTCACCATCGGATGCTTGCTAAAAAGCGTTGGAGACAGTTTGAAGGTGAAAATGTGGAGGCTTAGAACTGAAGCTCTGTAAAATTTTCCGTCGTGGTTCGATTCCTCCTTTTATAACCACTCTGCCTTCGATTAGCACGGTTCGCATATGTGTTCACACTTGCAGCTTCAACTTCTGTCGCTGACAGGTGGGCCTAGAAGGTAAAAGGTGTGAACCCGCAATTAAATTTATGTCTGTTACTTTCTCAAAAAAGCATAATGGCTATTTGAGGGGTAACGACTCAAATTTAATGGCTCCTTGCGATGCTCCGCATTCGCAATGATCTGTTTCCCTGCGAAGCTTTCACACGGAGATTCAAGTTCGAAGCTTGAGTCTGATACACCTCCGATGTTGAAGACACTTCGAACAGTTATAATACCTTGAATTTTTTCTAAGTCCCCGAGCATGAAAATATTTCTTGCGCATACTGCCCTCCTTGCTATACAGGTTATTCGAAGTAGTGTATTCGAGGGGCTACTATTGGGGGAAAATATTTCATCCCCAGAATCTTCAAGATTACAAGACAAAGACAAATCATAATATCCAAGTCCAAGACTTGTCTCCAGACTGGAAGGGTTAAAGTCGGAGGGTCCGTCCAGACTCCGGACCGTAGAGACCATCCGAAGGCTTCCCCTCTGAAGTGGAAAACATCTAGAAGGATGGGACGTCTACTTTATCTACCTCCTTCGAAAATACATTAACTTATTAGCCCTATTCGGGGTACCGCAATAGTTTCCACTATTTCGGTTGTAATTGATGGGTAAAAAGGTCTTTTCCTTAGAGTTTTTACCTATAAATACCCCCTTCTCATCCTGTAATAGGCATCGAATATTTAGATATTCAATACACAACTTCAAACTACTTCGAGCTATTGTCCTATTCGGAGGCTTGAGATAGTCCGCTTTCACAAACACTTCGTTTGTTAGTTCTTAACTTTAAAGAACCTATTAGCGTAATCTTTTATGCCAACAATGATGTTGTAGTCAAATCTGATGCTATGGGAAACCATTTAGCCGATTTGAGAGTTGCTTTTGAAAGAATGCGTTAGTATGGCTTAAAGATGAACCCACTCAAGTGTGCTTTTGGATGTCGGTAGGCGGGTTCTTAGGATTCATGATTCATGAAAGAGGTATTGAGATTGGTCCTAAGAGGCTTGAGAAGATTAAGAATTTTTAAGTGCCAACATGCAAGAGAGATGTACAAAAGTTGCTAGGCATGGTGAATTATTTGCGCCGCTTTATATCTAACTTGTCTTGCAAGATAGATGCTTTTGTCCCCATACTTCGGCTAAAGAACTAAGCCTTCACTTGGGGGGAAAGTCAGCAACGTGCTTTTGAGAAAATTAAAGAGTGTCTGTCATAATTGCATATGGTAAGAGCACCAAAATCCGAGATTCCATTTCGTCTATACGTTGCTGCAGAAGATAGTGTGATAGGAGTCATGCTAACTCAAGAAGTGGAGGGAAAGGAGTACATCATCACATTCTTGAGTCTCCGCCTATTAGATGTCGAGATGAGGTACATTTTCTTAGAGCGTTTGTGTTTATCACTTTATTATGCATGTACTAAGCTTCACCACTATCTTCTATCTGGCACATGTATTATTACCTGTCAAACTGATGTTATAAAAAGTACATGTTGCAAAAGCAGATTCTAAGTGGGAGAATTGGAGAGTTGGCTTACACTTTAGTTGAGTACGATTTGACTTATGAAACCTTAAAAGCTATGAAAGGCCAAGTCATTGTAAATTTTATAATTGATCACCATGAAGATGTAAATTGGAGTAACGATGCTGCTCTGATTGAAGTAGTGCCATTGAAACTTTACTTTGATGGTTCGGCTTGCAAGAATGGCCAAGGTGTTGGAGTTGTGCTCATATCACCTAGTGGTATGAGTTTTGATACCTTGGCCTAGTTAGAATTTCCTTGTACTAATAACCAAGCCAAATATGAAACTCTATTATTAGGACTTGAATTGTTAAGCTTCATGGGTGTTAAATTTGTTCATGCATATGGTGATTCGCTATTAGTAGTTCAAGCAAGTATCTAAGGATGCCCAATGTTTTAATGGTTTGCTAAATAGTTACTTGGATAAATGTCTAGACATAATTGCTACTTTTGATGATTTTGAAATTTCACATGTGTCCAGAGAAGCTAATTCAGTAGTAAATAACGTGGCTTAGCAAGCATCTGGTTACCAAATTAAAAGAGGTAGATTTTTTGCACAAGAGAAACTAATGCTTGACTTTTTTTCACTACCCGAGTCAGAACACATCGGTTTAACCGGCCTGACATGGCCGGTCCGACCACAGGTGTCTGGTCAGTCTGACCGGCAATGCTAGGACGGTCTGACCGCTCCGTGTCAGGAAAATTAACGACACGGGGGGCAGGTTAAATTTTATGATTTGAACGCCAATTCAAGCGAGGATTTGGCAAGTACTTCAAGAAATCATGGGGATGATTGGAGAACTCCAATTATTCAATATTTGAGAGATCCTAGCAAGAGGGTTGATCGGAAAGTTCGGCGGCAAGTGTTTAAATTTATATTGCTCGATGATGAGTTGTATCACCGAACCATTGATGTAGTACTTTTGGAAAGTTTGAATGTCGATCAATCTAGACTTGCTGTGGGTGAAATACATGAAGGTATTTGTGGTACTCATCAGTCGGCCCAGAAAATGAGTTGGATGCTCAAAAGAGCGGGTTTTAGTGGCATGAAGTGTTTCCTAGATGGTGGCATGAAATACTTTCTCAGGTATTATGTGCATGTATGGTAGCAAAGCATGGTGCCACCAATGTAAGTCCATATGAATTTTAACCTATAGAGGTTAATCTTGTCTCGTTGAGGTTGCTTAAGCAATATGGCTTATCGGTTGATGAGTATGAAACTCTTTTGAAACATAATTTGGAAGAAGCGACCGATAAGAGATTAAGGGCTCTTGATGCAATAGAAAGAGATAAAAGAAGAGTGGCTAGAGCTTATAATAAGAGAGTGAGAGCAAAATCATTTCAAGTTGGTGACTTGGTTTGGAAGACGATTTTGTCGTTAGGCATTAAAAGCCCAAAGTTTGGTAAATGGTCACCTAGTTGAGAAGGTCATTTTAGAGTTGTTGAAATCACTCTAGGTAATGCTTATATTCTAGAGTCTCTGCAAGGAGAGCGATTTCGTAGAGCTTTGAATGGTATGTATTTGAAAAAGTACATCCCGAGTGTGTGGCAAAATGCTTGAAGTGTCGAAAGGTCGATATGGAGCATATCGCCCTTAGCTCATTGTGCTTTTTGGCTCACTAAAGTTTGCCAAAAAGTAGGGGGCATGTGTTGATAGCAAAAAATGGCATTAATGGTCAAAATTGTCAAAATATCAATTTTTGGTAATTTGTGCCGAAAATATGCCAAGACCTGGTACAGGCCGGTCCAACCAGCCATGTAGGCCCGGTCTGACCATCCATATGGGTCCGGTCAGACCGGACCACTCTATATCTGATTTAGATTAGTTGATTTGGGGTCTATTTTATCTCTAATTAATTTTTGACGACTTGGATTCGTATCTATGTCCAATTAGAGTCCAGGCACGCCCTTTCCAACCCCTATAAATATAAGGGCAGGTCGATTCAAGGGCTCTCTCTCCCCCCAAACCCTAATAGATCTAATCTATTATTTTTACCTTGAATCGTACTTTTACCCTTCAATCTACTTTCCTTGGCATAGGAGTAGCTTAGCACGTACATCATTGCTGGTTTGCGTTGTAAACCACCCATTCGTCGCGTCGTAATCACGGTAATCCTTGTCAATTCTCCTATGAATCACCCGTTTCATCCACATAACAATTTTTTATCATTTTATCAGTTTTTATCGGTAATTAAGTCTCTTGGATGAATTCCCCCTGACTTTTTGGTGTGTTCTGTTGTGTTCCATCTTCTTCTTCATTGCCAAATATTTTCATACTGAGCTATCTTCGTCGGCAAGATCATCGGCAATCCAATCTGCTTGCTTCATCGTCGGTGGGTCTGACGATCCAACTACACCAGTCTGACCAACGGTACTAGTCCGGTCCAACCGCCAACCTCCAGCCGGTCTGTTTTCTCTTCTGTTTGATCTGCATACCATCTTCATAGCATTGCTGGTCTGACTACCGTTTGTAGGCCGGTCAGACCACCGCCTTCCAATCGGTCTGATCGACAGCTCTAGGCCGGTCCGACCGTGTGTCCCCTGTTAATCCAATTGGCTTTAGTTGGTCGGTTGAGTTTAATTTCTATCACTTCGGTTAATTTAATTAGTCTGATAATTTGATTTCCTAACTACTCCACCATCCCTTACCACTATCACCGTGTGTCGATCGCTCCATCATCGAACACTCTATGGCGATCAACCCGAAGGCCCGCCCGGTCCGCCAGGGGCTCCGCAAGCTCTCCTCCGAACGAGCCGACCTCGCCAAGACCGAAGTATAGAAGCTTCTCAAAGCTAGATTCATTCGGGAGATCAGTCATACAGAGTGGCTTTCGAACCCTATGTTTGTCCAAAATAAAACATCTAGCAAATGGCCCATGTGTATCGATTTCACATCTTTAAATAAAAGCTTGCCCTCGTGACCCCTACCCCATGCCTCGCATCGACCAACTGGTTGATTCCACAGCAGGCTCCGAACTCCTTAGCTTCCTCAACGTGTACTCTGGATACCATCAGATCTGGTTAAGGCAGGAACATCAAGCCAAGACAAGCTTCGTTACCCCCTCCGGAGTATTCTACTATGTGTGAATGCCATTCGGCCTCCGTAATGCCAGGGCTACCTTCTCCAGATTGATCGCCAAAGTCTTGGGCCACTAGATTGGCTGCAATATCGAAGCATACATGGATGACATTGTAATCAAAAGTGTATATAAGCACCACCATAGCTTAGATATAGCGGAGACATTTGACAGCCTTCGAAACTGTGGAATCCGCCTCAATCCAGAAAAGTGCGTCTTTGGAGCCCGGGCCGGGAAGCTGCTAGGCTATCTGGTTTCCAGTCGAGGTATCGAAGCTAGCCCTACTCAAGTCAGCGCACTCCAAAATATGGCCCCTCCTCAGAACCTAAAGCAAACTCAGAAGCTAGCAGGGCGCATTGCTGCTCTCAGTCGCTTCCTGGCGAGGTAAGCAGAGCGAAGCTTGCCCATATTCAAGGCATTGTGAGGCTCCGAAGACTTCGCTTGGACCCCCGAATGTCAACGCTACTTCAGCGACATCAAAGAGTACCTCATCAATCTTATCACCCTCTCTACACCCTGGAGCGACGAGACCCTCTTTGTTTACCTCGCCGCCACCAGCTGCGTGGCAAGCACCGCCTTAATCCAAGAAGAAGAAGCCAATGGGAGACTTGTCTAGCGTCCGGTGTACTTTGTATCCGAAGCCATCTCCGGAGCAAAAACTCGGTACACCGAACTCGAAAAGTGAACTACGCCCTCATCATCGCCTCCCGGAAGCTGTGACACTATTTTCTAGCCCATGGTATAATCATCCTGACCTCATATCCTCTTGGAGACATGTTACAAAACAAGGATGCTATCGGGCGAATCAGGAAGTGGGCAGTCGAACTGGCTCCTTTTGACATCACCTTCATGGCCCGGACCGCTGTCAAGTCTCAAATCCTCGGGGACTTTGTTGCCGAGTGGACGGCGGCGGCAAATCATGTCCCCGAAGAAGCAAGCAAAGTGGTGTGGACCATTTACTCTTACGACGCGTATTAAGCCTCTCGGGCCGGCGCAGGGGCGGTCCTTATCTTCGCTTCAGACCAACAAGCATTGTACTCCGCATGATTAAATTTCAAGGCCACAAATAACATCGCAGAATATGAGGGAGTGTTACTGGCCTCTGCAAAGCTCGCGCGCTAGGCGCCACCAGAGTAGTCATCAAGACCGATTCCCAGGTCATGGCCGGTTACATTGATAAGAGCTTTCAAGCTCGGCACCCTGACCTCGTCGCTTATCTCGAAGCAGTCCAAAAAGCCAAGGCAACCTTCAAAGGGATTTCCATCTGAAGCATTCCAAGGAGTGACAATAACCAGGCCGACGCACTTGCCAAGGCGGCTACCGGAGGTCAAGCATTACCCCCTAGGGCTTTCTTCAAAGAACTAGTCAACCGTCTACATCTCGGCGAGAAGACACCCCGAACCAAGCTCCAAAAGATACCCCAGCATCCTCGGAACTAGCCAAAGTCCTCTGTACAATGGCCGATGATTGTCGAGACCCGATCCTAAAGCTGCTCAAGGGCGAGGGGGAGCTTCAGCCAAGTACCGAGCTTTTGAGGCTTCAGCACTGAGCGCGGCGTTACAGGATCATCGACAGAGTTCTATACAAATCAGGTGTTTGTTCCCCACTACTTCGGTGTATATCCTGCTCCGAAGGGCAGTAGATGCTCCGAGATATGCACAAAGGTCTATGTGCTAGCCACCTGGCTCCTCGGGCACTTGCAGGGAAGACCATGTGTCAAGGCATTTATTGGCCCACTATTATCACCGATGCCGAAGATGTGGTACGCACCTGCCAAGGGTGCCAGTGGATGGGAAGGCGAAGCCATCAGCCCCCCACCCTGCAAGTCATCGCACCCGTCTAGCCCCTCGCTCGGTGGGAAATGGATCTCATTGGTCCATTTCCCAGAGTCTAGGGCAACTTGCGCTTTGCCGTCGTCGCCATTGAATACTTCTCAAAGTGGGTCGAAGTTGAACCACTAAACACCATCACTTCCAGGAGTGTCTAGAAGTTCTTCTGGAAGAACATTGTCTGTCAGTTCAGAGTGCCCATAATGGGGGGATTGGTCCCGATCTTCCGCTAGGTAAGGATAACTTTGATTGGTGGAGAATCTCGACGTTGACGATCCAAGGCTCCGGTCCGGCGGATCAAAACCTTGCAATCGCTACACCACCGCCTCCGTTGGTTATCAACCATGCAGGACGCGATTGACCTCACCACGAAGGCTAATTCCTTCAAGCGAACCCAAGAACACAAGCAAGAACAGGAAGAACACAAGTCGATAGCCAAATCACAGATAAACTACGAAAAGGAGAGGTTTCACAAACGCTGATGCAGCAGCCAATCGGTCCGGTGCAGGAGCGGGATCTAAACACACAAGTGTAGATGCAAACAAAGCAAAACCTAACCCTAAAGGCGGCTGGCGTGAGTATATAAGGCGTGGGAAGCCTGTAGAAGGCGTACAGACTCGGACTAAGGGCCAACACGACATCCAACTCAGTACAAGGTCCAACTCGGCCCAATTCTGTCATGCAGGATTGTTTCAAACACACAGGACGACTCGAGACTCCAAATGAGGTGAAACCAACAACAAAAGATCCGTCTTCTCCTCAGCTTTCCAAAAACTACAAGAACGCGCCAATCGGACTTCGTATGTGGAAATTACGTCCATTTTGGTGCATGGTGGATGATGTAGTCCGAACCAGCGAATTCTTGATTTCAAATCATCCGTGCGACTCCGTCTTCAACTCCAACTCTCCTATTCCATCTCCCATGTTCCTAAGCAACAAAATATCACTAGTATTCAGTAGCATCCCATCCAAACAAATATTAACATAGTTGCTAAGGAAAGAATTAACCTCATGGTTCAAGCGACGGGCACGGGCGCGTGTGATAGGTCCCTGTAATTGAATTGTAGGTTGATGGTGCAGGTGTGTATCATGCTGGTGCATTTGTGTATCATTCTGGTGCACCTGTGTATCATGCTGGTGCATCTGTGTATCATGCTGGTGCACATGTGTATCATGCTGGTGCATCTGTGTATCATGCTGGTGCATGTGTGTATCATGTGAAGTGATGTCCTCATCAGGCCAGACGGGCCACATTGGACAATGGCACTCAATTCGATACGGGTACCTTCAAGGCATTATGCGAAGAGCTCGGAGTGTAGCTGTGCTTCGCTGCGGTCAGGCACCCGCAATCTAACGGGGCTATCGAAAGGGCAAACAGAAACATCCTTTCTGGCCTCAACAAGAGGAACGTCAGTTTGGCCAAGGGCTTATGGACTGAAGAATTACCAAAGATCTTGTGGTCCATCTGGACCACTCCTTCCAGGGCAACCGGGTTCACCCCTTTCCGGCTGTTGTTCGATGACGATGCAATGACGCTGACGAAGCTCCGAGCCACAAAATCAAAAGCCAACCAAGGACATGATGTCTCCCTTGACCTCTCTTAAGAAATAAGGCTCCAAGCGGTCGCCAATCTATCCAAATATCAAAACCAGACGAAAGTGTGGTACGATCCAAAGGTCAAGCAAAGCGATTTGAAGCCAGGGCACCTCGTACTCCAGGCAGTCATCACCCCCAAGAAGCTGGGCCACAAGTTGGAAGGACCATACATCATCATTGACTCCGTCCGGCCGGGATCGTTTCGTCTGCCCTAAAGCGCTATTACGCGTAATCCTCACTTTAAACGATTCCGCCTTCCCGTACATGTACCTTGCCTTTCAGTTTTAATAAAACAAGTAGAAGCAAAAAAAGCTCGTCTGGTTCAATGTTTTACCAATGTGGACGCACTACAGTACTAGCGTAATCCGGGCAAGCAATGAGGGTTCCGGGCTCTGGCTCGAAGCACCATACATTCGGGTTCTGAGCTCCGGCTCGAAGCACCCTTCATTTGGGTTCCGAGCTCCAGCTCGAAGCACCCTACATTCAGGTTTCGAGCTTCAGCTCGAAGCACCCTACATTCAGGTTCCGAGCTCCGGCTTAAAGAACCCTACATTCGGGTTCTGAGCTCCGGCTCAAAGCACCCTACATTCAGGTTCTGAGCTCCGACTCGAAGCACCCTACATTCGGGTTCGAGCTTCAGATCGAAGCACCCTACATTTGGGTTCCGAGCTCCGGCTCGATGTACCCTACATTCAGGTTTCGAGCCCCAGCTCGGTGCACCCTCCATCCGAATTCCGAGCACAAGCATGAAGTACCCTCCGTTTCCGTTTTTCACTCCTGATTCTAAGCTCTAATGCACTACGCCTAGCCAACAAGTCGCCTACCCACAAGGAGGGGAAGGGGGAGTAGATAGGGAGTGTTGGGGGAAAATATCTCATCTTCGGGGTTATTGCCGAAGCAGCATAAAGGCAGTCAGAAGGTTCGAAGGTTCTCCGAAGATCATCTTCGAAGATGCCCGGAATCCGGTTAGAAGCACGAAGATAGGCATAGGTTCGAAGTACATCTTCGAACTAATGCCCTCCAAGATCTTTTCTGCCAGCTAAAATGGAAGGCTTATCTTCTTTTTTATTAGATTAGTTTTTTACCATTTTAGCCCTATTAAGGGAACCGAATAGTTTCCACTATGTCGGTTGTAATAGAGGGGTAAATAGGTCTTTTCCTTAATATTTGGGCCTATAAATACCCCCCATTTCACCCTGTAATAGGGACCGAATACAAGTTATTCAATACACACTTTCGAACTATTCTAAGTTATTATCCTTTCGGAGGCTTAGAACAGTTTGCTTCACAAACACTTCGTTTGTTAGTTTCTTTTCCACAGAAACCTGTTAGCGTAATCTTTTACGCCAACAGTTGGCGCCGTCCGTGGGGAACCTAGTCCGAAAAACTTCGTTCTCTACCAACTTCTTACATCATGCCTCCTAAGCGGAGCGCACCTCGCAATCCCACTCGGAGGTCCTCTCGGATCTCCGGAGAGATACCCTTCGACACAGTTGAAGTCGGAGGGTCTTCGACTCTCCCTCCACCTCAAACTCCGGAAGGGGCTTCTATCCCTCGAGGATACGAAACCTCTCCGCCAACCCCTTCCATACTCCGACCGCCCGGAGTCACTCCTCCACCCTCCATCCCGATTCGAACTGATCCTACCAGTTCTCAAGACCCGAAAGGTCCTTCCGGAGGAGATGAAGATAGCCTTGGAGATATGGCCACTCAAATGGCCAACCTTCAAGCTGAGGTAGCAAGGTGGCGACAAGAAGCTGCGAACAGGCTTCGCTCTCAAGCCACCTCAACTATCCCCGAAGTGCCTGAAGACGACGATCTTGGTTATCCTGAAGCCCCAGAGAACGCCTCCTATGACAATGAATCTCCGTTGCATCCTGAGCTGCAGAAGGTTCGCTTTGATCCAAAGTTTAAAACTTCGAAGCTCTGCAAGTATGCCAGAGATGAAGATCCCGGAGAGTTCGCGCGTTCTTATGCCCTAGCAATTGAGGCTAGTGGCGGAGTCAGAGACACTATGGCGAAGTGCTTCCCGTTAGCTCTTCAAGGAGTGGCGTTGAGATGGTTTTGGTCTTTAAAGCCATGATCAATCAATTCTTGGTCACAGTTGAAGAGGAAGTTTATAAGTAACTTTCAGGGCACCTTCGTGCCTCCTATGTCAACAGGAAGCCTTTTCCATGTGAAACAGCTCCCCGGAGAAACATTGAGGCAGTACTTTAAGCGCTTCGCTCATACGAAGTCGCAAATTCGGGGGCTGTCCACATCCTCAGTGGTTGATACGGCTCGGGAAGGCGTCAGTCATCAAGGCCTTCTGGATAAACTGCATCGGAAGAGCATCTCCTCAGTGTCACAGTTGATGTCATATTTCGAGGAGTATGCGAGGTCAGAAGAGGGTTAGCTTCGGAGGACTGCTGCTACTTCAACAGTATTGCAAGAAGTTAAAGCAGAAGTGAAGACTTCGGCACAGCCGCAAGAACCAGTCTTCGAAGTGCAGCATGATCGAAGAAGAGGGAAAAAGCACCCTCGCTCTGAAGTCTTGAATATTGCACCCCCACAGAAGTTTGCACCAAGAGCTCCACAGTCTGCGGGGAACAAGTCCAGCGGCTGGAGGCCGCCAGGGAAAACGGCTGGCAAGGGCCAGACCCTTTTTTGCTGTATTCATGGAGAAAATCGAAGCCATGCAACTGATACTTGCAAGGCTATCCTTACCCTAAGGGGAGAGAACTTGGAGAGAACTTCAGGTCGAGGCAGTACCGACCGAAGTCCAGCAGCAACGCGCCTAGACCCGGTCCAAGCTGTGGCGCGGATAGAAAATTTTGATGCTGCAAGGCACCCTCCGATGGCCAATGTTATGCCACCTCCGAAGCAAGAAGAGGGGCAAGATAGAGGAAAAAGAGTAGTTCTCCCTATCTCCAGAGGAGGTACCCTCGGAAGCATGTCCAAGAGACAGCGAAGAGAGTACGTTCGGAAAATAGGTCACATTGGGACTTCGTCATCTGCAGCTGCAATGCCGGAGTGGTCTCATGTTCCGATATCTTTCTCTGCGGAGGATGCAGCTGGTATTAAGTTCCCGCATGCAGATCCATTGGTTATCACTGCTGATATTGCAGGGACTGAAGTCCAAAGGGTGCTAATTGACGGAGGTAGTTTGGCAGATATCATTTTTGTGCAAGCCTTCGATCAGTTATGCATTTCCAGGAAGCATCTCCTCCCAGCGGCTCGTCCTCTGCAAGGCTTCGCAGGACCTCCGCTTGACGCACTTGGCCAGATAGGCCTGGAAGTTACCTTCAGAGAAGGTTTATTAGCTCGAACTGAAGAAGTTATCTTTGATGTGGTAGATGCCCCATATGCTTATAATGTCATCTTCGGACGGGGCATGTTGAATCAGTTCGGAGCTGTGGCGCATCACAACTACTTGTGCATGAAGATGCCCACACAAGCAGGAGTCCTAACAATCTTCGGAGATCAAGCCATTGCTAGGAGGGCGGAGTATGGTCACGGTCCCCCTCTTGATCCGAGGCAAATAAACAGTGTGCAGGATAATGAAGAAATTTTTTCAGCCTCCTCCGAAGCTTCGAAGAAGTCTTTTCCGAGACCAAGTCCCGAAGGAGAGATTGCAACGAAGGTTATTGTTAAAGATGGTAAAGAATACACTTTTCAATTTGGTAAAGATTTACCTCCTGAAGTTGCAACTTCCTTGGAAAAGGTAGTGGAAGAAAATTTGGATGTCTTCGCTTGGTCTGATGAAGATATCACCGGAGTCGATCGGGATATCATTGAGCACAGTTTACTTGTAAACCCGAAGGCCCAGCCTATTCGACAAGGACTCCGGAAGATGTCCGCAGAGAGAGCTGCTCTAGCTAAGGACGAAGTTGAAAAACTGCTGAAGGCTGGGATTATCAGAGAAGTGGCTCACACAGAATGGTTAGCCAACCCAGTCTTCGTCAGGAAGAAGTCTTCCGGGAAGTGGCGCATGTGCATTGATTTCACATCCCTGAATAAAGCATGCCCACGTGACCCCTACCCCATGCCCCGAATTGATCAACTAGTTGACTCCACTGCAGGTTCGGAGTTACTAAGCTTCCTTGACGCGTATTCTGGTTATCATCAAATATGGTTGAAGCGCGAAGATGAAATCAAGACAAGCTTTGTAACTCCTTCGGGAGTCTTCTGTTATGTAAGAATGCCCTTCGGCCTAAGAAATGCCGGGGCTACTTTTTCAAGATTAGTTGCTAAGGCTCTAGGTCATCAACTAGGTCGCAATGTGGAGGCCTATATGGATGATATTGTAATAAAGAGTGCTTTAAAGCACCAACATAGCCTAGACTTAGCAGAAACATTCAATAGCCTTCGGGCATGTGGGATCCGTCTTAACCCCGAAAAATGTATATTCGGAGCTAAGGCTGGAAAATTGTTAGGGTATTTAGTTTCAAGCAGGGGAATTGAAGCTAGCCCTACTCAAATAACTGCGCTGCAGAAGATGGCTCCTCCGGAAAATTTAAAGCAAGTGCAAAAGCTGACTGGACGTCTGGCCGCACTTAGCAGGTTTTTATCAAGGTCTGCGGAGAGGAGCTTGCCAATATTCAAAGCTTTGAAAGGGTCCGAAGATTTTGCATGGACACCGGAATGTCAGAAAAGCTTCGAAGATATTAAAGATTATCTCAGTAATCTTGCTACACTCACGGTGCCTACTGCGGACGAAACCCTACTCCTGTATCTTGCAGCTACAGGTTCAGCTGTCAGCGCAGTCCTTGTCAGAGAAGTGGATTTCAATGGGAAGTTGGTCCAAAATCCTGTCTATTTTGTATCCGAAGCATTGTCAGGAGCGAAGACAAGATACTCCGAACTTGAGAAGTTCGTTTATGCTCTGATAATGGCTTCGAGGAAGCTAAGACATTATTTTTTGGCTCATAATGTAATTGTACCAACTTCGTATCCCTTAGGAGATATGCTCCGAAGCAAAGATTCCACTGGAAGGATTGGAAAGTGGGCAGTCGAGCTAGCACCCTTCGGCATATCTTTCTTGGCAAGGACAGCTATCAAATCCCAAGTCCTAGCAGACTTCGTAGCAGAGTGGACTCCACCTGCGAATTTGACTCCGGAGAAATCAAGTGATGGAGTTTGGACTGTTTACTCCGATGGGGCTTTCCAAGCATCCGGAGCAGGCATTGGGGCAGTATTGATTTCACCGTCAGGGCAAAGAGCAATGTACTCCGCAAGACTCAACTTTAATTCTACCAATAATATAGCGGAGTATGAAGGAATTTTATTGGGACTCCGGAAAGCACGTGCTCTAGGGGCTACAAGAATAATTATAAAACAGATTCTCAGATAGTAGCAGGGCACGTAGACAAAAGTTTTCAAGTTCGGCATCCACAGCTTGCAAAGTACTTAGAAGAAATCCGCAAAATCGAAGCACACTTCAAGGGTATTTCCATTCGGAGTATACCAAGAGCTGAGAACGTGCAAGCGGACATTCTAGCGAAGGCTGCAGCCGGAGCTGTGGATGTGCCTGAAGAAGCTTTCTATGAGGAGCTCAATATACCTTCGGTGCCACAAATTGCCTCTGCGGAGATTCTTTGCATTCCTAGTGCAGATTGGAAAGATTCGATCATAGAACTCTTGCAAGGAGGAACAAATTTGCCCGAAGAGCCCCAGTTGTCAAGATTAAAGCTCAGAGCAAGAAACTATCAGTTAATCAACGGTATATTATACAAGGCCGGAGTATGTTCCCCTCTACTCCGATGTATATCTCAAGCCGAAGGCCGAGAAATTCTTCGAGAAATTCACGAAGGCCTTTGTGGAAGCCATTTAGCCCCGAGAGCTCTCGCAGGAAAAACACTTCGCCAGGGGCTTTATTGGCCCACAATAACAGCTGATGCGGAGAGCTTGGTCCGCACTTGTCAAGGATGCCATTGGATGGGTCGACGGAGTCATCGCCCACCAACAGCTCTTCAAGTCATTGCTCCGGTATGGCCCATGGCCAGATGGGGTATGGATCTAATTGGTCCCTTTCCGTTAGCAAAGGGAAATCTGAAGTTCGCAGTGGTAGCTATTGAATATTTTTCTAAGTGGGTAGAAGCAGAGCCCTTAACAGCTATCACTTCGAACAATGTACAGAAATTCTTCTGGAAGAACATTATTTGCCGGTTTGGAGTGCCTAGATATCTCACAGTTGATAATGGAACACAGTTCGACGCAGAACCCTTCAGGAAGTTTTGCGAAGACCTAGGCATTCAACTATGTTTTGCTGCAGTGAGACATCCTCAGTCGAATGGAGCCGTAGAGCGAGCCAATGGAAATATTTTATCAGGCTAAATCGAAGAATAGTAGGATTATCAAAGGGACTGTGGACCGAAGAGCTTCCGAAGATTCTGTGGTCCATTCGGACTACGCAAACAAGGTCCACAGGTTTTACTCCGTTCAGACTACTATTCGGAGATGAAGCTATGACTCCAACGGAGCTCAAAGGGGGATCTTTTCGCAGCACCGAACCAGATAGTGAAGAAGAAAGACAAGCTTCGTTAGATTTGTCAGAAGAAACAAGACTTTGGGCTGTAGCTAATTTATCAAAGTATCATCAGCAGACGAAGACTTGGTATGACCCGAAGGTTAAGCTCAGTGAGTTAAGGCCGGGTCATCATGTTCTACGAAGCATTATAGCACCAGGGAAGTTAGGCAATAAATGGGAAGGTCCATATTTAATTGTCCGCTCGGGGCGCCCTGGTTCATTTAAATTAGCTAATTTAGAAGGTGAAGAGTAGCACATACTTGGCATGCGGAGCACCTAAAGCGATACTTCGCATAAGGGCTCCTTGTAATTCGCTTGTAATCACCTCTAAATTAATAAAGCATATGACCCTGATAGTTGCCTTCCCCTCATAGACTTCCAGCTTCCGAGTGGACGCACTGGAACCGCGGGGTCGACCGAGAGGGAAGTGTCATTAAGCTGGGTTGTATTTTCGGACTTCGAACCCATTAAGTTCGAAGCCTCCGACGTGGTGGCTGACATAATCCGGAGCCCAGGCCAACGGCTTGTAGGCATCCGTAAAAGAGCCCAAAACCACATTCTACGGAGTCCAAGCCATTGGCTGGTAGACTTCCGTAAAAAGAGCCGAAGGTGGCCAAAATCTACGGAGTCCAAGCTGCAGCTTGCAGACTTCCATAAAAAGAGCCGAAGGTGGCCAAAATCTGCGAAGTCCAAGCCATTGGCTGGTAGACTTCTGCAAAAACAGCCGAAGGTGGCTAAATTATACAGAGTCCAAGCCATTGGCTGGTAGACATCCGTAAAAAGAGTCCAAAGAGACCATTGCAAACTCCGAACCATTGGTTCGTCAGAGATCGCAAAGACAAGCCGAAGGTGGCTAAAGCAAAACAGCATTTGAGCCATGAGCTTCGAATGTCTGTTAACATAAGTCCAAAGTGACAAATTTTTAAGATATTAAAGTGTCCTGAAAGTTATCTCAATTGATTTCTTTCGTAAAACAAAGGTACTAACTTACCATTCTTCTGACTACAAAAAGTCGAAGACATTTCATAAGATTACAAAAGATCTTTAAATGACAGAGGGGCTCCGAACCCCCAAAAAATTGTACTCCGAAGTTTTTTCTTTGCGCATAACCATCTTTGAATACATTTCGAAGTTGCTTATACCCAAAGAGGGGCTAGTAAATATGGAGACAATTTTAAATCGGCATTCATTATTGAAATAAATGTGTTTACAGATTACACTACGAAAAGTTGGTATCTATACCAAGAAGGAATCGGAGACCTCTTCGGTCCCGAGAGCTAGGGGTGCAACGACTAGTTCCAACATCAGAAGTTCTAAGAACTTTACGTTTAACTCTCTCCCTCCCCTTCGAAGCTCTAAAATCCTTCTGTTCTTGTTGAAGCTCGGCCCAAGTTCGAAGCCGCTCGGGGCTTCTTTCCCAGCTTCTAAGATCTTCAGATCTTTTATTTTTGGCTTCACCTTCGTCTTCAGACCAATTAGTGTCTTCAGAAGACGAGGTGTTTGCGTCAACCTCTTTATCTTCCTCTTTAATATAAGACAATACGTCTTTGATTACTTCAGGCGCAATTACGCCAGAGTCATCTCGAGGAATAAGAAATCGAGGACGCTTATAACTCTTTAGAAGTTCGAAGGTGTTCCACAATGAGCGAAGTTCGTTGTTAAGCTCTAACACTTCGATATCTTCCATAAGAGGCAAAGCCTAAAAATATGACAAACAAGATTTTCATTGATAAATTTTTACAAGCATAAAGCTTTACATGGTTAGAAATCCTAAAATATTCCTAAACCTGCGGGTTCGAAGGAGGTTGACTGCTCGAAGTTTGAGTCTGAGCGTGCTTCTGGCGTTGGCCTTCGTCAATCCAAGCCTTGATCGCAGAACGACCTTCGGCTCTCCAAGAGGTTTGAAAGGCTCGCCAGGCAGCAGCCACACCTTCGGAAGGTTTTAGAAGTCGCTCGTCGTCGAAGGTGATTGGACCCCCTCCTGCGTCCGGAGTTATTGATCAGCCCAGATCTTCGTAATAGCGAAGTAGACCAACAGCAGACACTTGTCCGGAGAGTTCTCCGTATCTAATGCCCGCCGTCTTTATGCTGCTTCGGCAATAACCCCGAAGCCCTCGGGCTCGAAGGAGTAGGATCCGAAGGTGCTAGGTTTTTTGGCTTCCGAGCCACCTTCTTCACCGGAGTTTTTGCTGAACTCGAAGTCCCAGCTTCGGCTTTCCTCTTCTGGGGCCCTTTCTCCGAAGGCACCCAATCCATCAGAGGGGGAGGAGTGAGTTTCAGCATTCCCCATACTCTGTTAAACCTTTCCCAACTCCCGACCAATTTAATTCGCCATTCTTTTTCAGTCGGAGTTGGGGCACCCAGAATCTTCTCCGAAGACCTTACAATTTGCTCTGAAGTAATAGGGGCTGAAGAAGCTAAAAAAATAATTTAAGTTAGTTTTTTCTTCGAAGTAAATATGTACAATGCATGTTGGTTTCGAAGTTACCTGCAGGGCTCGAAGTTAAGTTGATCTCGCGGAGACCGCCTTCAGAATCATCTTCGAAGATGATAGGCCAGTTGGCCATCAGTGGAGGAATTTGCAGTCCGAGGAATTCTTCGGCTAAGTCCCGCATGCTTAACCTTCGGCTAATTTTCTGAAGCAAGTTAAGACGAGCTTCGAGCTGGCCTTCATTAGGTTGCACTAAGGCTTCCTTCCGGAATTGAATCTCTTTCAAAGGTCCAGCTAGAGAGTTACCTGCCCCAACTTTGGCATAGAACCACCTCATCACCCAGTCAGTATACCATCTTGCATTGATGGCCTTAGCAGGGAATTGCAGGGCATATTCGTCTCGAAGCCTAAAATTAATGCTTCCGAAGGCAACCACCACTTTCTCACCTCCGGAGCCTACGAAGGTCTTCGGCTGGCAAGTTGCTCTATGAAGTGCAGCGAAGATTTCTGCCCTCCCCTCGCAACCTTCGGCTCTCAACGCCCATTCGAAGATAGCTAACCTAGCTACTGCATTCGGAGATAATTGGGGGAGGGTTACATGAAACAGATCCAAAACTTCTGCCAAGAAGTCCACTGCAGGAAGACCCAAGTCGGCTTCGAAGAAGGCTTCGAATACAACCACTTCTCCAGGCTTCGGTGACGGAATAAGCTCTTTTCCAGGCTTGCGAATCATTACTCCGGTACTGATTTTCCCTTCTACTGCCATTGCTAGCGATTCTCTCTTGCAGGCAGAAGACCCCAGTTGAAAAGACTGGTCTAAATATTTCGTCGACGGTGGGCACAGACCTTGATTATCGGGGATTTGGGGATTTCTCCCCCCTGCCGCCATAGATGTCGCTGCTGGCATCGAAGTTGCCGCCGCTGACGCTGTCGCCGCTGCTGCTGCAGCCGCCTGCTGCCGAGCCAAGGCCGAGGGAGGAGCGGATCCCTTAGTCTTCACCATCGCGATCACCGGATTGCTCTGAAGAAATGGAGGCTAGGGCTCAAGAACTCAAGAGGCTAAAAAGTTTTTGAATGCGAGAATACGATGAAAAGGTAACCAGGTAACTTCTAGGCCTTCTATTTATAGGCTAGACTTCACTTTTTACCGTTAACCCATGTCGTTTCGCATTCCTGCCGTTACTTTTCCTTGAGATTAACGTTTACTGTAGTTTCCGTTAGAAACAGAAACTTAACGGCTATTTTCTCTAAGTCTATAAGACTTTTGAACTTCTGGAGTCGGTTCCAAGGTAGTTCGAAAAATAACTACGTGAAGATTGATTCGAAGTTCATATCTTCATGCATTTCGAAGATGAAATAAAAATTAATAACCCCTATGATTGGTTATCTTTTCTTTCCGTATACTGCTCTCCTAACGTTACAGGTCGAACGGAGAAGCGTATTCGAGGGGCTACTGTTGGGGGAAAATATCTCATCTTCGGGGTTATTGCCGAAGCAGCATAAAGGCAGTCAGAAGGTTCGAAGGTTCTCCGAAGATCATCTTCGAAGATGCCCGGAATCCGGTTAGAAGCACGAAGATAGGCATAGGTTCGAAGTACATCTTCGAACTAATGCCCTCCAAGATCTTTTCTGCCAGCTAAAATGGAAGGCTTATCTTCTTTTTTATTAGATTAGTTTTTTACCATTTTAGCCCTATTAAGGGAACCGAATAGTTTCCACTATGTCGGTTGTAATAGAGGGGTAAATAGGTCTTTTCCTTAATATTTGGGCCTATAAATACCCCCCATTTCACCCTGTAATAGGGACCGAATACAAGTTATTCAATACACACTTTCGAACTATTCTAAGTTATTATCCTTTCGGAGGCTTAGAACAGTTTGCTTCACAAACACTTCGTTTGTTAGTTTCTTTTCCACAGAAACCTGTTAGCGTAATCTTTTACGCCAACAGTTGGCACCGTCCGTGGGGAACCTAGTCCGAAAACTTCGTTCTCTACCAACTTCTTACATCATGCCTCCTAAGCGGAGCGCACCTCGCAATCCCACTCGGAGGTCCTCTCGGATCTCCGGAGAGATACCCTTCGACATAGTTGAAGTCGGAGGGTCTTCGACTCTCCCTCCACCTCAAACTCCGGAAGGGGCTTCTATCCCTCGAGGATACGAAACCTCTCCGCCAACCCCTTCCATACTCCGACCGCCCGGAGTCACTCCTCCACCCTCCATCCCGATTCGAACTGATCCTACCAGTTCTCAAGACCCGGAAGGTCCTTCCGGAGGAGATGAAGATAGCCTTGGAGATATGGCCAGACCCTTTTTTGCTGTATTCATGGAGAAAATCGAAGCCATGCAACTGATACTTGCAAGGCTATCCTTACCCTAAGGGGAGAGTACTTGGAGAGAACTTCGGGTCGAGGCAGTACCGACCGAAGTCCAGCAGCAACGCGCCCAGACCCGGTCCAAGCTGTGGCGCGGATAGAAAATTTTGATGCTACAAGGCACCCTCCGATGGCCAATGTTATGCCACCTCCGAAGCAAGAAGAGGGGCAAGATAGAGGAAAAAGAGTAGTTCTCCCTATCTCCAGAGGAGGTACCCTCGGAAGCATGTCCAAGAGACAGCGAAGAGAGTACGTTCGGGAAGTAGGTCACATTGGGACTTCGTCATCTGCAGCTGCAATGCCGGAGTGGTCTCATGTTCCGATATCTTTCTCTGCGGAGGATGCAGCTGGTATTAAGTTCCCGCATGCAGATCCATTGGTTATCACTGCTGATATTGCAGGGACTGAAGTCCGAAGGGTGCTAATTGACGGAGGTAGTTCGGCAGATATCATTTTTGTGCAAGCCTTCGATCAGTTATGCATTTCCGGGAAGCATCTCCTCCCAGCGGCTCGTCCTCTGCAAGGCTTCGCAGGACCTCCGCTTGACGCACTTGGCCAGATAGGCCTGGAAGTTACCTTCGGAGAAGGTTTATTAGCTCGAACTGAAGAAGTTATCTTTGATGTGGTAGATGCCCCATATGCTTATAATGTCATCTTCGGACGGGGCATGTTGAATCAGTTTGGAGCTGTGGCGCATCACAACTACTTGTGCATGAAGATGCCCACACAAGCAGGAGTCCTAACAATCTTCGGAGATCAAGCCATTGCTAGGAGGGCGGAGTATGGTCACGGTCCCCCTCTTGATCCGAGGCAAATAAACAGTGTGCAGGATAATGAAGAAATTTTTTCAGCCTCCTCCGAAGCTTCGAAGAAGTCTTTTCCGAGACCAAGTCCCGAAGGAGAGATTGCAACGAAGGTTATTGTTAAAGATGGTAAAGAATACACTTTTCAATTTGGTAAAGATTTACCTCCTGAAGTTGCAACTTCCTTGGAAAAGGTAGTGGAAGAAAATTTGGATGTCTTCGCTTGGTCTGACGAAGATATCACCGGAGTCGATCGGGATATCATTGAGCACAGTTTACTTGTAAACCCGAAGGCCCGGCCTATTCGACAAGGACTCCGGAAGATGTCCGCAGAGAGAGCTGCTCTAGCTAAGGACGAAGTTGAAAAACTGCTGAAGGCTGGGATTATCAGAGAAGTGGCTCACACAGAATGGTTAGCCAACCCAGTCTTCGTCAGGAAGAAGTCTTCCGGGAAGTGGCGCATGTGCATTGATTTCACATCCCTGAATAAAGCATGCCCACGTGACCCCTACCCCATGCCCTGAATTGATCAACTAGTTGACTCCACTGCAGGTTCGGAGTTACTAAGCTTCCTTGACGCGTATTCTGGTTATCATCAAATATGGTTGAAGCGCGAAGATGAAATCAAGACAAGCTTTGTAACTCCTTCGGGAGTCTTCTGTTATGTAAGAATGCCCTTCGGCCTAAGAAATGCCGGGGCTACTTTTTCAAGATTAGTTGCTAAGACTCTAGGTCATCAACTAGGTCGCAATGTGGAGGTCTATATGGATGATATCATCCATATAGGCCTCCACATTGCGACCTAGTTGATGACCTAGAGCCTTAGCAACTAATCTTGAAAAAGTAGCCCCGGCATTTCTTATGCCGAAGGGCATTCTTACATAAGAGAAGACTCCCGAAGGAGTTACAAAGCTTGTCTTGATTTCATCTTCGCGCTTCAACCATATTTGATGATAACCCTAATACGCGTCAAGGAAGCTTAGTAACTCCGAACCTGCAGTGGAGTCAACTAGTTGATCAATTCGGGGCATGGGGTAGGGGTCACGTGGGCATGCTTTATTCAGGGATGTGAAATCAATGCACATGCGCCACTTCCCGGAAGACTTCTTCCTGACGAAGACTGGGTTGGCTAACCATTCTGTGTGAGCCACTTCTCTGATAATCCCAGCCTTTAGCAGTTTTTCAACTTCGTCCTTAGCTAGAGCAGCTCTATCTGCGGACATCTTCCGGAGTCCTTGTCGAATAGGCCGGGCCTTCGGGTTTACAAGTAAACTGTGCTCAATGATATCCCGATCGACTCCGGTGATATCTTCGTCAGACCAAGCGAAGACATCCAAATTTTCTTCCACTACCTTTTCCAAGGAAGTTGCAACTTCAGGAGGTAAATCTTTACCAAATTGAAAAGTGTATTCTTTACCATCTTTAACAATAACCTTCGTTGCAATCTCTCCTTCGGGACTTGGTCTCGAAAAAGACTTCTTCGAAGCTTCGGAGGAGGCTGAAAAAATTTCTTCATTATCCTGCACAATGTTTATTTGCCTCGGATCAAGAGGGGGACCGTGACCATACTCCGCCCTCCTTGCAATGGCTTGATCTCCGAAGATTGTTAGGACTCCTGCTTGTGTGGGCATCTTCATGCACAAGCAGTTCTGATGCGCCATAGCTCCGAACTGATTCAACATGCCCCGTCCGAAGATGACATTATAAGCATATGGGGCATCTACCACATCAAAGATAACTTCTTCAGTTCGAGCTAATAAACCTTCTCCGAAGGTAACTTCCAGGCCTATCTGGCCAAGTGCGTCAAGCGGAGGTCCTGCGAAGCCTTGCAGAGGACGAGCCGCTGGGAGGAGATGCTTCCTGGAAATGCATAACTGATCGAAGGCTTGCACAAAAATGATATCTGCCGAACTACCTCCGTCAATTAGCACCCTTCGGACTTCAGTCCCTGCAATATCAGCAGTGATAACCAATGGATCTGCATGCGGGAACTTAATACCAGCTGCATCCTCCGCAGAGAAAGATATCGGAACATGAGACCACTCCGGCATTGCACCTGCAGATGACGAAGTCCCAATGTGACCTACTTCCCGAACGTACTCTCTTCGCTGTCTCTTGGACATGCTTCCGAGGGTACCTCCTCTGGAGATAGGGAGAACTACTCTTTTTCCTCTATCTTGCCCCTCTTCTTGCTTCGGAGGTGGCATAACATTGGCCATCGGAGGGTGCCTTGCAGCATCAAAATTTTCTATCCGCGCCACAGCTTGGACCGGGTCTGGGCGCGTTGCTGCTGGACTTCGGTCGGTACTGCCTCGACCCGAAGTTCTCTCCAAGTACTCTCCCCTTAGGGTAAGGATAGCCTTGCAAGTATCAGTTGCATGGCTTCGATTTTCTCCATGAATACAGCAAAAAAGGGTCTGGCCCTTGCCAGCTGTTTTCCCTGGCGGCCTCCAGCCGCTGGACTTGTTCCCGCAGACTGTGGAGCTCTTGGTGCAAACTTCTGTGGGGGTGCAATATTCAAGACTTCAGAGCGAGGGTGCTTTTGCCCTCTTCTTCGATCATGCTGCACTTCGATGACTGGTTCTTGCGGCTGTGCCGAAGTCTTCACTTCTGCTTTAACTTCTTGCAATACTGTCGAAGTAGCAGCAGTCCTCCGAAGCTAACCCTCTTCTGACCTTGCATACTCCTCGAAATATGACATCAACTGTGACACTGAGGAGATGCTCTTCCGATGCAGTTTATCCAGAAGGCCTTGATTACTGACGCCTTCCCGAGCCGCATCAATCACTGAGGATGTGGACAGCCCCCGAATTTGCGACTTCGTATGAGCGAAGCGCTTAAAGTACTGCCTTAATGTTTCTCCGGGGAGCTGTTTCACTTGGAAAAGGCTTCCTGTTGACATAGGAGGCACGAAGGTGCCCTGAAAGTTACTTATAAACTTCCTCTTCAACTGTGACCAAGAATTGATTGATCCTGGCTTTAAGGACCAAAACCATCTCAACGCCACTCCTTGAAGAGCTAACGAGAAGCACTTCGCCATAGTGTCTCTGACTCCGCCACTAGCCTCAATTGCTAGGGCATAAGAACGCGCGAACTCTCCGGGATCTTCATCTCCGGCATACTTGCAGAGCTTCGAAGTTTTAAACTTTGGATCAAAGCGAACCTTCTACAGCTCAGGATGCAACGGAGATTCATTGTCGTAGGAGGCGTTCTCTGGGGCTTCAGGATAACCAAGATCGTCGTCTTCGGGCACTTCGGGGATAGTTGAGGTGGCTTGAGAGCGAAGCCTATTCGCAGCTTCTTGTCGCCACCTTGCTACCTCAGCTTGAAGGTTGGCCATTTGAGTGGCCATATCTCCAAGGCTATCTTCATCTCCTCCGGAAGGACCTTCCGGGTCTTGAGAACTGGTAGGATCAGTTCGAATCGGGATGGAGGGTGGAGGAGTGACTCCGGGCGGTCGGAGTATGGAAGGGGTTGGCGGAGAGGTTTCGTATCCTCGAGGGATAGAAGCCCCTTCCGGAGTTTGAGGTGGAGGGAGAGTCGAAGACCCTCCGACTTCAACTATGTCGAAGGGTATCTCTCCGGAGATCCGAGAGGACCTCCGAGTGGGATTGCGAGGTGCGCTCCGCTTAGGAGGCATGATGTAAGAAGTTGGTAGAGAACGAAGTTTTTCGGACTAGGTTCCCCACGGACGGCGCCAACTGTTGGCGTAAAAGATTACGCTAACAGGTTTCTGTGGAAAAGAAACTAACAAACGAAGTGTTTGTGAAGCAAACTGTTCTAAGCCTCCGAAAGGATAATAACTTAGAATAGTTCGAAAGTGTGTATTGAATAACTTGTATTCGGTCCCTATTACAGGGTGAAATGGGGGTATTTATAGGCCCAAATATTAAGGAAAAGACCTATTTACCCCTCTATTACAACCGACATAGTGGAAACTATTCGGTTCCCTTAATAGGGCTAAAATGGTAAAAAACTAATCTAATAAAAAAGAAGATAAGCCTTCCATTTTAGCTGGCAGAAAAGATCTCGAAGATAGGCATAGGTTCGAAGATGAGCAATCAGGATTCACTAGTAACATAAAATAGTTTTACAGGAAATATAGTAACAAATAAACGCCAGTTATTACAAGATCGAACTAGAGGCTCGAAACTACGAGATCTCATCGTCTAAACCAAGCAAGAACTGGAAGCCTTTCCGGTCTTGTAGGTTGCCTGAACCCCAGGAACTCTCCCCGATCCGTGGCTTCGTAGCCGTGCGGACAAAGCGCTTCTTTTCCTTCTTCTTCTGAGCCCGAAAAGTCTTCTATTCCTCTTGAAGCTGCGCCCAGCTGCGCAGGCCTTGGTCTCTAGACTCCGATCCACTGAGGCTGGTCTCTACGTCAGACCAGTCCACTAATTATGGTGACGAGTACGAGGCATGTTTCCCCTTCTCTTCCTCCTTAATAAAGGCGAAGACTTCGTGTAGGACTTCGAGAATAATGCACCCATTGTCGTCTCGAGGCACGTTGAAGCGCACGTGCCGGTCATCCCTGAGGGCCTCGAAGATGGCCCATTAGTGCCAAAGGGTTTCGCCACCATCAAGTATTTTGACATCGGGACCAGAAGCATCACAGACGCCCTAGGCGATTTTCAGAAAATAGATTTCCTTTATTGATGAGTCATGAAAAGTTTCTATTACAGGAACCTACGCTACAAAAAGCCCTAGGGGGAACTACACCTTCAGGTCCAGAAGAGGGGCAGCAGGAGGATGCTTCGAGGAAGATTGAGGAAGGCTTGACCGGAGGTCTTCGTCCATCCAAGCCTTCACTGCGCCCGGGCCCTCCGCTTTCCATGTCGCCTAGAGAGCTTTCCAAGCCTGCGCAACTGCGGGAGTTGGGGAGAGAAGGTGAATCCCCCCGAAAGAAACCAGAGGAGAGTCTGAGGCAGAAGGCAAGATGCCTCTGGAGGCCTCCAGATGGTGAAGGACACCGAGGGCGGCCACTCGCCTTGACACCTCCCCGTATCTGGATGCTATGGAGTCCATCTGTCAGACACCAACTTGTATGAACCTTAGCCGATGGATGAGGGGCTCCCGAGCGGCGTTGAAGGGTGCGCATGCCATCCCAAAGCGCTCCAAGACCCCTTAAAGGGCCCCCACTGTGTCAGCCGTAGTCTTCTCGCCTTGGGCTAAAGCTTCGGTCGCCACCTTATTCCAGGCCAGGAAGTCAGCAGTGGTCCGCTCTAGCTTGATCCCTTGGATCTTCAGGATTTCGGTGGCGGCTACCATCGAGTGAAGCTCATCGACCTCGGTGACCTGGGCCTTGAGTGTGTCGACCTCAATAGCCCGAGCCTGGAGCTCATCAACTTTGGCAAATTTGGCCTTGAGCGCGTCGACCTCAGCAGCCCGAACCCAGAGCTCTTCGACTTCGGTGACTTGGGCCCGAAGCACGTCGACTTCCACGACCTGAGCCTGAAGCCCATCGACCTTAGCGACCTGGGCACAAAGGCTAATGATCTCTGCTTCCAGCGCATGGGGCTGGTCCACTTCGGCACTGCGCTCCCAGGCTGCCTCTTCGACAGCTTTGGCATGCTCATGGAGCCTCGAGGCCTTGCACTCGCGACGGCTCCATTCCGCGACGAGGGACACCAGCGACCCTTTTGCCAAGGCAACTATCCACGCACGACGGTATGTAAAAGTAAGACGGAAGCAAAAGGAAGATCCAGGGGCTCGGCCGGTAGCATTGGGAAGGTTTACCTGGCTCGCTACGCTCTTGATAAAGAAGCCGAGGTCGGCCTCGTCCGACTGGCCGATCTCCGACACTAGCTCGGTGCCCCTTAGGCCTAAGTAAGACTAATGGAGGGGTGCAGTCCTCTTCATGAACTCTGGGCTGGCTTCCACGAAGGGGACAAAGAGAGGAGTGCACGCGCGTGCGTGCCCAGGGTCTGCGGCCGAAGGGACTTTGGTTCGTGGGGCGGCACCCCTGCGGGTTCTCCCTGAGTCCACCTATTCTTCCTACCCCAAGATCTCCACTACGTCAATGGGGCCTTGGCCCTCACGTCAGCAACATCTCTGGGAGGCGCAGGCAGTGGAGTCAGAGCCCGAACCGAATCACCTATCCAGGAGCGAGTTAAGTCATGAGATAGCAAAGCAAATGAAATCTGCGGGATAGAGGGGAGACCTACGCAAAGCTCCCTACCTTCGTTCCCACCCTTGGGTAGGGGGTCTGAGGTGTGCACGATTGTGGGGGATTGGGGCCGAAAGAAGAACTCATCCATTGAGTTCATCGAAGAGCCATCAAGTGCCGCAGCCAGTTCAGCTGCACATTGGCGCTCCCCACCACTTCTGCCAAGGGGTCAGCCAGCCCCCCGAGGTCCAGGCTGTCTACCTCCTGACTCCCACGGGAGCTGGCAAGGGCTTCCTCCGACACTGGGCTAGGGGAAGAAGTAGCCCACGGGGCAACCCTCACACCAACGTCACCTACCTCCGGTTCAGACCCCAGGGGAGGGCGAGGTAGGGCGCAAGTGAGGCTTGTAGGATGGTGGAGAGTGACGGGTTGCGGCCAAAGGAGAGGATTTATAAATGGGAGCCAGAGCCGGGTTCCTTAAATGCCACGTTAGTCTAGGTCCTCCCAAGCATCGGCATGCAGCGCAAGAAAATCACATTAAAACCACTTTCAGGCTATCTTGGAAGGGCCTTCCCAACTAGGTGACCATTTAACAAACTTGGGACTCTTAGTGCCTAAAGGTAAAATCGTCTTCCAAACCAAGTAACTCATTTGAAACGATTTTGGTTTGACCTTCTTATTATAGGCTTTAGCTACTCTCCTCTTGTCTACTTCTATGGCTTCTAAAGCCTTCAATCTCTTATTTGTTACTTCTTCTAGGTTGTCCTTCAAAACAGTTTCATACTCGTCGAACGATAAGCCATCTTGCATTAACACTCTTAAAGAGCCAAGATCTACTTCTACAGGTAGAACGACTTCTTGTCCATATACCAGCTCATATGGACTGAATATTGGTAGCACCGTGCTTTGCAAATCTACAAGCCCATAGTGCCTCGGAAAGCACTTCATGCCACCTTTTAGGGAATTCTTCAATTTTCTTCTTAATGAGATTAATCACGGTTTTATTACTAGACTAAGCTTGACCATTGGCCTAAGCATATTAAGGTTAAGAGCTTATTAACTTAATACCATAATATTCGGCGAAGTCCCTCACTTCTTTAGAAACAAATGAGCTACCCTGATCTGTAGTGAGAGTCTAAGGGATGCCAAATCTATGTATGATGTGCTTCAAGATAAAGTCAAGTACCTCGTGGTAAGTCATGTTCTTGAGAGGCACGGCCTTGGTCCACTTGGTGAAGTAATCCGTTGCCATCAACACAAATTGATGCTCTTTTGAGGAAGGAGGGTGGATTTGGCTGATCAAAGATGAACTCCGAACGTATCTGGACGCGATAGTCACCTCCGAACAGCGGGGTTCAGTGTGAAGTCTCCAATACAGCAAGATACAGAGTAAAGACCCGAGCTCAACGCCCGAGCGTAAATTCGTCCGGAGCGGAGTGCGAGCGTGGCGAATCCTGTCGTGACGAAGTGTGCTGGCAAAGCGTGCAGTTGAAGCAGCAGTCTCGCCGAAGGGTGTTCTGGCAACCTTCGAAACCGATATCTCAGCTCCGGACACCTCCGGCAAAGTAGCTCCGAACGTGGAAACCTGCAACAGAGAAGATACAAAGTACTAATTCATCTTGAGCACCGAATTCTGCTAATTTTTGCACTAGTGGCGATGGTAGCAATCTGTTACGCAGATTAGCGGATACTTCATAGGTGAAGTAACAAGGGATAACAATCTGTTACGTAGATTAACGGATACTTCACAAGTGAAGTAACAAGGCGATAGCAATCTATTACGTAGATTAACGGATACTTCACAAGTGAAGTAACAAGGATTACCACTATTCCGATGTGGCCGTCGGAGGGCTTCTAGGCAAACCCACGAAGAGGTACAGAAAGTAAAGATAAAGTAAATGCGATCAAAGCTAGGGCTTTGTGTTTGATTTGTGTTGGGGGGGTCTCTGAACTGGCTTCACCTCTCTATTTATAGGGGCTAAACCTCTGATCTAATCTGCTATAATTCGGCTGGATAGAGATAAAAACTTAGCTGGAATCATGCCCAACTCTATCTCTACCAAAGTGGGCCTTCGGCCAGGCCCGTTGAAGCCTGCTCCTCGGGCTGAAGCTTCGGCTGCGTGGGCCTCCGAAGGCTTCCTGGATGAAGGCCGTGGGCTGGCCGGAAGCTTTCGAAGCCCGTAGCCCAATGGTAATTCGGCCCTGTAGGGCTTTGGCCTGACCCGAGACATGTGTATTTTTGGCCCAAATTGCCAAAATTGATATTTTTACAATCTTAACCATTGATGCCATTTTTTGCTATCAACACATGCCCCTGCCTTTTAGTGAACTAAGTGAACTAAAAGCATAACGAGCTAAAGATGATACCTTCCATATCGGCCTTTTGACACCTTTTACGCTATTTGCCACACGTTTGGGAAATACCTTTTCAAGTATCTACCATTCAAAGCCCTTCGAAACCGCTCTCCATGCAGAGATTCTAGCACATACGCATTGCCGGGAGCGATTTCGCTATCTTGAAAGGGCCTTCCCAACTAGGTGACCATTTACCAAACTTGGGACTCTTAGTGCCTAAAGGTAAAATCGTCTTCCAAACCAAGTCACTCATTTGAAACGATTTTGGTTTGACCTTCTTATTGTAGGCTTTAGCTACTCTCCTATTGTCTACTTCTATGGCTTCTAAATCCTTCAATCTCTTATCCGTCACTTCTTCTAGGTTGTCCTTCAAAATAGTTTCATACTTGTCGAACGATAAGCAATCTTGCATTAACACTCTTAAAGAGCCAAGATCTACTTCTACAGGTAGAACGACTTCTTGTCCATATACCAGCTCATATGGACTGAATATTGGTAGCACCGTGCTTTGCAAATCTACAAGCCCATAGTGCCTTGGAAAGCACTTCATGCCACCTTTTAGGGAATTCTTCAATTTTCTTCTTAATGAGATTAATCATGGTTTTATTACTAGACTAAGCCTGACCATTGGCCTGAGCATATTAAGGTGAAGAGCTTATTAACTTAATACCATAATATTCGGCGAAGTCCCTCACTTCTTTATAAACAAATGAGCTACCCTGATCTGTAGTGAGAGTCTAAGGGATGCCAAATCTATGTATGATGTGCTTCAAGATAAAGTCAAGTACCTCGTGGTGAGTCATGTTCTTGAGAGGCATGGCCTTGGTCCACTTGGTGAAGTAATTCGTTGCCATCAACACAAACCGATGCTCTTTTGAGGAAGGAGGGTGGATTTGGCTGATCGAAGATGAACACCGAACGGATCTGGACGCGATAGTCACCTCCGAACAGTGGGGTTCAGCGTGAAGTCTCCAATACAGCAAGATACAGAGTAAAAGACCCGAGCTCAACGCCCGAGCATAAATTCATCCAGAGCGAAGTGCAAGCGTGGCGAAGCCAGTCGTGACGAAGTGTGCTAGCAAAGCGTGCAGTCGAAGCAGCAGTCTCGCTGAAGGGTGTTCTGGCAACCTTCGAAACCGATCTCTGTAGGACCGAAAGTAGCGACTAGAGGGGGTGAATGGGCGCCTAAAAATTCTTTCGAATCTATGGCCTGCTCCCAATACCCAACGCACCTCAAAAGACTAAGCAGCAGAGTGTGAACAGAATGCCTAGGTCTAAAAGTATATAGCCTAGAAACAACCGGTGTCAAAGAAACAGAGAAACACCAATACAGTGCTATTAGGCACATAAACAAAATATTCAAGACATGGCATATCAAACTTCTTAGTAGAATAATCTAAGTGCACATGGAATGGGAAGAGAAGTTACTGTTCAAGTTCTGTCTCCTGTTCGAAACTTGTCGAAGCCTGCTTCGCAGTGTCAAAGCTTGCTTCGCTGTGTCAAAGCCTGCTTTAGAGTCCCTTGTCGAAGTCAAGCGAAGGCTGTCAGTGAAGTGCCGAAGGTTCGTTGAGTCTAGCCTAGTTCGAGTGTGGAAGAGTGCGAAGTATGCTTCGAAGCGAAGTATGAAAGTATCGAAGTTTGCTTTGAACAGCGTACTTCGAAGCCAATACTTCGATCAGAAAGCTTCGAACCATGCTCGCAGAAAAGCAACCTCCGAAAGAGAAGCGAAGCCCGACACACGGCAGAAAGACCAAATCGAAGCCTACCCTCTACCTTCAAAACTAGCTTGATCGTGGTATGACTTCCAACATGGTAAACTTCTACACAAGAACTAACTTCGAAAGACAAGCTCCGAATCCACAAACTGTGACCCTCGAAAAAGGACTGCAGCAGAAAGATCTCAGAAAAGGCACTTCGAGCAAAGTCTACCAGAGACACGCTTCGAAGATAACTTCGAAGCCTGTCGAAGTATGCTTCGCAGAGCTCGAGTCGAAGTACCTTCGCAAGGACTGCCGAAGTATGCTAAGAGAACAACAACTAAGCACAGAGCATACTTCAAAGTAAGGTTTATAGTACAAGAACGGAGTCCTAGAAAAGCCTTCGAAGAAGTCAGGTCGAAGCCTACTCCACAGAACAGAAGGACTTCGCACGAACGAGGGGGCTTCGCCAAAAACAGACAGAAAGTGACAAGGTCTTGTCTACTCGATCAAAAAGGCTACGCAGGAAAAGCAAGGCTAGAGTACTAGCACACTGTAGCTAAAGTACGCATGAACTAGTACTCAACCCATATGTTGGCGTAAAAGTTTACGCTAACAGGTTCTCTGAGATCAAGAACAGACAAACAGTGAGTTCGTGCTTAAGAACTTACTCGAGCCTCCGTATTGGATAATAACTCAAGTAGTTCGAATATGTGTATTGAATGGTCGGGTGTTCGGTCTCCGTTACAGGGTAGAGAGGGGGGTATTTATAGGCAGAAAATGTTTAAGGAAAAGACCTAATTACCCCTAGATTACAACCGACATAGTGGAAACTATTCGGTACCTGGAGCAGTGTAAAAAAGGGTAAAGTTTATCCAGGGTAGATGGATAAGCCAAACATCTTATCAATCTTGTCATTCTACTTCGGAGCCTTCGTATCTTGCGGAAGGCCTCTCAGGACTTCGGATCGAGGCACCCTTCGACTTGGCGCCTCAACCACCGAACAGGAGCCCACCAGCTCCGAAGCTTAGTGAATCTTTGGGCTAACAATCTCTAAGTCCGGAAGGTGAAGCAATTTCCCCCAACAGTAGCCCCTCGAATACGCCTCTCCGTATTTAACTTGTGCAGAAGGGAGGCACTATACACAAGGAATATTTTCATATTCTGAGACATAGAGAGAATTTGAACACATTACATTTCCCCGAAGGATTTCGGACCCAAAGCATTCGGACCTCTCCCTGAGCTCCTAACGCAGTGTGAACACATCGTAGAAAGAGTACTGCTCCGAAGCGAAAACATTGTGGGGAACCGTTTTGATTATAGTCATTATGGCGCAAGTAGCTATTACACCCTGTAAAAAGGTAACAATCGAAATTTACAGTGGTCTCATGCCATTCCACTTTTTGGACCCATCTGTCAGTGGCTGAAGCCGAACCTGCAGTGTGAACGCAATCGAAGCGTAGCAACCAGCGATTGGATATAAAAGAAGGATTAGAAGTTACCCGAAACTTTTTACCGTAGTCAGCGCTTGTGACATGCTCTCTTCAACCTCCAATTCTCACAATCTCCCAATCCACTAAGACATGGCGAGAACTAGCCACACCATTCCGGCGACGGAGAGCACCCTGGCGCAGAGGCAAGCATGGGCCGCCTTGGCCACGGCAGCAATGGCGGGAGCTTCGGGCGACGCCTGGCCCAAGAACCCTCGGGAGCTCCGCCCGCCCTCCAAGAAGAAGATTTCTCAAAGCTTCCTCATCGGTCAGTCCACGAGCACCACTTAGTCTATTGAGGAGGCCGTGGAAGGGAAGCTAGGGGCAGGACTGAGGACTCGAGTCCCCGGGTCGGAATCAACCCCGAGGCCACGAAGCGGAGAAGTGATGGTCTTCGAAGCGTTCTTCGAAGCGGGCTTGGGGCTTCCGGCCATCGACTTCTTGGCGGAGGTGCTGGACCTGTTTCACATCACATTACCTCAATTATCCCCCAATGCTATCGCCCGCCTAGCTATCTTCGAGTGGGCACTCCGAGCCGAAGGGTGCAAAGGACGTTCAGAAGTCTTCGCTGCTATCCACGAAGCTATCTGCCAGCCGAAGCCGCAGGATGGGCCTAGGGACTCCAAGGTGATAACGGCCTTCGGCAGTGTCAACTTCCAGTTGCGGAGGGAGCACGCCCAACACTTTCCTGCGAAGGCCATCAATGATCGATGGTACACCAAGTGGATCCTTCGGTGGTTCTACGCCGAAGTCGGAGAGAACTCCCCACTCTCAGGACCCCTCCAAGAGATCTGGTTCCGGAAGGAGGCGGAGATCGCTCCGAACCCTAGCCTACTCTCCACGTGGCTAGGGCTATTGACCTCGGTGGCCCGTCGCATGAGTATGCGCGACCTCACCGAAGAGTTCATCTCCCTTCGGATTCCACCCCTCGGGGCTAACTGGCCGATAGTGTTTCAACAGGCCCAGAAGAGCTCCTTGATGCTCCAAGTGGCCGAAGTGGCTGCCACTGTTGCGGGGCTGGAGGCGGAGGAGAAGAAGAATGCTAGTGCAGCAGAACGTACCTTGGACGCCCTTCAGGGTTCCTTAGAATATTTTGGCACTATGTGCCCTTTGTCTTCTACGGCTGCCAGCGAACCGCTCGATCGGAAGTTGAAGAGGATCCAAGTGGCGGTGTCATTGATGATGAACTCCGGTGTTCGGTACGGGGAGATCTCCGGTCAGTGCGCTGGCATCAGAGTTCTCCGCCACCTCGAAGCCCTTCAGATCTCCCTCGCTCCAGTCGGGGGTTCTACCCCTGGAAGCTATGCCTACAAAGACCTGGTGCACCCATCTTCGGACGTAGCCTTGGCCTGGGAAGCCTTCCGGTCAACTTGGAAGATGGACCACAAGGCTGCGGCCAAAGCTTGGATCGACAAAGCCCATCGGTAGAAGCAGGCACAGTCAAGGCCACCCCTTCCTGCCTAGCCATCTCCGGCAATTCCTGCTCCACCAACCGACCCGCAGGTCTAGCTCTTACGGCAATCATGTACACAACATCTTGTAAAGCCTCTTTCATTAATGAAAAGTTGTAAACGCAAAGCTTGCTTGGGTGTTCTGTTCTTTTAGGTTTTGTCACGCCCTTCGAACCATGACCTCGAAATACTGGATTTTACCAAAGGGCTCCGGAAGGAATGGGCGAGCCTCGAGAGCTTAAGGCCCTACCGCCGCTATCGCTTCTCTGTTCCTCATGGACACAAAGAGGAGATACTCCCCGAAGTTTTTCAAGAGGTCTTAGCTTATATCAAAGAAGAGGAGAAAGAGAAGGCATCCTCGTCTTCCGAGCACATGAATTGGTCTGACTCGGAGTACCAGGCCAAAGACCCTGTGGAAGTTAACTCTGACAGGCTTCTGACTTGGGCCGAGCTTCAAGAGGAGCAAAAGAAACTGCGAGCCTCGAAGAAGAAAAGAATCGTTCGGACGAAAAGGACCAAACCGACAGCTTCAAGCTCCGAAGGACAGAGTAGCCGTAGGGGAAGCTCCCGAGGACACGGTCTTCGATTTTTCCTAGGCTTGGACCAAAACTTCTCCTGATGTATCAGTATGATGAATTATTGTGAATTGTTCTGAAAGTATCTTATTTGCTTTTTACCCTCCTACCCCTCCTCGTGGTTGGGGAATCCTTTGTTGCACAAATGGGTTCGCCACACACAATGATGCGCTTGACAACTTGTCGCTTAGGACCCCCTTTTTTTAGTGTCTCGTTAGCCTAGGCCTCGAAACCTTATTACTTGGTCACCTTCGACTCTTTTACAGATACGTCGCGCCAGGAGGCCGGAAATCTGTTCTTTTAAAGTCCTTACACTCTTCTACGGATCCTAACAAGCCGTAGCCTGTAATCGGGAGAGTTGGCCACCTTTGGCTCTTTTACAGATACGTCGCGCCAGGAGGCCGGAAATCTGTTCTTTTAAAGTCCTTAGACTCTTCTACGGATCCTAACAAGCCGTAGCCTGGAATCCGTAGGGTTGCCACCTTCGGCTCTTTTACAGATACGTCGTGCCAGGAGGCCGGAAATCTGTTTTTTTTAAGTCCTTAGACTCTTCTATGGATCCTAACAAGCCGTAGCCTAGAATCCGGAGGGTGGCCACCTTCGGCTTTTTTACAGATACATCGCGCCCGGAGGCTGGAAATCTGTTCTTTTAAAGTCCTTAGACTCTTCTACGGATCCTAACAAGCCGTAGCCTGGAATATGTAGGGGGACAGCAAAGCCTTCGAACCCATGGTTCGCCGGCTGCTGTCCGGGTCTTGGGAAAGATGCTTGACTCTGCAAGCATCTCCGTCCTCCCGATGCGTCCACCCAGAGTAAGGGATACTCGAAGAGTAAACAAAATTATACCCTCCGCTTTTATTTAGGAAGGGAATTTTTACAAGTGTTTACAAGGAGCCCGTAAGCGTAATAACACCTAAGGTGCTCCGCATGCTGTTGGCGCAAATGTTACGCCAACAGGTTCTCGATAATCAAGAATGGAAAAACAGGAAGTTTGTGCTTTAGGACTAGCTTGAGCCTCCGAAATGGATAATAGCTCAAGTGGTCCGAATGAGTGTGGATGAACAACTTGTTCTGGATCCCCTTTTACAAGGTACAATGGGGGGTATTTATAGGGAAAAAGGCATAAGGAAAAGACCTATTTACCCCTAAATTACAACCGACATAGTAGAAACTATTTGGTATTATAATCAAGGTTATACACGGTAAAGCACTGCAAGGTAGATGGATAAGCTAGACATCCAATCAATCATGTCCTTCTGCTTCGAGGCCTCCATCTTCCCTTCGGAGGGTTCTCTAGGACTTCGCACCGTGGCGCCCTCCGGTCGTGGCGACGTATGCTCCGAACAGCAGCCCACCACCTCCGGGGTCCTCACTCAGCCAACGAAGGGTTACTGCTTTAAGTTTTGGAAATAGAGTAATTTCCCCCAACAGTAGCCCCTCGAATACGCCTTTCTGTAGTTAACCTGTTTTAGAAAGAAGGCAGTATACGAAAAGAACATTTCTAATTTCTGAGGCTTAAAGAGGATCGGAAGATGCTGTGACTTAGCCCAGGGTTTTGGACCCAATACTTTCGAACTTTCGTCTTCGAATTCTTGATACAGTGAGAACGCTCACTAGGAAGAGAACGGTTTCAGAGTGTGAGCGTCATGGAGATGGTTCCAGAGAGCGAACGTCGTGGGGCGTCGTCCAAATGACTGTTACGGTGCAAGTAGCCATTACCTTCTGCAAAAAAGGTAACGGTCGATTTTTACAGCGGTTATACGCCGTTCCAATTACCGGACCCACTTGTCGGTGACGGAAGCCGAACCTGCAATGTGAAATCAACCGAAGAGTAGTACTGGTCGCGTGGTTATAAAAGGGGGAGACGGAGATTAACCGAGATTTTTTACCGCATTCATCACCTGCGATTCACCTTTTCCCCAATCTTCCAAACTCTTGAACCTTCGAGCGCGATGGCGAGAACTAGCCACACCACCCCTAAAGCGGCCAACACCTTGGCGCAGAGGCAGGCGTGGGCCGCTTCGGCAGCAGCGGCAATGGCGGGGGCTCCGAGCGGTGCTTGGCCCAAGAATCCTCGGGCGCTCCGTCCGCCCTCCAAGAAGAAGATTGCTCAAAGCTTCATCATCAGCCAATCCTTGAGCACCGCCGAGTCCATTGAAGAAGCGGTGGACGGAAGGTTGGGCGCTGGGCTGAGGACTCGAGTCCCCGGGACGGAGTCGACTCCAAGGCCGAGGAGCGGAGAGGTGGTAGTCTTCGAAGCATTCTTCAAAGCAGGCCTGGGGCTGCCGGCCGTGGACTTCTTGGCAGAGGTCTTGGACTCGTTCCATATCACCCTGCCTCAACTGTCCCCAAACGCCATCGCCCGATTAGCCATCTTCGAATGGGCACTCCGGGCGGAGGGGTGCGAAGGACGCTCCGAAATCTTCGCCGCGACCCACGAAGCCATATGCCAACCGAAGCCACAAGACGGGCCAGGGGACTCCAAGGTGACGATAGCCTTCGGCAGCGTCAACTTCCAGCTGCGGAGGGAGCACGCCCTCCGCTTCCCTGCCAAAGCTATAAACGACAGATGGTACACCAACTGGATACTTCGGTGGTTTTATGCCGAAGTCGGAGAGGACTCCCCCCTCGCTGGTCCTCTCCAGGAGATCTGGTACCGGAAGGAGGCGGATATCTCTCCGAACCCTAGCCTGCTCTCGACGAGGCTAGGGTTGCTTACCTCAGTGGCTCGTCGTATGAGCATGCGCGACTTGGCTGAGGAGTTCGTCGCTCTTCGGATCCCTCCCCTCGGAGCCAACTGGCCGATTGTGTTCCCACAAGCTTCGAAGGGGGACCTCCGAAACTTAGGTAAACCTTCTCCTTGCTGCATCATATTTGAACGAAGAAATCAATTATACTTATATTCTCATACCTTTTTCTTTCAGTGGCGCCTCTGGTATTGGCTCTGGAGGACATAGTTCGGTCCACCGAACGAGTTCTCGGAGCCCCTTCGGTGGCCGAGAGGCAAAGAAGGTTGGAGCTGGTGGGGAGCTGGGAGCGATCCAACAGAGTGTGGAGAGCACTCGGCATGGAGCCCCCGGCTCTTCCTGACTTCGCTCCGACCGGGGCAGTTGGCCGTAAGAGGAAAGCCGCTGCCGAGCCCTCCAAAAAGGCCGGCAAACAGCCGCTTCGGAGGAAGAAGGTAGTGAAGCACCCTTCGGAGTTGGCGCCCGCCTCATCTGTCTCGTCGCCGGGTGCGCAAAGCTCGGCTTCCGAAGAGGTAGTGGACTCCGATGGCCAAACAGCAGCGGCCTTTGAAGCCTACCTCCTGGGTGACGAAGATACAGGGGAAGTCCCTCCTCGCACCTCCGTCGGGGAGGTGGTAAGCGTGGCTCCTACTGCTCCTACTGCGCCCATCGTCGTTCAGGTGGAGTCGGATTCCCCTACTCCCAACTTGCCCGCACCCGAGGTGGTCCCTGTGGAGGCCGTGGCTCCGATGGAAAATGTTGAGGGTAGGACCTCGGGGGATGACTTCGCCGACATCCTCCAGATGTACGAAGCCCTGGAGGATCCAGCAATCCTTCCCCACGAAGCTCCCGGAGGTTTTTCTCGAAGCTCCTCCCTTTTATACTCAATACCAGCTTGCTGTCTGTGAAAACATGCTTATTGATTTGTTATTGAAATAGGTACCTCTTCGGGTGTCGATGCGTTGGTGGCGTCCGAAGCCCCTGCGTCTTTGGAGGCTGTCCTCCGAGCGAATCCCTCCACACCTCTGGACGCTCCGAGTTTGGCGGCGGAGAATGTGTCTTTCGGGGCAGACGACGTGCTCGTCGGGACAGAGTTGGCGACGGAGGTCCCTCCTGTTGTGGCCACCTCGACCACCGAGGTTGCCTCCGCCGCTGCGGTTCGGGTTGAAGAGGTGGTTGCTGATGGTCGGGGTACTCCTGCTTCGCCGTCCTTCGTGCCAGGGCGAGGTAAGAGTATTTCTAGCCTCGGCCTTCTTCCTGGCCAGTCCGCGCCCTCCGTTGGAAATTCGGAGGATGAGGCCGCAGTGGATGATGCCCAAGCTCTATCTTGGCTTCCTCTGCTGGCTCCGTTCCTGGAGCACCGGAGTGGCCTCCGAAGACTTATGGAGCCCCTGGCTGAGAGAAGCCAAGACATTGCTAATTCGGAGTTGATCTCCGTCTTGAGCGAGGCCAGGGCTTCGAGGCTCAACACAGCCCTCGAAAGGGTCGCCCTTCAAGTATAAAAAAGACACCATAGCTACTTCGCATTAGTAGTCATAAATACTTTAGTACTTAGTAGTTCTTTTTGCAGCAATTTGTTCTTGCTAGAGCGGCAGTGACTTCCAACGAGGTCGAAGTTAATCGACTTAAACGGAAGGTCACTACCCTCCAGACGGCTCTTAACGACTCCACCGGGAGATCCCTCAGGCTGGAGGAAGAAGTCTTGGAGGAACGGAGGGCTAGGGCGGCGTCGGACGAAGCCCTCGGAGCCCTCCGTTCGTCTGCCCAGGAGGTCGAGGCCGAGCGCATTGTCCTTCGAGCGGAGGTTGAAAGGCTCCGCCAAGAGGCCGCTACCTCAAGTGCACAGCTGGTAGAACTTCAGGGAGCTCTTAGCCAGGCGATGGCCCTCAAGAGTTCTTTGATGCTCTGGGTGGCCGAAGTGGGCGCGACTGCTGCAGGCCTGGAAGCAGCGGAGAAGAAGAATTCTAGTACTGCGGACCGTACCTTGGAAGCCCTCCAGGGTATGCTGGAGTACTTTGGCACCATGTGCCCTTCGGCTTCTGCTGCAACCCACTGAGCCCCTTGACCGGAACCTGACGAGGATCCAGGTTGCTTCGTCGTTGATGAAGAACTCCGGTATTCGGTACGGGGAAATCTCCGGACAGTGTGCTGGTATCGAGGTTCTTCGTCATCTTGAATCCCTTTGGATCCCCCTTGGCTTAGTCGAAGGCTCGTCTACTAGAGGCTTCGCGGACGATGACTTGCTGCGGCCATCTTCGGAGGTGGCTTCGGCCTGGGAGGCCTTCCGGTCGACCTGGAAGACGGATCATAAGGCCGCAGCTAAGGCTTGGATTGATGAGGCCCGTCGGCAGAAGCAAGCGCAGACGAGGCCACCACTTCCTGCTGCGCCAGCCCCTTCTGTTCCTGCTCCACCGACCGACCCATAGGTCTAGCCGCTTAGGACTGTTATGTATAAGAAGCCCTGTAAACCATGTTTTTATTAATGAAAAAGTTATAAACGTGAACTTGTCTTGGGTGTTCTGCTATTTTTTAGGTTTTGTCATGCCCTTCGAGCCCTGACTTCGAACTTCTGGAAATTACCGACGAGCTCCGAAAGGAGTGGGCAAACCTCGAGGGCTTGATGCCTTACCACCGCTCCCGCTTTTCTGTTCCCCGTGGAGACGAGGGGGAGATCACCCTTGAGGTTCGAAGGGACGTCTTAGCTTATATTAAAGAGGAAGAGAAGACGGAGGGGTCCTCGTCTTCCGAACCTATTGACTGGTCCGACTCGGAGTACCGAGCTGAAGACCCTGCGGAGGCTGACTCCGAAAGGCTCCTGACATGGGCTGAGCTTCAAGAGGAGCAGAGGAAACTGCGAGCCTCGAAGAAAAAGAGAAGTACCCGGACTAAAAGGACGACTTCGGCTCTTTTACAGATACTTCGCACCCGGAGGCTGAAAATATGTTTCCTTTAAAGTCCTTAGACTCTTCTACGGATCCTAACAAGCCGGAGCCTGGAATCCGTAGGTTGGCCACCTTCGGCTCTTTTACAGATACTTCGCACCCGGAGGCTGAAGATCTGTTTTCTTTAAAGTCCTTAGACTCTTCTACGGATCCTAACAAGTCGGAGCCTGGAATCCGTAGGTTGGCCACCTTCGGCTCTTTTACAGATACTTCGCACCCGGAGGCTGAAGATCTGTTTTCTTTAAAGTCCTTAGACTCTTCTACGGATGCTAACAAGCCAGAGCCTGGAATCCGTAGGTTGGCCACCTTCGGCTCTTTTACAGATACTTCGCACCCGGAGGCTGAAGATCTGTTTTCTTTAAAGTCCTTAGACTCTTCTACGGATCCTAACAAGCCGGAGCCTGGAATTCGTAGGTTGGCGGAGCCACTGAACCAATGGTTCGGAGGCAGCCCCTTGGGTCTTGAGAAAAATGCTTGGCTCTACCAGCATCACCGTCCTCCCAATGCGTCCATCGGGAGTAAGGGATATTCGAAGAGCAAAACAGGTTTCAACCCTTATCTTTATTTATAGAAAGGAAAGTGCTACAAGTGATTACAAGGAGGTCTTAAGCGTAATATCGCTTAAGGTGCTCCGCATGCCATGCATGTTTCAACTCTTCCCCTTCTAAATTACCTAATTTAAACGATCCGGGGCGTCCTGAGCGTATGAT
>JAAALK010000084.1:7812398-7857686 GCA_019279435.1 Zizania palustris | reverse complement strand
TTACTAGACTAAGCCTGACCACTGGCCTGAGCATATTAAGGTGAAGAGCTTATCAACTTAATACCATAATATTCTGCGAAGTCCCTCACTTCTTTAGAAACAAATGAGCTACCCTTATCTGTAGTGAGAGTCTAAGGGATGCCAAATCTATGTATGATGTGCTTCAAGATAAAGTCAAGTACCTCATGGTGAGTCATGTTCTTGAGAGGCACGGCCTTGGTCCACTTGGTGAAGTAATCCGTTGCCATCAACACAAACCGATGCTCTTTTGAGGAAGGAGGGTGGATTTGGCTGATCGAAGATGAACTCCGAACGGATCTGGACGCGATAGTCACCTCCGAACAGCGGTGTTGGGGGAAAATATTCCATCCTTAGGGTTATTGCCGTAACAGCACAAAGGCAGATAATGGATTCGAAGGTTTCCAGATGTCCATCTTCGAAGATGTCCTAAGTCAAGATCGAAGTATGAAGATGGGCCTTGGTTCGGAGTATATCTTCGAACTAAGGCTCTTTGAGATCTTTTCTGCCAGCTAAGATGGAAAATTTATCTTTTATCTTATTAGATTAGTCTTTTACTATTTTAGCCCTATCAAGGGTACCGAATAGTTTCCACTATGTCGGTTGTAATAGAGGGGTAAATAGATCTTTTCCTTAATATTTGGGCCTATAAATACCCCCCATTTCACCCTGTAATAGGGACCGAATACAAGTTATTCAATATACACATTCGAACTATTCTAAGTTGTTATCCTTTCGGAGGCTTAGAACAATTCACTTCGCAAACACTTCGTTTGTCAGTTTCTAATCTACAGAAACCTGTTAGCGTAATCTTTTACGCCAACAGTTGGCGCCGTCCGTGGGGAACTTAGTCCGAGAAACTTTGTTCTCTACCAACTTCTTACATCATGCCTCCTAAGCGGAGCGCACCTCGTAATCCTGTTCGGAGGTCCTCTCGGATCTCCGGAGAGGCACCATCCGACACGGTTGAGGTCGGAGGGCCTTCGACATTCCCTCCACCTCAAACTCCGAAGGAGTTTCCATCCCTCGAACATACGGAGTTCCTCCGCCAACTCCTTCTATACTTCGACCACCCGGAGTCCCTCTTCCACCCTCAATCCCACTTCGAACTGATCCCCTTGGTTCTCAAGACCCGGAAGACCCTTCCGGAGGAGATGAAGACAATCTTGGAGATATGGCCACTCAAATGGCCAGCCTCCAAGCTGAAGTAGCAAGATGGCGGCAAGAAGCCGCGAACAGGCTTCGCTCTCAAGCAGTCCCAACTATTCCAGAAGTGCCCGAAGATGACAAACCCATTTATCCCGAAGCCCCGGAGAACGCCTCCTTCGATACTGAATCTCCGCTGCATCCTGAGCTGCAGAAAGTTCGCTTTGATCCGAAGTTTAAGACTTCGAAGCTCTGTAAGTATGCTAGAGATGAAGATCCCAGAGAGTTTGTCTGTTCTTATGCCCTAGCAATTGAAGCTAGTGGAGGAGTTCGAGATACCATGGCAAAGTGCTTCCCCTTAGCTCTTCAAGGAGTGGCATTAAGGTGGTTCTGGTCTTCGAAGCCAGGATCAATTAATTCATGGGGGCAGCTGAAGAAGAAGTTCGTAAGCAATTTTCAAGGCACCTTCGTGCCTCCAATGTCAACGGGAAGCCTTTTCCAGGTGAAGCAGCTCCCTGGAGAGACATTGAGGCAATATTTTAAGCGCTTTGCTCATACGAAGTCGCAGATCCGAGGGTTGTCTACATCTTCGGTAGTTGATGCAGCTCGGGAAGGTGTCACTCATCAAGGCCTCCTGGATAAGCTTCATCGGAAAAGCATATCCTCGGTTTCTCATCTGATGTCATACTTCGAGGAGTATGCGAGGTAGGAAGAGGGTTGGCTTCGAAGAACAGCAGCTACTCCATCCATATTGCAAGAAGTAAAAGTAGAAGTGAAAACTTCGGCACAGCCGCAAGAACCAGTTTTCGAAGTTCAACATGATCGAAGAAGGGGGCAGAAGCATCCTCGTTCTGAAGTCTCGAACATTGCACCTCCGCAAAAGTTCATACAGAGAGGTCCACAGCCTTTGGGGAACAAGGTCAGCGGCTAGAGGCCACCAGGGAAAATGGCTGGCAAAGGCCAGAGCCTTTTCTGCTGCATTCATCGTGAAAATCGAAGCCATGGAAATAATACTTGCAAGGCTATGCTCACTCTAAGAGGAGAATATCTAGAAAGAACTTCGGGTCGAGGTACTACCGACCGAGTTCTAGCTCAAGCGCGCCCGGAGCCGGTCCAGGCTGTGGCGCGGATAGAAAACTCCGAAGCCGCAAGACGTCCTCCAGTGGCCAATGTTATGCCACCTCCGAAGCAAGAAGAAGGGCAAGATCGAGGGAAAAGAGTAGTCCTCCCCATCTTCGGAGGAGGTACCGGCCCTCGGAAGCATGTCGAAAAGACAGAGAAGAGAGTACGTCAGAGAGGTGGGCCACATTGGGACTTCGTCATCTGCAGCTGCTATGCCGGAATGGTCTCACATACCAATATCTTTTTCTGCGGAGGATGCAGCTGGCATTAAATTCCCGCATGCAGACCCACTTGTTATTACTGCTGATATTGCGGGCACTGAAGTTCGAAGAGTGTTGATTGACGGAGGTAGCTCGGCAGACATTATTTTTGTTCAAGCCTTCGATCAATTGTGCATCTCCAGAAAGCACCTTCTTCCAGCGGCTCGTCCGTTGCAAGGCTTGGCAGGACCTCCGCTTGATGCACTCGGCCAGATAGGCCAGGAAGTTACCTTCGGAGAAGGTTTGTTGGCCCCAACTGAGGAAGTAATCTTCGATGTTGTAGATGCCCCGTATGTCTGCAACGTCATCTTCGGAAGAGGCATGCTAAACCAGTTCGGAGCTGTGGCGCATCACAATTATTTGTGCATGAAGATGCCCACACAAGCAGGAGTCCTAACTGTCTTCGGAGATCAGGCTATCGCCCGGAGAGCGGAATATGGTCATGGCCCCCCTCTTGATCCAAGACTAGTAAACAATGTGCAAGATAATCAAGAAAATTTTTCAACCCCTTCCGAAGCTTCGAAGAAATCCTTCCCAAGACCAAGTCCTGAAGGAGAGATTGCAGTGAAAGTTATTATCAAAGATGGTAAAGAATATACATTTCAATTTGGTAAAGATTTATCTCCAGAAGTTGCAACCTCTTTGGAAAAGGTGGTGGAAGAGAATTTAGATGTCTTCGCTTGGTCTGACGAAGATATCACCGGAGTCAATCGGGATATCATTGAACATAGTTTGCTCGTAAACCCGAAGGCCCGACCTGTTCGGCAAGGACTCCGAAAAATGTCTGCAAAAAGAGTTGTTCTAGCGAAGGACGAAGTCAGAGAAGTGGATTTCAATGGGAAGTTGGTACAAAATCCTGTTTATTTTGTATCCGAAGCATTATCAGGAGCGAAGACAAGATACTCCGAACTCGAGAAGTTCATTTATGCTCTGATAATGGCTTCGAGGAAATTAAGACATTATTTTTTGGCTAACAATGTAATTGTACCAACTTCGTATCCTTTGGGAGATATGCTTCGAAGTAAGGATTCCACTGGAAGAATTGGGAAGTGGGTAGTTGAGCTAGCACCCTTCGACATATCTTTTCTGGCAATGAAAGCAATCAAATCACAAGTCATAGCAGATTTTGTAGCAGAATGGACTCCACCTGCAACTTTGGTTCTGGAGAAGTCAAGTGACGGAGTTTGGACTATTTATTCCGATGGGGCTTTCCAAGCATCCGGAGCAGGCATTGGAGCAGTATTAATTTCGCCTTCAGGGCAAAGAGCGATGTACTCCGCAAGACTCAACTTTAAGTCTACCAATAATATAGTGGCGTATGAAGGGATTTTACTGGGACTCCGAAAAGCACGTGCTCTAGGGGCTACAAGAGTTGTTATAAAGACAGATTCTCAGATAGTAGCAGGGCACGTAGATAAAAGTTTCCAAGTTCGGCATCCACAGCTTGCAAAGTACTTAGAAGAAATCCGTAAGATCGAAGCACACTTCAAAGGTATTTCCATTCGGAGTATACCAAGAGCAGAAAATGTGCAAGCGGACATCTTTGCAAAAGCTGCAGCCGGAGCTGTGGATGTACCAGAAGAAGCTTTCTATGAAGAGCTCAGTACACCTTCGGTGCCACAAATTTCCTCTGCAAAAATTCTTTGCATTCCAAGTGCAGATTGGAAAAATTCAATCATGGAACTTTTACAAGGAGGAACAAATTTGCCTGAAGAGCCACAACTTTCAAGATTGAAACTCAGGGCTAGAAATAATCAGATAATCAACGGTATTTTATACAAGGCCGGAGTATGTTCCCCTTTACTCCGATGTATATCTCAGGCCGAAGGTCAAGAAATTCTTCGAGAAATTCATGAAGGCCTTTGCGGTAGCCATTTAGCCCCTCGAGCTTTGGCAGGAAAAACACTTTGCCAGGGGCTTTATTGGCCTACAATAACAGCTGATGCGGAGAGCTTAGTCCGCACTTGTCAAGGATGTCAGTGGATGGGTCGACGAAGTCATCGCCTACCAACAGCTCTTCAAGTTATTGCTCCGGTATGGCCTATGGCCAGATGGGGTATGGATTTAATTGGTCCCTTTCCAGTAGCCAATGGAAATCTGAAGTTCCCAGTGTAGCTATTGAATATTTTTCTAAGTGGGTAAAAGAGAGCCCTTAACCGCTATCACTTCGAACAATGTACATAAATTCTTTTGGAAGAATATCATTTGCCGGTTCGGAGTGCCTAGACAACTCATAGTTGATAATGGAACACAATTCGATGCAGAACCTTTCAGGAAGTTTTGCGAAGATCTAGGCATCCTCAGTCTAATGGAGTCGTAGAAAGAGCCAATGAAAATATTTTGTCAGGGCTAAATCGAAGGATAGTAGGATTAGCAAAAGGACTGTGGACCGAAGAGCTTCCGAAGATTTTGTGGTCCATTCGGACTACGCAAACAAGGTCCACAGGTTTTACTCCATTCAGACTACTATTCGGAGATGAAGCTATGACTCCAACGGAGCTCAAAGGAGGATCACTTCGCAGCACCGAACCGGAGATTGAAGAAGAAAGACAAGCTTCGCTAGATTTATCAGAAGAAACAAGACTTCGAGCTGTGGCAAATTTATCAAAGTATCATCAGCAGACGAAGGCTTGGTTTGACCCGAAGGTTAAGCTCAATGAACTAAGACCGGGTCATCTTGTTCTACGAAGCATTATAGCACCAGGGAAATTAGGAAATAAATGGGAAGGTCCGTACCTAATTGTTCATTCAGGACGCCCTGGCTCTTTTAAATTAGCTAATTTAGAAGGTGAAGAGTTAGTACATACTTGGCATGCGGAGCACCTAAAGCGATACTTCGCATAAGGGCTTCTTGTAAATCACTTGTAATCATCTTCTGAATTAATAAAGCATATGGTCCAGATAGTGCCTTCCCCTCATAAACATCTAGCTTCCGAGTGGACGCACTGGAACCGCGGGGTTGACCGAGAGGGAAGTGTCATGAAGCTGAATCATATTTTCGGACTTCGAATCATTGGTTCGAAGCTTCCGACGTGGGGGCTGACATAATCCGGAGTCCAAGCCACCGGCTTGTAGGCATCCGTAAAAGAGCCCAAAACCACATCATGCGGAGTCCAAGCCATTGGCTGGTAGACTTCCATAAAAAGAGCCGAAGGTGGCCAAAATATGCGGAGTCCAAGCCATTGGCTGGTAGACTTCCGTAAAAAGAGCCGAAGGTGGCCAAAATATGCGGAGTCCAAGCCATTGGCTGGTAGACATCCGTAAAAAGAGTCCAAAGAGACCATTGCAAACTCCGAACCATTGGTTCGACAGAGTTCGCAAAAAAGAGCTGAAGGTGGCCAAAGCAAAACAGCGTTTGAGCCATGAGCTTCGAATGTCTGTTAACATAGTCCAAAGTGACAAATTATCTAAGACACTAAGGTGTCCTGAAAGTTATCTCTAGTGATTTCTTTCAAAAAACAATGGTACTAAGTTGCCATTCTTCAGACTACAAATAGTCGAAGACATTTTAGGATCTTTAAATTGCAGAGGGGCTCTGAACCCCAAAAATTATACTCCGAAGTTTTTCTTTGCGCATAACCATCTTTGAATACAGTTCGAAGTTGCTTATCCCCAAAGAGGGGCTAGTAAATATGGAGACAATTTTAAATCGGTATTCATTATTCGAACGAATATGTTTACAGATTACATCATTAAAAATTGGTATCTATACCAAGAAGGAATCGAAGACCTCTTCGATTTCTAGAGCTAGGATTGGAACGACTAGTTCCAGCGCCGGGAGTTCTAACAACTTTACGTTTAACTCCTTTGCCTCCCTTCAAAGCTCTAAAGTCCTTATGTTCTTGTTGAAGCTCGGCCCAAGTTTGAAGCCGTTCGGGGCTCCTTTCCCATCTTCCAAGTTCTTTAGGTTTTTTACTTCGAACTTCATCTTCGTCTTCAGACCATATAACGTCTTCAGAAGACGAAGTGTTCAAGTTAACCTCTTTTTCTTCCTCTTTAATATAAGATATTATATCTTTGCTTACTTCGGGCGCAATTACACCGGAGCTATCTCGAGGAACTAAAAATCGGCGGCATTTATAAGCTTTTAGAAGATCGAAGGTGGTCCATAATGAGCGAAGTTCATCGTTAATGTCTAAGACTTCGATGTCTTCCGTATGAGGCAAAGCCTAATAATATGATAAACAAATTTTCATTGATAAATGTTCATAAGTACAAAGATTTACATAGCCAAAAATCCTAAGATATTTCTAAACCTGCGGGTTAGGAGGAGGCTGACTGCTTGAAGCTTGGGTCCGAGCTTGTTTCTGGCGTTGTCCTTCGTCGATCCAGGCCTTGATCGCGGAGCGACCTTCGGCTCTCCATGAAGTCTGGAAGGCTCGCCAGGCAGCGGCCACACCTTCGGAAGGAGTTAGAAGTCGCTCGTCGTCGAAGGTAATTGGGCTCTCTCCTACGCTCGGAGTTATCGATCGGCCCAGATCTTCATAGTAGCGAAGTAGGCCAACATCAGCCACTTGTCCGGAGAGCTCTCCGTATCGAATGCCTGCTATCTTCATCTGCTTCGCTACTCCTTGAATCCTTTTCAACTGGCGCAGAAGAGAAATGTTATCATTAGAAGGAAGTGTCCCAGTAGTACCGAAGTACTCCAGAACACCTACCAGTTGATTCATAACTTCTGCAGCTACCTTCTCGGACTTCAGCTTATCTTTGTTCAGTGCGTCCTTCATCGAAGTTACCTCTCCCAGAACCCCAGAAAGTCTAACAGTTTCAGTAGTCAAGATATTCTTTTGGTTCAAAAGCTGGCTAGCTTCCTCTTGGAGTCTGACAAGCTCAGTCCCCGCAGTAGCGTGCTCCGCCCGCATTCTTTCAATTTCAGCTCGAAGCACAATTCTTTCTGCTTCGAGCTCTTTATTTGCAGCCTCCAAACCTTGTCTGGCCCTGCGCTCCGTTGACACTATACTGTCCATCTGAACCACTCGGCTTTCGGAGATGGTAAGATTCCGTTGAAGGATGTTATTTTCCTCTCGAAGACGAGCGATTTCTTGATCATTCGATATATTCGCAGCTCGGGCCAAGACTGTTTGCTGCGAAAAGAAAAACCAAGGTAAATATTTATTTGTAGACGAATTCTATGTTATTTCGCAGATGCTTCGTACCTGGTAAGCTGCGTGTTCCATAGCAGCGTTAAGCTCCGACCTGTCCGCTTTGCTCAGAATGGCCACTAAGTTGGTCTCCCCTATGTCGCGACTAGCTCGATCCAAAGGTTCGAGCAAAGTCCGAAGACCAGTTGTTTGCCCTAAGAAAGGAGCTAGAAGGGGGAGCATACTTATCGCTTGTTGGTCATCCTCGTCCAGCGAAGGGCCGGAGTGTTGGCCTGTAGCCTTCGGAGCTCCTGGAGACTGGCCCCCTTCGGTAGATTGACTCTCGTCTATTGAATCAGACGGAGTTGATCCGGAACTCACTGCAGGGAGGGGTTCTATATTCCTTTTGCCTCTTCCAGGTCCCATTTGAGTGGCACTTGGGATTGGCTCCGAAGTCGTCGAAGGTCCAGGGATTATTTCTTCCTGGCGGACCTCTTCCACAGAAATGGACTCTGTAAAAAACAAAAGTATTATACATTGTATAAATACCCAAAATAAACATTAAAGAATTATTCGAAGTTTACCTTCGACATTCTGACGAGGGGTAATCATTGGGCTGTTTGGCGGATCGAAGGCGAGATCTTCGTCCGAATCAGCCGTTAAATCTTCGACTGCAGGAGCATTTTCCTGAGCAGTCCTTGTTGCCTCTTCCGGGATTGAAGCCATAGTAACTTCGACTCCACCTTCATCCGCAGGAACTTCGCCCTGAGGTAAATCCTCTTGAACTGCCGAAGTCCTTGGTTGCTCAAGGTTATCTCGAGACTCCGGCACATTCGCAGGTACTTCGGCTTGCGCAGTCCTTTGAGATGCATCTTCGTCTATCAGACGCACAAGCAACCTCCCTTCGTCCTCTTGGGAGTCAGAGACTGAAGCCCTTCGGCTCAAAGGTGCAGGATTCTTTGGTTTCCGAGCCACCTTCTTGACCGGAGTCTTGGCGGAGCTCGAAGTCCCAGCTTCGGCTTTCCTCTTTTGGGTCCTTTCTCCGAAGGCACCCAATCCATCAAAGGGGGCGGAGTGATTTCCAGCATTCCCCACACTCTGTTAAATCTTTCCCAACTCCCGACCAACTTGATTCTCCATTCCTTTTCAGTCAGAGTTGGAGCACCCAAAATCTTCTCCGAAGCCTGCACGATTTGCTCCAAAGTAATAGGGGCTGATGAAGCTAAAAAATGAATTAAGTTAGTTACTTCTTCGAATGAATATGCATAATATATGTTGTTTTCGAAGTTACCTGCAGGGCTCGAAGTCGAAGTGATTTTTCGGAGACCGCCTTCTGAATCCTCTTCGAAGATGATAGGCCAGTTGGCCATCAGTGGAGGGATTTGTAATCCGAGGAATTATTCGGCTAAGTCTCGCATGCTCAACCTCCGACTGATCTTCTGAAGTAAGCTAAGGCGAGCTTCGAGTTGACCTTGGTCTGGATGTACTAGGGCTTCCTTCCGGAATTGGATGTCTTTCAGAGGTCCGGCCAAAGGATTGCTCGCCCCAACTTCGGCGTAAAACCATCTCATGACCCAGTCGGTATACCATCTTGCATTGATGGCCTTAGCAGGAAATTGAAGGGCGTATTCATCCCGAAGCCTGAAGTTAATACTTCCGAAGGCTACTACCACTTTTTCACCTCGGGGGCCTACGAAGGTTTTTGGCTGGCACGAAGCTCTGTGTAGCGCAGCGAAGATCTCTGCCCTCCCCTCACAGCCTTCGGCTCTCAACGCCCATTCGAAGATAGCTAAACGATCTACTGCGTTCGGAGAAAGTTGAGGAAGAGTGACATGAAACAAATCAAGTACCTCGGCCAAGAAGTCCACTGCCGGAAGGCCTAAGCCTACTTCAAAGAAGGCTTCGAATACGAACACTTCTCCGGGCCTTGGCGACGGGATGAGTTCCTTTCCAGGTTTGCGGATCATGACTTCGGTACTAATCTTCCCTTCTACTGCGACCGCTAGTGATTCTCTTTTGCAGGTAGAAGGTCCCAGTTGGAAGGATTGGTCCAAGTACTTCGTTGATGGTGGGCAGAGACCTTGATCATCAACATTTTGGGGATTTCCCCCTCCTGTCGCCATGGATGCCATTGCGGGTGTTGGAGTTACCATCGCCAACGCCGCAGCCACCGCTGCTGCAGCCGCCTGCTGCCGAGCCAAGGCCGAAGGGGCACCAGAACTCTTGGTTTTCGCCATTGAAGTTACTAGGTTGTTCTGGAAGACGAATGGAGTCTAGGGCTCAAAGGGCTCAAAGGGTGTTTGTTTGCAAGAAAGCGGTGGAAAGGTACTCAGGAAAATTCTAGGCCCTCTATTTATAGCCTAGACTTTACATTTTTTACCGTTAGTCTGTGCCGTTTCGCATTCTTGCCCGTTACTTTTTTCCGAAATTAACGCATTCTGTAGTTTCCGTTAGAAGAAGGAAGATAACGGTTATTTCTTCTAAGTCTAAAAGGCTTTCGAACTTCTTGAGTCAGTCCTAAGATAGTTCGAAAGTAATTGTCTTAAGACTGATTCGGAGTTTTATATCTCAGTACATTTCGGAGATAAGTTACAATCCAATAACCCATACACCTGGTTATTTTTTCTTCCGTATACTGCTCTCCTAACATTATAGGTTTAACGGAGAAGCGTATTCGAGGGGCTACTGTTGGGGGAAAATATTCCATCCTCAGGGTTATTGCCGTAACAGCACAAAGGCAGATAATGGATTCGAAGGTTTCCAGATGTCCATCTTCGAAGATGTCCTAAGTCAAGCTCGAAGTATGAAGATGGTCCTTGGTTCGGAGTATATCTTCGAACTAAGGCTCTTTGAGATCTTTTCTGCCAGCTAAGATGGAAGATTTATCTTTTATCTTATTAGATTAGTCTTTTACTATTTTAGCCCTATCAAGGGTACCGAATAGTTTCCACTATGTCGGTTGTAATAGAGGGGTAAATAGGTCTTTTCCTTAATATTTGGGCCTATAAATACACCCCATTTCACCCTGTAATAGGGACCGAATACAAGTTATTCAATATACACATTCGAACTATTCTAAGTTGTTATCCTTTCGGAGGCTTAGAACAGTTCACTTCGCAAGCACTTCGTTTGTCAGTTTCTAATCTACCGAAACCTGTTAGCGTAATCTTTTACGCCAACAAGCGGGGTTCGGCGTGAAGTCTCTAATACAGCAAGATACAGAGTAAAAGACCCGAGCGCAACGCCCGAGCGTAAATTCGTCCGGAGCGGTGTGCGAGCATGGCAAAGCCTGTCGTGACGAAGTGTGCTGGCAAAGCGTGCAGTCGAAGCAGCAGTCTTGCCAAAGCGTGTTCTAGCAACCTCCGAAACCGATCTCTCAGCTCCGGACACCATCGGCGAAGTAGCTCCGAACGTGGCAACCTGCAACAGAGAAGATACGAAGTACTAATTCGTCTTGAGGACCGAATTCTGCTAATTTTTGCACTAGTGGCGAAGGTAGAAATCTGTTACGCAGATTAGCGGATACTTCACAGGTGAAGTAACAAGGGGATAACAATCTGTTACGGAGATTAACGGATACATCACAGGCGAAGTAACAAGGCGATAGCAATCTATTACGTAGATTAATGGATACTTCACAAGCGAAGTAACAAGGATTACCACTATTCCGAAGTGGCCGTCGGATGGCTTCCAGGCAAACCCACGAAGAGGTACAAAAGTAAAGATAAAGTAAATGCGATCAAAGCTAAGGCTTTGTGTTTGATTTATGTTGGGGGGGTCTCTGAACTGGCTTCGCCTCTCTATTTATAGGGGCTAAACCTTTGATCTAATATGCTATAATTCGGCTGGATAGAGATAAAAACTTAGCCGGAATCGTGCCCAACTCTATCTCTGCCAAAGTGGGCCTTCGGCCAGGCCCGTTGAAGCCTGCTCCTCGAGCTGAAGCTTCGGCTGCATGGGCCTCCGAAGGCTTCCTGGATGAAGGCTGTGGGCTGGCCGAAAGGTTTTAAAGCCCTTAGCCCAATGGTACTTCGGCCCTGTAGGGCTTCGGCTTGACCCGGGACATGTGTATTTTTTGCCCAAATTGCCAAAATTGATATTTTGACAATCTTAACCAATGATGCCATTTTTTGCTATCAACAAATGCCCCCCTGACTTTTAGTGAACTAAAAGCACAACGAGCTAAAGACGATACCTTCCATATCGGCCTTTTGACACCTTTTACGCTATTTGCCACACGCTTGGGAAATACCTTTTCAAGTAACTACCATTCAAAGCCCTTCAAACCCGCTCTCCATGCAGAGATTCTAGCACATACGCATTGCCGGGAGCGATTTCGGTTATCTTGAAAGGGCCTTCCCAACTAGGTGACCATTTACCAAACTTGGGACTCTTAGTGCCTAAAGGTAAAATCGTCTTCCAAACCAAGTCATCCACCTTGAAACGATTTTGGTTTGACCTTTTTATTGTAGGCTTTAGCTACTCTCCTCTTGTCTACTTCTATGGCTTCTAAAGCCTTCAATCTCTTATTGATCACTTCTTCTAGGTTGTCCTTCAAAAGTGTTTCATACTCGTCGATCGACAAGACATCTTGCATTAACACTCCTAAAGAGCCAAGATCTACTTCTACAGGCAGAACGACTTCTTGTCCATATACCAACTCATATGGACTGAATGTTCGTAGCACCGTGCTTTGCAATTCTACAAGCCCATAGTGCCTTAGAAAGCACTTCATGCCACCTTTTAGGGAATTCTTCAATTTTCTTCTTAATGAGATTAATCACGGTTTTATTACTAGACTAAGCCTGACCACTGGCCTTAGCATATTAAGGTGAAGAGCTTATCAACTTAATACCATAATATTCGGCGAAGTCCCTCACTTCTTTAGAAACAAATGAGCTACCCTGATCTGTAGTGAGAGTCTAAGGGATGCCAAATCTATGTATGATGTGCTTCAAGATAAAGTCAAGTACCTCATGGTGAGTCATGTTCTTGAGAGGCACGACCTTGGTCCACTTGGTGAAGTAATCTGTTGCCATCAATACAAACCGATGCTCTTTTGAGGAAGGAGGGTGGATATGGCTGATCGAAGATGAACTCCGAACGGATCTGGACGCGATAGTCACCTCCGAACAGCGGGGTTCGGCGTGAAGTCTCTGATACAGCAAGATACAGAGTAAAAGACCCGAGCGCAACGCCCGAGCATAAATTCGTCTGGAGCGAAGTGCGAGCGTGACGAAGCCTGTCGTGATGAAGTGTGCTGGCAAAGCGTGCAGTCGAAGCAGCATTCTCGCCAAAGGGTGTTCTAGCAACTTCCGAAACCAATCTCTCGGCTCTGGACACCTTCGGCGAAGTAGCTCCAAATGTGGAAACCTGCAACAGAGAAGATACGAAGTACTAATTCGTCTTGAGGACCGAATTCTGCTAATTTTTGCACTAGTGGCGAAGGTAGAAATCTGTTACGCAGATTAGCGGATACTTCACAGGTGAAGTAACAAGGGGATAACAATCTGTTACGGAGATTAACGGATACATAACAGGCGAAGTAACAAGGCGATAGCAATCTATTACGTAGATTAACGGATACTTCACAAGCGAAGTAACAAGGATTACCACTATTCCGAAGTGGCCATCGGAGGGCTTCCAAGCAAACCCACGAAGAGGTAGAGAAATTAAAGATAAAGTAAATGCGATCAAAGCTAGGGCTTTGTGTTTGATTTGTGTTGGGGGTCTCTGAACTGGCTTCGCCTCTGTATTTATAGGGGCTAAACCTCTGATCTAATATGCTATAATTTGGCTGGATAGAGATAAAAACTTAGTCGATATCGTGCCCAACTCTATCTCTACCGAAGTGGGCCTTCGGCCAGGCCCGTTGAAGCCTGCTCCTCGGGCTGAAGCTTCGGCTGCGTGGGCCTCCGAAGGCTTCCTGGATGAAGGCCGTGGGCTGGCCGAAAGCTTTCGAAGCCCTTAGCCCAATGGTACTTCGGCCCTGTAGGGCTTCGGCTTGACCCGGGACATGTGTATTTTTGGCCCAAATTGCCAAAATTGATATTTTGACAATCTTAACCATTGATGCCATTTTTTTTCTATCAACGCATGCCCCCTGCATTTTAGTGAACTAAGTGAACTAAAAGAACAACGAGCTAAAGACGATACCTTCCATATCGGCCTTTTGACACCTTTTACGCTATTTGCCACACGCTTGGGAAATACCTTTTCAAGTATCTACCATTCAAAGCCCTTCGAAACCACTCTCTATGCAGAGATTCTAGCACATACACATTGCCAGGAGCGATTTCGGCTATCTTGAAAGGGCCTTCCCAACTAGGTGACCATTTACCAAACTTGGGACTCTTAGTGCCTAAAGGTAAAATCGTCTTCCAAACCAAGTCACCCACTTGAAACGATTTTGGTTTGACCTTTTTATTGTAGGCTTTAGCTACTCTCCTCTTGTCTACTTCTATGGCTTCTAAAGCCTTCAATCTCTTATTGATCACTTCTTCTAGGTTGTCCTTCGAAACAGTTTCATACTCGTCGACCGATAAGACATCTTGCATTAACACTCCTAAAGAGCCAAGATCTACTTCTACAGGCAGAACGACTTCTTGTCCATATACCAACTCATATGGACTGAATATTGGTAGCACCGTGCTTTGCAATTCTACAAGCCCATAGTGCCTCGGAAAGCACTTCATGCCACCTTTTAGGGAATTCTTCAATTTTCTTCTTAATGAGATTAATCACGGTTTAATTACTAGACTAAGCCTGACCACTGGCCTGAGCATATTAAGGTGAAGAGCTTATCAACTTAATACCATAATATTCTGCGAAGTCCCTCACTTCTTTAGAAACAAATGAGCTACCCTGATCTGTAGTGAGAGTCTAAGGGATGCCAAATCTATGTATGATGTGCTTCAAGATAAAGTCATTTACCTCATGGTGAGTCATGTTCTTGAGAGGCACGACCTTGGTCCACTTGGTGAAGTAATCCATTGCCATCAACACAAACCGATGCTCTTTTGAGGAAGGAGGGTGGATATGGCTGATCGAAGATGAACTCCGAACGGATCTGGACGCGACAGTCACCTACGAACAGCGGGGTTTAGCGTGAAGTCTCCGATACGGCAAGATACAGAGTAAAAGACCCGAGTGCAACGCGCGAGCGTAACTTCTTCCGGAGCGGAGTGCGAGCGTGGCAAAACCTGTTGTGATGAAGTGTGCTGGCGAAGCGTGCGGTCGAAGAAGCAGTCTCACCGAAGGGTGTTCTGGCAACCTCCGAAACTGATCTCTCAGCTCCGGACACCTCTAGCGAAGTAGCTCCAAACGTGGAAACCTGCAATAGAGAAGATACGAAGTACTAATTTGGCCCGAGGACCGAATTGTGCTAAGTGTTGCACTAGTGTCGAAGGTAGCAATCTGTTACGCATATTAGCGGATACTTCACAAGCAAAGTAACAAGGGGATAACAATCTATTACGCAAATTAACGTATACTTCACATGCGAAGTAACAAGGCGATAGCAATCTTTTACGTAGATTAACAGATACTTCACAAGCGAAGTAACAAGGATTACAACTATTCCGAAGTGGCTGTCGGAGGTCTTATAGGCAAACCCACGAAGAGGTACAGAAAGTAAAGATAAAGTAAATGCGATCAAAGCTAGGGCTTTGTGTTTGATTTGTGTTGGGGGGTCTCTGAACTAGCTTCGCCTCTATATTTATAGGGGCTAAACTTCTGATCTAATCTGCTATAATTCGGATGGATAGCGATAAAATCTTAGCCAGAATCGTGCCCAACTCTATCTCTACCGAATGTGGGCATTCGGCCAGGCCCGTCAAAGCCTGCTCATCGGGCCAAAACTTCGGCTGCGTGGGCCTCCGATGGCTTCCTAGACGAAGGCCGTGGGCTGGCCGGAAGCTTTCGGAGCCCGTAGCCCAATGGTACTTCGGCCCTATAGGGCTTCGGCCTGACCCGGGACATGTGTAGTTTTGGCCCAAATTGCCAAAATTGAAATTTTGTCAATCTTAACCATTGATGCCATTTTTTGCTATCAACAATATGGTCCTTCCCATTTGTTTCCTAATTTCCCCGGAGCAATTACACTTCACAGTACCAACTGACCCGTTCTAAGTTCATTGACTTTTACATTCGGGTCGTACCATGCCTTCATCTAGTATTAGTACTTTGTCAAATTGGCAACAACTCGATGCTTTGTTTCTTCAGATAAGTCAAGCGAAGTGTTTCTTTTGTCTTTATCTTCTGGCTCCGTTGCTCGAGCGATCCACCTTTCATCTCCGTTGGACTCATGGCTTCGTCGCCGAACAACAATCTAAATGGGGTAAAACCTATAGACCTAGCTTGAGTGGTCTGAATGGACCACAAAATCTTAGGAAGCTCTTCAGTCCACAACCCCTTTGCCAACCCTACAACCCTTTGATTCAAGCTAGATAGAATATTTCCATTGGCTTGTTTGATGGCTCTGTTGGGATGGGGATGACGGATGGCTACAAAGAACATTTTATTTCCCTGTCCTTCACAAAAAGTTTTAAAGGGTTCGACTTCGAATTGGGCGCTATTGTCGATTGTCAACTCTCTAGGCACTCTGAACCTACAAATAATATTTTGCTTGAAGAATTTCTACACATTTTTTGAAGTGATAGCAGTTAAGGGTTTGATTCCGACCCATTTGGAAAAGTATTCGATTGCTACCACTGCGAACTTCAATCTACCCTTTGACATTGGGAAAGGGCCGATGAGATCCATTCCCCATCATGCCATCGGGCATATCAAAGCAATGACTTCAAGGGGTGTTGGAGGATGAATGGCTCTGTCTTCCCATCCATTGGCACCCTTGACAGGTTCGAACCAATGATTCTGCATCTGTTACAATAGTTGGCAAATAAAGCCCCTGGCGAAATGTTTTTCCTACTAAAGCCCGAGGGGCTAAGTGACTACCACACAAGCCTTCATGGATTTCCCGAAGTATATCTTGGCCGTCAGGTTGTGAGATGCATCGGAGTACAGGAGAATAGACTTCGGCTTTATATATCACTCCATTGACAAGCTTATAATTTCGGACCCTTGACTGTAGCCTTTGCAAATCTGGGCCTTCTAGGTGAGTTGAATTGTTTTGCAAAAAATCCAATATCGGGCTCCGCTAATCAGTGATTGGTATACAAAAAACTTCAGCGGAGGGTGGGTGATGTACCGAAGGGTTGACAAGCTCTTCATAAAAATCCCCTTCCGGGACATCCAATGCTCGGGCTGCAGCCTTCGCCAGGACGTCTACAAGCTGATTATCTGCCTGAGGGATGCTTTAGATGGAGATTCCTTTGAATAATGTCTCCGTCTTGCGGATCTCTTCTAAGTACTTCGCAAGATGTGGATGTCGAGCTTGGAAGCTTTTGTCAACATGCCCTGCAATAACTTGGGAATCTATTTTTATTACAATTCTAGTTGCTGCAAGCGCTCTCGCTTTTCGGAGACCAACCAGGATTCCTTCACATTCTGCAGTATTTTTAGTGGACTTAAAGTGGAGCCTTGCATAATACATTGCTTTTTGTCCTGAAGGAGATATTATCACGGCTCTGGCACTAGCAAAGGATGCCTGAAATGCTCCGTCGCAGAGTATTGTCCATATTCCTTCGCATGATTGTTCCAGAGCCCAAATTGCAGATGAACTCCACTCTACAACAAAGTCGGCTACAACTTGGGCTTTAATGGCTGTTCTTGCAGTGAATGAAATGCCAAATGGGGCTAGCTCGATAGGCCATTTTCCAATTCTCCTTGTGGAGTCTTTGCTCCAGAGCATATCACCAAGGGGATACGATATAGGGACAATTATATTGTGTGCTAAAAAGTAATGCCTCAGCTTCTGCGAGGCCATTACCACCGCATATGCAAATTTCTCGAGCTCGGAGTACCGTGTTTTTGCTCCGGACAAGGCTTCTGAAACGAAGTATACTGGGATCTCCACCAGTTTTCCATTGAGCTCTTTTCTCTAACAAACATTGCACTTACTATGGAGCCTGTTGCTGCAAGATAAAAGAGGAGAGTTTCCTCTGCAAGGGGCACAGTAAGCATTGATAAATTTCCAAGATAGTCCTTGATTTCGTCGAAGCTTTTCTGGCACTCCGGCGTCCACTTGAAACTTTCAGACCGTTTTAAGGCTTTGAAAATTGGGAGGCTTCACTCCGCTAATCTAGTGAGGAATCTGCTAAGAGGTGCGGGGCGTCCTGTTAACTTTTGGACTTGCTTCAAATTTTCAAGCGGAGCCATTCTTTGTAGTGCACTTATCTACGTCGGGCTAGCTTCGATTCCTCTGCTCAAAACTAAGTTCCCTTGTAATTTTCCTGCTTGAGCTCTAAAAATACATTTTTCAGGATTGAGTCAAACTCCACATGCCCGGAGGCTCTCAAAAGTTTGTGCTATAAGTCTAGACTATGATGGTGCTTTAAAGCACTCTTTATCACAATGTCATCCTTATAGGCTTCAACATTTCGTCCTATTTGGTGACCTAGAGCTTTAGCAATGAGACGTGTAAAAGTTGCCCTGGCATTTCTCAAGCCGAAGGGCATTTGGACATAACAGAATACTCTGGAAATAGTTATAAAGCTCGTCTTGGCTTCGTCTTGGCGTTTTAGCTAGATTTGATGATAACCAGAGCCTGCATCAAGGAAACTTAGGAGCTCAGAACTAGCCATAGAGTCAACAAGATAATCTATGCGGGGCATGGGGTAGGGGTCTCGTGGGCATGCTTTATTTAGGGATGTGAAGTCAATGCACATGGGCTATTTGCCGGAGCCCTTTTTCTTGATGAAGATAGGGTTAGCCAACCACTCCCTGTGGGCCACTTCTCTAATGATTCCAGCTCTTAGCAACTTTTCTACCTCCGCCTTAGCAACGCCCGCTCTTTTAGTTGACAATTTGTGGAGCCCCTGGCGAATTGGTCGAGCATTAGGGTTAATGAGCAAACTATGCTCGATAATGCTATGGTCAATGTCAGGGATATCCTCGTCTGACCAGGCGAAGATATCTAGATTTTCTTGAACTACTTCTAGCGAAGTAGCAATCTCCAAAGGCAGCCCCTTACCGAACTGAAAGGGGTATTCTTTGCCTTCTTTGGCAATGATCCTCATGACTACATCACCTTCGGGGCTTGGATTGAGAGAAAGGTCCTTCAGAGGGTCTAGGGACCCCGAAGCCTCCTCCGAATGTTCATGCACATTGTTTACCTGCCAAGGATCGAGAGGTGGGCCGTGGGGATACTCTGCTCTCCGAGCTGTGGCCTAGTCTCCTAGGACTGTAAGGATGAGAAATCATGTTGAAGAATATGGTTTTGATATTCCAGATGTGATGAGTGATTGTCAACGGAAGTCAAAGGAAGGGAGATATAAAGACGTGCCGAGTCTGAGGCACGTGTGACTCAGGTACATGGGCAGTGAGCGACAGCCGGGCAGAGGAGCCGCGGAGTCAGGCTGGCCCAATCCGGGTACATGGCTAGGAGCGGCAGAGTATCCACCGGTCTGTTGACTGGGTTTGACTCAGGTACATGGGCGGCGAGCGATTGCCGGGCTGAGGAAGATGCGGGGTCGGGTCGGCCCAATCCGGGTACCCGGTGCGAAGACGGTGGACGCTTTGTCAGTTTCGGCGCAAAACTGACAACATATGATTAATTCATTTTTAGGATATTAATATTTAGTTTTTAAGTTTAGAATATTTTTATTTGAGTCAGGTGATTTTTCTAAGAATATTTTAGTAATTTTCAGAATTTATTTTAGAGTCAGTGTTAATTTACCCTAGGGGTAAATTAGTCTTTTCATGTATTAGGAGTTGCCTATAAATAGGCCCCTATCCCCCTAGGGATAGATGACTGTTTTTTAAAAAATCAATCTATAGTCCATTTTTAGTTTTCCACCGAAAGTTTTTCATCTACAAAAATTTCCTACGGTACTGCTATTTCTCAACAGTGTTTTCGTTTCTTCCCCCACGACCTTCTGGATCATACGGTCTCCTGGCGCACGGAAGTTTTTTTTGTTGTTTTTGATCCACGCACGCTGTGATCAATGCGGCAGAAGCTTGCCAAGGGATTTGCTTTGCATGGGCCCCACTTCGTGGCATAGGAATCCACGGCCGACGACTCACATACACGCCAGAGCTTCTCTCTCCACCGGCAGGCTCCACGGACAGCAATTACTTCCCGCTGCTTTGCAGCACGGCGAAGTCAGGGTGTGGGTCCCGCGGCGAACAGAAGCCCTGCGGTCGCCTCTGTCTCTCTGCGAGCACGTCAACTCCGGCGTCAGCTGAAGAGAATTTCTTTTCGGGCATTTGCATGCGCCAGCCGGCTGGATTGTTTCACAGCAGCGGACGGCGACGCATTCACGGGTGGGCCCCCCACTCTAACGGTGACCGAGGTGCACGGCTCGAGATGACGAAGGTAAGTTGTTCAATCTCCTATTTTTTAGTAGATCAATTTTTAGAGATAATCATCCATTAATTAATTAGCTGAAAATCTATTTCGAAATTTTGTTTTGTTTTAATCTATTAAATTTTAATAGTTATCTCGTGTTACCTTTTTATCTATATAATCTGCTCATATAAAAAGAAAAGAAAAATTTATTAGTCGTGGTTATATTTTTGTACTAGTTTTTACCTGCAATATTTTCGGCTTAATCCTGAATTAATTTTTAATGATCCATTATTTCTAGACTGAAATATTAATATCTCGAATTTCATCTAAGTATTTTTATTTACTGCAGTAATTCTATTTAGTTTATCTTAAATATCATTTATATTAAGATACCGATCAATTCTAGGCTAGAAAACTTTGGTTCGCATAATTTGCTTTGCAAATATTATTTATTTGTTTAATTTTGTTTGGGTGTTGGGTTTATAATATAGTTTAACAAGAAATTTTTTGGCGCCCATTCACCCCCCCTCTGGTCGCTACTTTCGGTCCTACGAAGGACTCCACCTTACGTGGGCAGTTTGAGAGACAAATAATTGTGTTGTGCCACGACTCCAAATTAATTCAGCATCCCTCATCCGAAGATTGCGTTGTAGGTGTACAGAGCGTCGACAACGTTAAAGATGACCTCCTCGACTATGGCTAGGGCACCTCGCAGAAAGAAACCTCGAGGCCTATTTGGCCGAGGGCATCGAGAGGAGGGCCTGCAAAGCCTTCTAGTGGGCAAGCTTCTGGAAGTAGATGCTTCGGGGGGATACACATTTGATCGAAGGCTTGGACAAAGAGTATGTCAGCGGATCTTCCGCCGTCGACTAATACCGTTCGAACTTCCACTCCGGCGATATCAGCTAAAATGGCAAGGGGGTAAGCATGGGGGAATTTCACCCCTACAGCATCATGGGCAGAGAATGAAATGGGCACATGGGACCACTTGGGCATTTCTGTAGCTGAGTTTGATGTCCCTATATGCCCTACTTCCTGAACATATTCCCTTCGCTGATGTTTTGACATATTACCGAGGTTCCTCCCTCCGGAGATGGGTAGGACCACTCATTTGCCATGATCTTGAGGGTCTTCTTGCTTCGGTGGTGGCATAATGTTGGCCACTAGAAGTTGCATAGGAGTTTCGGGATTGCCTGCACGCCTGACAGCTTTTATGGGCTCTGGCCATGCTACCAGAGTAGGTCGATCTGTAGTGCCTCGCCCTGAGTTTCTCCCAGATAATCACCTCGGAGAGTTAGTATAGACTTACATTCTTTGGTGGCATGGCTTATGTTTTCCCCTTGCACACAACAAAAAAAGTCTGGCCTAGGCCAACTGGTTTTTCTAGTGGCTTAGAGCCGCTAGCTTTATTGCCTTGAGCCCGTTGATAGTTTGAAGGCATCTTCGGAGCAGAGGGGGCAATATTCAACAGTTCAGAGCGAAAATGCTTTTTTCCTCTTCTCTGATTGTTAGAACGATTATCGAAGGGTGCCTGCGGAGGACTCGGAGCTCCTAGCTCCATCTTGACTTCTTGGGGGAGGATTGGTGTGGACACAACAATTCTCCAGAGGCATCCCTCTTCTGCTTTGGTATACTGCTCGAAGTATGCCATCAATTGCGCTACTAAAGACACCGGCTTTCGGTGAATTTGCTAAGGAGGTCGGGATTCATCACACCTTCGCGTGCCGCATCCACCACAGATGATGTGGACAACCCCTTGATCTGGGACTTGGTGTGGGTGAAGTGTGTGAAGTATTCTCGAAGAGTTTCTCCCACTTGCTATTTCACCTGAAAAAGGCTTCCAGTAGACATCAGGGCTACAAAAGTCCCCTTGAAATTGCTCACGAATTTCTTCTTCAAGTGCTCGAATGACTTATTTGATCCTGGCTTTAGGGACTAGAACCAACGAAGGGATACACCTTCTAATGCGAGGGGGAAACACTTTGCCATCGTATTTCAGACCCCTCCGCTGGCTTCTATTGCAAGGGCGTAAGAGCGAGAAAATTCACCGGGGTCAGACCCTCCGGAGTACTTGTGCAGCTTCAATGCTCGGAACCTAGGATCAAAGCGCACCTTCTGCATGTCTAGATGTAGTGGAGATTCATCATCGAAGGAGGCGTTCTCAGCATTCTCTTAGACTTGAGGGGCTTCGGGATAATTATCGAGGTCGTCGTCTTGATGCATCTCCGAAGCAAGAGGGTTGGCTTGAGGGCGAAGCTTATCTGCGGCCTCCTGCCTCCATCTTTCCACCCTTTGTAATACTTAAAACAATCCTCCTTCATAGTCAGCCAGTAGAAACCCGCTCTTTTGAGCATCCAACTCATTTTCTGGGCCTACTGATGATTGCCACAAAGTCCATCATGGACTTCTCCCATAGCCACTTGGGATTGCTCATGGTCTAGACACTTTAACAGTACTCCGTTAATGGTTCGATGATACACTATGTCATCTAGCAACACAAATTTAAACGCTTGTCGTCGAACATTCCGATCAACCCTTTGGCTAGGGTCTCTAAAACACTCGACGATTGGAGTTCTCCAATCTCCCTTATGGACTTCTGAGGGTTTCGCTAGCTCACTCCCTGAAAAAACGTCTAGGCTACTGACCTCAGGTTGCCCCCTGAGCCCTTCTTGCTCCTGCCAAAGCCTGACTGGTCTGGCCATGCGGAGCGCATCAGGTCGAAGCCCCCTGCTGGAGGGTTCGGGCTCCTTGGAGGCCCTCACTGTCAAGAGGACATCGGCTCACATTCTCCGGCGTGCTAGACCCTTCGGCGGGCGGAGTACTCCGGTCCTAGTACCTCGGCGCGCGGTAGTCTCCGGCAGCCGGAGGGGTCCGACCTGGAGGGTGCGCCTGTCCGAAGTCACTTGTTTGGGCAGTGAGACCAAACATCGGCTTCTCCTGTACAGAAAATTTTCCTCTCCTAACTTGGTAACAAGATGCTTGCTGAACCAAATCATTGGCAACTGAATTGGCTTCTCTTGACACATGAGAAATTTTGATGTCATCAAAAGTAGCAACTATATCCAGGCACTTATCCATGTAGCTGTTTCGCAAGCCATTAAAACATTGAGCACTCTTAGCCACTTGTTGTACCACTAACAGGGAATCACCATGCGCATGAACATGTTTAACACCCATGGATTCTAACAATTCAAGCCCTAGCAGTAAAGACTCGTATTCAACTTGGTTGTTGGTAGAGGGAAATTCTAAGCGAGCCAAGGTTTCAAAGTGCGCTCCGCTAGGTGATATGAGGACCACTCCAAAGGAGTCAATCTTGCCAGACAAGTTAGATATAAACAGACGCAAATAATTCATCTTGCCTAGCAACTTCTGCACATCCTTTTTGCATGTCGGTGCCGTAACATTTCTAATCTTCTCAAGCCTCTTAGGATAAATCTCTATGCCTCTTTCATGAATCATGAAACCTAAGAACTGACCCGTCGACACGCCAAAAGTACATTTGAGTGGGTTCATTTTAAGCCATACTGTCGCATCCTATCAAAAGCAACTTTCAAATCGGCTAAATGGTTTCCCATAGCGTCTGATTTGACTACAACATCATCAATGTAAACTTCTAACATAACTACTAGCAAGTCATGAAAGATCAAGTTCATAGAACGCTGATATGTGGCACCAGCATTCTTCAAACCAAAAGTCATAACGACCCACTCGAATAAACTGACAAAACCAGGGCATCGAAAAGCTGTCTTGTAGACATCCTCTTGGGCCATAAAGATTTGATTATAACCAGCAATGCCATCTAGAAATCTGAGTACCTTGTGTCCTAAAGTATCATTGATTAGCATGTCGGCTATCGACATCGGATACTCGTCCTTCGGGGTGGCCTTGTTCAGCTCCCTGAAATCAATGCATACTCCTATCTTGCCACTCCCTTTCTTCTATACAGGCACAATGTTAGCGACCCATTCTACGTACCTACATGGCCTAATAAATTCAGCTTTCAGTAGTCACTCTACTTCTTCATTAACTCAGTCATAGACGACCGAGTTAAAGCGACGAGGAGGCTGTTTACAAGGGCTAAATCTGGACTTGATAGGTAGCCGATGCTCTACGAGCTCACGGCTTAGTCCTGGCATTTCGCTGTACTCCCATGCGAAATAATCAACATACGACCGAAGCAACTTTAATACTTCGACCTTTTCATCAGGCTGTAAATGTTGGTTTACAAAGGTCGGCCTCGAGATGCTACCATCACCTATGTCAACTTCTTCTAAAGGATCGGCCGATGCAAAACCTTGTCCTAATTTCTCTACTTCGCTAAAGTCCTCGATGTCTTCGGCAATACCATCGTTAGTAGACCGATACTGCTCTACACGAGACTTTAGCCAATCCAGATTACTCTTGCTAGACATGACTACTAATATAAAAACAGTCGTGCTACACCAGATGGCTTTACAAACACTGGTACAAAACGTCCTCTGGACACGCTAACAAAATCGTAATCCGAAAGATCTCTACATGACATGAACTCTACCTTGTTGTGAATTGCGTCAACTGACACATCGTCCAATGCCACTTGGGCCAAAGTGTCCGCGGGAATGACCTCCACTTCATCGCCGTCCCACAAAATTAGGCCCTGGTGCAGAGTAGAAGGAATGTAGCAATTCGCGTGAATCTAGTCGCGCCCTAGCAGCACACTGTAGTTACCTTGTACATCGACGATGAAGAATGTTGTTGGCAACGTCTTGTTGCCTACTGTCAACTCCATGGAGAGCACGCCCTTGGCCTCAGAACTCTCGTCGTTGAAGCCATTGAGCAACAAGTTGGTCTTCTTCAGATCATCCTCGTCCTTGCCCAGCTTCATCGACAGCGAGTAAGGCATTAGTTTAACAGTGGCGCCACTGTCGATAAGCATCTGGGAAATCAGCTTTCTGTCAATTTGACCCCTGACGTAGAGAGGATTTAGATAGCGAGCCGAGTCCTCGGGTTTCTCAAAGATATCATTGCATGGGCCGAGGTTCAACTGAGTGACCTCTGCCTCGTCCTGCGGTAGGGAAAACTCGGCGGGTAGCATGACGACGTTGATATTCTGGTTTCCTGGGGTACGGGCCATCCGAAGATGGGTGAGTAGTCGTTGTTGAGCATGTTGTCGTCGTCGTCGCTCGGACTAGGGGCCGAGTTGGTCACCTCAACCGGCTTCATCCTCCATACCTGTCTCGTCATTGGCCGCGTGCGAATTTCTTCAAAAATAGCGTCTCGCTCGTCCTCAGCCTTCTTCTCGCGCATCTCCTGTGCCCATAGTCATTTTAGACGCCTCTTTTGTGATTTGGACATACCTGGAGGTGCCCAAGATGGTTGTGGCTTGGTGTCGAGTGCCATTGCCTAGTTCCTGTCAGCTCTAGCCGAAGTGGTACTACTCACCTCGGCCTCGTGCACTCTGTATTCGAAGGAGCCTCCACTGCAGACCCTAGCAATCGGAATGGCCTCGTTTAGCCGATCAGACCAGGCTCCGGCGTGGGATTTGGCCGAAACATGGGACTTACCTCCGTTCAGACTTCGGCGAAGGGGCCTTCGGGATTGGGAATTCCTGAGACCCTACTCTGAGTGTGATAGCTTCAAACTCCCTGTCCTCGGCCTCTTCGTGCTTGTATTCTTCGACTTCGCTCTACACGGGCCGATTCGGAGGTACCACAGACATCCTGTGGACGATGCCTCCCTCCGCTACGTCTGTTTGTCCCTGCCATTCATAATACTCCAAAGGAAAACAAGGCATAGCGTTAAGTTGTGGATGGTACTACGGCTGTGATACGTACGGAGCCCACGGAGTCCCCGCCTAGCTGTACGGTGGAGGCATCGGCAGCTCCAGTGGCTTCGCCCACTATGAGCCGAACCCATTACCCGGAGGGGGATTCGACAGAGTCGACTGTGTCTCGGACCATATCATTGAGGGGTCCTACCAAGCTAGAGGTACGTTCGGCCAGTGTGGGCCGAAGCCTCCCGTCGAAGGGTTCGTCCAGAGTGGTGCGGGGTTCAGCCATTGGGGGCCTAACTTGATCCGCATGGGGTCTGGCCATTGAGGTCCGAAACTACCGTACGGGGGGTTCGACCATTGAGGTCCGAAGCCACTGTACGAAGTGTTAGGCCACGGTGGCTCGAAGTCCCCATGTGGAGGGTTCGGCCATTGATGTACGAAGTCATCATGAGGAGGGATCGACCACTGTGGTCCGAAGCCACCATGAGGAGGGCTCGACCAATATGGTCCGAAGCCACCCTTCGGATGCCTTGGGCCCTTCGCCTGACTTAGTTTCTCAGCATGGGGGCCTGCTTCCTTGGCTTTTCTTTGGTGCTTGTTTAACAACATCTTATATGTTACCTTCGGCTTCTTGCGAGCCTTGGCCGAAGGGGTGCTAATGTTTTGTTTCCATACTCCCACCTCGGGGTTCTTAGGTATGAGTGTGCGTGTGCGCGACTCTCCAACAATTACCGCCTTCCCTTTAGTCGACTCGGCCTATTCTGGCCGAATCAATACCTTCTTCTCGCCGAGGTTGACGACGTTAACTGGTGAAAGGATCTTTGTACAGCTTCATCTTTGGATTGTGGTCTATTTTCAATCGTCCTTCTTCTATGGCCAATTGAACATGTCGTCGAAAAACATTGTAGTCATTAGTATTACGTGAATGCGAGTCATGCTACTTACAGTATGGATGTTTCTTCAACTCATCGGTAGATGGAATGACTTGGCCTATAGGCAACCTGAGAAGCTGGTTCTTTAAGAGAAAATCAAATATTTTATCACACTTGGTTATGTCAAATGAGTACTTGACCTCACTAGGCCTATTCTTTGTGGGAGACGGACATAACACGGAGCAAGTGATAGGTTTACTCTTAGCATTCCAAACCCATTCGGCTGCGTACATGTCGGCCGAATACTCCTCTTCTGATTCCTCCTCATTGGAGCATTCCATGACGTGGATTTTAGCCCTAGGCTTGTTAAACGTCTTAATAAACTTTTTATCTTTGGCTCGGCCTTCCTGGACCAGAGCCTGCTGTAGGACTTGGCTAACCTCTAAGAAATTCTGGTTGTCTAGCCTTTCTTTAATCTCAGAACGTAACCCACTAAAAGCTAGATCCGCCAAATCCCTTTCTAAAATATTAAGGCTAAAACATCGGTTTCTAGTATCCCTAAAACGCATGATATACTCAGAGACGTTCTTGTTAGATTTCTTCCTAACCTAGGTCAAGTGTGAAAGCCTAAGTTCTGTCTCACCTGTATAAAAGTAGTCATGGAATTTTTGTTCTAATTCATCCCACGTCTGAACGGAGTTCGGCGGGAGCGCCGAAAACCAAGTGAAAGCGGTGCCGGATAGTGAGAGAGAAAATAGTCTAACTTTTAGAGCGTCCGACCCACTAGCCTCTCCACACTGTGCTAAAAAATGACTAACATGCTCTAGTGTGGTTTTGTTACCTTCGCTGTCGAACTTAGTGAATTTGGGGATTCTATAGCCACGGGGTTAGGTTATTGTATCTAAATGATCAAGATATGGCTTCCGGTAAACCCTAACCCAACCCGTAGGCACGAAACCGGTGCAATCCCTAAATAGTGCATGGATCCGCTCCTCTAGGTCATCTTGGCCTGCTGCCTGTGCACGCCTCTCGTGCGGTGGCACGACATGTGGCGGGATATCGACGTGTCGGCCATGGGCCTCTTCCCTATGCGCTAGCTATACGATGTGCTCGAGCCTGGGCGCTTGTGCATGTGGTGCAGGCAGCGCGGGCAGGGCTGGCGCTGGCGCAGGTGGTGTTGGTACGTGGTACGCGGTGCTAGCTTGGACCTAAGAATAATGACTAGTCTCAGCCATGGGTGTTGAGGCTAGAGACGCAACAGTCTTGCTAGTGCTACCATCAGTTCTGCTGTACACATGATTTACCGGAGGTATACTAGCAATAGGAGCTGATGGTACGGCCTCAGTAAAGATGAACCTTCTAAGTGTCACTTCTACTTGGGAGCTAACTGCCGAATCTAAACGGTTGGCTAGCGAAGCGCTAATGGCCTTATCTACTGATGCAGCTATTTTTTGCTCAATCTCAAAGGAAGATAAACAAGGCGATACGGGTGTTACCTGGATCCGAGCAAGGTTGGGGGCGGTGATGTCACATTTGATGAAGCCTACACGCGTCTTGACGTAGCCTCCAAGCATCATGTCTTGGAGCACCTTCATCTTTGCCTCGATTTCTGCTCGGTATTCTGCGGGAATGTCTTCAAGAGTGGGCATCATGATGTTGCGGTTTAGACGTAGTAGTTGTACCGACGGCCGATGTAGACGTACCCTTCATGTTGGCATAGCTTTTCCAAAGCAGAGTCGCCAAAAAGTGTGTTGACACGAAAACGTGCCCCCGTACTTGGGTCAGCTCGACGATCCAAAAGTGTGTGAATACTTAGGGACGAGCCTAAGCGTAACACAACACTGATGTCGTGTTCCGACTACCCTTAGCTATGGTATGGGAGGTGGAGTCGCCAGGTAATCAGATCACACAAAAATATTCCAATTAGCCAAAAGAAATATATTAAACAGGACAAATCAAAAATCGGGCGGAGCTTGACTGTTCGAAGTATAGTGAGAAGGGTATCGCCGAAGGGTACCTTCGGTGTCTAGTGCGAAGTGTCCCACTGAAGGGTACCTTCGGCGTTCGGACTGATCTAGCCGAAGATGAACTCCGAACGGATCTGGACGCAACAATCACCTCAAACAGCGGGGGTTTGGTGCGATGTCTCTGATACAGTAAGATACAGGACGGTGACTTAGGCGCAACACGCGAACGCGACTTCGTCCGGAGTGGAGTATGAGTGTGGCGAAGCATGTCGTGATGAAGTCTGTTGGCGAAGCATGTTGCGACGAAGCAAAGACCTCGCCGAAGGGTGTTCTAGCAACTTCTGAAACCGATCTCTCAGCTCTGGACACCTCCGACGAAGTAGCTACGAACGTCGAAACCTGCAACAGAGTAGGTTCGAAGTACCAATTCGGCCTGAGGACCGAATTCTCCTCACTGTTGTACTAGGAGCGAAGGTAGCAATCTATTACGCAGATTAGCAGATACTTAACAGGCGATAGTAATCTATTACGTAGATTAACAGATACTTCACAAGCGAAGTAACAAGGATTACCACTGTTCCAAAGTGGTCGTCGGAGGGCTTCCAGGCAAACCAACGAAGAGTATAGAAAAGTAAAGATAAAGTAAATGTGATTCAAATCTAGGGCTTTGTGGTTGATTGTGTTGGGGGGGCTCTGAACCGGCTTCGCCCCTATATTTATAGGGGTTAGACTTCTAATCTCTAAATCTAATCTGCTATGACTTCGGCTGACTCACGGATAGAGATAAACACTTAGCCAAAATCGCATCCAACTCTATCTCTGCTCGAAGTGGGCCTTCAACCAGGCCCGTTGAAGCCTGCTCCTCGGGCTGAAGCTTCGGCAGAGTTGGCCTCCGAACGCCTCTGAGATGAAGGCTGTGGGTTGGCTGGAAGCTTCTGAAGCCCGTAGCCCAGTGGTCCTTCAGCCCTGTAGGGCTTCGGCCTAACCTGAGACATGTGCATTTTTGGCCCAAATTACCAAAATTGATATTTTGACAATCTTAATCATTAATGCTATTTTTTGCTATCAACAGGCAGCTTGAAGTTTGCGGTGGTAGCAATCAAATACTTTTCTAAATGGGTCGAAGCTGAACCCTTAACTGCTATCACTTCAAAAATGTTCAGAAATTCTTTTGGCAGAATATTATTTATAGGTTTAGAATGCCTAGGGAGTTGATAGTCGACAATGGCACGCAATTCGAAGCCGAACCTTTTAAAGAATTTGGGCATTAAGTTGTGCTTTGCAGTTGTTTGCCACCCCCAATTCAACTGAGTCGTTGAGCGGACAAATGGAAATATTCTATCTGGTTTAAATCGAAGGATTGTTGGGCTGGAAAAGGGGCTGTGGACTGAAGAGCTTCCTCAGATTTTATGGTCCATTCGGATCACTCAAGCTAGGTCCACGGGATTCACCCCATTCAGATTGTTATTTGGAGACGAGGCCATTGACTCCCACAGAGCTAAAAGTTGGATCGCTTCATGTAATAGTGCCTGAAGATAATGATGAAAGGAACATTTCGCTGGACTTGTCAGAAGAAACAAGGCTTCGAGCTGTCGCCAATCTGATGAAGTACCAAGACCAAACAAATGCATGGTATGACCTGAAGATAAAAGTTAATGAACTTAGACCAAGTCATTTGGTACTAGGAAGTGTAATTGCTCCAGGGAAGTTAGGAAAAAAATGGGAAGTACCATATATTATCCTACGCTCAGGGCACCCCAGATATTTTAAATTAGCTAATTTAGAAGTGGAAGAATTAAAGCATTCATGGCATGCAAAGCACCTTAAACATTATTATGCTTAGGGGCTCCTTGGAATCATTTGTAAAGTACCTTTCTAAAATAAATAAAGATGGAGGTTCGAATTATGCTTACTCTTCAAATATTCCTTACCCCTGGTCGACGCATCAGAGAAACGGAGATGCTTGTGGAGGTAAGCATCTTTCATCAGAACCTAGCAAACGGCCTTTGAACCATCGGTTCAAGGATTCCATAAAAGTGCTGAAGGTGGTCAAAGCCTATGGATTCTAGGCTTCAGCTTGATAGCATCCGTAGAAGAGTCTACGGACTATAAAAGAACATTTTCGATCCTCCCAGTTCCAAGCATCTGTAAAAGAGTCGGAGGTGGCCAAAGCCTACGGATTCCAGGCTTTGGCTTAATAGCATCCATAGAAGAGTCTAAGGACTTAAAAAAAACAGATTTCTGATCCTACGGGTTCGAAGCATCTGTAAAAGAGCCGAAGGTGGCCAAAGCCTATAGATTCCAGGCTTCGGCTTGATAGCATCGGTAGAAGAGTCTAAGGACTATAAAAGAACAGATTTCTGATCCTCCAGGTTTGAAGCATCTGTCAAAGAGCCGAAGGTGGCCAAAGCCTACGGATTCTAGGCTTCGGCTTGATAGCATCCATGGAAGAGTCTGAGGACTATAAAAGAACATATTTCCAATCCTCCAGGTTCGAAGCATCTATAAAAGAGCCGAAGGTGGCCAAAGCCTACGGATTCTAGGCTTCAGCTTGATGGCATTCGTAGAAGAGTCTAAGGACTATAAAAGAATGGATTTCTGATCCTCCAGGTTCGGAGCATCTGTAAAAGAGTCGTACGCGACAAAGTAATAAGGTTTCAAGGCTCTGGCCAAATGAAACACTTCATAAGTCCTATGTGTCCAATATCGGAGCTTATAAGTATAAACTCAGCTCCAAAAATTATAAACATCACTATACGAACGTACAGTTCGAAGAACTCTACGAAAGAGTTGAATTCATGATTACCAAGTACTATTGCGAAGCACCAGTTTCTTATACCAAACATTGTGTACGACGGACCTTATTGCATTGGATATGGTCCCCCACCCACAACGAGGGGCAGGGGAGTAAGGTACAATGATGCTTATCAGATAATTTGTATTAATTCGATAATCATGATACAATCATCGTAATTAGGAAAAATTATTATCTAAACCTAAATAAAAGCGGAGACCCCTCTGACCTCTAGAACTACCCCTAGGACCAGTTCGTTCTTCGGAGCCTAGAGTTCTCAAAACTTTTCTATTGGTCCGAGTGCTTTTCTTCTTCGAAGGCTGCAACTTTTTCTGTTCTTCTTGAAGTTCAGCCCAGGGTAGAAGCTTTTCGGAGCTAGCCTCCGTTGGGTCTTCGAATTGGTACTCTGAGTCAGAACAATCAACATACTATTAGGACGAAGATGCTACTACCTTATCCTCTTCTTTAATATAAGAAAGAACTTCTCTACAAACATCGAGTGCTATTTCCCCTTGCTCCCCTCGAGGAACCGAAAATCACGAGCGCCTGTGAAGCCCTTCATTAAGCTCTAATACTTTGAGCTCAGGATCGGAAGTAAGAAGCAAAACCTAAAAACAAACATTCAAGCGAAGACTTTTCATTTATAAACTTTTCATTCATTAAAATAAAAGGGCATTACAAGATCTCTTGTACATAATTAAACGCCCTAGAAGCTAGACCTTTGGGTCGGTAGGCGGAGCAGTTGTCGAAGCTAGAGCCGGAGGCTTCATATGAGCCAGCCTCTACCGACGGGCTTCATCGATCCAAGCCTTGGTCGTAGCCTCATTGTCTTCTTTCCATGTCGCCCGGAAGGCTTCGCAAGCCAAAGCCACATCCAATGATGGTCACAGCAAGCCTTTGTTGGCGAAGCTTGCTGGCGTCGAACCCTTCACCGGAGCAATAGAGACCCCAACGGCTTCGAGGTGTCAAAGGACTCCAATACCGGCTACTTGCCCGGAGATCTCCCCATAGCGGGTCCTAGAGCCCTTCATCATTTTGGCTGCTGCCTGAATCATCTTGAGCTTCCAATCAAGAGGTTCGTCGGCTGCGGATGAAGAAGATGGGCACACCGTGCCAAAATATCCTATAACACCCCTAAGGGTATCCAGAGTCTGATCAGCTGCCACTGTGTGCCTCGCCTCGGCCTTCGTCAACTCGGAGGCAACGGAGGAGATCTCAGTTGTCTTCGACAATAGGTAATTTTTCTGGACTAGTGCTTGTTTGAGTGAAGATTGAAGCTCTATGCGTTTAGTGCTGGAAACTACCTCCGCTGCCTGAAGCCTCTCGACCTCGGCCCTTAGGACCATGCGCTCCGCTTGAATTTCTTCTATCAAAGAAGCGAGTTTAGCGCAGGTCTGCTGCTCTGCCAAGAGTGCTTCCTCCGTTATGGCCTTAGCCCTCGGCTCTTCAAGGAGCTCTTCCTCCAGTTGTAGAGTTTTGTCTTCGGAGCCCTTGAGGATATTTTGAAGCGTTGTAACCTTTCGTTTGAGCCGATTGGTTTCAAGCTCATTGGAAGACGCTGACGCTCCAGCAAGAACGAATTGCTGCAAAAAAGCAAAGTGAGTACGATGTAATTTGTTGCATACCTGGAGGGTAGCCCTTTCGAGGGCCAAGTCGAGCTCCGGTCCGATGGCCTCAATAAGAATGGAGATCAGCTCGGAGCTCCTGACCTCTTGGCTCTTGTCACCAAAGGTTCCAAAAGAGCCTGGAGCCCTGTCCGCTACTCCAACAACGGAGCCAATAGTGGGAGCCAGGACAGGGCTCGTTGATCATCTTTAGCGGGATCTTCTTCTGAAGAACCTACCGAAGGATAATTCGATGAAGGTGTTGTTGTTAAAGAAGGGAGAGGCCCAAGAGAAGTCTTGCCCTTACCTCTCCCCGGTACAAAAGTCGGAGCTGCTACTTCAGTCAGAGTAGATCCTCCTTCGAGAGCCACTCCTTCAGGTGGAACCACCACACCTGAAGCAACTCTTGTTGTCGGAGCTATGAACTCGACCGGAGCCTCATCTTAAAGAGGAGTCAAAGCTCCATCATTGGTTGGAGGCATGATGCTCCTCGACGCATTTGCAACATGCAAGGTATTCATTAATTGTTCATGAAAGTATTATTGATGTAGAGAAGTCATTTCAGGAATTCCGAGGAAAAAGTTCGGAGACTTACCTCCGTCTTGATTCTAAGGAAGGATTTCGAGGTCCCCTAGAAACTCATACATCCGGAGGTACTCGTCGAGTTCCTCCCCAAAGTTTTTGCCAGAGTTGTAGACGTCGAAGCCCTAGCCTCCGTTGCTACTACTACGATCACCGGCGAGCTAGGATTTTTCTAGCTCGGGCTCTGGCTCTACTCTAGCAGGTTCGGGGTGGGTCACCACTGCCGCTTCCGCAGTCTCTCGAGGGAGGTCCTCGGTTGTGACCTGAGACACACCTTCGTCGCCAAGTAGCAGATAATCTTCATGTTCTTTTGCCATGCGAACATCCAATTCTTCTTCTTCAGACTCCTCTGAGGAAGAGCTCCGAATATCGAGCAAAGCCAGAGACGATGGAGGCGAAGGGAGTTTGGCTTTCTTCGTTGCCTTCTTCACGGGAGTCTTCGCAACCTTTTTGGAGCCCCTAGCGACAGCCTTCCTCTTCCAAGAGACTGCTCCCATCGAGTCGAAGTCTGGCAGAGGAGGATCCTCCATCCCGAGAGCACTCCACACTCGGTTGGAGCGTTCCCAGCTCCCAACTAGATCCATCCTCTGATGCTTCTCTGCTGCAGTAGGGGCTCCGAGCACCCGTTTTGTAGCCCTGGCTATCTGCTCCGGAGCTAATGCCAATGGAGCTGCTGAAAAAGGTAACAATCTATTGAGGGTACTATTTGTTCTCTCATCGATATTAATGTAGAAGATACGAAGGCTTACCTGTTGATAGCAAAAAATGGCATTAATGGCTAGATTGTCAAAATACCAATTTTTGTGATTTGGGCTGAAAATGCACATGTCCAGGGTCTGTCCGAAGCCCTACAGGGCCGAAGTCCATTGAGCTATGGGCTCCGAAAGCCTCTAGCCAGCCCATGGGCTTCGGCCAGGAAGCCTTCGGAGGCCCACGCCACTGAAGCTTCGGCCCGAGGAGCAGGCCTCGACGGACCTGGCCGAAGCCCACTTCGGCAGAAATAGAGTTCTATGCGTTTCCAACTCAACTTTTATCTCTATCTAGCCGGGTTAATAGTAGATTAGATCAGAGATTAAGCCCCTATAAATTGAGAGGCGAGGCCGGCGTAGAGGCCCCCCAACTCAAAGCAAACCAAAGCCCTAGCTTTGATCGTATTTACTTTACCTTTATTTTCCTGTACCTCTTCGTGGGTTTGCCTGGAAGCCCTCCACCGGCCACTACGGAATAGTGGTAACACTTTTACTTAGCTTGTGAAGTATCCATTAATCTACGTAATAGATTGCTATCGCCTTATTACTTCGCCTGTGAAGTATCCGCTAATCTGCATAATAGATTGCTACCTTCGCTACTAGTGCAACACTTAGCAGAATTCGGTCCTCAGGCCGAATTGGTACTGTTGGGGGAAAATATTCCATCCTCAGGGTTATTGTCGTAACAGCACAAAGGCAGATAATGGATTCGAAGGTTTCCAGACGTCCATCTTCGAAGATGTACTGAGTCAAGCTCGAAGTACGAAGATAGGCATTGGATCGGAGTATATCTTCGAACTAAATGCTCTTTGAGATCTTTTTTGCCAGCTAAGATGGAAGACTTATCTTTTTTCTTATTAGATTAGTCTTTTACCATTTTAGCCCTATCAAGGGTACCGAATAGTTTCCACTATGTCGGTTGTAACAGAGGGGTAAATAGGTCTTTTCCTTAATGTTTGGGCCTATAAATACCACCGGTTTAACCCTGTAATAGGGACCGAATACAAGTTATTCAATACACACATTCGAACTATTCTAAGTTGTTATCCTTTCAGAGGCTTAGAACAGTTCACTTCGCAAACACTTCGTTTGTTAGTTTCTATTCTACAGAAACCTGTTAGCGTAATCTTTTACGCCAACAGTTGGCGCCTGTCCGTGGGGAACCTAGTCCAAAAAACTTCGTTCTCTACCAACTTACATCATGCCTCCTAAGCGGAGCGCACCTCGTAACCCTGTTCAGAGGTCCTCTCGGATCTCCGGAGAGGCACCATCCCACACGGTTGAGGTCGGAGGGCCTTCGACATTCCCTCCACCTCAAACTCCAGAAGGAGCTTCCATCCCTCGAACATACGCAGTTCCTCCGCCAACTCCTATACTTCGACCACCCGAAGTCCCTCTTCCACCTTCAATCCCACTTCGAACTGATCCCCTTGGTTCTCAAGACCCAGAAGACCCTTCCGGAGGAGATGAAGATAATCTTGGAGATATGGCCACTCAAATGGCCAGCCTCCAAGCTGAAGTAGCAAGATGGCGGCAAGAAGCCGCGAACAGGCTTCGCTCTCAAGTCGTCCCAACTGTTCCAGAAGTGCCCGAAGATGACGAACCCGTTTATCCCGAAGCCCCGGAGAACGCCTCCTTCGATAATGAATCTCCGCTGCATCCTGAGCTGCAGAAAGTTCGCTTTGATCCGAAGTTTAAGACTTCGAAGCTCTGTAAGTATGCTGGAGATGAAGATTCCGGAGAGTTTGTCCGTTCTTATGCCCTAGCAATTGAAGCTAGCGGAGGAGTTCGAGACACCATGGCAAAGTGCTTCCCCTTAGCTCTTCAAGGAGTGGCATTAAGGTGGTTCTAGTCTTTGAAGCCAGGATCAATTAATTCATGGGGGCAGCTGAAGAAGAAGTTTGTAAGCAATTTTCAAGGCACCTTCGTGCCTCCAATGTCAACGGGAAGCCTTTTCCAGGTGAAGCAGCTCCCTGGAGAGACATTGAGGCAATATGTCAAGCGCTTCGCTCATACGAAGTCGCAGATCAGAGGGTTGTCTACATCTTCGGTAGTTGATGCAGCTCGGGAAGGTGTCACTCATCAAGGTCTCCTGGATAAGCTTCATCGGAAAAGCATCTCCTCGGTTTCTCAGCTGATGTCATACTTCGAGGAATATGCGAGGTCGGAAGAGGGCTGGCTTCGAAGAACTGCAGCTACTCCATCTATATTGTAGGAAGTAAAAGTAGAAGCAAAAACTTCGGCGCAGCCACAAGAACCAGTCTTCGAAGTTCAACATGATCAGAGAAGGGGGCAAAAGCACCCTCGTTCTGAAGTTTTGAACATTGCACCCCCCGCAAAAGTTCACACAGAGAGCTCCACAGCCTTCGGGGAACAAGGTCAGCGGCTGGAGGCCGCCAGGGAAAACGGCTGGCAAAGGCCAGACCCTTTTCTGCTGCATTCATGGTGAAAATCGAAGCCATGCAACTGATACTTGCAAGCTATACTCACTCTAAGAGGAGAATATCTAGAAAGAACTTCGGGTCGAGGTACTACAGACGAGTTCCAGCTGCAGTGCGCCTGGAGCCGGTCCAGGCTGTGGCACGGATAGAAAACTTCGAAGCCGCAAGACACCCTCCAGTGCCCAATGTTATGCCACCTCCGAAGCAAGAGGAAGGGCAAGACCGAGGGAAAAGAGTAGTCCTCCCCATCTCCGGAGGAGGTACCCTCGGAAGCATGTCAAAAAGACAGCGAAGAGACTACGTCAGAGAAGTGGGCCACATTGGGACTTCGTCGTCTGCAGCTGCTATGCCAGAGTGGTCTTATGTACCGATATCCTTTTCCGCGGAGGATGCAGCTGCCATTAAATTCCCGCATGCAGACCCACTTGTTATTACTACTGATATTGCGGGCACTGAAGTTCGAAGAGTATTGATTGACGGAGGCAATTCGGCAGACATCATTTTTGTTCGAGCCTTCGATCAATTGTGCATCTCCAGAAAGCATCTTCTTCCAGCGGCTCGTCCGTTGCAAGGCTTCGCAGGACCTCCGCTTGATGCACTTGGCCAGATAGGCCTGGAAGTTACCTTCGGAGAAGGTTTGTTGGCCCGAACTGAGGAAGTAATCTTCGATGTTGTAGATGCCCCATATGCCTACAACATCATCTTCGGAAGAGGCATGCTAAACCAGTTCAGAGCTGTGGCGCATCACAATTATTTGTGCATGAAGATGCCCACACAAGCAGGAGTCCTTACTATCTTCGGAGATCAAGCTATCGCCCGGAGAGCGGAATATGGTCATGGCCCCCCTCTTGATCCAAGACAAGTAAACAATGTACAAGATAATCAAGGAAATTTTTCAGCCCCTCCCGAAGCTTCAAAGAAATCCTTCTCGAGACCAAGTCCTGAAGGAGAGATTGCAGCGAAAGTTATTGTTAAAGATGGTAAAGAATATACATTTCAATTTGGTAAAGATTTACCTCCAGAAGTTGCAACCTCCTTGGAAAAGGTGGTAGAAGAGAATTTAGATGACTTCGCTTGGTCTGACGAAGATATCACCGGAGTCGATCGGGATATCATTGAACATAGTTTGCTTGTAAACCCGAAGGCCCGGCCTGTTCGGCAAGGACTCCGAAAAATGACTGCAGAAAGAGCTGCTCTAGCAAAAGACGAAGATGAAAAACTGTTGAAGGCTGGGATTATTAGAGAAGTGGCTCACACAGAATGGTTAGCCAACCCAGTCTTCGTCAAAAAGAAATCTTTCGGAAAGTGGCGCATGTGCATTGATTTCACATCCTTGAATAAAGCATGCCCTCGTGACCCCTACCCCATGCCCCGAATTGATCAATTGGTCGACTCCACCGCAGGTTCGGAGTTATTAAGCTTCCTTGACGCGTATTCTGGTTATCATCAAATATGGTTGAAGCGTGAAGATGAGATCAAGACAAGCTTCGTAACTCCTTCAGGAGTCTTTTGTTATGTAAGAATGCCTTTTGGCTTAAGAAATGCCGGGGCTACTTTTTCGAGGTTAGTTGCTAAGGCTCTAGGTCATCAATTAGGTCGCAATGTGGAGGCCTATATGGATGATATTGTAATAAAGAGTGCTTTAAAGCACCAACATAGCCTAGACTTAGCAGAAACATTCAATAGCCTTCGGACATGTGGGATCCGTCTTAACCCCGAAAAATGTATCTTCGGAGCTAAGGCTGGGAAGTTATTAGGGTATTTAGTTTCAAGCAGGGGGATTGAAGCTAGCCCTACTCAAATAACTGCGCTACAAAAGATGGCTCCTCCGGAAAATTTAAAGCAAGTGCAAAAGCTGACTGGGCGTCTAGCAGCACATAGCAGGTTTTTATCAAGGTCTGCGGAGAGAAGCTTGCCTATATTTAAAGCATTGAAAGGGTCCAAAGATTTTGCATGGACACCAGAGTGTCAAAAAAGCTTCGAAGATATTAAAGAGTATCTCAGTAATCTTGCTACACTCACGGTGCCTACTGCGGACGAAACTGTACTCCTTTACCTTGCAGCTACAGGTTCTGCTGTCAGTGCGGTCCTTGTCAGAGAAGTTGATTTCAATGGGAAGTTGGTACAAAATCCTGTTTATTTTGTATCCGAAGCATTATCAGGAGCGAAGACAAGATACTCTGAACTCGAGAAGTTCGTTTATGCTCTGATAATGGCTTCGAGGAAATTAAGACATTATTTTTGGCTCACAATGTAATTGTACCAACTTCGTATCCTTTGGGAGATATGCTTCGAAGTAAGGATTCTACTGGAAGGATTGGGAAGTGGGCAGTTGAGCAAGCACCCTTCGGCATATCTTTTCTGGCAAGGACAGCAATCAAATCGCAAGTCTTAGCAGCTTTTGTAGCAGAATGAACTCCACCTGCAACTTTGGTTCCGGAGAAGTCAAGTGACGGAGTTTGGGCTGTTTATTCCGATTGGGCTTTCCAAGCATCCGGAGCAGGCATTGGAGCAGTATTAATTTCGCCTTCAGGGCAAGAGCAATGTACTCCGCAAGACTCAACTTTAAGTCTACCAATAATATAGCGGAGTATGAAGGGATTTTATTGGGACTCCGAAAAACACGTGCTCTAGGGGCTACAAGAATTATTATAAAAACAGATTCTCAGATAGTAGCAGGGCACGTAGATAAAAGATTTCAGGTTCGGCATCCACAGCTTGCAAAGTACTTAGAAGAAATCCGTAAGATCGAAGCACACTTCAAGGGTGTTTCCATTCGGAGTATACCAAGAGCAGAAAATGTGCAAGCGGACATCTTAGCAAAAGCTGCAGCCGGAGCTGTGGATGTACCAGAAGAAGATTTCTATGAGGAGCTCAGTACACCTTCGGTGCCACAAATTCCCTCTGCAGAGATTCTTTGCATTCCTAGTGCAGATTGGAAAAATTCAATCATGGAACTTTTACAGGGAGGAACAAATTTGCCTGAAGAGCCACAGCTTTCAAGATTGAAGCTTAGAGCTAGAAATTATCAAATAATCAATGGTATTTTATAGAAGGTCGGAGTATGTTCCCCTTTACTCCGATGTATATCTCAAGCCGAAGGTGAAGAAATTCTTCGAGAAATTCATGAAGGCCTTTGCGGTAGCCATTTAGCCCCTCGAGCTTTGGCAGGAAAAACACGTCGCCAGGGGCTTTATTGGCCTACAATAACAGCTGATGCGGAGAGCTTAGTCCGCACTTGTCAAGGATGTCAGTGGATGGGTCGACGAAGTCATCGCCCACCAACAGCTCTTCAAGTTATTGCTCTGGTATGGCCTATGGCCAGATGGGGTATGGATTTAATTGGTCCCTTTCCAGTAGCCAAGGGAAATCTGAAGTTCGCAGTGGTAGCTATTGAATATTTTTCTAAGTGGGTAGAAGCAGAGCCCTTAACAGCTATCACTTCGAACAATGTACAGAAATTCTTTTGGAAGAATATCATTTGCTGGTTCGGAGTGCCTAGACAACTCACAGTTGATAATGGAACACAGTTCGATGCAGAACCTTTCAGGAAGTTTTGCGAAGATCTAGGCATTCAGTTATGTTTTGCTGTAGTGAGGCATTCTCAGTCTAATGGAGCCGTAGAAAGAGCCAATGGAAATATTTTGTCAGGGCTAAATCGAAGGATAGTAGGATTAGCAAAAGGACTGTGGACCGAAGAGCTTCCGAAGATTTTGTGGTCCATTCAGACTACGCAAAAAAGGTCCACATGTTTTACTCCATTCAGACTACTATTCGGAGATGAAGCTATGACTCCAACGGAGCTCAAAGGAGGATCACTTCGCAGCACCGAACCGGAGATTGAAGAAGAAAGACAAGTGTTGGGGGAAAATATCCCATCTTCGGGGTTATTGCCGTCACAGCACAAAAGCAGATAATGGATTCGAAGACTTCCAGACGTCCATCTTCGAAGATACCCTGAGTCATGCTCGAAGTACGAAGATAGGCATTGGTTCGGAGTACATCTTCGAACTAAGGTTTTTTGAGATCTTTATTGCCAGCTAAGATGGAAGATTTATCTTTTATATTATTAGATTAGTCTTTTACCATTTTAGCCCTATCAAGGGTACCGAATAGTTTCCACTATGTCGGTTGTAATAGAGGGGTAAATAGGTCTTTTCCTTAATATTTGGGCCTATAAATACTCCCCATTTCACCCTGTAATAGGGACCGAATACAAGTTATTCAATACACACATTCGAACTATTCTAAGTTATTATCCTTTCGGAGGCTTAGAACAGTTCACTTCGCAAACACTCTGTTTGTTAGTTTCTAATCTACAGAAACCTGTTAGCGTAATCTTTTACGCCAACACTTGGCGCCGTCCGTGGGCAACGTAGTCCAAAAAACTTCGTTCTCTACCAATTTCATACATCATGCCTCCTAAGCGGAGTGCACCTCGTAACCCTGTTCGGAGGTCCTCTCGGATCTCCGGAGAGGCACCATCTGATACGGTTGAAGTCGGAGGGCCTTCGAAATTCCCTCCACCTCAAACTCCGGAAGGAAGTTTCCATCCCTCGAACATACGGAGCTTCTCCGCCAAATCCTTCCATACTTCTACCACCTGGAATCCCTCTTCCACCTTCCATCCCACTTCGAACTGATCCTACTAGTTCTCAAGACCCGGAAGATCCTTCCGGAGGAGATGAAGACAATCTTGGAGATATGGCCACTCAAATGGCCAACCTTCAAGCTGAAGTAGCAAGATGGCGACAAGAAGCTGCGAACAGGCTTCGCTCTCAAGCCATCCCAGCTATCCCAGAAGTGCCCGAAGATGACGAACCCGATTATCCCGAAGCCCCGGAGAATGCCTCCTTCGATAATGAATCTCCGCTGCATCCTGAGCTACAGAAAGTTCGCTTTGAGCCGAAGTTTAAGACTTCGAAGCTCTGTAAGTATGCTGGAGATGAAGATCCCGAAGAGTTTGTTCGTTCTTATGCCCTAGCAATTGAAGCTAGCGGAGGAGTTCGAGACACCATGGCAAAGTGCTTCCCTTTAGCTCTTCAAGGAGTGGCATTAAGGTGGTTCTGGTCTTTGAAGCCAGGATCAATTAATTCATGGGGACAGCTGAAGAAGAAGTTTGTAAGCAATTTTCAAGGCACCTTAGTGCCTCCGATGTCAACGGGAAGCCTTTTCCAGGTGAAACAGCTCCCCGAAGAGACATTGAGGCAATATTTCAAGCGCTTCGCTCATACGAAGTCGCAGATCCGGGGGTTGTCTACATCTTCGGTAGTTGATGCAGCTCGGGAAGGCGTCAGTCATCAATGCCTCCTGGATAAGCTTCATCGGAAAAGCATCTCCTCGGTCTCTCAGCTGATGTCATACTTCGAGGAGTATGCGAGGTCAGAAGAGGGTTGGCTTCGAAGAACTGCAGCTACTTCATCCATATTGCAAGAAGTTAAAGTAGAAGTAAAAACTTCGGCACAGCCACAAGAACTAGTCTTCGAAGTTCAACATGATCGGAGAAGAGGGCAAAAGCACCCTCGTTCTGAAGTCTTGAATATTGCACCCCCACAGAAGTTTACATAGAGAGCTCCACAGTCTTCGGGGAACAAGGCCAGCGGCTGGAGGCCGCCATGGAAAACGGTTGGCAAGGGCCAGACCCTTTTCTGCTGCATCCATGGAGAAAATTGAAGCCACGCAACTGATACTTGCAAGGCTATACTTACTCTAAGAGGAGAGTATCTAGAAAGAACTTCGGGTCGAGGTACTACCGACCGAGTTCCAGCTGCAGCGCGCCTAGAGACGGTTCAGGATGTGGCGCGGATAGAAAACTTTGATGCCGCAAGACACCCTCCAGTGGCCAATGTTATGCCACCTCCGAAGCAAGAGGAAGGGCAAGACCGAGGGAAAAGAGTAGTCCTCCCCATCTCCGGAGGTACTCTCGGAAGCATGTCAAAGAGACAGCGAAGAGACTACGTCAGAGAAGTAGGCCATATTGGAACTTCGTCATCTGCAGCTGCAATGCCAGAGTGGTCTCATGTACCGATATCCTTTACTACGGAGGATGCAGCTGGCATTAAGTTCCCGCATGCAGACCCACTTGTTATCACTGCTGATATTGCGGGCACTGAAGTTCGAAGGGTATTGATTGGCGGAGGTAGTTCAACAGACATCATTTTTGTTCAAGCCTTCGATCAACTGTGCATCTCCAGAAAGCATCTCCTTCCAGCGGCTCGTCCTTTGCAAGGCTTCGCAGGACCTCCGCTTGATGCACTTGGCCAAATAGGCCTGGAAGTTACCTTCGGAGAAGGTTTGTTGGCCCGAACTGAGGAAGTAATCTTCGATGTTGTAGATGCCCCGTATGCTTACAACGTCATCTTCGGAAGAGGCACGCTAAACCAGTTTGGAGCTGTGGCGCATCACAATTATTTGTGCATGAAGATGCCCACACAAGCAGGAGTCCTTACTGTCTTCGGAGATCAAGCTATCGCTCGGAGAGCGGAATATGGTCATGGTCCCCCTCTTGATCCAAGACAAATAAACAATGTACAAGATAACGAAGAAATTTTTTCAGCCCCTTCCGAAGCTTCAAAGAAATCCTTTCCGAGACCAAGTCCTGAAGGGGAGATTGCAGCGAAGGTCATTGTTAAAGATGGTAAAGAATATATATTTCAATTTGGTAAATATTTACCTCCAGAAGTTGCAACCTCCTTGGAAAAGGTGGTGGAAGAGAATTTAGATGTCTTCGCTTGGTCTGACGAAGATATCACCGGAGTCGATCGGGATATCATTGAACATAGTTTACTTGTAAACCCAAAGGCCCGACCTGTTCGACAAGGACTCCGGAAAATGTCTGCAGAAAGAGCTGCTCTAGCGAAAGACGAAATTGAGAAATTGTTGAAGGCTGGGATTATCAGAGAAGTGGCTCACACAGAATGGTTAGCCAACCCAGTCTTCGTCAGAAAGAAGTCTTCCGGAAAGTGGCGCATGTGCATCGATTTCACATCCTTGAATAAAGCATGCCCTCATGACCTTACCCCATGCCCCGAATTGATCAATTGGTTGACTCCACCGCAGGTTCGGAGTTATTAAGCTTCCTCGACGCGTATTCTGGTTATCATCAAATATGGTTGAAACGCGAAGATGAGATCAAGACAAGCTTTGTAACTCCTTCGGGAGTCTTTTGTTATGTAAGAATGCCCTTTGGCTTAAGAAATGTCGGGGCTACTTTTTCGAGGTTAGTTGCTAAGGCTCTAGGTCATCAATTAGGTCGCAATGTGGAGGCCTATATGGATGATATTGTAATAAAGAGTGCTTTAAAGCACCAACATAGCCTAGACTTAGCAGAAACATTCAATAGCCTTCGGGCATGTGGGATCCGTCTTAACCCCGAAAATGTATTTTCAGAGCTAAGGGTGGAATGTTGTTAGGGTATTAGTTTCAAGCAGGGGGATTGAAGCTAGCCCTACTCAAATAACTGCGCTACAAAAGATGGATCCTCCGGAAAATTTAAAGCAAGTGCAAAAGCTAACTGGGCGTCTGGCAGCACTTAGCAGGTTTTTATCAAGGTCTGCGGAGAGAAGCTTGCCTATATTTAAAGCATTGAAAGGGTCCGAAGATTTTGCATGGACACCGGAGTGTCAGAAAAGCTTCGAAGATATTAAAGATTATCTCAGTAATCTTGCTACACTCACGGTGCCTACTGCGGACGAAACCCTACTACTTTACCTTGCAGCTACAGGTTCTGCTGTCAGTGCAGTCCTTGTCAGAGAAGTGGATTTCAATGGGAAGTTGGTCCAAAATCCTGTTTATTTTGTATCCGAAGCATTATCAGGAGCGAAAACAAGATACTCCGAACTTGAGAAGTTCATTTATGCTCTGATAATGGCTTCGAGGAAATTAAGACATTATTTTTTGGCACACAATGTAATTGTACCAACTTCGTATCCTTTGGGAGATATGCTTCGAATAAGGATTCCACTGGAAGGATTGGGAAGTGGGCAGTTGAGCTAGCACCCTTCGGTATATCTTTCCTGGCAAGGACAGCAATCAAATCGCAAGTTTTAGCAGATTTTGTAGCAGAATGGACTCCACCTGCAAATTTGGTTCCGGAGAAGTCAAGTGTCGGAGTTTGGACTGTTTACTCCGATGGGGCTTTCCAAGCATCCGGAGCAGGCATCGGAGCAGTATTAATTTCGCCTTCAGGGCAAAGAGCAATGTACTCCGCAAGACTCAACTTTAAGTCTACCAATAATATAGCGGAGTACGAAGGGATTTTATTGGGACTCCGAAAAGCACGTGCTCTAGGGGCTACAAGAATTATTATAAAGACATATTCTCAGATAGTAGCAGGGCACGTAGATAAAAGTTTTCAAGTTCGGCATCCACAGCTTGCAAAGTACTTAGAAGAAATCCGTAAGATCGAAGCACACTTCAAGGGTATTTCCATTCGGAGTATACCAAGAGCAGAAAATGTGCAAGCGGACGTCTTAGCAAAAGCTGCAGCCGG
>JAAALK010000084.1:7704633-7812298 GCA_019279435.1 Zizania palustris | reverse complement strand
AAAGCTCCTTTTTGGACAAGACTTGTCTGTCTAGGGTAGAAATTGTTAGCTTTTGCGCAGTCCTTGCCTTCACATGTCTAGCTGCTATGATTAAGTGGTGATGCTTTTACTTCAACATGACAAAATCACATGCCATCATCTTGTTTCACAGATTGTTAAATTGAGCTGAGCACATGATCATTAGTGTTAATGTTGGCATATTTTTGCATTATATGTCCTTGCAATTCTGCTCATTTCGAAGCTTTGCATATTTTGACTGCTCCTTGATGCTTGCATTGCCAAAGGGGGAGAGATTTTGCTATGTTCTCTGCTGCAAGAAGGCATATTTTCTAAAAGGGGAGAGATTTTTGACATAAAGGGGGAGAAAAATTTGCTCAACTCAGGGGGAGTTTTTATCAAAGGGGAGATTTGCCGAAGGGGCTTTTACTCTCTTACAAAGGGGGAGAAAAATTCTTTTATCAAGTGACATGATTTGGCTCTTTTCTGAGTTTTTATGGTCACTTGTGTGCTGAAATTTTTAAATTTTCTTGAACTTGGATTTGGTTGTCAATGCACTCATCAAGGGGGAGATTGAGAAACCAAGGGTTGGTTTCGGTGTTTTGTGATGAGTGATTGACTGGATTTTACCCTCTGTTCGAAGGGTACCTCCGAAGGGGCTTCGGAGGTGGTTCTCCGAAGGGTGTTCGGAGGTGTTTGCTTGCTGCAGCTGTGCAGCGGAGTGTGCCTGTCGGAGGGGTCCCGGCAGTACACGATGACTGGGTTCGTACCGATGGCTTCGGTACTTTGGGCGGTACACCGGAGTGTGTGCCGGAGGTTGCTAACCCGGAGAGGTCTCCGGAGTACTGGATACACTTGTTTGCTTGTCGATGGTGCGCAGGGACTTCGGAGGCGACGGACAAGGTTCGAGCCAGGTGAACCTGGGTCAAGCGGGAGGCTTGATGCCAGGGGAGCGGGGAGCTCCGTCACGGTGGCTGCGAAGGTGGTCCGGGTAGGTCCTCGGGTCGAGGCGTGCCAGGTGAAGGCAGAGAGTGCGGAGTGTGGCTCCGGCTGAAGGTACTCCGAGACAAGTCCTCGGAAGTGAGGCACTTCGAAGGTACTCCGAATGGAGTGACTTCGGAGTTGATGGATCAAGTCCTCTGCGGAGGCATGGAATTCGAAGTGTGCTCCAGAGGGAGACACTCGAAGGTACCCGACGAAGGTCTCAGAAGTCGAGGCGCATCGAAGGCATGGTCCGGGTGAGGCTCGTCGAGGAGTGTGCTCGGGAAGAGGCACTGCGACGGAGTGCTCATGGAATGCGTCATGCGGAGGCCTTGGACGAAGGAGGGACTTCGAAGGGTGGTACTCCGAAGGTGGGGCTTCGGAGTGAGGTTGACTTGAGGTGCTTCGGCCATGCATGGCTTCGGTACATCGGACGGACGGTGTTCGAGCTGGGAGTAGCTGCGAAGCCGTGGTGATACACTCCGGAGGTGGTGGTGCGAAGGCCCAAGGGCTTTGACGGCTTCGGCTCAAAACCATCACTGTATCGAAGGACTTCTTCGGCGGAGCGAAGGCCAACAGGCTGCAGGCTTCTCGCCGAAGCTACCGCACCCTCCGGTGCGAAGGGAGGTTCCAGAAGTCAACACTGTAAAGGCTGACACTGTCTGTTCTGAAAAAAGGCTAACACTGTCCCCTCTGCAGCTGACAGAGAAGCCTCCAGAATAAAGGTGGACTACCTTTTGTACCCCTTAGTTCTGAAGAGAAAAAATGAATGTAAACCCTAGGGATAAAGTAGTCACTTCCTTAGGATGAAGCCGTGGGCTATAAATTGGGGCTCGGTAGGTAACATTTAACACTTTGAGCATTTACTGTTGAGCTCCTGTACACAGACCTCGCTGGTTTTCATCCAGAGTTCAATATATTTTGTGTTCCTTGTTCAAGCGGCGAAGCCCTGCTTCTTTGTGCTTTTGCTTGAGCTTGCTTTACATACCTCGCTAGTCTTAGTGCACCGAAGCTTGTTTAGGCGAAGGGTGTCTTTCTCGCGAAGTGTGTTTTTCAGTGTGCTGTCGCTCTGTGTAAAACGAGGCAAGACCTCGCTGCTTACTAGCGAAGCCCTGATCTTTCCCGTAGTGCTTCTTGTGTCGAAGCCCTTAGCGTGGTCCGTTTTGTGTGCGTGTAGACCTTCGCGTACGAAGCCCAGCACCAGTTGCTGTCGCCAAGTACTTGGTCGAAGTCCTCAGAGGGGTGTCCACTCTTGCGAAGGGTGAAGTGCGAAGCCTGCTCAAAGCACCTCGTGTGCGGAGCCTGCACTGACTTAGCAGAGTAGTTTTTCGAGGGTTGTTAGTGGAGCGAAGTCTTCTTGGCTTCGAACTTTTGCTCCTCCGAAGCCTGTGTTCGAAGGTGTCGAAGTACCTCCGAACCAGACCTTCGAAGGTGGTGTTCGAAGCCTGTTCCGCAGAAGACAGGACTGATTCCGAAGGCTAGTTTTAGCCCAAATTTTTAAAAAGCTCCCATTCACCCCCCTCTGGTCGCCGTTTCCGGTCCAACAACCGTCCATTTTCATTAAACCCACCCGCCTCGCATCTGGCCGCTGGATCCAGATCCAACGGTCCAGGTCGCTCGGGTCCACGCGCACAGTCACAGGTTCACGGTGAACCAGGTTCACCGTGGACCAGAGACTGATTTCTGGTTTTAAATAAAATTCAAAAAATAGTTTAAACTTCAAAAATTCATAACTTGCTCATTTTAACTCCAAATTTCACCATTCAAATTTGTTAAATTTAGTAAATTATTCTCTACACTTCAATGCCATAAAAACAGTGTGTTATATTAGCACAAAATAAACTTATGGATTAAATAAATAAAAACCCCTTAGGGTTAAAATTAGAAATACGGAAAATAAATTAGGAAAAATCCTAAAAAGTTAAGTTTTACTGTTTTATACCAAACTTTAGAATATTAAAATATTACTTCACATAAAAACACCCACAAATATGTATGTTTATTATTTGGTGGATTTTATCTATTTATTGAATGTATTGTTTACTTTTCCGTATCGAGAAGACTACGAGTTCGTCGAGGAGCAGGAGTTCTATCCCGAGGTTCCTCCATCCCCTTTGCTGATCAAGGCAAGTCATCGCCCACCTCTGTTGAAACAGTTGATCATATTTGAGCCCATGTTTTAATAAAGTATCGCTATAACCCATAGGTTAATATTGCATTAGTCCAATAATCAAGCCTTACACTTATATTTATTAGATCCCCGTCCTCGTGTGCAAACCCAAGCCATGCTTATTGAGCCTTAACTCCTTGTCACTCTACTATAAAATTATTAGCTAGTGCCCAATGTACCGGCACAACTGCTATAGGATAAAAAGAATGAGTCGTAGATAGCTGGTTTCTGTATATGAAATTCCCCGTTATTCTTGTCTCTGGACTCTGTTGGAGTTGGCTGAGTTATAAGTATGGTGGGTTCCGGGTGCAATGCTCGGAAACTGGTTGGTCGCACCCGGGGCACTATAAGGACCGGTCTACGGGATCTGTTGCAAAGCACTTCCGTACCAACCACAAGTCTAATGGGTAAGTCCTAACTGAAAGTGTGGAACACTCCGGCTCTATGCACCATAGTGGAGGGGTACAAGGGGCAAGCCTGCGGGCGACTTGTACCAAAGAAGGCTCAAGGGGGGTATGGTGAGCACTCGACACGTCGAGACACGATACGAAACCCATAAGAGGGTGTTGTGGAGTCGGAGGGAACCATATGGAAGGTTTTGGCACGAGTTCCCGTGAAATGGGTCATCTCATTACACTTTGGTGTAAGTGATGAGTGCGTGCCTTGTGGGTACAGTGGTACATCTCTGATCAGAGTAGAATCAATCTTTTCGAAAAGCCGAGCCCACGGTCAAGGGCGGGTTGTGTGACTACTCGCAGTTAGTTTACAATTGTATGAATGGTTGAGTTAATCATGGCATGTAAGGACTGTTGTGCGAGGAGGTAAAACGCACTCCTCGAGTTAGAAGATGATGATGCATACACATGTTTACTTTTCCGTATTAATAAATTGCTCACATTTAACGCTTTACAAATATGCTGCTTCCGCAAAACTAGCCACTTTCTCCCTTGTTATTACCTTGCATTATATTTGCATTCGGTGGCTTGCTGAGTACATCAGTACTCACCCCGTTGACTTACACCATCAGAGCCCGTCTACTACGAGGAGGATGAAGGTCTGGAGTAGCGACCCAGTCAAGGCAAGACTGGAAGGAGGCGTTCATCTAGGACCCTTTGATTTATTAGTTTCTCTTCATCTTTATTCACTTTTGTATTAATACGGTCTACGAACCGTGAATGATTGCTCGTATTTGTACGTGGTCGCATGATGAACGTCTTGTTTTATTGATTTTCTATGGAATTTCAATAAAGTCCTGATTTATTAAATCGGGGCGGGACAAAAACCATCTGCAAGAACACAAGTACCAGATGTGCTTGGTTCTGCAGTGGTGCCACGGCTAGTGCTAGAAACCAATGCCAACGGCTGTGGCAAGGAGCTTCTGTGCACTGCAAGAGATGCCTTGGCAATCTCTGTGCACTTCAGCTTGCTGAAGAGCTCATCACAGGTCAATGTGTCATAACCTGTAGACTCCTCAATGCTGGATATCTTCACTTCCCATATGCTACGGTCAAGAGCATAGAGAAGCTCGATAGCCCTATCATGGTCATTGTAAGCAAGCGTCCCGTTGGACCGCAAGTTACTCACTATAGCATCAAAACGTGAAAACATGGCATCTATGGATTCACCAGGTGCCTGCACAAACAGCTGATACTGTTGATTGTATGTGCTTTGGCGCCTGGCCTTGATCTGAGTAGAGCCCTCATGAAAAATAGTGAGAGTGGTCCAAATTTCCCTAGCAGTCCTAAGGTGCTGCACCCTATCAAACTCACTCCGGCTCAAACCAATCAACAGTATGTTTCTTGCCTTCAAGTTGGCATTATACTGATCTTTTTCTGTTTGAGTGGTGCGAGTATCAGGGATGGAGTATTGTGAGTCCACAATCTCCCGAATTGCATTTCCTTGGCTTAACAAGTAAGCCTCCATGCGCACCTTCCAGTATGCAAAATCAGTCACATCGAACAGAGGAATTTTACTGCCTCTATCCATGTCGCCAATAGATCACAAAACCGGTTAAGGTCAACTGGTGATCTTAACCTGCTCTGATACCAATTGTTGGACCGGAAACGGCGACTAGAGGGGGGTGAATGGGAGCTTTTAAAATTTCGGGCTAAAAACTAGCCTTCGGTTTTAGTTCTGTCTTCTGCGGAACAGGCTTCGAACACTACCTTCGAAGGTCTGGTTCGGAGGTGCTTTGACAACTCCGAACATAGGCTTCGCAGGACCAAAAGTTCGAAGCCAAGAAGACTTCGCTCCACTTACAACCCTCGAAAATCTACTCTGCTAAGTCAGTGCAGGCTCCGCACACAGGGTGCTTCGAGCAGGCTTCGCACTTCACCCTTTGCAAGAGTGGACACCCCACTGAGGACTTCGACCAAGTACTTGGCAGCAGCAACTGGTGCTGGGCTTCGTACACAAAGGTCTAAACGCACACTGACAGACTTCGCTAGAGTCACAGACACGATAAAAGCACGAGCTTCGAACAGGGCTTCGCTAGTAAGCAGCGAGGTCTTGCCTCCTGTTACACAGAGCGACAGCACACTGAAAAACACACTTCGCACTAATCACCCTTCGCCTAGACAGGCTTCGGTGAACTACAACTAGCGAGGTATGTAAAACAAGCTCAAGCAAAAAGCACACAGAAGCAGGGCTTCGCCGCTTGAACAAGGAACACAATAAAATTGAACTCTGGATGAATACAACGAAGTGTGTGGCTAGTACAGGAGCTCAACAGTAAATCTCAAAGTCTTAAATGTTACCTACCGAGCCCCCATATTTATAGCCCACAGTTCACCCAAAGGAATTGACTACTTTACCCCTAGGGTTTACATTGGTTTTGTCTCTACAGAACTGAGGGGTACAAAAGGTAGTCAACTTTATTGGAGGCTTCTCTGTCAGCCTTTGCAGAGGGGACAGCGCCAGCTTTTTGCAGAGCAGACACTGTCAGACTTGCAGCCTTTGACCTTTCCGAAGCCCCCCTTCGCACACGAGGGGTGCGGTAGCTTCGGTGAGAAGCCTTGAGCCAGATGGCCTTCGCTTCACCGAAGTCAGCCTTCGATACAGTGACGGTTTTGAGCCGAAGCCGTCAAAGCCCTTGGGCCTTCGCACCAACACCTCCGGAGTGGACCACCACGGCTTCGCAGCTTCCGCCCAGCTCGAACTCCATCAGTCCATGTACCGAAGCCATGCAGGTCGAAGTACCACAAGACAACCACACTCCGAAGCCCCACCTTCGGAGTACCACCCTTCAAAGTCCCTCCTTCGTCCAAGGCCTCCGCACGAAGCATTCCATGAGTACTCCGTCTCAGTGTCTCTCCCCGAGCACACTCCTCGGCGAGCCTCACCCGGACCATGCCTTCGATGCACCTCGACTTCTGAGACCTTCGTCGGGCACCTTTCGAATGTCTCCCTCCGGAGCACACTTCGAACTCCTTGCCTCCGCAGAGGACTTGATCCATCCAACTCCGAAGTCACTCCATTCGGAGTACCTTCGAAGTGCCTCGTCTCCGAGGACTTTGTCTCGGAGTACCTTCACCCGGAGCCACGCTCCGCACTTACTTCCTTCACCTGGCACGCCTCGACCCGAGGACCGACCTAGACCCCTTCGCAGCCACCGTGACGGAGCTCCCTGCTCCCCTGGCATCAAGCCTCCCGCTTGACCCAAGTTCACCTGCTACGAACCTGTCCGTCGCCTCCGAAGTCCCTGCGCACCACAGACAAGCAGACAACTGTATCCAGTACTCTGGAGACCTCTCCGGGTTAGCAACCTCCGGCACACACTCCGGTGTACCGCCCAAAGTACCGAAGCCGTCGGTACAAACCCAGTCATCGTGTACTGTCGGACCCCTCCGACACGCACACTCCGCTGCAACAGCTGCAGCAACCAACCACCGAACACACTTCGGTGAAACCACCTCCGAACACCCTTCGGAGGTCCAACCTCCGAACCCCCTTCGGAGGTACCCCTTCTAACCTTGGGGTAAAAGCCTGTCAATCACTCATCACTAGCACCGAAACCAACACTTGGTTTCTCAATATTTAAGGTAATTGGCGGCAAAAACGTCAGGTATGAAGCTAAGTGCAACCATTGTGGTCATGTCTATTCTGCTCTATCTACTAGTGACACTGGCCATCTCTTTAGGCATAGATCTAAATGTAAGGCTAGAATTGGTAAGTCTCGGTCTTCTCAGTCATTAATTCATTTTAATCCTGATGGTACTGTTCGACACTGGGAGTACAATGCTGAGGCAGCTCGTACTCAACTTTGTCGATTGATTGCTAGACTTGATCTTCCACTTAGTTTTGGTGAATATGATGAATTTGAGGAATACATTAAGCTTTCTCATAATCCTAGATATGTTTTTGTATCTAGGCAAATCACCACTAGAGATCTTAAAAAGTACTTTAATGATTCATGTGTTAAGCTTATCGAGTCTCTTAACTCTAGTGTTACATCGGTTTCTCTCACATCTGATATATGGTCTGGTAATGCTAAGGAAGATTATGTTTCTGTGGTTGTCCACTACGTTAACTCTGCTTGGCAATTAGAGAAAATGATAATTGGCTTTAGGCTTATTGATGTATCTCACACTGGTGAGAACATTGTTGATCTTGTGCTTGCTGTGATACAAGATTATGGCTTAGAGAACAAAGTGTTTGCTCTTACTTTAGACAATGCTTCTTCTAATACTACTGCTATGCATAAGCTCACACCACATTTGTCTGGTTTTGTTGGTGATATTTTGTTGCATCAACGATGTGCTTGTCACATTACTAATCTGATTGTTAAATCTGGCTTGAAGAGGCTTAAGCCTTACCTTGAATCATTTAGGACTGCAATTGCATTTCTGAACTCATCTAATCAACGCATTGCTGCATATAAGCATTATTGTATTGCTACTGGTGTACGTCCTACAAAGTTTGGTTTGGACATGGAGGTGAGGTGGAACTCAACCTATTTGATGCTTAAACATCTAGTTCCTTACAGGACCACCTTTAGTGTCTTCATTGAGACTAACTATCCTAGAAAAGAAGGTGAGCCTCTACTTCTTACAGAATCTCATTGGTATGTGGACGAAAAAATTCTATCATTTCTTGAGCTATTTCATGATTCAACTGTTGTTATGTCTGGTGTTTACTACTCTACCTCCACCCTTATGTTGCATCATCTTATTAAGTTTGCTAAACACCTACATGCTTATGAAAATGATAGAATGCTTAGAACTGTAGTTATCCCTATGAAAGACAACTTTCTAAAGTACTAGAGGGACATACCATTGCTTTATTCCATTGCATTCATACTAGATCCTAGAGCTAAATTGAAACATTTCTATAATGTGCTTAGGTTGTTATCTTCTTTTACTGGTACTAATTATTTGTATATTTAACTAAGGTGAGAGCTCATCTGAGTACACTTTATAACACATATGATAATAAGTTTGGTGCTATAAGATTGCAGAGGCCATTACAGGTAGAAAGTACTGGTAAGAAATTCACTGCCTGAGATTTTATTTTGGATAATGATCCAAGTGATTCTGGTTCTGGTATGCCTTTCTCCTCTTCTACCCACTCTACTATATCCACAAGAACCTCTACCGCATCACTTTTGCATGCTGCAAGCAATCCTGTTGCTGGTACTGGTATTGGAACTGAACTTTCACATTATTTGGATAGCGACCTAGTCAGTCAACAATATGATGATAATTTCAACTATTTGAACTAGTGGCAGGATCATAAACTGTCATTTCCAGTTCTTTCTATCTTAGCTAGAGATGTTCTAACTATGCATGTTTCTACTGTTTCATCTAAATCTGTATTTAGTCTTTGTGGTAGGGTCATAGAAGAGCGACGACGATGTTTGACTCCTAAAATGGTAGAAGTTCTATCATGTGTCAAGGATTGGGAAGCCTCTGAAAAGAGGATTCAAATATTGACGGATGACAAGGCAGTGAAGGAACTTCAAATTCAATTTGATAATCTCTATCTTGATGGTGATGACTGATGAAACTTGATGGTTCTGAGTTGTTGTAATCTCTATTCTATGTGTGTAAACTTTGGGATGTTGGAGTGTTGGCTGGGAGCCTCTAGGACTGGTTGTAACTTGTAATATGTGATACACTGATACTACTGAAATAATTGATTGAGCTGGGCTGCACTATTTTTTCTGTCTAGGGTTTCTCACGAGGTGTGAGTTTTACCTAGATAGGTTTTTAATGAGGCAGCCATTGCACCGGCTCAAACTTGTTTAAAGTTTTCTTTGTCTGAATTTGTTTTGCAAGTTTGTTGAGTTGTTAATTGTACTGTGAAACTTGTGAATACTATTGTGAACTTGTGATCTTGTAAATATTCAATTACTCATGTGAATTGTTCTGCATTTTTTTAAATTTGTTATAAATTTTGAATTTTGATGTTTGAAATTGTATCAGATTGTGATTTTTGTAATGAATTTTTTGGCAAGTCCAAATTTTTGTAACCTTAGTGCCTGTGCCGGCACTAGCCCATAGGGTCGATAGTGCCGTAGTGCTGGCACGGCACTATGGAATAGGCTTAGTGCCGTGCTTGGGCCACGATCTCGGCACGGCGGGCTGGCACGGCACAGAATGAATTAGTAATAGTGCCTTCCCGGGCTGTGCCTAATCAGACCGTGCCTAACCGTACTAGTGTCGGGCTATCCATCTGGCCACCTATAAAAGAGACCAGTGAGGAGAGGTGTAAGGCTATGATAAGAGGGCTCGGGCTGGTGACGGAAACACCCGAGATCGGGTGAAGGGGCACGGGGCTCGAGGCCGATGAGATGGGGCAGCGGCAAGGGACCGCGGGATGGCGAGGGGCATGTGTGATGACGGTTGAGGGGTCTGGGTCATCTTCATCCAGGTATGGTCCTTTCCTGCAAGCTTCCACACGACATTAGGGCATGTACAACCCTGACACTGTTGCACGGTACTCCAAGCATAAGACATAGCTAAAACACAATATAGTACAGTGAGCGTGTCTAAAACATGTGTCTTGCTATATTCATTGCACCAATCAGAGCATTCAATAAATTAAATTGACCAATCAGCTAGTCCTATGCCTCGAGCATAGAACCAAGACACAGTGTCTTCGTTAAGAGATGTGTCTTGAGTTTTTTTACATTTACCCCCTTAAACACACCCGAAGACACAACTCAAGACACTCATTGTACATGCCCTTATTTTGTTGCGATTTTACGTTTCCACGTTGTACCCATCACTGACCCCATTTATACACAATCTCCTCAGTTCTCTCTCCATTTTTACTCGACTCCCACTCCCACCCCCACCCCCACCCCCACCTCCCACGAGGCAGAGCAACGCACAAACCCAATCCATCTACCTACCGGGTTGCCGTCGTCACGGCCATGGGCGTCCGGATCTACGGCGCCATGCTATTTCTCCCCTTACTCCTCGCCTCGGGCGCCACGGCGGCGGAGCCGGAGCAACCTGCATTGCCTGCGTCCGGCGGTGGTGCGGGCAGCAACAGCAGCGGCGGCGGTACGGGTACGGGTACGAGTACGGGGGTGAACTCCAACTCGGTGCTGGTGGCGCTTCTGGACTCGCACTACACAGAGCTGGCGGAGCTGGTGGAGAAGGCGCTGCTGCTGCAGACACTCGAGGACGCCGTCGGGAGGGGCAACGTCACCATCTTTGCGCCAAGGAATGAGGCGCTCGAGCACGACCTCGACCCAGAGTTCCGTCGCTTCTTGCTCGAGCCGCGGAATCTCAAATCGCTGCAGCAGCTGCTCCTCTTCCACGTCGTCCCCGCTCGGCTCCACGCTGGATCCTCGTCCTGGCCGGCGTTGCCGTCGACCCACCGCACGCTGTCCGGCGAGCACCTCGATCTCGCGGGAGGCGAGGGCGGGGCTCGGATGCGCGTTGGCACCGCCGTTGTGATGCGCGCCAATGCGGTGGTCCGCCCCGACGGCGTCATCCACGGCATCGAGCGTCTCCTTGTACCTCGGTCGGTGCTGGAGGACTTCAACCGCCGGCGAAGTCTCGCCGACATCTCAGCGGTACTCCCCACGGGAGCCCCTGAGGTGGACCCAAGGACGCACCGGCTGAAGAAGCCCGCTCCACCCATTCCCCCCGGTGCGCCTCTGGTGTTGCCGATCTGGGATGCGATGGCGCCAGGCCCCTCCATCGCGCCGGCGCCAGCGCCAGGGCCTGGGTCCGGGAAGCACCACTTCGATGGGCACAACCAGGTGAAGGACTTCATCCAGACACTGCTCCTCTACGGGGGCTACAACGAGCTCGCCGACATCCTCGTCAACCTGACATCACTAGCGACGGAGATGGGGCGGCTAGTGTCGGAGGGCTACGTGCTGACGGTACTGGCCCCCAGCGACGAGGCCATGGCGCGGCTGACCACCGACCAGCTCAGCGAGCCAGGCTCGCCAGAGAACATCCACTACTACCACATGATCCCAGAGTACCAGACAGAGGAGAGCATGTACAACGCCGTCCGCCGCTTCGGCAAGGTGAGGTACGACACGCTCCGGCTGCCGCACAAGGTGACGCGAGGGAGGCCGACGGATCCGTCAAGTTCGGCCACGACGAGGGCTCTGCCTACCTCTTCGACCAGGATATCTAAACCGATGGGAGGATCTCCGTGCACGGCATCGACGCCGTGTTCTTCCCTCCCCAGGACACGCCTAACGGCGCCTCTGGCTCATCGGGAACCGCCTCAACCGCTCCGGACAGGAAGGCACCCGCCGTCACCGGCACCACCAAGTCCAAGCTCCGACGAGGTCAGTAAAAATTTACGCTCCTCTGCATAATGCTGGTTAATTTTACACTATCTCGGTAAATTTAGAGGTTCACCAGAAATCATTGTTATTAGTACAACTAATGACTAATCAAGAGGCCAGTAAATAACACGCAGTACAAACGGTAGTGTCGGTGCCGGCTGTTTTACTTTCGGAGGTGGTGGATCGCTGTCACACACACACGCATCTCATCTCAACAACGACATTTGTGGTTAAAACTACTCCTAATTAATCACACTTAACCACTTAATACTTATATTGTCCCGGCCTCTATCTTAATAATCAGGGACTTTGTTAGGCGTTAGCTCTTAATTGGTCTTCCATTTTCGGATTAATCTAAATAGGGATTTCATCAGAAGTATTTTGAATCCCTCTAATGAATTTATACTGTGTCCTTCATTGTCACGCTATCTAATTCTCTTTGTGCCCTAATCTTGATGACGTCCTCACGGACTATAGACCACGGCGTCAGCACGAAAAAAACCATAAAATTTCAGCGAAATTCAAATGAAGATATTAAAATTGAACTAAAATCCATCACTGTACCGATGGTTTTTAGCTCGCTCTAAATTCAGGAATATTCGAGGCGAAATTATGAACCCTAAATTGGGCGCACGTCATTCCATTGGGTAAAATGTAATATGAGGGAGCGTGGCACGGCGAGGTACATAATAAATGGCGCCGTAATTATTAGCCGTGATTAGTCGGAGGAAACCGCGTAAGCGGCTCGGGCGAGACAGCGAAGTCTGAGCTGTGGTTTGACTTTGACAGCTCAGCTCTACGGCGATGATCTGAGCTGTCCGGGACCACCTGTTAGCGTCCAGTTGGGTCCCGTGTTGGCTGACAATTGGACTCGGGTAGTGTCGTCCTGCGGTCTTGCTGGGCCCCGCTTGTCTGTTACCGGGAAGGTTGTGTCCTGTGTCTCTGTTCCTGACGACAGTCAACACACCGTAACTGCCATTGTTCCCGCTGAGCCAAATTACTTTCTAATGATATTGTAAATCATGATCTTTACACTAACCACTTTTGTTTTGGTCTTACGTTCTGGCCTCGTCCAAAAAGATTTTAATTCTAGCGTTTCAACTTTGTCGTAAAAATATTTCATTTCTATCTTATTACTTATTCTTGGTTTGGAAATCAAGATATAATATTGATTTTCTACTCTCATAATTAATTTACCATGTTTATCTTAAAATTAATATTTTTGTCAAAGAAAGGGAATGAATACTTTGCAATAATGGCTTAATTATCTTTTGGGGTAAAAAGAAAAGAAAAGTATGTTACTACATAATGTAGACTTGTTAGCTATTTGTGTCCTTCGTATAATATTGTAGTCTTAAATAAGCAAATATGGTGTCCTTTGCAAGCAAAGATGACAATGCTAGCTATTGACTGATACTCCAGATTATTGGCACCATGTTGTGATGTGACAGAGTACCTGTAATGTGACAGAACCGAAGTACTTGCTCATTAAGCATATACTTAGCGGCCTTAATATTACTAGTAAGGTGCCCGTGCTTTGCAACTGAACCTTATTTTTAATGGCAAACATATATTCAAAGTATGATATTTATTCAAATGTGTTTAGTAATGTTGTGATCATAAGAATAATATGATATATTCTAGTCCAAAATAAATCATAGATACATATTCATGCATTAAAATTAGACATTACTCCAAAAAAATACAAAGAACAATCTCAACTAAGTATACTAATGCTAGATAACATTAGATTATTCAATTAAGTCAAAAGCTTGAGTCTAAACAAAAACACGAACATGAACCAACAACTATGTGTCAGACAAGAGTTGTATCATTCTCAGGCATTGCCAGTTGATCAAGTAGAAAGGGGCAACATAATAGGATCTATTTCTGAGCTTATCCAGCAGCCCATCCTTCAAAAGGTCATCAATACCGCAAGCCCGCAACGACTGAATGCATCAATGTCAGCTTGAACAAACTTAAACTTGCAGTGTGATCATATGAAAACAAACTATAATAAAGAGAAAAGATGAGAGATGCTCTAAAAACCATAATCATGAAAATGCATGTACTTCGCATATGAAACTTTAGATGGTATGGTTCAAGGAAAGTAAAAGAGCAATGTAGAAGCATTTGGTTTTAAGGATGAAAGGATGAAATGTTCAGTACCGGAATTCTGGATTGCAGAAACCTTTTGTTCAGGAATCTGACAAAGCAACAAGACTGTAGCCACCAGGCACCAACCTTTTACTTCTGAACAAGCATGCATATATGTCCAGCAATGTTCAGAATTATGATATTTCTGGCATTGGCCACTTTGGAACAATTCAAAGAGACTGAGTGCACAAGTTATAACAGTTTGCAATATTTACAAGAACCACCATAGATGGAAATGGCATCACACTCAATTATACTACTCCTTGATAGCAAACATCATATTACGAGGTAAATGCAGAAACTGCAAGATCATACCACATTCTTATTTGAATCCAGTGGCAAGTAAATATGCCATGGAGAATGATCATAAGCATTCTCATCATTTATTTGTACTCCTATAATGAATCGCTGGAATGAAACACAAGAGATAAAAGACGCAAAGCCAAGTAATTGTGTACAGGATGAATACAAACCCGAGGACGACTGGAGCTGGAGTATTGCTGAGAAAGTATGTGGTAAATCAGCAACATAAATAGAACAAATGTGCCACCACGCAGTACGTGTGCGCAGTTCAAGAAGTAACTTGTTTTTAAATGCTATGTACCTTTTATTAATGGACCAAAAAAATAATTCTGTAAGGTGTTATCCTACATACTGGATCTTGTATGCCCTAGTAACACCTAAACAATAAAACTAATTGGATTATTCGACAATAGAATAAGAACATGCTCATGACAGAATCAGGGGAACCAAGCCATGCTCTTGTATAAGGACATGCACAAGAAAAAATGACAGGACAAAGGCAAAGGAAAAAACAACTACGTTGCATAAGGGAAAACAAGGTCAGAATGGACTGCATACCTAGAGACTACCTTTTGTTCAGCATCAGTTGGGCTGCCATTAGCAAGAGCTTCAGCATGTTCTACAGTACTTTGCACTTTCTGCTTCTCATACTTGGTCAAGCCTTGCCCCCATCCATGTCGAGTGGTACCTCGTCCCTAGGGACCTAAGGAGTTGTGGCAACCAAAGACAGATCCAAGATGTCCTTCTCTTTGGCCACTGCAGTAGTGACCTGTCCAACAGGCACAGGTCCACCACCTGCAGCGTCGGCAGCATCAGATCTACTCTCCTTTCGACGCAGCGGCCACTAAGGAGTCACTCGGGAATGGAAAAGGCCTACCTGAGGAGGCTAATGACGGCGTACGACGAGGTGAGGGCCGTGAGTCACGGAGGGGTGGTGGCGGCGAGTGATACGACGAGTCCCACCAATGTGGCGGCGTGGGGGCTGCTGGTGGCGGCGAGTGATACGATGAGTCTCACCAATGTAGCAGCGTGGGGGCTGCCGGTGGGAGAGGGTCAGCGCAGGAGAAGAGCAAAGAGATTCGCAGTAGGGTGCATCTTTGTGAGCTCCCCACCTCCCTCCCTCTCCACCAAACCCTCCCCTGAGGCCCTGATCCAAAGCCGCCGTCTCCGCATGCGGCCGCGCCCCCCGAGGCGGCGGCGCTGCTGACAGTCCCCCGACCGGAGACACGGACCATGGGCGGCGTCACGTCCACCATCGCCGCGCGCTTCGCCTTCTTCCCGCCTACGCCGCCGTCCTACACTGTCGAGGCAGACGCCGCCCACGGGCCGCCTCGCTATCCCCGAGATCTCCCGGACGCCCGCGCGCCGCCGGAGGAGGGACGGCGGCGGCGGGGGGGACGCCTCGGCCTCGGGCGCCATCCCCGTCGAGGATGAGGGCGACACAGAGGTGGTGCGCCTCCGCACACGGCCACACCACCACGCATTGCTTGTGCACCGCGTCGTCGCTCCAATCGCCGCCTTGATTCTTCTCGGTGCGGACCTGAGCCGGTGCGGTTGGGAGATGGAGAATAAAAGGAGAGAGGGGGAGAAGGCAAGCGCGTGCAGGAGGTTGCGGCGACGTGGGTGCCGATGGTTGTGCGCTGCGCGACCAGAGAATGCGGACGGACGATCAACTAGACGCTTTAATATAGTTAAGATAGCCATCTATTTCCTTAATTTCACTGCTCTTAACTTTCTGTTACTGTAATTCCGTCAAAGTCTCCTAAAATCATTTTCTGTTTTCCTTTCCCGATGCTGCAGGGAAATTATTAGAAGGGGCGTGCCAAGTGATGGCTTTGTTAGGCCGGACCTCGCGATTCACGAGCTGCCAATAGACGACGACAATGGCTTGATGGATAAATATGTATATGTTCTGCTTTTTGTCCGCATCATGATGCTGAAACATCAACCGAAATGAAATTTACAGATGATGGTTTTTAGCTTAATTAAGTGGAAGAAATAAGGTATCATGACTCATTGGGGCAAAGATTTGATACAGGATGGCAGAGCTGCTGGTTGGTTGTTGGAGGGAAACAAATGAGTGGAAATTTGTTTATACTGGTCTATGAAGATCAACACCGATGTATAGAAATTAATCTTTCTATTTTTATCTGTTCTGTTTTGTTGTTTATGATTATGATGTTAAGTGCTTTTTGATACGAGGAATTCACAAACATGGAAAGTGTTCATGGATCATTATCTACGACTCTGCTGTTGCATGTTTTAACATTGATTTTGTCTTTAAGAAATAGTTGCAAATTCATGTGAAACGTGGTGCAAAATTGTTCACCACTATGGAAAATGAATTTTTCTTCAGAAATCAGAGTTTAAATAACGCTCGATACGGCCCTCACCCCAATCAGCATAGCTTGTTGATATATGTGATCTTGGTCCCTTCCCGCTCAGCCGTTGCCTAGGCTCTTGCCTTTGTTCTCTAGTGCTTGCTATATATACAGATCACTGCCTCCGCGGGTTGATCTCTTGCCTTTATGCCAAACCTAGTTTCTTTCGGTTTGAGCCTATATATATTGTCATATTTTATAGAAAAAAAATCATATTTATGTTTTCGAGTTCATCCACTAAATTGAAAGAAATTTTGAAAAAAAACATAGATTATGACACTCGATCGGCAATATATTTTTTAATTTTAAAAAACAAATAAAGTCTAAAAAACACAATAATTTTTATGATGTTATAATATGACATGTAGATAATTTGATAAAAAATTAAAAGTACTTCAATAAAATTGTCACATAAGAGTACGTTTGCTCTGTGTATATCGGAGGTATATCCTCGTGTGATACTAGCGAAGTACTACCTTGTTGTGTGCGTGTGAAGCCGTTTTTCCCATGTATCGATTGAAGCCTTTTTTGGAGGTGCAGTTTGCTAAGTCCTGTTTAGAGTATCGATTCAGTGCGAAGCCTAGTACCAGTTACTAGCGCCAAGCATCTAGACAAAGTACTCTGAGAGATTTACTCCGAAGCGAAGTGTTGTTCTGTGGAGCCTAACTCAAGGCACCTTTGTGTGCGGAGCCAGCTCTTGCAAAGCCCTGCTTCGAGTATTTTGGGTGTCCGGGTGTGAGCGAGGCATTCTGGTTTTCGGAGTTTGACCTAGTGCGAAGCCATGTTCGAAGTGTAGGTAATACCTCCAAACTGGATCTTCGAAGGGAGCCTCCGAATTCAATTTTGCAGAAGAGAAATTTTAAAGCTCTCATTCACCCCCACTGGTTACCCCTTTCGGTCAAACAATTGGTATCAGAGCAAGTTAAGATCACCAGTCGACCTTAACCGCTTTTGTGATCTGTTGGCAACATGGACAAACTTTGCATACTGGAAGGTGCGCATGGAGATTGTGGAGTCCTAGTACACCATTCCTGAGACTCTCACTACTCAGGCTGAGAAGGATTAGTATACTGCTAACTACAAAGCTAGAAATATATTGTTCATTAGCTTGAGTAGGAATGAGTTTGATAGGGTTCAACGCCTTAAGACTGCTAGGGAAATTTGGTCTACACTTACTATTTTTCATGAGGGTTCAACTCAGATCAAGGCTAGCGCCAAAGTACGTACAATCAAAAGTATCAACTATTTGTATAAGGACCTGGTGAATCAATTGACGCCTTGTTTTCTCTCTTTGAAGCAATAGTGAGCAATTTGAGGTCCACTGGGACTTTAGCTTATTATGATCACGAGAGGGCTATCAAGCTTCTCTATGCTCTTGATCGTAGCATATGGGAAGTGAAGATATCCAACATTGATTTGTCCCCCCTAGTCTTTGTCACCAAAGAGAAGGTATAAACTCTAGATGATGAAGAACTTTCTCTCATTGTCAATAAGTTCACATATTTCTACAATGATAGACGGGATCGGTGGAGAAGTTGCTCTCGTGGGTACTTTGAGTGTGGTGACACCTCTCATATTAAGGTTGACTGCCCTAGGCTTAGAAAGAGAGAGGAGAGTACCCAAAAATACCAAAAGAGAGACAAGAAACCCTTTGCTAAGGGTAAACGCGACAAAATGGTTAAGAGAGCAGCCAAAGCCGCTTCTAGAGCTTTCATGGAAGCTCTCAGTGACATTAACATATCATCGGAGAAGTTTATCTCGTGAGTGCTTTGAGTGTGGTGACACCTCTCATATTAAGGTTGACTGCCCTAGGCTTAGAAAGAGAGAGGAGAGTACCCAAAAATACCAAAAGAGAGACAAGAAACCCTTTGCTAAGGGTAAGCGTGGCAAAATTGCTAAGAGAGCAGCCAAAGCCGCTTCTAGAGTTTTCATGGCAGCTCTCAGCGATATTGACATATTGTCGTGTGAGGAGCCTAGCTCTGATGAAGATGAGCTTCCGAAGAAGGAGGAGAAGAAGGCGAAAGACTTCATTGGCCTTTGCTTTATGGTCGACAACATCAACAGCGATGATAAGCCAGACTCATCAGAGGTAACCTTATCTCATGACCAACTTCTAGTTAAAATTGACGAATTGAATGATGCTTTAATTGGTCAAGATAGATTACTTGTGAAAGCTTCTAGAGAATGAAAAGAACTTGGACTTAGACTTGAAACAACTTCAATTGAACTTTCCATGCTTAGATATAAATCTGATAATGTTGAATGTGAGTCTTGCATTGTAGTCATGAGTGAGCTTGCCGAGCTTTGTTCTGTGCACGCTCAAGCTATCGATAAGCTTGAGATTGCAGAGAGACAGCTCATTGAGGTGGATTCTAGATCTATTTCTTCTGATGTTTGTTCAAATTGTCCTTTATTGACTGAAAGCATTAATTTGAGGGACAAACATGTTAAGGATTAGAGGCTAGGTTGGAGAGTGCTGAGATTTCTAAGGATGTGCAGCCTGTTTGTTCCACCTACATCATCCTAAAGGACAAACTCAGTTTTGCTAGAGGGCAAGCAGAAAAGCTCATGACAGAGAACGATTACCTTCTCTTTGTCGTGGATAAATGCACTGAAGGGAAGGGTAGGATGAATTTGATCTTGGCCAAAATCAAGATGTGTGCAGACAGGGAAGGGTTAGCTTTTGGGTTGGGTTTTGCAAGAACCGCTTCATATTCTAAGAGCAAAAGTGTGTTCACTCCACTCACTACCCTTGAAAAGAGAGAGCCTAGTTAGACACTCCACCCACAACCCTTGACTTCACACAACCTCCATGACCCTCCGGCACTAATCTCTCTGTGTGCCTGATAGCTCCCCGCTTGACTTAAGGCACCTGTTGTGCTGACTGTTCCATCAACTCTAAAGTCATCTGCACACATTGATAAGCAACCAAGTGTTTCCGATACCCCGAAGGCCTCTTCGAGTAAAACACCCTCCGGTGCACACTCCGGTGCACCCCCAAAGTAAAGAACCCTATGGTACAACATCCAACTTGTATTCTGCTAAACCCTTTCGATAGACATACTACACTGCATACTTGTGCAGCTAGCATCTACCGAACCCCTTCGGTGATGACCTCTGAACCCTTTCGGAGAGGACCCCTTTGTCTAGAAGAGCACTTGTCAATCACTCATCACAGACTGAAACCAAGGCACATCTCAACTTGGTTTCTGTAACACCCCAAATTTTCAAAACAATAAAAATATTATTAAATTCAATTTCTTGGAATTATTTATTTCTGAAAATACTTTTAATACTCTTTTATACCCTTTTTAACTACAACATAGAGTAGATGGCCAAACCAGGAGGTGAAACTTTTTGTATATGATCCTAAGACCAAAATATATTTTTGAGAATTTTTATAAATTTTTACCAACCTTGGAAGTAGCCCTAATATTTTAATCTATTTCCTGGAATTATTTTTATTCAGAAATGTTTTTAGCACAGTGTTGGGCCTTCTCCCTCCCTTCTCTCTCTCCCAGCCGGCCCAGCCCGTTACCTCGCGCGCCTTAGGCTGACAAGTCGACCCCACCTGTCGGCGCCGATTTCCTCCCCTCGCGCTCGCACCCGACACCGCGGTCCCACCTGTCAGCTGCCTTCCCCACTCACTCGCGCCCGCTGGCCAGTGGCCCCCGCCTGTCAGCTTCGCCTTCAACCTCGCGCTATCGCCCCAAACTTCGCCGGCCACCTTTACTCCCTCGGATCCGCTCGTCGCCGGTCCCCTCCCCTTCATTATTCGCCAGCATTAAAACCCCCGGATCACGTCGCCCGTTTCCCCTTTAATCCCACGCGTAATCCCCCCCCCCGCTGTCGCCCGCATGCAGAGAAACCGCTCGCCGGCGTTAACTCACTTCCCTCCCCCGATGGCGCCCTCCCTGTCCCCGCCGGCACCCCTATTTAAACTGTTGCCCTCCACCGCATTCGGTTCACGCGTTCATTCGCACTTAGACCAAGCAAAGCGCCCGCACGTCGCCTGTTAGCGCCATCCCCCTGTTTTGTCTCCGGCCACCGCCCACCGTCGCCTCGGACCACCCCGGCCCGCGCCTCCGCCACCGTCGTGACCGCAAGGACGCCCCCTACCTCGGCCACATCTCCACTGGTCAAGGAGATCGCCGGAACACCATCGCCGACGAGGAGCCCGAACCACTCCGCCGTCTACCCTCGTCGCCGGCCACGCCCCGTCGTCCCCGGACCACCACCAAGGTACCATCGTGACCGCCGTAGTGCCCTCTTTCCGTTTCTAGGCTTAGCTAGGGCCGCCGTCGCTCGCCGTGGCCGCTGGCCCACTCGCCGTCGTCGGAGAAGACGACCGGCACGGGTCGAGTACCCGTGCCGTGTCGGATCTGATCCCGACCGTGCGATCGCGATCGGACGACGCGCGTGAGCCCACGTACGCGATCTAATCCGCACCGTCGGATCTGGTCAAAGCGTTACGTTTTGATCTCACGCGTTCGTTTCATTTAAAACCGGCGTGCGATCTCGTGCGTCCACGTGGTACCCCTTCGCACGTTTTAATCCTGACCGTCCATCGTGACTTACGCGCCCCGCCTCGCCCTCGCGCGTCGGATCTGGATCCGACGGTCCAGATCGACCCGGCGCACGCGCACAGTGCGCGGGTTCACCGTGGGCCTGGCTCACCGTGGACCCGAGGAGTTTAAAAATTGAAAATGAATTTCAGAAATACTTTTAAACTTGTAAAATTCATATCTAATGCATTTGAACTCTAAAAATTACCATTCCAATTTCAGAAAGTTCATAAAATTATTCTCTACGTATTTATGCAATAAAAACAGTAGGTTTACTTTGACATTTTCATGTTTATTCAAATAAATATTTAAATGCCTTTAGGATTAAAATATGAATTCAAATGTTTGAACTTCAGAAAAATTCATATTTATTCCTTTCTATTCATATACTGCAAAACACTAAATTTCCATGAACTTTCATTTCAAAACTTATGAGGGAACTTAATATGGGACTATTCACATTTAAACATTTGTTTTCTAAAAAGGACAACCCTTCATTTTAATCCCTCTAAAATTATTTATGAAATAACTTTCAGAACCTTAACAATGGAAATTATTTTTAATCAAACCAACAGTAACTTATGTGCTATTAATGTAATGTTATATTGTTTGATTGAATGTGCTCTTTTATTTTGCTTTATTATATTAAAAAGACTACGACGTCGCCGAGGAGCCGGAGTATCTCCCGGAAGTTCCTCCCTCCCCATTCGCTGAACAAGGCAAGTCACCAAACAATTCTTTTGAACATATTGAACCCATGTTTGAATTGACTATCGCTAAAACACATAGGTTATATATGCATTAGTCAAACGAACCCTTACATTATATTTATTTAGGATCCCCCGACCTTGATGTGCAACCCAAGCCATGCTATCTCGCCTAACCTCCTTGTCAGCACATGATCAATGATATTAGCTAGTGTCCAATGTATTGACACGGCCGCTATAGGATAAAAATGAGTCGTAGCAAAAATGGTTCTATTATATGATCCCCGTTACTTCTTATCCTTGGAAATTCTGTTGGTGATGAGTCATGGTTGTGAGTGTATGCATGGTGGGTTCCGGGTGCAAGCTAGGGCATTGGTCGGTAGCACCCGGGGCACTATAAGGACCGGTCTGAGGGATCCGTTGCAATACACTTACGTACTAACCACAAGTCTAGTGGGTAAGTCCTAACTAAGGTATGGGTTGTTCCAAACCGAGGCCACCATTTGGAGATGGGTCAAGTTGCACCTGCGGGTGACTTGTATCAATGTGGCGCAAAAGGGGGTGCGACGTTAGCCGGGATGCGGCCCGGCGCGCCGGCGAAACCTAGAGCGGGTGGTTATCGCTTGGAACATCTCATATTGAGGTTTTGGCACGAGTTCCCGTGAAATGGGTCATCTCGTTTGGGATGAGTGCGTGCCTTGTGGGTATAGTAGTACATCTCTGATCAGAGTCTTAAATATTTCGAAAAGCCGAGCCCACGGTCAAGGGCGGGTTGCGTGACATCCCCCAGTTAGTTTATTTTGAATATGTATGTGCATGATGGATTGACATGTAAGGACTGTTGAGCGAGGTGGGGCTGACTGTACCCCTCGAGTTAGTCGATGTTGATGATGCTCATGTTTACTTTCCGCATGATTAAAATATGATTACACTAAATGCCATAACTGCAACTGCATTATTCTGCAATGTTAGCCATTATCCTTCCTTGTTTATTATCCTGCATTATTATTTGCATTTGCGGTGGCTTGTTGAGTACTTTTTGTACTCATACCCGTTGGACCCCACAGAGGATGCTTACTACGAAGACGGTCTGGAGTAGCGACCCAGTCGTATGTACGATTGTCGCATGAACACTGTCGTATGTACGATTGTCGCATGATGAACCTCTTGTATTATTGTTTTTCTTATGAAATTCAATAATGTCTCGATTTGTTAAATCGGGGCCCTACAAGATGGTATCAGAGCCGACTCGACTGTAGGAAGCCAAACAGACCCGCCTAGCCATTAGCCACAGGAAATTATTTCTCGAAAATCTACTTCATAAACTTTGTTCCTCTCCTCACTTTTATTCAACTTGCTGTTTTGTAGATGCCTGTCTACCAAGTCCACAGCTACTGCCGCCACTACGAGGGCTTCGTCCGGGAGCTCCGTATGATGCTCACCTTCCTCGGGTTCCTCTTCGAGCCCGAATTTCAAGGAGTGTACCCCGACGAGTTCGCCGGGCCTTGCGACGTCTCCCTCACCGTCCACGGCTCCGGAGAACACCTGCCGCCCTACACCACCGCACTTGGAGGCCCGACTTTCGACGTCGCGTGCCAACGAGTCGCCCTCCAGGCCCTCATGGAGCTGAGGATGATCTACGATGATCGTCTTCAGAACTCGTCCTTCCGGCTCGTGCCGAAGCGCACTCCCGGAGCCCACCGTAGCATCTACCTCGGAGTTCACTCCGTGCGTGATCCGGTCATGGCCCGGCAGTCGCGTCTTCTACAGGCCATGGACGATCTCCACACCGAGGCGGTGCTCGACGCCGACGAGCACCATGAGGCGGTTGAGTTCCTTCGTGAAGAGACGAAGAACTTGATCCAACAGAATGGCGAGTTGCAGCGCAAGATCATGCAGCTGCAGAAGGATATCGCGGAGATGGTTCCTCTTCTTCCAAGGAAGAAGAAGCCCATCCGTGAGCCCCTCCCTCGCCCCAAGAGGATCCCACCACGACCCTCCCCCGCCAGGCCCTCTACCAGCGCCCCTCCTCCACGCCCCGGCCTCGTCTCCGACTCCATCATCGAGAATTTTCTCGAGCCCACCATCTCTCTGGAGCCGCGCACTCGTGGTTCCGAGAGCACGGAGACCGCCTCCGGTGGCGAGTAGGCGTTAGGAGACGCGATTTAAATAAAAATCATAATTTTGTATGTGGTGCCGTCTGCAACGAGTTGGGTTGTAGATGGAATAAGAGCTTGATGTAATGAACAATTTATACCACTTGATATATTTATGTGCTTGAATATTATATGATATTTTTGGTTGTATTTTTGTTTCGTCATCTTTTGCTTTATCACTTTGTATATTCAGAAGATGGCCGATCACCAGAACACCGGTTCCAACAACGGAGCAGGAGGAAGCCGTGATGCGCCCGAGAGTGTTGTACCCAACTGGGGTGCAACGGGCCCACGTCAGTCTGGGTCGCCTTCCGCCAACCACCCCACCTTGGTGGAGATGATGGCGAATCAGAACCAACTGATCACCGCCCTCCTCACCCAAATGCAGAACCAACAGGCTCAGTTGGACCGTCTGCAGAACGGGGAGCCCGCCCCTCGTGCACCAGCACCCGCGCCCGCTCCGCAACTCTCCGAGTTTTTGCGCGTGCGTCCGCCCATCTTCTCGAGCACCACCAACCCGATGGAGGCCGGAGATTGGCTTCACACCATCGGAAAGAAGCTCGACCTCCTCCCCTGCACCGACCGGGAGCGAGTGGCCTTCGCCACTCACCAGCTTCAGGGTCCCACCGCGGAATGGTGGGACAACTACCGTGAGTCCCAGCCAGAGGGCCACGTGGTGACTTGGGCGGAGTTCACCATCGCTTTTCGCACCGCCCACGTCCCCGCCGGTGTCATCGCGGTAAAACAACAGGAGTTACGCGACCTGCAGCAAGGCAACAGGACCGTCATGGAGTACCTCCATGAGTTCAACCGCCTCGCCCGCTACGCGCCGGAGGAAGTGCGCACCGACGCCCTCCGCCAAGCCAAGTTCCTCAGGGGACTTAAGGATGAGCTGTCCATCCAGCTCGTCGTCGCCGACTTCGCCGACTTCCAACGGCTGGTCAACAAAGCGCTCATCCAAGAGACTGAGCAGAACAAGCTGGACCTCAAGAAGAGGAAGATGATCGCCTTCAAGCATCAGCAGGCGAACTCTCAGAGGCCCCGCTTCGTCCCTCCGCCACCAGCGCCCGCCTACCATCCTCGGCCCGCCTACAGGCCACCTCACGCCGCCGGTGGATCCAACGCCGGGCATCCTCGCCCCGCTCCACCAGCTCCGGCCGCTCAGCCGACACCAGCCGCCAAGGCCCCGATCTTGAGGGATCGCCAAGGAAGGCCGGTCGTCTGCTTCAACTGCCGCAAGGAAGGGCACTATGCACACCAGTGTCCTCACCCCAAGCCAGCTCAGGGCGCGGCACCCAACCAGGCGGTTCGTGCCCGCGTCAACCACATCAGCGCGGAGGAAGCTCAGGAGGCTCCTGAAGTCGTGCTCGGTACGTTTACTGTGAATTCCGTACCGGCCATCATATTATTTGACTCTGGAGCAACCCACACCTTCATCTCGGAAAATTTTGTGAAAACAAACAAACTGGACGTGCTCCCTCTACCCATTCCCATGGTGATTGCCACCCCCGGCAATAGGACCTCAGCCCGCTTATACAGCCCTAAGGTTCAAATTGACATCCAAGGAGTACTGTTTCGGGCCGAGCCTGTCCTCATCCAATGCACCGGACTCGACCTTATACTAGGGATGGATTGGTTGATTAAGCACAAGGGAGTGATCGACTGTGCCAACAAGTCCGTCATGGTGACCCATCCTGAAGGCGTAACCGTCACCTTTCGGATGACCAGTCGCAAACCACTCGGAGCATCCCTTCGCTCGATAGCTCTTGAAGAGGTGCCTATAGTCAGGGAGTTTGCGGATGTCTTCCCTGAAGATCTACCCGGAATGCCTCCCAAGCGGGACATCGAATTCAGAATCGAACTTGTCCCCGGGACCACTCCAATCTCCAAGCGCCCGTACCGAATGGCCGCCAATGAACTAGCTGAAGTCAAGAGCAACATCGAAGACCTAGAGCAGAAAGGTTACATCCGACCGAGTACGTCACCCTGGGGTGCACCGGTTATATTTGCCATGAAGAAGGACAAGACCAAGAGGATGTGCGTGGACTATAGAGCCTTGAACGACGTAACCATCAAGAACAAGTACCCATTGCCTCGGATCGACGACCTGTTCGATCAGCTGAAAGGATCCTCGGTGTTTTCCAAGATTGACCTCAGGTCAGGTTATCACCAATTGAGGATTAGGGAAGAAGACATACCCAAGACTGCTTTCACCTCCCGCTATGGACTCTACGAGTATACCGTGATGTCGTTCGGACTCACGAATGCCCCGGCCTTTTTCATGAACATGATGAACAATGTATTCATGGAGTTCTTGGACAAGTTCATCGTGGTATTCATCGACGATATCCTCATATACTCCAAGACCAAGGAAGAACACGAGGCACACCTCTGTCTGACCCTCGGAAAGTTGAGGGAGCAACAACTGTACGCCAAATACAGCAAATGCGAATTTTGGTCGTCTGAGGTGAAGTTCCTCGGCCATGTTATATCTGCCGGAGGAATAGCAGTGGACCCAACCACCGTTGAAGCGGTAACCAACTGGCTGCAGCCCACGACGGTGACCGAGATCCGGAGTTTTCTCGGATTGGCCGGATACTACCGCCGGTTCATCGAGAATTTTTCCAAGATCGCCAAGCCTATGACCAGACTTCTGCAGAAGGAAGTGAAGTTTGAATGGACCCCCGACTGCGAAGAAAGCTTCCAGACCCTCAAGAAGAAGCTAGTATCAGCTCCTATTCTGACTCTGGCAGACATCCGGAAAGACTTCCACGTCTACTGTGATGCCTCTCATCAAGGATTGGGATGCGTCTTAATGCAAGAAGGGAAAGTGATATCCTACGCCTCCCGGCAACTGAGACCGCACGAGCTGAACTACCCAACCCACGACCTGGAACTAGCAGCCGTGGTTCATGCCTTGAAGATATGGAGACATTACCTTGTGGGAAACCGGTGTGAGGTCTTCACCGACCACAAGAGCCTCAAGTACATATTCACCCAACCAGATCTGAATCTCAGGCAAAGGAGATGGTTGGAACTGATCAAGGATTACGACTTGGGCATCCATTATCATCCGGGCAAAGCGAATGTGGTGGCAGACGCCCTTAGTCGAAAAGGGTACTGCAATGCCATCATGATTCAAGACCAAGCTCCTTTACTTTACAAGGAGATGGAAAGGCTAAACCTAGGGATCACCACCCGAGCGTACCTCGCTGCCATGGAATCTCGGCTTGTCTTAATAGACCAGATCCGAGAGAAGCAGAAGGAAGATCCGGACATCCTGGAGATCCAGCAGAACATGAGGAAGGGTAAAGCCCCCGGATTTTCCGAAGACGAGCATGGTACCATCTGGTTCGGAAACCGAGTATGCGTACCCAACCTACCTGAGTTGAAGACCCTCATCCTTCAAGAAGCCCATGATACATTATACTCCATCCATCCCGGGAGTACAAAGATGTATCAAGACCTAAAGGAAAAATATTGGTGGGTCAGCATGAAGAGAGAAATAGCCGAGTACGTGGCCAAGTGCGACACATGCCGGTGAGTCAAGGCAGAGAATCAGAGACCTGCCGGACTTCTTCAACCTCTCAAGGTCCCTGAATGGAAGTGGGAAGAGATAGGAATGGACTTCATCACGGGACTGCCCAGGACCCAAGCTGGTCATGATTCTATCTGGGTGATCGTCGACCGACTCACCAAGGTAGCTCACTTCGTCCCGGTCAAGACAACGTACACCGTCGCCAAGTTGGCTGAGTTGTATATGACCCGGATCGTATGCCTTCACGGAGTTCCTAAGAAGATTGTATCTGACCGTGGGAGTCAGCTTACCTCCAAGTTTTGGAAGAACCTTCAAGAGGAACTCGGCACCCGGCTGAACTTTAGCACCGCCTATCATCCACAGACCGACGGTCAAACCGAAAGGGTCAACCAGATATTGGAAGATATGCTTAGAGCTTGTGCTCTAGACTTTGGCGGAATGTGGGACAAGAACTTACCATATGCAGAGTTCTCCTACAACAACAGCTATCAAGCCAGCCTGCAAATGTCCCCGTTCGAAGCACTCTATGGACGTAAGTGCAGAACGCCGTTGCTCTGGGACCAGACCGGAGAGTCACAACTGTTTGGGACTGATTTATTAAGAGAAGCTGAAGAGAAGGTTAAGATCATAAGAGACCGATTGAAGGCAGCCCAATCCAGGCAAAAGAGCTATGCCGACAACCGTCGAAGAGACCTGGCCTTTGAGGAGGGCGATTATGTCTATCTCCGAGTCACTCCCCTCCGTGGCACTCAGAGGTTCAACATGAAAGGCAAACTAGCACCCCGCTACGTCGGACCTTTCCAGATCCTCCGACGACAGGGAGAAGTGGCATATCAACTCGAACTGCCCCCATCCTTGGCAGGCGTTCATGATGTGTTCCATGTCTCTCAGCTGAAGAAGTGCCTCCGTGTACCCACCGAGCAAGCCGACCTTCAACAGCTTAATGTCCAAGAAGACTTGACCTACATAGAGAAACCCGTCAAAATCCTGGAAACCAAGGAAAGAGTAACCAGAAGTCGCGTTGTTCGCTTCTGCAAAGTCCAATGGAACAACCATCCCGCCGAGGAAACCACTTGGGAAAAGGAAGACGAACTAAAAGCCCAATACCCCGAGTTATTCGAGTAGCGTTCCAATCTCGAGGACGAGATTCTTGTAAGGGGGATAGGTTTGTAACACCCCAAATTTTCAAAACAATAAAAATATTATTAAATTCAATTTCTTGGAATTATTTATTTCTGAAAATACTTTTACTACTCTTTTATACCCTTTTTAACTACAACATAGAGTAGATGGCCAAACCAGGAGGTGAAACTTTTTGTATATGATCCTAAGACCAAAATATATTTTTGAGAATGTTTATAAATTTTTACCAACCTTGGAAGTAGCCCTAATATTTTAATCTATTTCCTGGAATTATTTTTATTCAGAAATGTTTTTAGCACAGTGTTGGGCCTTCTCCCTCCCTTCTCTCTCTCCCAGCCGGCCCAGCCCGTTACCTCGCGCGCCTTAGGCTGACAAGTCGACCCCACCTGTCGGCGCCGATTTCCTCTCCTCGCGCTCGCACCCGACACCGCGGTCCCACCTGTCAGCTGCCTTCCCCACTCACTCGCGCCCGCTGGCCAGTGGCCCCCGCCTGTCAGCTTCGCCTTCAACCTCGCGCCGTCGCCCCAAACTTCGCCAGCCACCTTTACTCCCTCGGATCCGCTCGTCGCCGGTCCCCTCCCCTTCATTATTCGCCAGCATTAAAACCCCGGATCACGTTGCCCGTTTCCCCTTTAATCCCACGCGTAATCCCCCCCCCCCGCTGTCGCCCGCATGCAGAGAAACCGCTCGCCGGCGTTAACTCACTGCCCTCCCCCGATGGCACCCTCCCTGTCCCCGCCTGGCACCCCTATTTAAACCGTTGCCCTCCACCACGTTCGGTTCACGCGTTCATTCGCACTTAGACCAAGCAGAGCGCCCGCACGTCGCCTGTTAGCGCCATCCCCCTGTTTCGTCTCCGGCCACCGCCCACCGTCACCTCGGACCACCCCGGCCCGCGCCTCCGCCACCGTCGTGACCGCAAGGACGCCCCCTACCTCGGCCACGTCTCCACTGGTCAAGGAGATCGCCGGAACACCATCGCCGACGAGGAGCCCGAACACTCCGTCGTCTACCCTCGTCGCCGGCCACGCCCCGTCGTCCCCGGACCACCGCCAAGGTACCATCGTGACCGCCGTAGTGCCCTCTTTCCGTTTCTAGGCTTAGCTAGGGCCGCCGTCGCTCGCCGTGGCCGCTGGCCCACTCGCCGTCGTCGGAGAAGACGACCGGCACGGGTCGAGTACCCGTGCCGTGTCGGATCTGATCCCGACCGTGCGATCCGCGATCGGACGACGCGCGTGAGCCCACGTACGCGGTCTAATCCGCACCGTCGGATCTGATCAAAGCGTTACGTTTTGATCTCACGCGTTCGTTTTCATTTAAAACCGGCGTGCGATCTCGTGCGTCCACGTGGTACCCCTTCGCACGTTTTAATCCTGACCGTCCATCGTGACTTACGCGCCCCGCCTCGCCCTCGCGCGTCGGATCTGGATCCGACGGTCCAGATCGACCGGCGCACGCGCACAGTGCGCGGGTTCACCGTGGGCCTGGCTCACCGTGGACCCGAGGAGTTTAAAAATTGAAAATGAATTTCAGAAATACTTTTAAACTTGTAAAATTCATATCTAATGCATTTGAACTCTAAAAATTACCATTCCAATTTCAGAAAGTTCATAAAATTATTCTCTACGTATTTATGCAATAAAAACAGTAGGTTTACTTTGACATTTTCATGTTTATTCAAATAAATATTTAAATGCCTTAGGATTAAAATATGAATTCAAATGTTTGAACTTCAGAAAAATTCATATTTATTCCTTTCTATTCATATACTGCAAAACACTAAATTTCCATGAACTTTCATTTCAAAACTTATTAGGGAACTTAATATGGGACTATTCACATTTAAACATTTGTTTTCTAAAAGGACAACCCTTCATTTTAATCCCTCTAAAATTATTTATGAAAAAACTTTCAGAACCTTAACAATGGAAATTATTTTTAATCAAACCAACAGTAACTTATGTGCTATTAATGTAATGTTATATTGTTTGATTGAATGTGCTCTTTTTATTTTGCTTTATTATATTAAAAAGACTACGACGTCGCCGAGGAGCCGGAGTATCTCCCGGAAGTTCCTCCCTCCCCATTCGCTGAACAAGGCAAGTCACCAAACAATTCTTTTGAACATATTGAACCCATGTTTGAATTGACTATCGCTAAAACACATAGGTTATATATGCATTAGTCAAACGAACCCTTACATTATATTTATTTAGGATCCCCCGACCTTGATGTGCAACCCAAGCCATGCTATCTCACCTAACCTCCTTGTCACCACATGATCAATGATATTAGCTAGTGTCCAATGTATTGACACAGCCGCTATAGGATAAAAATGAGTCGTAGCAAAAATGGTTCTATTATATGATCCCCGTTACTTCTTATCCTTGGAAATTCTGTTGGTGATGAGTCATGGTTGTGAGTGTATGCATGGTGGGTTCCGGGTGCAAGCTAGGGCATTGGTCGGTAGCACCCGGGGCACTATAAGGACCGGTCTGAGGGATCCGTTGCAATACACTTACGTACTAACCACAAGTCTAGTGGGTAAGTCCTAACTAAGGTATGGGTTGTTCCAAACTGAGGCCACCATTTGGAGATGGGTCAAGTTGCACCTGCGGGTGACTTGTATCAATGTGGCGCAAAAGGGGGTGCGACGTTAGCCGGGATGCGGCCCGGCGCGCCGGCGAAACCTAAAGCGGGTGGTTATCGCTTGGAACATCTCATATTGAGGTTTTTGCACGAGTTCCCATGAAATGGGTCATCTCGTTTGGGATGAGTGCGTGCCTTGTGGGTATAGTAGTACATCTCTGATCAGAGTCTTAAATCTTTTCGAAAAGTCGAGCCCACGGTCAAGGGCGGGTTGCGTGACATCCCCCAGTTAGTTTATTTTGAATATGTATGTGCATGATGGATTGACATGTAAGGACTGTTGAGCGAGGTGGGGCTGACTGTACCCCTCGAGTTAGTCGATGTTGATGATGCTCATGTTTACTTTCCGCATGATTAAAATATGATTACACTAAATGCCATAACTGCAACTGCATTATTCTGCAATGTTAGCCATTATCCTTCCTTGTTTATTATCCTGCATTATTATTTGCATTTGCGGTGGCTTGTTGAGTACTTCTTGTACTCATACCCGTTGGACCCCACAGAGGATGCTTACTACGAAGACGGTCTGGAGTAGCGACCCAGTCGGGGAGAAAAATCCTGAAGAAGATGTTCGTCATGCCGTTTTCTAATTATTCTACTTTACTGTTTTTATTAAAACAATGATGTAATAAATGTGGTCTGCGTACCATGAACACTGTCGTATGTACGATTGTCGCATGATGAACCTCTTGTATTATTGTTTTTCTTCTGAAATTCAATAATGTCTCGATTTGTTAAATCGGGGCGCTACAGTTTCTCAATTCCACTTTTCCGTGATAATGTGCCATTAGCATAGCCAACCACCCGATTTATCATTCTAGAACCAAACACATTGATGTGAGGTTTCATTTTCTTAGAGACCATGATGCGAAGGGTGATATTGAGATTAGATATATAGACACCTAGAACCAGCTTACCGATATTTTTACCAAGCCTCTTGACGCTTCTCGGTTGGCATTTTTACGATGAGAACTTGGTGTGTGTCATCCTTATGGCATTTTGTGAGGGGAAGCATACTTTATCTGAATTGAATAAGCTTTTGACATCTGTTTGGTTGTGTTTACATATATCTACTTGTGTATGCCCTTGAATAATTGACATGATCCTGTTAGCTCAGCTCTTGTTAATATGTCTATTTTCATCATGAGCATGATTTTAATTTGAAAAATTCAAAACATGATCACTGCTTAGTATGCTATCTAGCATGTTTAGGCTGATTGCTTTTTCTATATTTTACATACTTGGTAGCTCAAATCCTTTTATTCTGGATGCAAACATGCAACTTGCCAATTTATATGCTTGTCATGGAAGTCTTGTTCTGAAAATTGATGAAAATAATAAAAATTGATATCCATGATTTTTGTGCTAAAATTAAAAATATCCAGGCGGGTTTGCCTTGTCACAGTATCTTTATTCTAGACTACTTACCATAGCACTTTGGTATGAACTAGGATATTGTAGTGTTGGACAAAATCATTGCTTTAAGCTTCTGACGATCTTTTCTTGACCTAGACTTAGCTTGATTAGTTAGTATAAGGTTGATAAGCAAATAACCCCTAGCAATATCAAAATAATTACATCTCAAGTTTTTTGAAGCTTCGTTTTTTTGTATATGCTTCCCTAGGTAGATATTTGCTAGCTTTTGCAGTTAATGCCCTATCATGTCTAGGTTGCTAGTCTAAGTGGTGATGCATTTATTTCTAAACCTCTGAAAATATATGCTTAAAATGAAAATTGGATGTTATTAATTTGAGATGGGTACATTGTTTAAGACATTATGATTGGCATATTTTTGCTCTATGTGTAATACTAGCCTTCAACATATCTCGAAAGCTTTGCATCATCCTTTTACTCCTTGATTCTTGCATTGGCAAAGAGGGAGAATTTTACAGGGGAGATATTAGAGAGAAATAAATGTGAAAGGTTGCATGCTAATTGGGGAGTTTTCTGATGCTCGCATGCTTTGTCGAAGGGGGAGACTCCATTTTATATCAAGTGACATGATTTGACACTTTTTTGAGTTTTTATGGTCACTTGTCTGCTGAAAATTTGAATTTTTCCTGAATTTTGATTTGGGTTGTCAGTGCACTCATCAAGGGGGAGATTGACAAACCAAATTGAGATGTGCCTTGGTTTCACTCTATGATGAGTGATTGACAAGAGCCTCTCTAGACAGAGGGGTCCTCTCCGAAAGGGTTCGGAGGTCTTTACTGAAGGGGGTTCAATATTTGTTGTGTGCACAAGAGTGCAACGGAGTGTATTCACCAAAGGAGTTCGGTGGAGTACACTTTGGAGGTTATATCGAAGGGTTCGATACTTTGTCTTTGTGCACCAAAGGGTGCATCGAAGGTGGTTTGAACTTAGTGCTCATAGAAGGGGTTAGTTGAGTACCGAAGGGTTGGTTTTACCCGGAGAGGCTTCGGGGTATCGAAAACACTTGGTTGCTTGTCGATGGTGTGCAAGTGACGACGAAGGCGACGAGACTGTCAACAACAGGGTCACGTAGGCTAGGTAAAGTCGAGGTCAGACCTCGGGTCGAAGGTGCGCCAGTCCGAGGCATCAAGTTCGGAGGGGTCTCTGAAAATGATATCTCGAAGCAAAGCCCTCGGAGGCGAGGCACTTCGAAGGGGTGCTTCGGAAGGAAACACTTTGAAGGTTGGCGGACAAAGTCCTCAAGTTTGAGGCGAGGCTAACAAGTGTGCTCCGGATAGAGGCACTTGAAAGGACACATTGCGAAGGTCCCTAAAGTCAAGGGGCATCGAAGGCATGGTCCAGAGAAGGCACTTCGGGAGTGTGCTCAAGGTGGAAACACTACGAAGGTGTGCTAAGGAGGAAATGCTTCATGCGGAGACCTTGGACGATGGAGGGACTTCGAAAGGTGGTGGTAGAATTCCTTTGAAGAGAGGTACTTCGAGCTTCGAAGGTAGGGCTTCGAAGTCTAGATGTCTTGACATACTTCATCCATGCATGGCTTCGATACACGAACGGGTGGCGTTCTACCTTAGTAAAGCTGTGAAGTTATGGTGATCCACTCCAGAGGTGATGGTGCGAAGATGACAAGGGCTTTGATGGCTTCGGCTTAAAACCATAACTATATCGAAGATAGACTTCAGGGTAGCGAAGACCTTCGGGTTTGAAGGCTACAACCGAAGCCACTCTGGCAGTTCACGAGTGGCATGAGGCCCCAAAGATTCCAGTCTGTAAAGCAGACACAAAAGCGGATCTTGAAATAAAGTAGGATTACTTGATGTACCCTCGTGACTGCTTGTGGCAGAAAACTAGTAAACCTTTGGGGTACTGTAGTCACTTCTCATGTATGAGTTGTCCTATAAAAGGAGAGGAAGGCTGAGGTCTAGGGTAACATTGTTGCCTAGGTTTAGAACCTTTTGTACTTATGGTATCCTAGGGCCAACCGTCACAAACTTGTACTCAGATTTGTGAGCCTTTTGTGTTCCCTGTTCATGCAATGTATTTCCTGTTCTTTCTCTGATTCATTTTTGCTTGAACTTGTATCTATGTTATTTGCTTTGCTAGTGTTTAGTTTTTGTAGTGCACTTCTTTCTGTGCAAACCAGAGTGCTTATTCAGTTTTCTTACTAATGAAGAGGCACCTGTCAACTTGTGTGCAAAGACTATGTTGAATGTTTTTCGGAGTACGTTTGCTCTGTGTATATCAGAGCTATCTTCTCGTGTGATACTAGCGAAGTACTACCCTATTGCGTGCGTGTGAAACTATTTTTCCCAATTATCGATCGAAGCATCTTTTGGAGGTGCATTTTGCTAAGTCCTATTTGGAGTACTGATTCAATGCGAAGCCTAGTACCAGTTACAAGCGCCAAACACCTGGACGAAGTCCTCTGAGGGATTTACTCCGAAGCGAAGTGCTGTTGTGCGGAGCCAGCTCTTGCGAAGCCCTACTTCGAGTATTTTGGGTGTCTGAGTATGAGCGAGGCATTCTGGTTTTTGGAGTATGACCCAATGCGAAGCTAGGTTCGAAGTGTAGGTAATACTAGATCTTGCGAAGGGAGCCTCCGAAACTAGTTTTACATAAGTGAAATTTTAAAGATCCCATTCACCCCCACCCCTTTGGTCATCCCTTTCTGTCCAACACTAATTGAGAGTATCAAATTTAGGGACAAACATGTTTAGGATTTAGAGCCTAGATTGGAGAGTGTTGGGAGTTCAGAAGATATCTAGCAAGAATGTTCCACCTGCATTATTTTTAGTACAAACTCAGTTTTGCTAGAGAGCAAGATGATAACCTCGTGTCTAAAAATGAGCATCTTCTCTCCGTGATTGAAAAATGCTCTAAAGGTAAAGAAATGATGGATTTACTCTTGGCCAAGACCAAGATGTGAGCCGACAAGTCTAGTTTAACTTTGGTTTAGGTTTGAGAGAGTTGAGAGTCATGAGAAGGGCAAGACCATTTTTACCTCTCCCACTAACCTTGAGGAAGAAAAAACCAAGATGGATACGCTCCAATTTTCCCGGTGAATGCAATGGAAGACCGCATTCCCAGTCGGGGCCTTCGTAGGTGGTTTCGCACCGCTAGAGCGCCCTCCGCCTTGGGCATGCTAGAATTTCATGGGCTTGGTGGTCGGGACGGCGATGCTGAGCACATCCCCTCTGTAATGCTTCTGCCCTCACCGTGAGTCGTGGTGACGGGGCTCGGCAGGTATGGGGCACGGAGGGTTGTGGCTTCTTGCTTCATAGACTTTAGCCTCCGGAGTTCGGACAGGGGCGATCATCGCCTACCATGCGAAGCTGCCCTTCCTCAGACCTGGCATACTCCTCGAAGTACGTCATCAGCTGTGCCACTAACGAAATCGGCTTTCGGTGAAGCTTGTCGAGGAGGCCAGGGTTGGTGACTCCTTCGCGGGCCGCGCCGATGATGGAGGAGGCCGACAACCCCTTGATCTGGGCCTTAGTGTGGGCAAAGCGTTGCGAATACTAACGCATTGTCTCACCTGGTTGCTGCTTCACTTGGAAGAGGCTTCCGGTGGACATGGGAGCCACGAAGGTCCCTTGGAAGTTGTTGACAAACTTTTTCTTCAGCTAGTCCCATGATCTGATAGATCTCAGCCTCAGTGACTAGGACCATCGGAGGGCAATTCCCTCAAGGGCGAGGTGGAAGCATTTTGCCATCGTATCCCGGCCCTCTCCGCAGGCTTCTATTGCCAAGGCGTAGAACCGAGAGAACTCTCTAGGGTCATACTCCCTAGATTACTTCGGGAGCTTCGCTGAGCGGAACTTCGAGTCGAACCGCACCCTCTGCAGGCCAGAGTACAGCGGAGGCTCTTCGTTGAAGGACATGTTCTATGTGGGATCGGAATGGCGACTAGAGGGGGGTGAATAGGTGCCTCGACAACTTCTTTCGAAGTGATGGCCTAATCAAAACACCCAACGCTCCTCTAAAAACTCAAAAACATGACTCAATTCAATTAGTATAAAAGTTGATCTTCTCAATATGACAAAGCTCAAAAACAGCTGTTTCTCAACCTTTTAGACCATACATAACAGCACATACTCACTAGAAATCCATTCAAGTGAAATGATTTGAATCATAACAGTAAATTAGTTTAGGAAACAGATTGTTCATTCAGTCTAGAAACAACAATATTTCTCAACAGGTACTAACAAGACATCTGTTTAGTTTTGAATAACCAAACCCAGATCTCAACTGAAGTAAAACTGATCTAATCACACTCAAAACAGAATCTCACTTCTGATCTGAACCAGTAAGTACATTTGGATCAATTTTACAAACTAAATTCAAATAGTCACTTCAGTTCAAATACAGTAGTCTAAGCAGATAACATAACAGAATACTTGATACACAGAACAAAAACAGCTACTTCAGAAAATTTCAGACAATGAATAGGAAAACTGAATTCAGCAAACTGAAATCCACAACTGAAAATTCTGAAAGTTCAGATCTAATTCAATTTGAAAACCACTCAAATCTGATATCAGGATTTACAGTTTTGAAACCATTCCAGATGTTGGGGGAATAGTTTTCCCTTGAACAGGGGCCAAATGATGTCAGCCTCCGACAGCCTTCGGCCCGGAGCCCAACACTGTCGAAGCCTGTGTCTTCCCAAAGAAGCTATTTCCAAGCCTCAAGGTTCACCTCGGAGCCCTCAAGATTCCTTAGAGATTGCCAGAAGCTAAGTCTCAGGTTAGCTTCGAAGCTAGCCTCTGGGCCTTGTTCGGAGTTAGCCTTCGAGCTCCCCTCGGAGCCTCTCTAGCCAATTCAAAGCCAATGCTCCGGAGCCCCAGTTCGGGGGCCCCAGTTCGGAGGCCTGGTTCGGAGGCCCCAGTTCAGAGGCCCAGTTCGGAGGCCCCAGTTCAGAGCCCCAGTTCGGAGGCCCAGTTCGGAGGCCCAGTTCGAAGGCCCAGTTCAGAGGCCCCAGTTCGGAGGCCCAGTTCGGAGGCCCGGTTCGGAGCCCCAGTTCGGAGGCCCCAGTTCGGAGACCCGGCTCGGAGCACCAGTTTGGAGCCCCGGCTCGGAGGTCTAGTTCGAAGCCCGGCTCGGAGGTCCAGTTCGGAGCCCCGGTTCAGAGCTCCAGCCCTACTCTGAACCCAGAAGATATTTAAGCCCCGCTACAGTGTAGAAGTCATACTAGGGGCCCCTCTGCCCATAGTCTGTCGTTTAGCTAGTCAAGAAGTGACGTTGCTTGACACGTCTGTAAAGCTGTAAAGCACTTTTGTACCATAGCTAGCTCCTTTTCCCCTCTTTGCCCCTATGAGCCTAGGGCTCATTGAGGGCATCTCGGTCTTCTCCTTTGGACTACGTGCCTATAAAAGCAGGGCCAAGCCCTTGTAACAGACACACTCTCCAGAGGGCCATGAGACCCTGGAGTTCACTTCTCCACACAGAGGCATACCCTACCAAATCCACCACAAACTGGACGTAGGGCTATTATCCCCCAGGGGAGGCCCAAACCAGTATAAATCCTTTCTCCCTCTGAGAGAACCCTTCGAGGTTCATTCTACACATCGTATACACACATACAAAACCTGTGCTGTAGCTAACGCAATTGCTACAACAGTTGGCGCCGTCCGTGGGGATCCTAGTCCTAAAAGCTAAGTTCTCTGCCACTGCCTGCAACTCGAAGCGCGCTTGAGGGGGGAGCTTCGAAGCCTTCTTGCTTCGCGCACCCTTCGGCAAGGGGCTTTGGGTGCAGTTCGAAGGCCATCTTCGCCTTCTCCCATCCTTTGCATCTCGGAGCTCGCCCTACAGCAAGGGGCTCCGCTTGGTGTGTCGAAGGCCGTCGAAGCCCAAGGGGCTACGAGGCAAGCTTTCAGCCACTCAATGAGGTATGTACGCTATCCGAAGTACCACTTCAATGTGCAGTTTTACAGTTACCTTGATATAAAATTCGAAGCCCTGCTCGCCATAAGCCGAAGCCCTGCTTCGCCTTAAAGCCGAAGCCCTGCTTCGCCTTTAAATGCAAACTTTTGCTCCATCTTATTGAAAAAACCGAAGCCATGCTTCGCCTTACTGAAAAACCGAAGCCATGCTTCGCCTTATTGAAAAACCGAAGCCATGCTTCGCCTTATTGAAAAACCGAAGCTATGCTTTGCCTTATCAAAAACCCTGAAGCCTTGCTTCACCTTATTTAAAAATTCGAAGCCTTGCTTCGCTTTACAAAATCCGGAGCACTCCTCTGAAGGCTACACAGCGCCCCCAGGCCCGTAGCAGTAACAGGGACTCCGGGCCATGGCCCGATGCGTCCAGGGATTCCGGTTTCTGTACCCGAAGCATCCCAGGGATTCCGGGTTCCGTACCCGAAGCATCCCAGGGATTCCGGGTTCCATACCCGAAGCATCCCAGGGTCGAAGGTGGCCCAAGGTCGTAGGTGACCCAGAGTCGAAGGTGGCTCAGAGCCGAAGGTGGCTCACATTATCACAGGTTCGGTGAATCCACACCAAATATCCATTTTCATTACAGAATCAAGCTCAGAAGCCTTGCTTCGTTATCCAAACACGCTCCGAAGCCTTGCTTCGCATGTCAAAATCTAATATACGCCTAAGCATGCCGAAGTCATGCTTCGCCTAAAATCTAAGTGTGTTTCGGAGCCTTGCTCACGCATAGCATCCAAATCCTAGCATGCCGAAGCATGCTTCGCTTAATTTGGCTATGCTGAAGCCTTGCTTCGCTCCAAATGAGTGCATTCGAAGCCCAAAAGAGGCCTTCGCACAATACATTTCAAGCATCCGAAGCCGCCAAAAAGGTGCACCCCTTCGCATTTTTTATTTTGCCCGCACCAGCAACGGCTAAGTCCCTAGCTGCCACAAGCAAAGGGGGGAAGCATGTATGCGAGGTGTGCGAATGTAATACGCAGTACGAGCGTGACAAGCTAAAACATTCGAAGTCATCAGACAGTACGAAGCATGCAGACGGAGTATGCAAATACAATAAACATTCATTAAATGATAATTGAGATGTTACAAATGTACTTCGACTACAAAACTACGTGTAGTCTGTATCTAAGCCTAAGAAGAATCGGGTGCGAGGTCCCCACCCTCGCTTGCCTTTCTTTCGACCAGGGCCCCCTCGGCTGGACGAAGCCTCGTCGGAGCCTGCCCTCCCACGTCCGGATCGTCTAGGCTCCGAAGCCTGCAGACCTCGTCTTCTACCTTGCAGGTCGCTCCGAGTTAGCGAGGTAGGCGGTGCCAGTGTCAAAGGCAGAGAAGTCTAAAGCTTCGTCGCTTGCTAAGACCATTCGTGAAGGCAAAAACGAACTCTGAAGGGACTCCGTCTTCACAATGGCTAGCAGATCCTGAGCTACTTCGGGGATGGCTTCGCCGTTAGGCCCCCTCAGAAGCTTAAACCGAGGGGGGCCCTTCGGACCTAGCTACTTCGAGGACTGCCCACAACTGTTGAAGTTCTTCAGAGTCCTCAAGCACTTCTAAGTCAACATTCGGAGGCTGAGCCTGGGCTGGTATAAGAAACCCTCGCATTCATATTAACAAGCTGATAAGTTTTTACAAGCCTGCAGCTAAGTATTACAAGAAGCCTAAGGAGATCTACACCTTCGGAGGCGGAGGTGTCGATGTCAAAGGCCGATCGGACACAGCAGGTGCTTTGGCTCGGCGAAGGCGGAGAGCCTTCTGAAGGTCGAGGACTGCTTTGCAGCATTGTTCCTTCCAAGGCTCCTGCAGCCGCCGCCAGGCTCCACGGACGTCTATCGGAGGCGTCACCAAGTGCTGGCCCCCGAAGGCCACCGGGGTCGCGGAGGTTGCTGCCTCGAGGTGGTTGCACCCCGCGTCATGAAGCATCTGCAATACTCCTTTGCCCGCGACTCAGCCGGCCATCAAGGCGAAGCCCTTCAACGACTGCTCCGCCGTCGAAGCTACTACCTTCAAGAACTCGGCGCGATCCCCAATTGGATCCTGGTCGCCAAAGTCCGAAGCCCGGCAGTCGGTCCCTATCTGCTCGAGGACTTCGGTCCGACTCTGAGTGGCTTCATCAAGGTTGTCCACGACGAAGTCTTCAAGCTTCTGAGCCCGTTGGCAGAGTGAAGAGTTCTCCTTCGCCTGCCGAGCCTCAGCATACTTCGCTGCCTTGAGCTCCACGCGGAGCCGATCCAACTCCGATGCCAAGGTTTCCTTAGCCTTATCGGCCTCAGCCTTCGCCGCCTCTGCATCAGCCTTCACCGCCTCTGCTTCGGTCCTCGCCGTCTCGGCCTCATCCCTCGCCGCATCAGCTGAAGCTTCGGCCCGCCTTTGCTTCTCGGCTTCCACCAAGGCTTCACATCGGAGGGCCTCCTTCTCCTCTGCCAGGCGCATCATCCTCCTGTCCGCAGAGGTCGAAGCTGCTGCATTCAGTGCGAAGGCCTGGAAGAATTCAAGGGATCATAAGTGTTGATCGAAGACTAGCGTATAATTCGAAGGCTATGTAGGACCTCGCTCACCTGCACAAGGGCTTCGTTCGCATTGATGAAGAGCTCCGTGGGGTTTGAATGGCTGAGTTGAGCCACCAAGTCCCCTGCCTCCACAGCTGCACAAGCCTCGCGGAAGCTGTTGATCGCCACCTCCGTCACGGCACCCTTCGACCGAAAAGGATGGACAATCTCCTCCGTCGCGACCGCCTGCGCGGGATTCGGCGTGGCCGGGCTCAGCTCCACCACCTCGACCTCCTCGTCGCTTTGAGGGTCCCCTTCGCCGCGGTCGCTGCCTCCGTCTTCTTCAGACGAGGAGCTGTCAGACTCCGAGCTGCTGCTGCTGCTGCCGGAGGCCTCTGCTAGCTTCACCGGGGTGGACCTCGCTCCGACATCGTCTACCGGCTTCACCACGGTGGGCCTCGCACCAGCATCCCCTTCTGCAAAAAGGACCAAGTCAAGATCCGCACATTAAAGAAAAGCATGTTAGGAGGATTTACCTTCGTCAGAGATTTCATCGAAGGAAAGGTGGTCGATGTGCGCCCCCCAGTCCCTTCGCCGCGAGGCTGACGCGTCGGTCGTCACCGTCAAGGCCTTCGTGACCCTCTTGGTGGCTGGAGTGAGCGCGTCGGCCTCCGCCGCCGAAGACGTCGTCGGAGCCTTCGCTGCCTTCTTGATAGCTGGAGCGCTTGTGGGCTCCGCTGCTACCTCCTCTGGAGTAGAGACCTCAGTCACAGGGACCTCCGGCCGAGCCTTCGAACTCTCAGGCTCGTCGTCGTCCCCTCTCTTCCTCTTGGCACCAGCCGCTGAAGTTGCGAGGTGGGAGAAGTCCGGTAGGGCAGGGAACACCTCGTAGCCAAGTGTGATCCATACCCTATTCCAATGCTCCCAAGACCCCACCGAAGCAAGGCGCTGGGCCTGCTCCTCTGGTGTCGGATTCCCCTACAACGAGCTCCTGCCGCCGCGATGGCTTCCTCCGTAGTCCTCACTTCGAGATGGGCTTCATAAAAGTTCAAGTCAGATCGAAGTTTGCGAAGTATGAAAGTGGAGAGATTTCGAAGCCTTACCAAAGCTTTCGAAGGCCATCTCGCTTAGTCCCCCTTGGCCCGAAGCTTGGAAGAGCCCCTCCGGCCAAGAGCGCGTGAGGGGGCTGAGCCGGAGGGTCATGAACTCCTCCGCGAGGTCCCTCATGCTCATCTTCGCCGCCACCCTCCGAAGAAGCGAGATCCTCGAGCGAAGGGTGCCCGGGCTAGTCTTCACCACCCCTTCGCGCCGATATAAGATGTGGGCATTGGTACTCCGAAGGGGAGAGTTCGCGCCGACGGAGGCGTAGAACCACTCCTGGTCCCACTTCGAGTACCATTTGTTGTTAACAACCCTCGCTGGGAAGGCATCTTGGAACTCCCTCAGAAGCTGGAAGTTAGCGCTGCCGAAGGCAAATGCCCTCTTAACACGGTGTGAGCCCTCCCTTGGCTTCGGCTGGCAGTTGGCGTCGTGGAGGGTGACAAAGACGTCGGCGCAGCCCTCGCATCCTTCGGCCCTCATGTGCCCACTCAAAAACAGCGAGCCTCGCCACGGCATTGTATGAGAGCTGAGGAAGTTCGAGGTTGTAAGCCCTCAAGACTTCGCTCAGCATCCCCACTGCCGGCAGCCCAAGGCCGGCTTCGAAAAAAGCTTCAAACACGACCACCTCGTCGGCCCGAGGCCTCGGCTCGGCCTCCGACTTCTCCGGGACCCTGAGTTGAATCTTCGCTACGATCCTCCCTTCGCAGGCCCTCTGGACTGACTCCTCCGTGGAGATCGAGGCCCTCATCTCCAGCGTCTGCTCAAATTTGTCGGAGGGCGTCCGAAGGTCCCTCGGCCCCAACCGCCTCGGCGCCGGCTTCGCTGCCGCAGCCGCCGCTGCTTGCAATTGGGCGGAGCTCGAACCCGGGCCCAAGGCCAAGGACTTCGAAGCTGCCTTCTTCGGCATTTTGGTGGGACTTCGGCACGAGGGGCTAAGCTAACGAAGGGTGCTCCGCGCGAAGCCGAGGAAGAAAAGAGAGCGAAGGTTGTAAGGCAATGAGAAGAAAGCAAATGAGAGCGTACCGAAGCCGCATGCGGTAAACCCCTATTTATAGGCGGTAAGAATTCCGACGGTCGTGGGCCGAACCCACTGTTTGGTGGGACTCCAGCGAAGGCGAAGCGGCCCAGCGCAGGGTAACGGTAAATTTCCTAACCGTTGCGGAGTCGTTTGATCTCCCCGAGGTCACTCTGACAGCTGGCGCAGGCAGTTATTACCTGCGGATTTCGAAGTCACCTTCGGTCCAAGCTCCGAAGGCATGTTTTCTCTGAAGTTGTTATTTTCAGGTCATTTGTCCCAAGGGCGCGCACACCCCTTCGTCCCGAAGGCCTGCACGCGAGGGGCTACTGTTGGGGGAATAGTTTTCCCTTGAACAGGGGCCAAATGACGTCAGCCTCCGACAGCCTTTGGCCCGGAGCCCAACACTGTCGAAGCTTGTGTCTTCCCAAAGAAGCTATTTCCAAGCCTCAAGGTTCACCTCGGAGCCCTCAAGACTCCTTAGAGATTGCCAAAAGCTAAGTCTCAGGCTAGCTTCAAAGCTAGCCTCCGGGCCTTGTTCGGAGTTAGCCTTCGAGCTCCCCTCGGAGCTCCTCAGAGCTAGTCTCCGGACCCTCTCCAGCCAATTCAAAGCCAAGGCTCCGGAGCCCCAGTTCGGGGCCCCAGTTCGGAGGCCCCAGTTCAGAGGCCTAGTTCGGAGGCCCCAATTCGGAGCCCCAGTTCGGAGGCCCGGTTCGGAGGCCCGGTTCGGAGCCCCAGTTCGGAGGCCCCAGTTCGGAGACCTAGCTCGGAGCACCAGTTCGGAGCCCCGGCTCGGAGGTCTAGTTCGAAGCCCCGGCTCGGAGGTCTAGTTCGGAGCCCCGGTTCGAAGCACCAGCCCTACTCCGAACCCAGAAGATATTTATGCCCCACTACAGTGTAGAAGTCATACCAGGGGCCCCTCTGCCCATAGTCTGTCGTTTAGCTGGGCAAGAAGTGACGTTGCCTGATACGTCTGTAAAGCTGTAAAGCACTTTTGTACCGTAGCTAGCTCCTTTTCCCCTCTTTGCCCCTATGAGCCTAGGGCTTATAGAGGGCATCTCGGTCTTCTCATTTGGCCTGCGTGCCTATAAAAGCAGGGCCAGCCCTTGTAACAGACACTCTCCAGAGGGCCATGAGACCTTGGAGTTCACTTCTCCACACAGAGGCATACCCTGCCAAATCCACCACAAACTGGACGTAGGGCTATTATCCCCCAGGGGAGGCCCGAACCAGTATAAATCTTTCTCCCTCTGAGAGAACCCTTCGAGGTTCATTCTACACATCGTATACACACATACAAAACCTGTGCTGTAGCTAACGCAATTGCTACAACACCAGATTTGAATTCAGAAAACTTTGAAGACAAAACACACATCCTTCACTGAAGCAGATCAATTGCTTTTGTCTCTAGATGGTAAACATCAACATTTAAGCTTGCTGTAACAAAAATGGCAACTCAGAAGTGATCACTAGTCACAGCTAACTCCCAATCAGCATATGAACAGAACAAGAAAGACACTGAAGAAATTCAGTTTCTGGACTGTGAACAGCACTCTTATTTAGCACATCTGAAGCAAATTCAGAACACAACTGAGAAGAACGATGTATTGCATAATTCAAAAACAGAATTCAACCAATTTCAGTACAGCATGCTGCAAGCACTTGTCAGTTTGATTTTCAGATTTGAATTAAATTCTGTACCCCATTCATGATAAGGATTGATAAGGGAATAAAGTTCCTAGTACTGAATTTAATTAAACCAAAATGCTGACCAACAATTAAACTCTAAGATTGAAGCCTCAGAACAGAGAAACCTTAAGGATTAAACCATGCTTATCACAACACAAGAGTAATCAAATCAAAATGTATCATACAACCAGAAGTATAGATCAGTTTTGAATCAAATTATAAGTGTATAATCAGAGGATTCAGAGATCTAATCATGAACAAATACACATGTATGGGCTAGACACTTGAACAAACACCTTGTGAACAAGTTTCAGCACAATCAGAGGAAAAGTGTTCTGCCAGAAAACAAAACCAGATGTGTTACTTTGATCTAGCAAAAGAAATACTCAGACATGCAGAAATTTGGAGCAAAATTCGAAAATGGATCAATCAAAATATGTACTACAAAAAGTATAGACATCCATATAGATTTCTGTAGCAAAATCACCAGAAAAACGGATCACAAATTTGCATTCAGACAATAGTTACCTCCTGCGCTGCTTACTGTTCAAGATCATGCGCTCCTGCGCGGCTTCGCTCTTCTGTAGCTGTAGCAGATCAATTTCCGGCTGGGTTGTTCATCTTCCGGCAAAACACATCGGGATGTAGCTTATCTAGCGCCTGTAGCAAATCATCGGAAGAACACAGCCAAACGCACGAGAAGCAAAATGCAAATTGAGTTTTCTTGCAAATGAAATGTTCTGGATCTGTCAAAGTTGTTGCACAACCGGCCAAGGTGATGGGATATTTATCCCACCAACCAAGGTTCTAGAAGGCCAATATTCAAACAGCCCGCTAGAAATTTCCTAATTACAAAACTGAAATTGGAAATTGAAAATACCCTATACTAAAAAGAAAAATTACATTTGACATCTTTTTAATATATTTTCAGAAAATTCATTCCAAAAATATACTAAAAAGTATACACTAATGACGCTAAAATTTAAACTAGCATTTCGACACTATTTTATTGAAAAAATAAAAACAGAAATTGTTTCGACGATTTTCAGCGGAAACCGACAAAGCCTCTCAGCTCCTCAACCCGTGACACCGCTTCGCGACTCCAAGCGCCAGCAAGCCACTTTCCGCTCCCGATCCCCTCGAGCCGCGCGAATGCTTGTCCTGGCCTCCCTCTCGTGAACACGATCGACACGTCGTTGCAGGCAGCCATCCGTCCGTCCGTCCGCCGTCCGTCTGAGTCTCGCTCCATCTCTTCACGCATCCTGGAGATCTATCCAAACTTCGTCTGACCTCCTTGATCCTCGGCATCGGCTCCCCGCTCGACCCTCGATCACTCGCCGTCGACAATTTGTTAGCATCTCCACCCTGCACAAACACGACAAGCAGCCAAAACAAGGACACGACGCAACACGACGCACTGCCGAACCCCTCAGCAGCCAACCCTTTCACACCACATCGATACCCTCAATGTACACTGCTGAATCCCTCGGGAAGCCAGACAATCAACCCGCATCGACACCGTCGATGCAATTCACCAACTCTCAGCCATCCTCGCTCAGATGCTCATCGTTGTCAATCGCTCATCATTTAGACCGAAACCACCCATGGTTTCTTATTCTACTCCTCCCTCCGATCCCCTTGGTCGTCGTCGTCGCTCAGCGCGACGGCCTTGACCTCGGGCACCCTCGCGGGTTCCGGGGGCCGGACCATGGCCATCTGCCACCATCGTGCAAGCTCAGCTCTGAGCCTGGCATTTTCAGCGACCAGTGCATCGGCTTGGCTCCCGCTACCTCCGGAGTGTGTCTCCGGATCCTGCGAGTGGACGAAGTCGGTCCAAAGGACCGTGGCAGGGCGGTCGTTGGGCGGACAGAGACTAGCGAGCCCCTCCTGGGTGGTTGCTTGGTTGCCCGCCGATGGGACCGCAAAGTCGGAGAGGTCTCTGTCCCTCAACGTTGTTTCTGGAGCTTGGTCTGATGCGGTCTCTATTGGCGTAGAAAGTTAGACTAACAAGTTTCAGAGATGCTTTGAATAGGAGATTAGACTCAGAGCCGTATTCTTGGATCAAGTGTCTTCTTTCCTTACAATGCGGAGAGGGGGGAGTATTTATAGTGGAGCCCTACAGTGGCCCAATACTTCCCAACCCTCTGACAGTAGCGCTACATGCAACGTCTCTATAGTACACACAAATGGCACAGCCCCGACAGCCTGTCAGTTGCTCTGGGCACGGCTGTAGTGTCAATCACTGCACAAGCGATCGCGATCCCACCGCTAGACCAGCTTGACCAGACTGGTATCGGTCTCCCGTCGTGGTGCTGAGGCCGCAACGCCTTTCGGAGACGCGCCTCCAGCCTTCGGTCAGCTCCCCAAGCTCAGACGCCTACCGAATTCGGATCCTCGGCCGAGGGCCTCTAAGCCCCGGATCTCGAGCCGAGGTGGGTGTCCCGTCCTCCTCCGTTCTGGACCGGGGGCTCTCTTCCGAAGGGGGGTCAGATGCCATTTGGCCTCCATACTGTCCTGCTTCGGAGCAAGCAGCTTCGCTGGTTACCATCCTGTGGAGCCCCTTCTTCGATCTTTAATCTGCGCCCTTCATGCTCCTAAGCACCATTGGGATTATCTCCCCCAACAGTAGCCCCTCACTTTCTCCCATATAGCAGTCTTGCACAAAGAAAAGGGAGGAAGCGCTAGAAATAATCTCGATGGGAGGTCCTATCGGAGGTCGACTCACCGCGAGGTTCTTGTCTAGTGGACGCCGAAGCCCAGTGGGGACTCGGATGGCCACAGCAGATGGACTGTCTCCCCCTGACGCCGCAAAGCCCGCTCAGGGCGCTAGGCCCGGGAGCGGTTTTAATGCGGCTTCCGCTCGTTGCATGCTGGCACTTGGGAGGACTTGGACTGGCGGGACATTAAATGGACCCAACGCTGACTCGCACGTATAAATCCTTCTCTTTGGCTACGTCCCGTCATTCTCCACCATCTCGCTAGCCACGCCCATGCCCTGCATCCAGTTGCTGCTTCTGCGTCCTTAGCTCCTAGCCCCATCTTCCTTCAGGCCATTGCCTCTAGGAATGTCGGGAGAGAGAGTGCTCCCTACCACGGTCGACCCAAGGTTCCTGCAGTGCCAAGCAGCCGCAGCTGCGGCTAGGGAAATGGCGCCCAATCTGACCGAGAGCCGTGACCCTCGAGAGCTCTGCCCAGCGTTAGAAAGGTTTCGGGAGCATACCTTGGAGCTAGGGAAGTCGGCCTGCACGGACAGGTCAATCGCACTGGCAGTCGAGCACCGCCTTGGCCCCGGCATGGAAGCTAGGAAGCCGGGGCTAGAGACCGTCTCGGAACTGCGCGAAGGAGAGGTCATTGTCTTCGAGTCATTCTTCGACGCAGGGCTCAGGTTCCTTGCCTCAGAACTCTTTGGCGGGAGTCCTCAATGCATTCCACCTCGAGCTACCTCAGCTATCTCTGAACGCGGTGGCCCGCCTCACCATCTTCGAGTGGGCCATGCGGGTGGAGGGTTGCGAAGGACGAACAGAGGTCTTCGTGAAGATGCACGAAGCATGCTGCCAGCCAAAGAAGAAAGGAGGCCTGGTGCAGGTGTACGGAAGCATCAACTTCCAACTCCGGAAGAAGTACGTCGACTTTTTCCCAACAAAATCCATCAACGAACAGTGGTATTCTCAATGGATACGCCGTTGGTTCTACGTCTGAGTGGGGTTGGACTCTGGACTGGCTAGGCCTCCGTGCCATATCTGGTTCCGGAGGGAGGCGAACATTGAAGTCAACACCAGCTCGGTCTCTGCCCGCCATCGGCTCCTCTAGATCATCGCCCGCCGGATGAGCATGCAGGATCTGACGGAGGAGTTCATTGCTCTCGAGATCCCCCCTTGAAAGAGGCATGGCCGGTCTCGCTTCGGAGCACTCAGGACGAGCTGCCTTCGGAGGAACTCTTCGATTCACTAGGTTCGATCACTTTTCCCTTCCTGCAACAAGTAGCTCATAGTTTTGGTGGTTAGCAGAGGTATTAAGTACTTATCTCGACTTGTAGGGTCGCGCGTGATCAAGACCCCTGAGCAGGTGGTTTGAATTGCAGACAAGATTCTCGGAGCTCCCACTTTGGCTGAGTGCAAGTGGAGGATAGAGCTCTTGGGATATTGGGAGCGGTTCAACCGTGTGTGGGATGCGCTCAAGCTACCTCCCCCGTGCCTTTTGGAAGCGGACGCCCTGGGTCCGGCTTCGAAAAAGAGAGTAGAGGACCCCGATGCCACGGAACCCTCGATGTGCCCTTCGAAGAAGAGGACTACGAAGGGCCCGAAGCACCTTTCCCCGCTCCATTCCTCCGTCTCCAGCTCGGAGGGGGAATCCTTTAGCGGGGAGGCAGAAACAGAACCGGTTGAATCCATGCCGGATCCCGACACATCTCGGCCAAACCGCTCGGCTCCCGACGACAACAGCGGCGGCGGGGCATCGGCTTCGACAGACCCACCTTAGCCTCCCCTAGGGTCGGGACTGAAGGGAGAGTGCCCCCGTGGGCCACCTCTCCCCTGCCTGGTATCAGAGGAGGTCTCCACCAGCTCCCCGGGGTAGTCGGGAGGTGGATAGCTTTGTCATAGGGGGATTTGCCGATCCCCTAGGAGAAGTGGAGGGGAGTGCCAACGTTGCTGCTGAATTGGTCACGGCATTAGTCGGCTCCCCGGTGAAAGCGCAGCGAGCCAGGTAAACCTTCCCAATGCTACCGGCCGAGCCCCTGGCCCTTCCTTTGCCTCGTCTTACTCTTTACTTCATTGTGCACAGATAGTCGCCTTAGCGCAAGGGTCATTGGTGTCCCTCTCTGCCGAACGGAGCCATCATGAGCGCGAGGCCTCGAGGCTCCGTGAGCATGCCGAAGCTGCCGAAGGGGATGCCCAGGAGCACGCTGTTGAAGTAGACCTGCTCCGCGCGCTGGAAGTGGAGATCATCGGCCTCCGTGGCTTGGCCACCGAGGTCGACGGGCTTTGGGCTCAGGTCGCGGGGGTCGTTGCGCTCTAGGTTTGGGCTGTCGAAGTAGAAGAGCTTCGCGTCTTGGTCACCGAGGTCGATGCCCTCAAGGCCCAAGTCACCGAGGGGGATGAGCTCCAGGCTCGGGCTACCGAGGTCAATGCACTCAAGGCCCAGGTCGCTGAGGTGGATGAGCTTCGGGCTCGGGCTACTAAAGTCAATGCACTTAAGGCCCAGGTTGCAGAGGTGGACGAGCTTTGCTCGAAGGTGGCTGCCGCCGAAATCCAAAAGATCCAAGGGCTCAAGCTGGATCGAACCGTCGTGGATCTCCTGGCCCGAAATGAGGCGACGACCGAAGCTCTGGCTCAAGGCGAGAAGATCACAGCTAACATAGTGGGGTCCCTTTGAAGGGTCTTGGAGCGCTACGGCACGGGGTGTGTAGCCTTCGATGCCGCCCGGGAGCCCCTCAGCTGTCGGTTGAGGTTTATACGGGCTGTCGTTCGGCAGGTGGATTCCATGGCGTTCGGATACGGGGAGGTGTCGGCGTGGGTGGCTGCCCTCGGCATCCTTCATCATCTGGAGGCCTCCAGAGGCGTCTTGCCTTTGGCTTCGGACTCGCCTCTGATTACCTTCGGGGGGAGTCACCTCCATTCCCCTGACTCCCATAGTCGCACAAGCTTGGAAAGCTCTCCAGGCATCTTGGAAGGCAGAGGGCTCAGGCACGGTGAAGTCTTGGATGGATGAAGCCCTCCGATTAAGCCTCCCTCGATCTTCCTCGAAGCCTCCTCCTACTGCCTCTCTTCTAGACCCAAAGGTATAGTTTCCCCTAGGGCTTTTGTATCACAGGTTCCTGTAATATAAACTTTCATAACTCATCAATAAAGGAAAGTTGTTTTCTGAAAATCGCCTAGGGTTTCTGTGATGCTTGTGATCCCGAGGTCGAGATACTTAACGAGGGCGAGGCCCTTCGGCACCAAAGTCTTGCACAAAGTCCTGGCTTTTGTCAAGGAAGTAGATAAAGGGAAATGCGCCCTGTCCTCATCGCCTGAAATAGTTGACTGGTCCAACATAGAGACCAATATCGGTGAGTCAGAGTCCGGAGACCAAGGCGTACGCAGCTGGGCACAGCTTCAAGAAGAACAAAAGGCTCTTCGGGCTTAGAAGAAGGAGGAAAAGAAGTAGAAGAGGGAGGAAAAGAAGTGCTCTGTCCGCGCAGCTCCGAAGGCACGGACCGGAGAGAGTTCAAGGGGTCCGAGAAACCTACAAGACCGGAAAGGCTTCCGATTATTACTTGGTTTAGATGAGGAGTTCTTGTAGATCGAGTTTCTAGTTCGATCTTGTAATAACTGGTGTTCACTTGGTACTATATTCCCTACGAAACTGTTTTATGTTGCTGGTGGATCATGATTGCTTCCCTGTCTACTCCCCCACCCCCTCCTTGTGGGTAGGTGACTTGTCGGCTAGGCGCAACGCGTTAGAGCTTAGAATCGGGAGTTAGAAACGTAAATGTATAGTACGTCACGCTTGTGCTTTGAACAGGGATTCAGAATCCAAACACAGGGTGCTTCGAGCTTGTAACATCCCAAGATTTAAAAAGAAATAAAATAAAGGAAATTATTATTCAAAGCATTTTCTGAAAGTAATTATTAAAGAAAATCCTAAAAGAGCCCTATTAAAGCCAAATAGGGAGAAATATTCATAATTTGGACTTGGAAAATTTATGGGATATACTAGAGGCCAAGATATATTTTTAGGAATTTTTACAAATTTTTATCAACAGTGATTCAACTCTTAAATAAACAAATGAATTTCTAGAATTATTTTAAATCAGAAAAGCTTTTTAATTCAAAATGGGCCTCAACCCTCAATTCGCCTCCAGCCCAGCCCAACCTAGCCATACGACACTAACAGGTGGGGCCGACCTGTCAGCGCCAACTCCCTCCTCTCTCTCCCGCCCGCGTCCCACCTCAGCCCACATGTCAGCCTCCCGCGCCGTCCCTATCTCTCTGACCGACCAGGCCCGCTTGTCGGTCCTTCCGTTTTTTGCTCACCCGCCGACAGGTGGGGGCCACCTGTCGGGATCATCTTCCCCGATGGAAAGGGATCCCCCTTTCCATCACCGGCGACCCCCACCTTCCAAATTCACCGCCGGCCGCCTCTATCCGTCAAATTGCACTCGGATTCCTTTGCCCCGACCCCCGGCGATCACTTTCCCTCTTTTGCCACGCGGATTCACCCCTTATGGAAGCTAGCCGAGCTAAAGGAAACCCTCGCCGGCGTAAAATAGGAACCCTTTCGGGTTTCCTCCGTTTCCCTTGCCATATCCACCGTCGGCGACCTCTGTAAGTACCTCGGCACTCACCGCAGCCCAGGCCACACTCCTTCGCCGTTAGCCACCCCTTCCCGAGCCCGCCACCCCTTTTTTGGGTTTCTCCTCTGTTTCAACTCTGGCGATCTCTCACCAACGACTCGAGCCACCGCTGCCCTCGCCGACGACACCCCTGTGACTGCCATCTCCCGCCCGTCACCGGTCTCACCTCCGTTGGACCAGAACTTCGCCGGAACACCGCTGTCGTCGCCAACCCGAGGGACCTTCATCGCCCCTCTTCGACGCTGGTCGTCGTCAGCTCGCCGCTGCCACCACCGTCGGTACGCCCGTACTCCCCGTGACCCCTACTTTCCGTTTTAGGCCTTAGCTTAGCCAGTGAGCTCTCACCGACGCCGAAATAGCTCGTCGTTGCGTCGCCGGAGCCGAGAACGAAGGGGGTACTTGCCCCTTAGCTCGTGCCGTGCCAGAAGGCACCTAGGCCGTCCGATCGCATCTGTGCGGCACAGATTAGATCCTGAGGGGATCTAATCTGGGCCCTCGGATCTGGTCAAACCGGTATTTTTTAATCTGGGTCGTAGATTGAAACTTAAACCCCCGGATGAATCCTGTGCGTCCACGTCATACCGGTTCGCACGATTTAATCACAGTCGTTCATTTTCACTTAAACGATCCCGCCTCGTGCCTAGCCACCGGATCTAGATCCAACGGCTCTAGATCGATCGGTCCACGCGCATAGTGAACCAGTCCACCGTGGGCCTGGCTCACCGTGGACTAAAGTCCAATTTCTGTTTAAATAAAATTCCAGGAAAATGTTTAAACTTCCAAAATTCATAACTTGCTCATTTTAACTCCAAATTTTATCATTCAAATTTTGATAAATTCAGCAATTTATTCTCTACACATTAATGCCATAAAAACAATATGTCACTTTAGCCCAAATTATTCTTATTAAATAAATGAATAAAAACCCCTTAGGGATAAATTGATAATTCATGAAATAAATTAGGAAAAACCCCAAAACTTTAACCTTTAATATTATTCAATATAACTTCAGTATAATAAAACTAAATTCACATATTTAAATCATAAAACTTGTATGTTTATGTTTTGTGATGCTTTGATTGTTTATTGAATGTTTTTTTACTTTTTTCCGTATCGAGAAGACTACGAGTTCGTCGAGGAGCCGGAGTTCTATCATGAGGTTCCACCTTCCCCATTCGCTGATCAAGGCAAGTCACAACCCCCATTTTGATCATCATTGAGCCCATGTTTTAATAAAGTATCGCTATAACTCATAGGATAATATTGCATTAGTCAAATATCAAGCCCTACATTATATTTATTTGATCCCCGTCCTTGTGTGCAAACCCAAGCCATGCTTATTGAGCCTTAACTCCTTGTCACACTACTATAAAAGTATTAGCTAGTGTCCAATGTACCGTTTAGGTGGCACCAGCGAGATCCAGCTAAGGTAAGGAACTTCGTGTTGCGGCTGCTTGCTCCACTCCGCTGCGGTCTTTTGAACAGAACTTCGTTGCCTTCCCGCGCGCGAAACGAATGGGCGCAGTGTCGTGGGTCAGTTTTGGGGCGGGGGGCAGAGTTCCGCAAAATTAGCCACTATCTCCCTTGTTATTACTTTGCATTATATTTGCATCCGGTGGCTTGCTGAGTACGTTTGTACTCACCCCCGTTGACTTACACCACTAGAGCCCGTCTACTACGAGGAGAATGAAGGTCTGGAGTAGCGACCCAGTCAAGGCGAGACTCGAAGGAGGCGTTCATCTAGGACCCTTTGTTTTATTAGTTTCTCTTCATCTTTATTCACTTTTGTACTAATACGATCTACGAACTGTGAATGATTGCTCGTACTGTACGTGGTCGCATGATGAATGTCTTGTTTTTATTGTTATTCTATGGAATTTCAATAAAGGTCCTAATTTATTAAATCGGGGCGTGACAAGATGGTATCAGAGCCGACTTAACTGTAGGAAGCCAAATAGACCTGACCCTAGGACTTATATTAGTCATATTTTCTTAAAACATTACTTCACCTCTCGTCTTCCGAAGTTTTCACAAAAATTCTCTCTTGTAGATGTCGGACCGTACCATGAGTGGGACTCTTCCCGACGAGGCCGGATTCATCCGCGAGCTACGCATGTTCGTCGGTTTCCTCGTATTCGAGCATGAGCCGATGTTCCATGGAGTCTTTCCCGACGAAGAAGAGAGATACTGTGAGGACACCATCGTCGTCCAGCCCACTCAATAGACAACCCACACTTATCAAGGCGGAGGACCTACCTTCTTGGTTGCCAGTCAGCGTACCACACGCCAGGCCCTCACCGAGCTCTGGATGATCTACGACAGCGAGCTCTACGACACGGACTATCGTTTTGTACCCCTTCGCACTACAGGGAGTCCCCATAGCGTATATGTCAGTACGCTCTCCCAGCGCCACTCCACGGTTGGGAACACGGTACGCTTATTGGAGGCAATGGATGAGCTTCACCATGAGGCACTGCAGGATGCCAACGGATAGCGCGACACAATCGACTTCTACCTTCATTCTTCTAAGGATCTGAACCATGAGAATGGAGAGCTTCGTCGTCGTATCCAGCAGGGACACCGATTGGCTGCCGAGGCAGAGGAGCTGAGGCACCAGAATGAGCTCCTACGACAACGCGTCGCCGAAAATCCCCGTCTTCGCCACCAGATTGAGGAGTTGAAGAAGGATCTCGAGGAGGTCGCACCCCTTCCGCCCGCAAGCGGAAATCACTTCGGATCCCCGCAGTGAGGCCCAAGAGGATCTCCCGCAGCGCACCTCCCGCCGGACCCTCCAGCTTCACTACCCCGACCATCTCCGCTGAGCCTGTGGTCGAGTCGTCCCCTGAGCTACCTTAGACGTAGACTTTATGATTGATTGTTTTCTTTTAATGTTTTGATTGTAATGCCACTCATGTCAAATATAAGGCATGAGTGAAGAATTAAATAAAAGACAATAAATGTAATCATAAGGATGATGCATTTTTGAAATAAAACTTAGCATCATTCCCCCTAAGAAAGTGTTGTATGTTTTGGAAACTTCAGGATGACTAATACTCAAGGCTTCAATGCTCCCCAAAATGGAGGAGACAACGATAATCTGCCTCAATGGGGAGCGACTGGGCAGAGGCAAGCCCTAGTCACCAACCACCATACACTGGCCGAGATGATGGCCAACCAGAACCAGCTGGTAGCCGCACTACTAAACCAGATGCAACAACAGCAGCAACAGATGCAAGAGCAGTAGGCTCAGTTTTTTCCGCCTTCACCAGCAGTAGCCAGAGATACCACGCCCTGCCACTCCCGCTCCTGCACCCACCTCCCAGCTCTCGGAATTCTTCCGAGTCCGACCTCCCACGTTCTCAAGCACCACCAACCCCATGGAGGCTGGTGATTGGTTGAGGATGATTGGGAAGAAGTTGGACCTCCTGACTTGCACTATGCAGGAGAGGGTAGCCTTCGTTGCCCACCAACTCCAGGGTCCTGCCGTAGAATGGTGGGATAACTTGTGTGAGACTTTGCCCGAGGGACACGTCCACACTTGGGCTGAGTTCTCCGTCACCTTCCGCGCGGCCCATGTCCCCGACGGCATCATCGCCCATAAACAACAAGAGTTTTGGGACCTCCAGCAGGGAAGCAGGTCCGTAACAGAGTATCTACATGAGTTTAACCGGTTGGCCCGGTATGCGCCTGAGGAGGTCCGTACTGATATGGCCAGGCAGTCAAAGTTCCTCCGAGGACTGAAGGATGAGCTCTCCCTTCAGTTAATCTCCGGAGATTATGCCAACTTTCAAAAGTTGGTGAATAAAGCTATTATTCAGGAGACCCAACAGAACAAGGTCGACCTGAAGAAAAAGAGAATGATCGCCTTCTGCCAGAATCAAGGCATGGCGCAGAGGCCCCTCTTCACACCTCCCCCACTGGTGCCCCAATATCATCCACGCCCGGTCTATCGTCCAACGCCACCCGCCGCCAACGCCGGGGCCAGACATCCTCGCCCTGCTCCCACCGCACCAGCCGCTCCACCCGCCCCTGCCAAGAAAGCAGAGATTCTGCGTGACAAGCACGACAAGCCTGTGATATGCTTCAACTGCCGCCAGGAAGGGCATTATTCTCACTAGTGCCCCCACCCCAAGCGCGCACAAGGAGTCGCAACCAACCCTGCCATCCGCGCCCGTGTCAACCACGTCACCGCCGAGGAAGCCCAGGCCGCACCCGAGATCGTCATGGGTAAGTTCATGGTACATTCGGCCCTTGCAGTGGTTTTATTCGACACTGGAGCTACGCACTCCTTCATATCAATGACTTTTGTGGAAAAGAATAATCTGAACATAAGTGAATTACCAAGACCCGTATTAATAGCCACCCCTGGCAAACAAACTCTAGCCCATTCCTATAGTCCAAGGGTATGGGTAGATATCCAAGGCACAATATTCCGGGCTGACCCCATCCTACTAGAATGCCAAGGCTTGGATCTCATTCTAGGAATGGATTGGCTCAATAAGCACCAAGGTGTGATAAGATGTGCCCGGAGGCAAGTAACCGTGACCAGTGAAAAAGGGACTGCTGTCACATTCCAGATGCCAAGCCTGAAGTCCGGAAGACCTCGGCTACACCAGATTACTTTGGAGGAGATACCAGTGGTCTACGAGTTCCCCGATGTATTTCCGGAGAATTTACCAGGGATGCCACCTAAGAGAGATATTGAGTTCTGGATTGATCTAGTACCCAGAACCACTCCCATCTACAAGCGACCATACCGGATGGCCGCCAATGAGCTAGCTGAGATGAAGCAGCAACTGGAGGATCTTGAGAAGAAAGGCTACATCAGACCTAGCACATCTCCATGGGGAGCCCCCATCATCTTCGTTGAGAAGAAAGAAGACAAGGCTAAGCGTATGTGCGTGGATTATCGAGCCCTGAATGAGGTAACCATCAAGAACAAGTACCCTTTACCCAGGATCGATGATCTATTTGACCAGCTAAAAGGAGCTACGGTATTTTCCAAGATCGACCTACGATTCAAGTATCATTAGCAGAGGATTCGAGAGGAGGATATACCCAAGACGACTTTTACCTCTCGTTATGGATTATATGAGTGCACTATTATGTCCTTTGGATTAACCAACGCCCCAGCTTTGTTCATGAATATGATGAATAAGGTGTTTATGGAATATTTGGACAAATTCATTGTGGTATTCATAGATGACATTCTCATCTATTCCAAGGACAAAGAGGAGCACGAGACTCACATCCGGTTGACCTTAGGAAAACTAAGGGAACACCAGTTATACGCCAAGTACAGCAAGGGCAAGTTTTGGACAGCAAAAGTAAAGTTCCTTGGACATATCATCTCTGCGCAAGGTATCGCAGTGGATCCTACCACCGTAGAAGCAGTCACGGACTGGCTGCCACCCACCAACGTATCGGAGATACGAAGTTTTCTGGGTTTGGCAGGTTACTATCGCCGATTTATCGAGAATTTTTCCAAGATAGCCAAGCCTATGACCAAGTTGTTGCGGAAGGGAGAGAAGTTTGAATGGACTCCCGAGTGTGAGGAAATTTTTCGCACCCTCAAGGCCCGACTGGTGTCAGCACCCATACTGACCTTATCGGATATCAGGAAGGACTTCCATGTTTATTGCGACGCATCTCGCCAAGGATTGGGATGTGTCCTTATGCAAGACGGAAAGGTTGTTTCATACGCCTCCCGTCAGTTGAGACCTCATGAGCTAAACTACCCAACACATGACTTGGAATTGGCCGTTGTTGTACACGCCCTAAGATATGGAGGCATTATTTGGTCGAAAACCGCTGCGAGGTCTTTACGGATCACAAGAGTCTGAAGTATATCTTCACGCAGTCGGATCTCAACCTTAGGCAAAGGCGATGGTTGGAATTAATAAAGCACTACGACTTAGGTATTCACTATCATCCCGGCAAAGCAAATGTGGTAGTTGATGCATTAAGTCGTAAGGGATACTGCACCGCCATCGTGATTCAGGATCACGCGCCTTTGCTATATAAGGAGATGGAAAAGTTATACCTCGGGTTAACCACAGGAGCATATCTAGCCACCCTTGAGACCCGACCAGTCCTGTTCGAGCAGATCCGAGAAGCTCAGTTAGAAGACTCGGATATAGCCACCATCAAGAAGAACATGAGACAGGGCAAGGCCCCAGGATTTTCAGAGAACGAGAATGGCACCATATGGTTTGGAACCAGGATCTGTGTATCGGATAAACCAGAGATAAAGACCCTTATTCTAAGGGAGGCCCATGATACTCTGTACTCCATCCATCCTGGGAGTACTAAGATGTACCAAGATCTGAAGGAACGTTATTGGTGGGTTAGCATGAAGAAAGAGATTGCTCAGTTTGTCACAGAATGTGACACCTGCCGTCGAGTAAAAGCCGAACATCAGAGACCCGCAGGACTCTTGCAGCCACTTAAAGTGCCTGAATGGAAATGGGAAGAGAACGGTATGGATTTCATCACCGGGCTCCCAAAGACCCAACTTGGATATGATTCCATATGGGTAATCATTGACCGGTTAACCAAAGTAGCTCACTTCATAGCCATCAAGATGACCTTCAGTGGCCCTAAGATAGAAGAGTTGTATATGGCCCGCATCGTGTGCCTTCATGGAGTACCCAAGAAGATAGCCTCCGATAGAGGGAGTCAGTTTACGTCTCGATTCTGGAAAAACCTTCAAGAGGAAATGGGAACGAGACTAAACTTCAGCACAGCATACCACCCTCAGACGGATGGACAAACTGAAAGGGTGAATCAGATATTAGAGGATATGCTTCGGGCATCCGTCTTGGATTTTGGAGGAACTTGGGACAAGAGTTTATCATACGCCGAGTTTTCGTACAACAACAGTTATCAAGCCAGCCTTCAGATGTCCCCGTTCGAAGCCTTATATGGACGTAAGTGCAGGACGCCTCTACTTTGGGATCAAACTGGTGAATCCCAGGTATTTGGAATGGATATCCTTCGGGAAGCTGAAGAGAAGGTACAGATTATCAGAGACTGACTCAAGACAGCCCAATCTCGATAGAAGAGCTATGCAAACAATCGTCGTTGAGATTTGGCCTTTGAAGAGGGAGACCATGTCTACCTTCGAGTTACCCCTCTCCATGGTACTCAACGGTTTAACATGAGAGGAAAGTTGGCACCTCGATATGTTGGACCTTTTCCTATTGTTCGATGCCAAGGCGAAGTCGCTTATCAGTTGGAACTGCCACCCTCATTGACTGGGTACATAACGTGTTTCATGTATCGCAACTAAAGAAGTGTCTCCGAGTCCCGATAGAGCAAGTAGACCTTCAGCAATTGGACGTTCAAGAAGATCTGACCTATGTGGAAAAACCCATCAAGATCTTGGAAGTCAAGGAAAGGACCACCAAGAGCCGAGTCATCTACTTCTGTAAAGTTCAGTGGAGCAATCATCTCGTAGAGGAAGCTACCTGGGAAAAAGAGGAAGATCTCAAGGCACAGCATCCTGAGCTATTCGAGAATTAATCCGAATCTCGAGGACGAGATTCTCTGTAAGGGGGATAGGATTGTAACATCCAAAGATTTAAAAAGAAATAAAATAAAGCAAATTATTATTCAAAGCATTTTCTGAAAGTAATTATTAAAGAAAATCCTAAAAGAGCCCTATTAAAGCCAAACAGGGAGAAATATTCATAATTTGGACTTGGAAAATTTATGGGATAAACTAGAGGCCAAGATATAGTTTTAGGAATTTTTACAAATTTTTATCAATAGTGATTCAACTCTTAAATAAACAAATGAATTTCTGGAATTATTTTAAATCATAAAAGCTTTTTAATTCAAAATGGGCCTCAACCCTCTATTCGCCTCCAGCCCAGCCCAACCCAGCCATACGACACTAATAGGTGGGGCCGACCTGTCAGTGCCAACTCCCTCCTCTCTCTCCCGCCCGCGTCCCACCTCAGCCCACATGTCAGCCTCCCGCGCCGTCCCTATCTCTCTGACCGACCAGGCCCGCTTGTCGGTCCTTCCGTTTTTTGCTCACCCACCGACAGGTGGGGGCCACCTGTCGGGATCATCTTCCCCGACGGAAAGGAATCCCCCTTTCCATCACCGGCGACCCCCACCTTCCAAATTCACCGTCGGCCGCCTCTATCTGTCAAATTGCACCCGGATTCCTTTGCCCCGACCCCCGGCGATCACTTTCCCTCTTTTGCCACGCGGATTCACCCCTTATGGAAGCTAGCCGAGCTAAAGGAAACCCTCGCCGGCGTAAAATAGGAACCCTTTTGGGTTTCCTCCGTTTCCCCTTGCCATATCCACCGTCGGCGACCTCTATAAGTACCCCGGCACTCACCGCAGCCCAGGCCACACTCCTTCGCCGTTAGCCACCCCTTCCCGAGCCCGCCACCCCTTTTTTGGGTTTCTCTTCTGTTTCAACTCCGGCGAGCTCTCGCCAATGACTCGAGCCACCGCTGCCCTCGCCGACGACACCCCTGTGACCGCCATCTCCCGCCCGTCACCGGTCTCACCTCCGTTGGACCAGAACTTCGCCGGAACACCGCCGTCGTCGCCAACCCGAGGGACCTTCATCGCCCCTCTTCGACGCCGGTCGTCGTCAGCTCGCCGCCGCCACCACCGTCGATACACCCGTACTCCCCGTGACCCCTACTTTCTGTTTTAGGCCTTAGCTTAGCCAGTGAGCTCTCACCGACGCCAAAATAGCTCATCGTTGCATCACCGGAGCCGAGAACGAAGGGGGTACTTGCACCCTTAGCTCGTGCCGTGCCGGACGGCACCTAGGCCGTCCGATCGCATCAGTGCGGCACAGATTAGATCCTGAGGGGATCTAATCTGGGCTCTCAGATCTGGTCAAACCGTTATCTTTTAATCTGGGCCGTAGATTGAAACTTAAACCCCCAGATGAATCATGTGCGTCCACGTCATACCGGTTCGCACGATTTAATCACAGCCGTTCATTTTCACTTAAACGATCCCGCCTCGCGCCTGGCCACCGGATCCAGATCCAACGGCTCTGGATCGATCGGTCCACGCGCATAGCGAACCAGTCCACCGTGGGCCTGGCTCACCGTGGACTAAAGCCCAATTTCTATTTAAATAAAATTCCAGGAAAATTTTTAAACTTCCAAAATTCATAACTTGCTCATTTTAACTCCAAATTTTATCATTCAAATTTTGATAAATTCAGCAATTTATTCTCTACACATTAATGCCATAAAAACAATATGTCACTTTAGCCCAAATTATTCTTATTAAATAAATGAATAAAAACCCCTTAGGGATAAACTGGTAATTCATGAAATAAATTAGGAAAAACCCCAAAACTTTAACATTTAATATTATTCAATATAACTTCAGTATAATAAAGCTCAATTCACATATTTAAATCATAAAACTTGTATGTTTATGTTTTGTGATGCTTTGATTGTTTATTGAATGTTTTATTTACTTTTTCCGTATCGAGAAGACTACGAGTTCGTCGAGGAGCCGGAGTTCTATCCTGAGGTTCCACCTTCCCCATTCGCTGATCAAGGCAAGTCACAACCCCCATTTTGATCATCATTGAGCCTTGTTTTAATAAAGTATTGCTATAACTCATAGGATAATATTGCATTAGTCAAATATCAAGCCCTACATTATATTTATTAGATCCCCGTCCTTGTGTGCAAACCCAAGCCATGCTTATTGAGCCTTAACTCCTTGTCACACTACTATAAAAGTATTAGCTAGTGTCCAATGTATCGACACAAATGCTATAGGATAAAAAGAATGAGTCGTAGATAGTTGGATTCTGTTATATGAATTTCCCCGTTATTCTCATCTCTGGACTCTGTGGGAGTTGGCTATGTTATAAGTATGGTGGGTTCCGGGTGCAAGCTAGGGCATTGGTTGGTCGCACCCGGGCCACTATAAGGACCGGTCTGCGGGATCTGTTGCAAAGCACTTCCGTACCAACCACAAGTCTAATGGGTAAGTCCTAACTGAAAGTATGGAACAATCCGACTCGATGCACCATAGTGGAGGGGGCAAGGGGCAATCTGCGGGTGACTTGTACCGACGTGGCTCAAGGGGGAGGGGTATGGTGAGGCTCGATGCGTCGGGACACCATATGAAACCCATAAGAGGGTGCTGTCGGGTCGAGGAGGACCATATGGAAGGTTTTGGCACGAGTTCCCGTGGTATGGGTCATCTCGTTACACTTTGTGTGAGTGATGAGTGCGTGTCTTGTGGGTACAGTGGTACATCTCTGATCAGAGTATTTAATCTTTTCGAAAAGCCGAGCCCACGGTCAAGGGCGGGTTGTGTGACTACTCGTAGTTACTTTACAATTGTTTGAATGGTTGAGTTATTCATGGCATGTAAGGACTGTTGAGCGAGGTGGGGCTGACTGTACCCCTTGAGTTAGAAGATGATGATGCATACACATCTTTACATTTCAGTACTAATAAAATTGATCACATTTAATTGCTTTACAAATTATGCTCTTCCGCAAAAGTAGCCACTATCTCCCTTGTTATTACTTTGCATTATATTTGCATCCGGTGGCTTGCTGAGTATGTTTGTACTCACCCCCCGTTGACTTACACCACCAGAGCCTGTCTACTACGAGGAGGATGAAGGTCTGGAGTAGCGACCCAGTCAAGGCGAGACTGGAAGGAGGCGTTCATTTAGGACCCTTTGTTTTATTAGTTTCTCTTCATCTTTATTCACTTTTGTACTAATACGGTCTACGAACCATGAATGATTGCTTGTATTGTACGTGGTCGCATGATGAACGTCTTGTTTTTATTGTTATTCTATGGAATTTCAATAAAGGTCCTGATTTATTAAATCGGGGCGTGACAGAGCTGGAGCTCGGAACCCGAATGCGGGGTGCTTCGAGTCGGAGCTCGGAACCCGAATGCAGGGTGCTTTGAGCTTAAGCTCAGAACCCGAATGCGAGGTGCTTCGAGCCAGAGCTCGGAACCCGGATGCGGGGTGCTTCGAGCTGGAGCTCGGAACCCGTATGCGGGGTGCTTCGAGCCGGAGCTCGGAACCCATATGCGGGGTGCTTCGAGCTGGAGCTCGGAACCCGAATGCAGGGTGCTTCGAGCCAGAGCTCGGAACCGAAATGTGGGGTGCTTTGAGCCGGAGCTTGGAACCCTTATTACCTGCCGGTGATTATGCTAGTACCATAGTGCATCCACTTTGGTAAAACGTTTCGCCGGGCGAGCACCTTTTCACTTCTACTTATTTTATTAAAATTGAGAGGCAAAGTACATCGAACAAAAAAGGCAAAATAGAGTACATTAGATCACGCGTAATAGCGCTTAAGATGCTCTGCATGCCAAGTGTGCTTTAGGTCCTCGCCTTTCTAGAGTGGCCAGACGAAATGACCCCGGCTGGCCAGAACCGACGATAATGTATGAACCTTCCCACTTGTTGCCCAGCTTCTTGGGGGCGATGACTGCTCGAAGTATGAGGTGCCCTGGCTTCAACTCGTTTCACTTTACCTTAGGATCGTACCGTGCTTTCGTCTGGCTTTGATACTTGGATAAGTTGGCGATGGCCCGGAGCCTCGTTTCTTTAGTGAGGTCGAGGGAGACATCGCGCCCTAGGTCGGCTTTTGGTGTTGTGACCCACAGAGAGCCGGCCTGGAGCTCCGTCGGCGTCATTGCTTTGTCTCCAAATAATAGCCGAAAGGGAGTGAATCTAGTTGCTTGGGAAGGAGTGGTCCAGATGGACCACAAGATCGTAGGCAATTCTTCGGTCCATAAGCCTTTAGCCAAACCAATGATTCTCTTGTTGAGGCCAGAAAGTATATGCCTGTTAGCCCATTCGACAGCTCCATTAGATTGCGGGTGTCGAACTGCAGCGAAGCACAGCTGCACTCTGAGCTCCTCACAGAATGCCTTGAAAGTACCTGCATCGAACTGAGTGCCATTGTCCAACATGAGCTGCCTGGGCACCCCGAACCGACAGACAATGTTCTACCAAAAGAACTTCTGGACGCTCCTCGAAGTGATGGCGGTCAGTGGCTCAGCTTCGACCCACTTCAAAAAGTATTCAATGGCAACGACAGTGAAGCACAGGTTGCCCTTGGTTTTGGGAAATGGACTGACGAGATCCATCCCCCACCAGGGCGAGGGGCCATACTAGTGCGATGACTTGTATGGGGTTGGGGGCTGATGGCTCCGCCTCCCCATCCACTGACACCCTTGATATGTGCACACCAGATCTTCAGCATCGGCGACAATAGTAGGCCAATAAACACCTTGATGGAGGATCTTCCCCGCGAGTGCTTGAGGAGCTAGGTGGATACCACATAGGCCTTCATGGATATCCTAGAGCATCTGCTGTCCTTCGGAGTGAGAGATACACCGAAGAAGTGGGGAACAAACACCTGACTTGTACAGAACTCCATCGATGACCCTGTAACGCCTCGCTCGGAGCTGAAGATGCAAAAGCTCGGTACCGGGCCAAAGTTCTGCCTCGCCCTTGAGCAGCTGTAGGATCGGGTCCTGCCAATCATCGGCGGTTGTACAGAGGACTTGGGCTGGTTCCGAGGATACCGGGATGTCTTCCGGGACCCGTCTCGTGGTATCCTCTCATCGGGATGCAGATGGCTTGACTAACTCTTTGAAGAAAACCTCGGGAGGAAGCGCTTGACCTCCGGCAGCCGCCTTAGCAAGGATGTCGGCCTGGTAGTTTTCACTCCATGGAATGCTTCGTACAGAAATTCCTTTGAAAGTTGCCTCATCTTTCCTGACAGCTTCGAGATACGTGACGAGATCGGGGTGTCGAGCTTGAAAACTCTTATCAACATGCCCGGCCACGACCTGAGAATCGGTTTTGATGACCACTCTGGCAGCCCCCAGTGCATGCGCTTTGCGGAGACCTAGTAATACTCCCTCATACTCAGCGATGTTGTTTGTAGCCTTAAAATTCAACCGGGCGGAGTATAATGCTTGCTGGTCCTGAAGGAGAGATACGGACTGCCCCTACGCCCACCCCGGAGGCTTGGTACGCGTCGTCGGAGTAAACAGTCCACACTCCTTCACCGGCTTCGTCAGGGACATGACTTGCCGCCGGCGTACATTCGGCAACAAAATCCACGAGGATTTGAGACTTGACGGCGGTCCGGGCCACGAAGGTGATGTCGAACGAAGCCAGTTCCACTGCCCACTTTCTGATCCGACCGGTAGCATCCTTGTTTCGGAACATGTCTCTAAGAGGGTATGCGGTTGGAATGATTATACCATGGGCCAGAAAATAGTGTCGTAGCTTCTGGGAGGCCATGACGAGGGCGTAGGACACTTTTTCAAGTTTGGTGTACCGAGATTTTTGCTCCGGAGAGGGCTTCGGATACAAAGTACACCGGGCGCTGGATCAACTTCCCATCAGCTTCTTCTTCCTAGATTAAAGCGGCGCTCACCGGACAACCGGTGGCGGCAAGGTAAACGAAGAGGGTCTCGCCGCTCCAGGGTGTAGCGAGGGTAATGAGATTGACGAGGTACTCCTTGATGTCGTTGAAGCAGCGCTGACATTCGGGAATCCATGTGAAGTCCTTGGAACCTCGCAATGCCTTGAATATGGGCAGGCTTCTCTCGGCTGACATGGCCAGGAAGCGGCTGAGAGCTGCAAGGCGCCCAGCTAGCTTCTAAGCCTGCTTCAAGTTCTAGGGAGGGGCCATATTTTGGAGTGCACTGACTTGAGTAGGGCTAGCTTCGATGCCTCGACTGGAAACCAGATAGCCTAGCAACTTCCCATCCTGAGCTCCGAACACGCACTTCTCCGGATTGAGGCGGATCCCGCAGCACCGGAGGCTGTCAAATGTCTCTGCTATATCTAAGATATGGTGGTTCTTATCTGCACTTTTGATTACAATGTCGTCCATGTATGCTTCGATATTGTGGCCGAGTTGGTGGCCTAGGGCTTTGGCGATCAATCTCGAGAAGGTGGCCCCAGCATTCCGGAGGTCGAACGGCATTCGCACATAGCAGAATACTCCGAAGGGGGTAATGAAACTTGTCTTGGCTTGATCCTCCTGCTTTAGCCAAATCTGATGGTACCCAAAGTATGCGTCAAGGAAGCTGAGGAGCTCAGAACCCACCATGGAGTCAACCAACTATTCGATGCGAGGCATGGGGTAGGGGTCACGGGGGCAAGCTTTATTCAAAGATGTGAAATCGATACACATGCGCCATTTGCCATATGTTTTCTTCTGGACGAACACAGGGTTTGACAACAACTCCATATGACTGATTTCGCGAATGACTCTGGCCCTGAGCAGCTTATCGACTTCGGCCTTGGCAAGGTTGGTGTTTATAGCAAAAATGGCATTAGTGGTCAAACTAGGCAAATATTGAAAAATAGTATTTTTGACCAAAAATATGTCAAACCTGGCAAAGGCCGGTCTAACTGGCTATGGTATGCCGGTCTAACCGACCAGGTTCGTTCAGACCAGACCCATGGGCTCGATTAGACCGGCTAGGGTCCAAATTATGGATCCGAGTAGGATTCGAGGTATTTTCACCCAAAACTTATCTCTACAGGGTTTTGGACGCATCTAACTCTATCTCTAGCGAGGGATAACTAGCCCACCCCCCTATAAATTCTAGGGGCAAGGCCGATTCAAGGGCTCTCTCTGTCCAATCCACAAATCCAAAGCCCTAGCTTTGAATCACATTTATTTTTCTTTACTTTCCGCATCTTCGTGGGTTTGCTTGAAAGCCCTCCGTCTGCCGCGTCCGTAATCACGGTAACCCTTGCTGGTTCGCTTGTGAACCTCCCGTTAATCCATGTAACGGATTGCTATCCTTTTTATCAGTTTTTATCGCCCTACTCGGTAATTCGTCCCTCCGGCCGAATTGTGTTTGATCTCTTATTGTTTTTTCAGATCAATTGCCTTTCTAAACATTTCTACAAAGTTTGGAGGCGATTGAAGATTATTTGCTAAGGTTACCGAGGTTTAGCAGATCGAATTTGTTACTTCAGTCTGACTGGCATTGAGATACCGGTCTAACCGGAGCCCTTCGTCAGGCTGTTGTCGGCAACGGCCGGTCAGACCGAAGGTGCCCCGTCGGTCGAACTAGGATACTTCGCACTCCACCGAAGCCCTTCACCGAAGTCCTTCGCCGGAGCCCGCGCACTCTGAAACCTACCTCGTTGGTCCGACCAGAGCCCTCCGCACAGTGCCGGAGTTTACTTCGTAGCCAACCTTTGGGATTTCGCCCGGAGCCAGTTCGCAACCTCCGGTCCGACTGATGTTATACCTCCAGTCTGACCGGGCTTGAGGCCGAAGGTGTCCCAGGGACCCTTTGGACCAGACTCCACTGTAACTCCGAATCAGCCTCCAAATTGGCTGATTCCAGGTATTTTGGTCGTTTTGTTACTATTCACATTATTACTAATACTTTTCGGACAATTGGATTAAAATATTAATTATTCATCTGATTGCCTAGTGACTCCAAATCCCTTTTCACTATCCAGGGTAGTCGGAACGCGACGTCAGTATCGTTGCGATACTTTTGGACATCGAACCGGCCCAAGTGCGGGGGCGCATTTCTGCGTCAACACACTTTCTGGCGACTCCGCTGGGGACAATGCCAACCATGACTACTACCTCTACATCGGCGGCGGGTGCATCTACTACATATACTTCCACTACATCGCCGATGAACATTGTGGGGAGCATGGACATCGACGACCACAACATTATGACAGCCACCATGGTGGACATATCTGAGGAAGACCGAGCAAAGATTGAAGCAAAAAATAAGGAACTCGTAGAACTGATTCTTAGAGATTGCATAAAGACATGCTCGGGATTCGTCATGCACGACAACCTCAACTTGACCCAGGTACGCCCGTCATCATCCCCTTTCTCTGCCTCACGAGTTGACCATAGAATAGCTACGTCTGTTGACCAGGCGGTTAGCGCCTCGCTAGCCAATAAACTAGAACCCGTATTTGTCTCGCAAGTGGCGGCAGTGTTTAGAAGATTCGGTTTTACTGAGGGCGATTCACCAGCATCAATCACTAGTATTCTGCCAGCACAACATATTTATAGCAGAAACCGACGGCAATACTGGAAAAACCATCATGTTTCCGGTTACTTCATCCACAGCCGAAACACATAACTACGCTTATGGCCAGGCAAACCCAGCTTATCAAGTACCACCGCCGCCTGCGCCCATACCTGCTCTACTGCCACCGCTCGCACTGCACACTCCCACACCACAGCATAGGCCAGAGCATGTCGATATACCGCCACGCATCCCACCACCACATGAAAGACGCGCGCAAGCATTAGATCACGACAACATCAAGGAGCGTATTCGCGCGCTATTTAGGGAATGCACTGACTTTGCACCTCGGGATAGAGCTAGGGTTTATCGAAAACCATATCCCGACCACTTTGATGCCATTCCGTACCCTCACGGTTATAGAGTCTCAGATTTCACGAAATTTGATGGCGAGGGTAGTAAATCCACATTAGAACACATTAGCCAATTTCTAGCACAATGTGGCGAATCTAGTGGATCATATGCATTAAAACTCAGGTTATTTTCCCTATCGTTGTCCGGCACCGCATTCACTTGGTTTTCGGCACTTCCACTGAACTCCATGCAGACATGGGCTCAACTAGAGCAGAAGTTTCATGATTATTTCTACACAGGTGAGACCGAGCTTAGGCTATCACACCTCACTGGTGATTAAGCAAAAATCTAGCGAAAGTGTTTCTGAGTACGTTAAATGCTTCAAAGACACCAGGAATAAATGTTTTAGCCTAAACGTATCGGAAAGAGACCTAGCAGATCTAGCATTCAATGGCCTACGGGCAGAAATTAAGGAGCGTATGGATAATCAAAACCTCTTGGACGTTAGCCATGTATTGCAACAGGCTCTGGTCTAGGAAGGCCGAGCCAAAGATAGAAAATTCGTTAAAACTTTTAATAAACCAAGAGCTGAGATCCACACCATGGAGCACTCTGACGAGGGAGAATCCGAAGAGGAAGAGGATCCGGCCGATATGTACACGGTCGAATGGACTTGGAGCATGAAGTCCAAACCCATCACCTGCTCCGAATTGCGGCCGTCTCCCTCTAAGAGTCGGCCTAATGAAATTAGATATTCATTCAACGTAACTAAATGTGATAAGATATTTGACTTCCTATTAAAAAATCAACTTCTACGACTACCAAAAGGGCAAGTCATGCCATCCGCCGATGAATTAAAAAAGCGTCCCTACTGCAAGTGGCACGATTCGCATTCTCACTACACTAATGATTGCAATGTTTTTTGTCGGCAGGTACAATCATCCATAGAGGAAGGACGATTGAAAATAGAAGCAAATCCAAAGATGAAATTAGACAGAGACCCTTTTCCCATGAACAATGTTGAGCTAGAAGCGAAGAAGGTGTTGATTCGGCCAGAGCAGGCCGAGTCGACTAAGGGGAAAGCAATCGTCATAGGAGACACTCGCACACGCACATTTGTACCAAAGAATCCGGAGGTTGGGGTGTGGAAAGAAAATATTAAATCATCATCTTTGGCCAAACATCGCAGAAGGCCGGAGGTGACTTACAAGATGCTTTTGGACAAGCACCAGCGAAGGTCCGAAAGAAGAGGTATTCACCCACGGGCTCCGGGTCGGTCGAAGCCCTCTAGGAGGGAGAATCTCATGAGTGTTGAGTTCGGACCTCAAGGTCCGAACACCCCTTCGGAGTGGGTACAGCCTCCGGTAGGGTTCGGACGTCAGTGGCTAAACCCCCCTCCGGGTTGGTCCCAACCTCCGGTAGGGTTCGGACCTCATTGGCCGAACCCTCCCCTGGCTTGGCCCCTGTTTCCGGGAAGCTTCGAGCCTCAGTGGCCGAACCCACCTCCTCCGGAGGGTTTCTAGCCTCCGGGTGGACCCGGGCCTCAGTGGCCGAACCCACCTCCTCTAAGCGGGTTGTAGCCTCCGGATGGACTCGGCCTCTAGTGGCCGGGCCCGCCTCCGCCATGGGCTAATTTACCTCTGACTTGGCAAGACCCTTCGCTGGTCTGGTCTGAGGTACCATCGACGTGGTCGGGCTCCCAACTAGCCAACAGGTTCGGCACTCAATGGGCAACGCTGCTAGAGCCTCCGATGCCACCGCCATACTGCTGGACGTTGACTCCGGCTTGGCCTCTGCCACTGGAGAACTTTGTGCAATGTCCGGCTACTTACATTCCTTCTAGTGTCTCCGAGTGGCAAGTTCGGGGGCTAGCGTAGCGTAACAATATTGTTCACCGCCTGTCCATAGTGCCTCAGAACCAGGCTCCGCGAGATGTTGCTGGAAGGGATGAATGTGGAGATGACTCGAAGGTTATAGTCATCAGGGTTGGATCCCAGGAGGTCCCAATCTCGAAGGATGCCCCAATGGGACTGCACGAACACTCGGCCGAAGCTCGGTCTGACCAGCCTACTGTGGCTGGTCCGACTAGCCTTAAGACGGTTTTCAGCATAGACTGGTCTGACCAGCCCGCTACGGCCGGTCCGACCGACCAGGAGCAGGAGACCTCTCATGGAAAACGCAAGATATTTGAGGTTGATACAAGCAAGTCCGCTTCGGCCAAAAATGTTAGAAGCAAGACCGTGGCACCCAGCACCCATCCTCAGCCATCGTGGGCACCCTCGGGGATGTACAAGTCACAAAAGAGGATGTTGTAGTGCTTGTGGGCATAGGAGATATGAGAAGAGAAGGTCGATGAGGCACGGGACGCACTTTTTGAGGAAATCCGTCCTCGACCCACCGTAAAGAAAGTCTGGAGACCCAGGCCGGTCATAGTCGATGACTCAGCCCCCGTTGTTAGCTCCGATGAAGATGATTTGCTCGACGACGACTACACTCCCATCTCCAAGGGGCCTGCTCCTTAGGCGATGGACGTCAGCGTCGTCATGTTGCCTTTCGAGTTCGCTCCACTGCAGGAGGAGGCCGGGGTCACTCAGCTAGACCTCGGCCCGCGGGACGCCGTATTCGAGAAGCTCGGAGACATGAACCGTCACCTAAGACCCCTCTACATAAGGGGGCACATCGACGGGAAGCCTATCTCAAGGATGCTTGTCGATGGCGGCGCCACCATGAACCTAATGTCGTACTCCCTTCTAAGGAAGCTCGAAAAAGATGACAATGACCTAAAGAAGACCAACGTCACCCTCAACAGCTTCAACGGCGACACAACAGAAGCTAAGGGGTACTGTCCCTAGAACTGACGGTGGGAAACAAGACGCTACCCACCACGTTCTTCGTCATCGACGTACAAGGCAAGTATAATGTATTGCTTGGGTGTGACTGGATCCACGCAAATCAGTGTGTGCCATCCACCTTGCACAAGCACCTAATACAATGGGATGGCGACGAAGTCGAGATAGTGTACGCCGATACATCGACTCATGTTAGTTTGGCCAATGCGTCCGGCGACGCCGCCCATGATGAGATAGAATGCTTGTTGGGACGGGACCTCTCAGATTACGACTTTGTTAGTGTATCAGAGGGGAGGTTCGTTCCTATTTCCGTGAAGCCGGCCGGTGTGGCTTGGTTGTTTCTAAGATAGGAGAATGTTTAGCGCAAATCTTGATTGGCTAAAATATTGTGTGGAGCAATATCGGTCTTCTCAAGATGGTATCACCGAATCCATTGAAGATTTTAGCGAGGTAGAAAAAATAGGTCAAGGCTTCTCATCGGCCGACCCTTTGGAACAAGTAGACATAGGAGATGGTAGTGTTTCGAGGCCGACGTTTGTAAATCAGAATCTGAATAATGATGTAAAGGCTGAAGTAATAAAATTGCTTCGATCGTATGTTGATTGCTTCACATGGGATTACAGCAAGATGCCAGGGATAAGCCCAGAGCTTGTTGAGCATCGGCTCCCCATCAAACCCGGGTTTAGGCCTTATAAATAGCCATCACGCCTCTTCAATTCGGCCATCTATGACCGAGTCAAAGAGGAGGTTGAACGTCTATTAGTAGCAGGTTTTATTAGGCCATGCAGGTATGCGGAATGGGTCGCTAACATCGTGCATGTCGAGAAGAAAGAGAGTGGCAAGATCCGCATCTGCGTCAACTTCAGGGATTTGAACAAGGCTACTCCGAAAGACGAATATCCCATGCCGATAGCCGACATGTTGATCAACAATGCCTCGGGACATAAGGTACTATATTTTCTTGACGGCAACACTGGTTATAATCAAATCTTTATGGTCGAAGAAGACGTTTTTAGAACAGCTTTTCGCTGTCTGGGTTTTGTCGGCTTGTTTGAGTGGGTAGTAATGATGTTTGGTTTAAAGAATGATGGCGCCACATACCAACGTGCCATGAACTTAATCTTTCATGACTTGCTAGGGGTTATGTTAGAAGTTTATATAGATGATTTTGTGGTTAAATTGGACGCTATGGAAAACCACCTCACCGATTTGAGAGTTGCTTACGAAAGAATGTGTCAGTATGGCTTAAAAATGAACCCGCTCAAGTGTGCTTTTGGTGTGTCGGCGGGTAAGTTCTTGGGATTCATGATTCACGAAAGAGGCATTGAAATTGATCCTAAGAGGCTTGAGAAAATTAGAGGATGCGTAGCGCTGACATGTAAGAAAGATGTGCAGAAACTGTAGGAATATTGAACATTTGGACTTGGAAAATTTATGGGATAAACTAGAGGCCAAAACATAATTTCAGAATTTTTTACTAATTTTTATCAACAGTGATTCAACCCTTAAACAAATAAATGAATTACTGGAATTATTTTAAATCAGAAAACAATTTAGAATCCTAACGGGCCGCCAACCTCCAAAGTGCCCCGAGCCCGGCCCAGTCCGACCGCCAGCCTCTGACGTGTGGGACCCGCCTATCGGCGCACTCCCCCGCCTCTCTCTCCCCTCCCACGCCCCGCTTGGCCCCACCCGTCAGCCTCCGCCGCGACCCCTTTCTCCCTCTAGCAGCCGTGGCCCGCCTGTCGGCCCTTCCTTTTTCGTTCGCCCGCTGACAGGTGGGGGCCACCTGTGGGATCCGTCTTCCCCGATGGAATTCCCCCCCTTTCCTTTCTGGCGAAATCCCCTTCCGGATCCCGCCGCCGGCCGCCCTGATCCGGCCAGATCTGCCCTGGGATCCCTTCCCCCGCCCACCGCGACCCCCTTCCATCCTTAGTTCACGCGTAATTGGGTATATGGAAGCTTATCCGAGGAGAAATGGGAACCTCGCCGGAGATGGAAAGGAACCTTCGGGTTTCCTCGGTTTAACCTTCCATCCTCGCCGCGGGTGACCCTATAAATACACCTGAGGTCGCCGCTCACTGCCCACAACGCCTAAGTTTTAGCCTAAGCCCTCCAGAGCACCACTGCCATCTTTTCAGGTTTTACCCTCTGCTCCACCTCCAGCCGCCGCTCGCCGTCGACTCCATCCTTCCCCGCCCTAGCCACCGCCACCGTCGGGGCCGCCGGTGTCCGCCTGTCCTCGGCCGCCCCTCGGTTGGCTATGGAACCCGCCGGATCGCCGTCGCCGTCGAGCTCCCAAAGACCTCCTTCATCTACCCCTCGCCGCCGGTCGTAGTCCGTCGCCCTTCGTCGCCACCGAAGGTATAACCAAGACCGCCATGATTCCCTCTATCCATTTTCGTCGAGAGCTAGGACTATAGGCGCTCGCCGCCGCCGTCGCCACCGCGCCCGAGCCCCGCCGTCGCCGGAGACGAAGGGTAGTTACCCTCTCCGACGCGTGCCGTGCCGTACGGGTCCTCGGCCATTCGATCTGCGATGAACGGCTGAGATTAGAACCCCCTTTGACCTAATTTGGGGCATTCATTCAGTCAAAGCGGTATCGAGGCCTCTCGGCCATCGATCGCCACTTAACCCGCCCGCTCGATCTGGTGCGTCCACGTCATACCGGTTCGCGAGATCTAATCGTGGTCGTCCATTGCAACTTAACCCTCCCGCCTCGCATCTGGGCCTTGGATCTTGATCGAACGGCTCAGAACGATCGGTTCCACGCGCACAGTACAGCGGTCCACCGTGAGCCTGGCTCACCGTGGACTAAATCCTATTTTCTGTTTAAATAAAATTCCAGAAAATTGTTTAAACTTTGAAAAATCATAACTTGCTCATTTTAACTCCAAATTTCACCATTCAAATTTTATTAAATTCAGCATTTTATTCTCTACACATTAATGCCATAAAAACAGCATGTTACTTTAGCACAAAATAATCTTATGGATTAAATGAATAAAAACCCCTTAGGATTAAAATTATTAATTCATAAAATAAATTGGGAAAAGCCTTAAAAACTAATCTTTAATGTTTTTCACCAAACTTCAGAATAATAAAACTTTATTTCACATATTAATACCCATAAACTTGTATGTTTATTATTTGTGGAGTTTTATCTGTTTATTGAATATACTGTTTACTTTTTCTGTATCGAGAAGGCTACGAGTTTGTCGAGGAGCCGGAGTTTTATCCCGAGGTTCCTCCATCACCATTTGCTGAGCAAGGCAAGTCATCGAACCCTCCTATGGAAATAGTTGATCATCATTGAGCCCAGTTTTTCATAACTATCGCTATAACTCATAGGATAATATTGCATTAGTCAAACATCAAGCCCTACACTTATATTTATTAGATCCCCGTCCTTGTGTGCAAACCCAAGCCATGCTTATTGAGCCTTAACTCCTTATCACTCTACAAATATTATATTAGCTAGTGCCTAATGTACCGGCACAACTGCTATAGGATAAAAAGAATGAGTCGTAGATAGATGGATTCTGTTTACTAATTTCCCCGTTATTCTTGTCTCTGGACTCTGTTGGAGTTGGCTATGTTATAAGTATGGTGGGTTCTGGGTGCAAGCTCGGGAACTGGTTGGTCACACCCGGGGCACTATAAGGACCGGTCTGCGGGATCTGTTGCAAAGCACTTCCGTACCAACCACAAGTCTAATGGGTAAGTCCTAACTGAAAGTATGGAACAATCTGACTAGATGCACCATAGTGGAGGGGACAAGGGGCAACCTGCGGGTGACTTGTATCGACGTGGCTCAAGGGGGGTATGGTGAGGCTCGACGCGTCGAGACACGATACGAAACCCATAAGAGGGTGCTGTCGGGTCGAGGAGGACCATATGGAAGGTTTTGGCACGAGTTCCCGTGGAATGGGTCATCTCATTAAACTTTGGTGTAAGTGGTGAGTGCGTGCCTTGTGGGTACAGTGGTACACCTCTGATCAGAGTATTTAATCTTTTCGAAAAGCCGAGCCCACGGTCAAGGGCGGGTTGTGTGACTACTCGCAGTTAGTATACAATTGTTTGAATGGTTGAGTTATTCATGGCATGTAAGGACTGTTGAGCGAGGTGGGGCTGACTGTACCCCTCGAGTTAGAAGATGATGATGCATACGCATGTTTACGTTTCAGTACTCATAAATTGTTCACATTTAATTGCTTTACTAATTATGCTCTTCCGCAAAAATTAGCCACTATCTCCCTTGTTATTACCTTGCATTATATTTGCATTCGGTGGCTTGCTGAGTATGTTTGTACTCACTCCTGTTGACTTACACCACCAGAGTCCATCTACTACGAGGAGGATGAAGGTCTGGAGTAGCGACCCAGTCAAGGCGAGACAGGAAGGAGGCGTTCATCTAGGACCCTTTTGTTTTATTAGTTTCTCTTCACCTTTATTCACTTTTGTATTAATACGGTCTACGAACCGTGAATGATTGCTCGTATTTGTACGAGGTTGCATGATGAATGTCTTGGTTTATTGATTTTCTATGGAATTTCAATAAAGGTCCTAATTTACCTAATCGGGGCGTGACAGAAACTGCTAGGCAAGGTTAATTATTTGCGACGCTTTATAACTAACTTGTCTGGCAAAATTGATGCTTTCGTCCCAATACTCCGGCTAGAAAATGAAGCCGAGTTCACTTGGGGGGCAAGCCAACAACACGCGTTTGATAAAATCAAAGAGTGCTTATCGACGCAGCTAGTGGTAAGGGCGCTGTTGGCGTAAAATATTACGCTAATAGGTTCTCTTAGATTAAGAACTCACAAACAGTGGATTTATGTTGAGAACTAACTCAAGCCTCCGAATTGGATAATAGCTTAAGTAGTCTGAAATTGTGTATTGAAAAGCTGAGTATTTGATGCCTATTACAAGGTAAGAAAGAGGGTATTTATAGGCAAAAAGTCTAAGGAAAAGACCTATTTACCCCTCAATTACAACTGACATAGTGGAAACTATTCGGTACCCCGAACAGGGTTAGAATGGTAAAATCTATCCGGAGTAGGAAGATAAGGCAAACATCTTATCAGACTTGCTGTTTTCCAACGAAGCTTCATAGCATGCGGAGGGTACCTTCGAATTGCAAACCGAAGCACCTTTTGGCTTAGAGACTTCACCACCTTCGAGCATAAGCACGAGTTCGAAGCCGATAAGTTATCTTTGACTGTCAATCTCTAAAGTCCTGAGGGTGAAGTATTTTCACCCAACAGTAGCCCCTCGAATACGCTTCTCCGATTTTAATGTGTATAGTAGGAAAGTAGTATACGCAAGGAATATTTTCATATTCAGAGACTTAGAGAAATTTGAAGGTGTTACAGCTATTCGAAGGGTATTTGACCCCGAAGTATCCTTGATGACAGCCTCGAACCAGGACTGTTGTGTGAACACTTCGTGAGAAAGAGAACCATTGCGGAGGTAAAACGTCGTGAAGAGCCGTTAATTTAGAGCCATTACTCTTCAAGTAGCTGTTATGCTCCCAAAAATGTAATGGTCGAAATTTTACCGTGGACTCACACCATTTTGCTTCCTGGGTCCACTCGCCAGCGACGGAAGTCGAACCTGCAATGTGAATGCAATCGAAGCGCAACAGCTAATGGGAGGCTATAAAGGGGGGATCAGAATCCGCCAAAAACCTTTACCGTGCCTAACACCCAAAACTTACTCTCTTCAACCTCCAGATCGCGCATCTTTCCGAGCGATTGAGCCATGGTGAGGACCAGCCACACCGTGCCGATAGCAGCAAGTACTTTGGCATAGAGGCAAGCTTGGGCGGCTTTGGCGGTAGCGGCAATGGTGGGGTCTCTAGGAGACTTTTGGCCCAAGAATCCTCGAGAGCTCCGCCCTCGATCCAAGAAGAAGATCCCCCAAATCTTCCTTATTGGCCAATCTACAAGCACCGCGAAGTCCATCGAAGAGGCAGTGGACGGGAAGCTAGGGCCCAGAATGAGGACTCGGGTCCCTGGAATAGAGTCGACCCCAAGGCCATGAAGCGGAGAAGTTGTAGTCTTCGAAGCATTCTTCGAAGCTGGTCTGGGGCTTCCTGCCATAAAATTTTTGTGAGAGGTATTAGAAATGTTTCATATTACCTTGCCTCAACTGTCCCCCAATGCCATCGCATGGCTGGCTATCTTCGAATGGGTGCTTCGAGCTGAAGGATGCGAAGGACGATCGGAGGTCTTCGCCGTCACCCACGAAGCTATCTGCCAGCCGAAGCCGCAAGATGGCCCTAGAGACACCAAATGCGGAAGGAGCATGCTCAGCACTTTCTGGCGAAGGCCATCAATGACCGATGGTACACCAACTGGATCCTCTGGTGGTTCTACGCCGAGGTCAGAGAAGATTCCTCCTTCGCAGGACCTCTTCAAGAAATCTGGTTTCGGAAGGAGGCAGAAGTCACCCCGAACCCAAGCCTGCTCTCAACGCGGCTGGGGTTACTTACTTCGATAGCTAGCCGCATGAGCATGCGGGAACTGGCCGAAGAGTTTAATGTGCTCTTAATTCCACCTCTTGGAGCCGACTGGCCGATAGCATTCCAAAACGCTTCGGAGGGTGAGCTTCGAAGTCTAGGTAAGCCTTCAATTCTCCTGCAATAATATGTTAGAAGAGAAATAACATACTTATAATATGCTACCTTTTCTTCAGCGGCTCCTCTGGTGATAGCTCCGGAGCAGATAACGAGAGCCACCGAACGGGTGCTCGGAGCCCCTACGGTGGCTGAAAGACTGAAGAGAATAGAGCTCGTGGGAAGCTGGGAACACTCCAACAGAGTGTGGAGGGCCCTCAGAATGGTGCCTCCACCTCTGCCAGACTTCATCCCGGCCGGAGCGGCCCCTCGGAAAAGGAAAGCCATAACCAAGCCCTCGAAGAAAGCCGACAAGACCCCAATAAAGAAAGGGAAAAAAGTAGTCAAACCTCCTCCTCAGCTGGCTCTGGCATCTTCTGCTTCATCCCTGGGCATTCAGAGCTCATCCTCGGAGGACTCTGGGAACAAAGGCTCCGAAAGCAAGGGCTCCAATGTCCAAATGGGAAAAGCCCTTGAAAACTATCTTCTCGATGATAGCGAAGATGAAGCGGTGGACACAACCGGAGCTCCTGCTCAAGAGACTGCGGAGGCGGATACAGCGCGCACTCCTGCGCCCGTCGTTGTGAGTTCAGAGTTGGAAACCGTTATCCCCAACTCACCCGTGGCGGGGGTGATAACAACGGAGGTCGAGCCGCCTGCAGCAACTACACCGGAGAGGACTTCGGGGGATGACCTCGACGAATACCTCCGGTTGGATGAAGTCTTGGAGGACCCTACAATTTTACCTCAAGGCGCCACCAAAGGTAGACTTCGAAGCTTTTGCCTTTATCATTTCCTGTAATAGTTATTACCCGTAAATATTCATCAAGTACATTAATGGTGTAGGTGCGTCGAAGGGTAGCGCAGCTCTAACCATAGATGAAGCTCCAGCTTCTCCCGAGGTTGCAGCTCCAATGGACACAGCGGCTCTGACAACTGGAGCCATCTTCGTCGAAGCGGTTCCGGCCGAGGGGACACCGGTCGCTCCTCCGGCCTTCGTGCCAAGAAGGGGAAAAAGCATGACGAGTCTTGGACTCCCTCCAGCCCCGATGGCGATGCCTTCTTCCAACGACCCCTTGTTGAGTAACTCGGAGGAGGAGGCAACCACAGATGACCGTCAGGCCTTGTCCTGGCTCCCTTTGTTGGCTCCATTCTTGGAGCAACGAACGGGCCTCCGGGTGCTTCTGGAGCCCTTGGTGGAGAAAGGACAAGAAGTCGTAAACTCCGACTTGGTCTCCGTCTTGAGCGAGGCCAAAGCCCTGGAGCTTAATATAGCCCTCGAAAGGGCTGCCCTTCAGGTATACAAAGTACCACAAGTGCCTTTAATTAACAAATGGAACTACTTAGTACTTACTTGCTCTTTTTTGCAGCAATTTGTCCTTGCTAGAGTGGCAGCGACTTCCAACGAAGTCGAAACCAATCGGCTCAAGAGGAAGGTTACTACCCTCCAGTCTGCACTCAAAAGCTTCGAAGACAAAACACTTCGGCAGGAGGAAGAGCTCCTTGAGGAACAGAGGGCTAGGGCCACCACCGACGAAGCCCTCCAGATTGAACGGCAGAGCAGCAGTACACTCCGAACTTTGGCCCAAGAAGTCGAAGCTGAATGCATGGTGCTCCGAGCGGAGGTGGAGAAGCTCCGGCAAGCGGTAGCTACTTTGAGCGCTCAACTTGTAGAACTCCAAGGCTCGCTCAAACAGGCGATGGCTCAAAAGAGCACCTTGCTGTCCAAAATGGCTGAAGTATCTACTGCTGCTGTGGGGCTGGAGGCGGCAGAGACGAAGAATACTGAAATAGAGGAGCGTACCTTGGATGCCCTTCAGGGTACCTTGGAGTACTTTAGCACCATGTGCCCTTCGTCTTCTACTGCGGTGAGTGAGCCCCTCGACTGGAAGTTGAAGATGATTCAAGTGGCAACGAAGCTGATGATGGGCTCCGGTGTCCGGTACGGAGAGATCTCCGAACAAGTTGCTGGAATCGGAGTCCTCCGTCACCTCGAAGCTCTTGGGATTTCGGTCGCTACAGTTGGGGGTTCGACGCCCTCAGGCTTTGCCGACGAGGGCTTGTTGCGTCCTTCGCGGGATGTAGCCTCGGCTTGGGAAGCTTTCCGGTCAATCTGGAAAACAGACCACAAGGCTGCAGCCAAAACTTGGATCGACGAGGCCCGCCAACAAAAGCAAGCGCAAACAAGGCCTCCGCTTCCAACTTCGCCAGCTCCGACACCTCCTGCTCCGCTAACTGACCCGCAGGTCTAGTCCTATGGGGCGCTTGAATGTGTACAAGAAATCTTGTAAAGCCCTTTGCATTAATGAATGAAAAGTTTATAAACGAGGAGCTTGTTTGGATGTTTATTCTTTTAGGTTTTGCCATGTCCCTTGGAGCCTGACTTCGAAGTATTGGAATTTAACGAAGGGCTCCATTAGTAGTGGACAATCCTCGAAAGCTTAAGGCCTTACCGGTGCTCACGCTTCTTTGTTCCTCGCGGAGATCAAGGGGAGATAGCACCCGAAGTTCACCGTGAAGTCTTAGCTTATATCAAAGAAGAGGAAAAGGAAAAAACATCTTCATCCTCCGAGTACGTAGATTGGTCTGACTCGGAGTACCAGGCCAAAGACCCTGCAGAGGCTAGCTTCGAAAGGCTTCTGACTTGGGCTGAACTTCAAGAGGAGCAGAAAAAACTGCGATCTTCGAAGAAGAAGAGAAGCACTCAAACTAAGAAGACAGTCCCGACGGCTTCGAGCTCCGAAGGTCGAAGTAGCCTTAGAAGTAGTTCTAGGGGTCGGATGGGTCTCCGATTTTATCTAGGCTTAGACCAACATTTCTCTTGATGTAAAAGTATGATTATTCAATTAATATGAATTGCTTCGAAAGCATCTTGTTGTTCCTTACTCCCCTACCCCTCCTTGTGGGTGGGGGACCGTACGCGTTGCGATAGGGTCCATCAAACACAATGATTTGCACAACAATCTGATGCTTCGCAAAACACTCAGTAATCATACTTTAATTTTTCGTAGAGTTCTTTGAACTATACGTTCGTATTATGATGTTTATAAGTGTCGGAGCTGAATTTATACTTGTAAACTCCCATAGTAGTCGCTTAGGACTTTAAAAGTGTTTCATTGGCCGGAGCCTTGAAACCTTATTGCTTGGTCACCTTCGACTCTTTTACAGATGCTTCGAACCCAGAGGCCAGAAATCTATTCTTTTAAAGTCCTTAGACTCTTCTATGGATCCTAACAAGTCGGAGCCTGGAATCCGCAGGCTGGCCACCTTCAACTCCTTTACAAATGCTTCGAACCCGGAGGCCAGAAATCTGTTCTTTTAAAGTCCTTAGACTCTTCTACGGATCCTAACAAGATGGAGCCTGGAATCCGCAGCCTGGCCACCTTCGGCTCTTTTACAAATGCTTTGAACCCGAAGGCCGGAAATCTATTCTTTTAAAGTCCTTAGACTCTTCTACGGATCCTAATAAGCCGAAGCCTGGAATCCGCAGGCTGCCAACGGAGCCCTTGAACCAATGGTTCGAAGGCCGTTTTCCGGGTTCTTGGAAAGATGCTTGGCTCCGCAAGCATCTCCGTTCTCCTGATGCGTCCACCAGGAGTAAGGGATATTCGAAGAGCAAACAAGATTCGAACCTCCATTTTTATTTAGAAAGGAACTTTTACAATTGATTACAAGGAGCCCCTATGCATAATAACGCTTAAGGTGCTCCGCATGCCATGCATGCTTCAACTCTTCCCCTTCTAAATTAGCTAATTTAAACAAGTCGGGGTGCCTTGAGCGTAGGATAATATATGGTCCTTCCCATTTATTTCCTAGCTTCCCCAGAGCTATTACACTTCGCAAAACTAAATGACCTGGCTTAAGCTCGTTTAGCTTTATCTTCGGGTCATACCATGTTTTTGTTTGGTCTTGGTACTTCGTCAGATTGGCGACAGATCGAAGCCTTGTTTCTTTTGACAAGTCTAGCAAAGTGTTTCTCTCGTCTTCATCTCCAGGTTCTACTACGCGAAGGGATCCACCCTTGAGCTCCGTATGAGTCATGGCCTCATCTCCGAATAGCAGCCTAAATGGGGTGAAGCCTGTGGACCTGGCTTGAGTGGTCCGAATGGACCATAAAATCTTAGGGAGTTCTTCGGTCAACAGCCCCTTGGCCAACCCGACAATCCTTCAATTCAGACCAGAGAGAATATTCCCATTGGCTCGCTCGACGGATCCGTTGGATTGTGGATGGCGAACTGCTGTGAAGCATAACTTGATGCCCAGTTCTTCACAAAATTCTTTAAATGTTTTAGCTTCGAACTGGGTTCCATTATCCACAGTTAGCTCCCTTGGCACTCCGAACCTGCATATGATATTTTGGTAGAATAATTTTTGCACATTTCTTGAAGTGATAGCAGTTAGGGGTTCTGCTTCGACCCACTTAGAAAAATATTCAATTGTTGCCACTACAAACTTCAAGCTGCCTTTTGCCATTGGAAAAGGGCCAATGAGATCCATTCCCCATCGTGCCATTGGCCACACCGGGGCAATAACTTGAAGTGGTACTGGTGGACGGTGGCTCCATCTTCCCATCCACTGGCATCCTTGACAGGTTCGAACCAATTCCTCTGCATCTCTTACAATTGTCAGCCAGTAGAGCCCCTACCAAAGTGTCTTTCCTGCAAGAGCACAGGGGGGCTAGGTGGCTTCCACATATACCTTCGTGAATGTCCCGAAGTATATATTGGCCTTCGGGTTGTGAGATGCACCGGAGTAGGGGAGAACAAACTCCGTCTTTGTATAACATTCCATTGACAAGCTTATAATTTCGAGCCCTTGCTTGCAACCTTCAGAAATCCGGACCTTCTAACGAAACTGTGCTGCTTTGCAAGACATCCATTATCGGAGCCCGCCAATCTGTAGCTGGGATGCAAAGGACTTCTGCGGAGGGTAATTGATTTACTGTAGGCTTGACTAGTTCTTCATAGAAAGCACCCTCCGGGAGGTTCAATGCTCCGGCTATAGCCTTCGCTAGAATGTCTGCAAGTTGATTATCTGCTCGAGGGATACTTCAAATAGAAAATCCTTTGAATATTGCTTATGTCTTGCGGATTTCTTCCAAACACTTTGCCAGATGTGGGTTCCTTGCTTGAAAGCTTTTGTCAACATGCCCTGCGATGACTTGGGAATCTGTTTTAATTACTATCCTTGCTACTCCAAGTGCCTTTGCCTTTCGGAGGCCTAGCAGGATTCCTTCGTACTCTGCGATATTATTGGTGGTCTTAAAGTTGCGCCTCGCAGAATACATGGCCTTTTGCCCTGACGGCGATATTATTACAGCTCCAGCTCTGGCACCAGATGCCTGATAAGCTCCGTTAGAAAAAATTGTCCATAGACCTTCGGAGGGTTCTTCCGGAGCCCAAACTGCAGATGGAGTCCACTCTGCTATGAAGTCAGCTATGATCTGGGATTTGATAGCTATTCTTGCCGTGAAGGAAATTCCAAAGGGGGCTAGCTCGACAGCCCATTTTCCGATCCTACTCGTAGAATCTTTGCTCCGAAGCATATCACCAAGAGGATACGAGGTAAGAACGATTAGGTTATGTGCTAGAAAGTAATGCCTTAGCTTCCGCAAGGCCATTACTAAAGCATAAGCAAATTTCTCGAGCTCGGAGTATCTTGTCTTTGCTCCAGACAAAGCTTCTGAGACAAAATAAACTGGGTTTTGCACCAGCTTTCCCTTAAGCTCAACTTCTCTGACCAATACTGCACTTACTGCGGAGCCCGTTGCTGCAAGATAAAGAAGGAGATTTTCTTCCGGGAGGGGCATAGTAAGTGTCGACAGGCTTCCGAGGTACTCTTTGATATCATCGAAGCTCTTCTGGCACTCCGGCGTCCAGTTGAAACTTTCGGACCCCTTTAGAGCTTTGAAAATTGGAAGGCTTTGTTCGGCTGATCTGGCCAGGAATCTGCTGAGAGCTGCGAGCCATCCTGTTAGCTTCTAGACTTGCTTCAAATTTTCTGGTGGAGCCATTCTTTGCAATGCACTTATCTGCGTTGGGCTAGCTTCGATTCCCCTACTCGAAACTAAGTGCCCTAGCAGTTTTCCTGCTTGCGCCCTGAATATACATTTTTCAGGGTTGAGGCGGACTCCACATGCTCGGAGGCTCTCAAATGTTTCAGCTAAGTTTAGGCTATGATGGTGCTTTACAACACTCTTTATTACAATGTCATCCATATAGGCTTCGACATTTCGGCCTATTTGGTGACCTAGAGCCTTAGCTATCAAACGTGAGAATGTGGCTCTGGCATTCCGCAAGCCAAAAGGCATTCATACATAACAAAATATTCCGGATGAGGTTATGAAACTTGTCTTGGCTTCGTCCTCGCGCTTTAGCCAGACTTGATGATAACCGGAGTAAGCATCCAAGAAACTCAGTAATTCGGAGCCAGCCGTAGAATCCACCAGCTGGTCTATTCGGGCCATGCTTTATTTAATGATGTAAAATCAATGCACATGCGCCATTTGCCGGAGCCCTTTTTCCTGACAAAAACAGGGTTATCCAACCACTCCGTGTGGGCTACTTCCCTGATGATGCCAGCCCTTAATAATTTTTCCACTTCTATCTTGGCGAGGTATGCCCTCTCTGCAGACAACTTACGGAGCCCCTGGCGTACTGGCCTAGCCTTCGGGTTGACAAGCAGGCTATGCTCGATGATACTCCAGTCAACCCCAGTGATGTCTTCGTCAGTCCAGGCAAAGATGACCAAATTTTGCTTGACTACTTCTTCCAATGAGGCAACTATCTCCGGAGATAGCCCTTGTCGAACTGTATTGGGTATTCTTTGCCATCCTTCAGAATTATCTTTGTGACGACATCACCTTCCGGGATTGGCTTGACGGAAAGGCCCTTCGAGGAGTTCGAAGACTCTAGAACCTCCTCCGTGTGCTCTATCACACTGTGTACTTGCCGAGGGTCCAATGGATGGACGTGGCCATACTCCATTCTTTGGGCTACAGCTTGGTCTCCTGAAATAGTGAGAACTCCACCTTGCGTGGGCATCTTGAGACATAGATAGTTGTGATGTGCTATAGCCCCAAACTGGTTCAACATCCCCCGTCTGAAAATTGCGTTGTAGGCATATGGGGCGTCAACGACGTCGAAGATCACCTCTTCCACCTTGGCCAAGGGCCCCTCTCCGAAGGCAACCTCGAGGCCTATTTGGACGAGGGCATCGAGAGACAGACCTGTGAAACCTTGAAGTGGGCAGGTCGCCGGAAGTAAATGACTCCAAGGAATGGACATCTGATCGAAGGCCTGGACAAAAAGTATGTCTGCGGACCTCCCGCCGTCCACCAGGATCCTTCAAACTTCCACCCCAGCTATATCTGCTGAAATGACCAAGGGGTCAGCATGGGGGAACTTCACCCCCACAACATCATTGGCAGTAAAGGAAATAGGTACATGAGACCATTCGGGCATTCCCTCCGCGGAATTCGAGGTCCCTATGTGTCCTACTTCATGGACGTATTCTCGTCGCTGCCTTTTGGACGTGTTACCGAGGGTCCCCCCCTCCAGAGATGGGCAGGACCACTCGCTTGCCGTGGTCTTGGGGGTCTTCCTACTTCGGTGGTGGCATAATGTTGGCCACGGGTAGCTGCATGAGGGCTTCGGGGACACTGGCTCGAGCCACGATTTGCACAGGCTCCGACCGTGCCGCTGGAGGGGCTTGATCCGAAGTACCTCGCCATGTACTTCGTCCTAGGTATTCATCTCGAAGGGTTAATACCACCTTACAATCCTTCATGTCATGGCTTCTATTCTCGCCATGCACGCAGTAGAAAAAGCTCTGGCGCCTGCTAGCTATTCTTTCTTGGGGCTTCAGAGCTCTAGCCTTGAAGCCTTGCGCCTGCTGAAAGTTGGTAGGTGCCTTCGGAACGGAGGGTGCAATGTTCAACACCTTCGAGCAGAAGTGCTTCTTTCCCTGCCTGTGATCGTTGAAGCGATTGTCGTGAGGGGGTTGCGGAGAGGTTGAGGCTTCGGGCTCCGTCTTCACTTCCCGAAGGGCGCGTGCAAGTGTTGCGGCTCTTCAGAGGCAGCCTTCCTCCACCTTGGCATATTGTTCGAAGTATGCCATCAGTTGTGCCATGGATGACATTGGTTTCTGATGAAGCTTGCTGAGGAGATCTAGGTTCAACACCCCTTCGCGGGCGGCGTGGACTACCGAAGAGGTAGACAAGCCATTGATCTGCGATTTGGTGTGGGCGGAGCGCGTGAAGTATTACCGAAGCGTCTCCCCTGCTCACTGCTTCACCTGAAATAAACTCCCCGTTGACATTGGGGCTACAAACGTACCTTGGAAGTTGCTTACAAACTTCCTCTTCAACTGCTCCCAGGATTTGATCGATCCTGGCCTCAAAGACCAGAACCATCGGAGAGCCACACCTTCGAGAGCGGGGGGAAAACACTTCGCCATAGTGTTACGCACCTCTCCGCTTGCTTCTATCACCAGGGCATATGAGCGAGCGAATTCTCTGGGGTCAGACCCACCGGAATACTTGTGCAACTTCGAGGATTTGAACCTGGGATCGAAGGGCACCTTTTGCAAGTCCGAATGTAGCGGAGACTCGTCATCAAAGGATGCGTTCTCAGTCTCCTCCGGGACTTGGATGGCTTCGGGGAGGTTGCCAGCACCATCGTCTTGGGGCACTTCTAGAGCCTGGGTGGAAGCTTGAGAGCGGAGTCGATCAGTGGCATCTTGCCTCCAACTAGCCACTTCCTCCTGAAGTCGCGCTACTTGAGTGGCCTCGTCCTCAGGAAGGTCTTCGTCTCCTTCGGAGGGGAGCTTCGTGTCTCGGGAACTGGCGTAGTTGGTTTGGAGCACCGTAGGAGCATCTCGAGGGCCTCTGGGTGCTCGACATCCGGCAACGCCTTCGGGGGTTGTCGGGATAGCTGAAGGTCCTGCTCCGTTGATCCGAGGGGACCTTCGGGGAGGATTCGAGGCTAGGCTCCGCTTGGGAGGCATAGCTAATGAAGATGAGGTCCGAAGACCGAGGACTTCGATTGGTTTGGGAAGGCGATGAAAGGCCTTCGAACTACACTAAGAAGCCCCTTACCGAAGGGTGCGCGGAATCTTGAGACTTCGAAGCTCCCTCTGCAAGTGCCCTTCAAAGTACAGTCAGCAGTAGAGAACTAGCTTTTAGAACTAGGATCCCCACGGATGGTGCCAACTGTTGGCGTAAAAGATTACGCTAACAGGTTCTCAAAGATTAAGATCTCACAAACAGTGGATTTGTGTTGAGAACTAACTCAATCCTCCAAATTGGATAATAGCTTAAGTAGTCTGAAATTGTGTATTGAATAGCTGAGTATTCGATGCATATTACAGGGTAAGAAAGAGGGTATTTATAGGCAAAAAGTCTAAGGAAAAGACCTATTTACCCCTCAATTACAACCGACATAGTGGAAACTATTCGGTACCCCAAACAGGGTTAGAATGGTAAAATCTATCCGGAGTAGGAAGATAAGGCAAACATCTTATCAGACTTGTTGTTTTCCACCAAAGCTTCATAGCATGCGGAGGGTACCTTCGAATTGCAAACCGAAGCACCTTTTGGCTTAGAGACTTCACCACCTTCGAGCATAAGCACGAGCTTAGAAGCCGATAAGTTATCTTTGACTGTCAATCTCTAAAGTCCTGAGGGTGAAGTATTTTCCCCCAACAGGCGCCGAAGGTCGGGATTCCATTTCGGCTTTATAGTGCCGCAGAGGAGAGTGTGATTGGAGTCGTGTTGACTCAAGACATCGAAGGAAGAGAGCACATCATCACCTTCTTGAGTCATCGACTTCTAGATGCCGAGACAAGGTACGTGTTTGTGGAGCGTTTGTGTTTATCCCTCTATTATGCGTGTACCAAATTACGTCACTATCTTCTCCCTAGCACATGTATTGTCACTTGCCAAACGGATGTCATAAAATACATGTTGCAAAAGCCAATTCTAAGTGGTAGAATCAGCAAGTGGGCGTATGCGTTAATCGAATATGATTTGGCTTATGAACCGTTGAAAGCTATGAAAGGCCAAGTCGTTGCTAATTTTATAGTGGATCACCACGTAGATGTCAATTGGGGTGATAAAGTCGCTTTAATTGAAATGTTACCATGGAAACTTTACTTCGATGGTTCGGCTTGCGAAAATGGCCAAGGTGTTGGAGTGGTACTCGTATCACCAAGTGGTATGCGCTTTGAAACCTCGGCCCATTTGGAATTTCATTCAACTAATAATCAAGCCAAATACGAAGCCCTATTGCTATGTCTTGAGTTGTTAAACTCCATGGGTGTGAAATATGTTCATGCATATGGTGATTATTTATTAGTCGTGCAACAAGTAGCCAAGCTTGCTCAATGTTTTAACGGTTTGTTAAATAGCTACTTGGATAAGTGTTTAGACTTGATTTCTACCTTTAATGATTTTGAGATTACTCATGTGTCTAGAGAAGCCAACTCACTTGCAAATGACTTGGCTCAACAAGCATCAGGCTATCAAATTAGGAGGGGCAAATTCTGCACACGGGAAAGGCCGATGTTTGAAGATGATGTAGCACCCGAGGGTACTACTATCGGTTTGACTGGCTTTGTAAGCACGGTCCGACCGCCCTTGCGTACCCAATCTGACTGACCATGTCAGGATGGTCAGACCGAATTGTGCCAGACAACCGGCAATAGTCGGTTGAATCGGGCCAACATGGCCGGTCCGACCGACTATTGTCAGGAAGGTTTAGTGCTCGGGGGCAGGTCCAAATGATAAATCTTGAGGCCAGTTCTAGTGGGAATTTGGCCATTGCTCCTTTGGTTAGTGAGGACGATTGGAGGGTCCCAATCGTCCAATATTTGAGAAATCCAAGCCAAAATGTTGATTAGAAGGTTCGGTGACAGGATTTCAAATTTTTTTTGCTCGACGATGTGTTGTATCGCCGAACTATTGATGGAGTGCTTTTGAAGTGTTTGGACCCCGATCAAGCTAGAGTTGCTGCAGGTGAAGTACATGAATGGCTTTGCGGTACTCATCAGTCGTCCCCAAAAGATGAGTTGGATGCTCAAAAGGGTAGGTTTTTATTGGCCGACTATAACTGAAGACTGTTTTAGATACTATAGAGGATGTGAAGCTTGTCAAAAGTTTGGAAATATTCAGCTAGCGCCCGCATCAGTGCTTAATCCTATTATCAAACCATGGCCGTTCCAAGGTTGGATTTTAGACTTCATCGGCCAAATTCATCCTCCATCTTTGAAAGGGCACCGGTTCGTGTTGATGGCAACAGATTACTTCACCAAATGGACCGAGGCTGTGCCGCTCAAGAACATGACTCACAATGAGGTAATTGATTTCATCTTGAAACACATTATACACAGATTCGTCATTCCCCAAACCCTCACTATGGACCAAGGTATTTCATTTGTTGCTAAAGAGGTGAGGGACTTTGTCGAATACTATGCGGTCAGATCGGTAAACTCTTCCCCATATTATGCTCAGGCCAATGGTCAGTCGAGTCTAGTAACAAAACTATGATTAAATTAATCAAGAAAAAGATTGAGAGTTTCCAAAAAGGTGGCATGAGGTACTTTTCGAAGCTCTATGGGCTAGTAGAGTTGCAAAGCATGGTGCCACTAAAGTCAGTCCATATGAGTTAGTATATGGACAAGAATACATTCTACCGGTAGAGGTGGATCTTGGCTCACTTAGATTTCTTAAGCAAGATTGCTTATCGGTCGATGAATATGAGACACTTTTAAAAGATAATTTAGAAGAGGTGACCGATAAGAGGTTGAAGGCTCTAGAGGCAATAGAGAAAGATAAAAGAAGAGTAGCTAGGGCCTACAACAAGAAGGTCAAGGCAAAATCGTTTCAAATCGATGATTTGGTGTGGAAGACGATTTTGCCATTAGGCACTAGGAGTTCAAAATTCGGTAAATGGTCACCTAGTTGGGAAGGACCTTTTAAGGTAGTCGGAATCGCTCGAGGCAATGCATATGTCCTAGAATCTTTACAAGGAAAGCGATTTTGAAGGGCTTTGAATGGTAGATATTTGAAAAAGTACTTCCCAAGTGTGTGGCAAAACGCTTGAAGTGTTAAAAGGCTGATATTGCAAGTATCGCCCAAGGCCCGTCATGCTTTTAGCTCACTAAGTTTGCTAAAAGGCAGGGTGCATGTGTTTATATTAAAAAATTGCATTAATAGTCAAACTAGGAAAATACTGAAAAATAGTATTTTTGATCGAAAATATGTCAAACCTGGCAAAGGCTGGTCTGACCGGCTATGGTAGGCCGGTCAGACCGGACCCATGGGCTTGGTTAGACCGGCCAAGGTCCAGATTATGGATCCGAGTAGGATTCGAGGTATTTTCGCCTAAAACTTATCTCTGCAGGGTTTTGGACGTATCTAACTCTATCTCTAGCCAGGGATAACCAGCCCACCCCCCTATAAATACTAGGGGCAAGGCCGATTCAAGGGCTCTCTCTCTCTCCAATCCACAAATCCAAAGCCCTAGCTTTGAATCGCATTTATTTTTCTTTACTTTCCGCATCTTCGTGGGTTTGCTTGAAATCTCTCCATCTATCGTGTCCGTAATCATGGTAACCCTTGCTGGTTCGCTTGTGAACCTCCCGTTAATCCACATAACGGTTTTCTATCCTTTTTATCGATTTTTATCACCCTACTCAGTAATTTGGCCCTCCAGCCGAATTGTGTTTGATCTCTTATTGTTTTTTCAGATAAATTGCCTTTCTAAACATTTCTGCAAAGTTTGGAAGCGATTTAAGATTATTTGCTAAGGTTACTGAGGTTTAGCAGATCGGATCTGTTACTTCGGTCAGACCGGCGTTGAGATACCGGTTTGACTGGAGCCCTTCGTCAGGATGTTGTCGGTGACGGCCGGTCAGACCGAAGGTGCCCCGCCGGTCCAACCGGGATACTTCGCACTCCGCCAAAGCCCTTCACCGAAGTCCTTCGCCGGAGCCCGCGTACTCCGAAACCTACCTCGTCGGTCTGACTGGAGAGGCTTCGTCGGTCTAACCAGAGCCCTCCGCACCGTGTTGGAGTTTACTTCGCAGCCAACCTTTGGGATTTCGCCCGAAGCCACATTGCAACCTCTAGTCTGACCGAGGTTATACCTCCGGTCTGACTGGGCTTGAGGCCGAAGGTGTCCCAAGGACCCTTTGGACCAGACTCCACTGTAACTCCGAATTGGCCGATTCCATGTATTTTGGTCATTTTGTTACTGTTCACATTGTTACTAATAATTTTCGGCCAATTGGACTAAAATATTAATTATTCATCTGATTGCCTGGTGACTCCAAATCCCTTGTCACTATCCAGGGTAGTCGGAACGCGACGTCGGTATCGTTGCGATACTTTTGGACGTCGAACCGGCCCAAGTGCGGGGGCGCATTTCTGCGTCAACAGTCGGCTTGTTCGGAGGACAGCTTGCGGAGCCCCTGGCGCACCGGGCGGGCCTTTGGGTTGACTACCAGGGATTGCTCGATGATGGAGCGATCGATGCCTGGTATGTCTTCATCAGACCATGCGAAGATATCGAGATTGCTTCGAACAACTTCTTCGAGCTGCGCCAGTACTTCTGGCTCCAAGCTTCGTCTAAACTAGATGGGGTACTCCTTGCCATCCTAGACTAGGACCTTGTTGATGACCTCCCCCTCCGGGTGTGGCTTGGCGGCGGGGCCTTGGGGGGGCCATCGCAGAGCAGAGGGACGTTGTTGACGCCGAAGAGTTCGGTTGCTCTCAAACTGTCACGAACGCTGTGGACTTGTCTCGGTTCCAATGGTGTGGAGTGACCATACTCCACTCACCGAGCTGCGGCTTGATCGCCGAGGACAGACAACACACCTCACGACTAGCAAGATTATGGCAGCTTCCTCCATCAATGATCATCTTCGCTACCTTATCTTGCACTTTGGCTCTTGTCTGAAATAAATTATGTCGTTGGCCATTCTCAGCTTCCTTCATCTGAACACTCAATATTGGTGCCACCACAAGAGCAGCACCTTGCTCAAAATCACAGCCGGTATGTTCCTCTTCTTCATGGGCTTCTTCTTCTATATCTTCCTCTTCACTGGCTGATTCGTACTCTCCATTATCATGTACAATGATCACTCTATTATTTGGACACTCTCTAGCAACATGTCCATGACCTCCACACTTGAAACACTGAATCCCACTGCTCTTGGATGTAGAACCCACTGAAGTGGAGGTGGAAGCTGCTGGTTTGGAACTCGTGCTCGAGGCAGCAGAGTTCTTCCCACTAAAATTACTTTGAGCATTAGAACGTGAGCCTCCAAATGAACCTTTCGCAGCTGATGGTGCAGCAGTAAACCTGGAATTTAACTTGCTTCCTCCAGACATAGTCCTCGTACCAAAAGGCAAAGACTTACTGCTCTTGGTATCTTGCTGCAGTTGGCGTTCAGCTTTGGTGGCTTGATGTACCAAATCAATAAGACGACGGTACGACTGAAACTCAACAATGCTTTGAATATTTCGATGCAACCTAGCCATGAATCGTGCCATAGTTTGTTCTTCATCTTCATATACGTTGGCTCTAATCATAGCCTTCTCCATCTCTTTATAATACTCTTCAACAGAATAACTTCCTTGTTTCAAATTCTGCAGTTTATCAAAAAGATCACGCCGATAATGCTTCGGCACGAAACGTCTTCTCATTTCACGTTTCATCTCTGCCCATGTGGCAATAGGATGTTCTCCATCTTCTTCACGATCTTGGAGAAGTTGCTCCCACCAAATCAGAGCATACCCTTCAAACTCTAGAGATGCCATAGCCAACTTCTTCTCTTCTGTATAATTATGCAAGCGAAAGATCTTGTCGACCTTCAACTCCCAAATGAAATAAGCTTCAGGATCAGATCCTCCATCAAATTTTGGCATGGTAAATTTCAGTTTACCAAGCCTCTCTTCACGATGGCCTCCTCTACGATGTTGGCGATCATGATGGGAATGATTATCATCATTTTCAGATTCGGATTCTTCAGTGTCTTGATTTGTTCGATTCCAGCCCCTCCCTCTTCCATGTGCAGTACTTCGGTTCCTCCGTCCTCTTCTTCCTCCTCTTCCATCACTATCATCACCTTCTTCACCATGGGTGATTTCTCCATCATTAGGTGGACGACGTCCCCTAATTTCATTTAGTATGGTTTGAAAATCTTGGGCCAACCGATCTTTTCTCTCTTCTAGACTTTGCTGGAATTCATTAAATTGTGCCATGGTGACACAATCATTGATCTCAACGCCGTCACCCATCTTTCTATAAAATTAGTGACAACAAAGGAACAAGAGTATATGTGGAATAAAAATATATGTGGGATCTCTCAATCTCACTTCTCTTACCAACCGAGGCTCAGTGAAGTTCCTGCGGGTTACAGAGAAACAAAATGTGTGGTGGTACCGAGAGCGATGGTTAAGCGAATACAAGACCAGAGAGTACCGATTATGATGGCTTTTATGTGGAGCTTGGTGGGGATTATAAACAAGGAATGCAATCTGAATTCTAGTTGTTGTAAAGTTAAGTAACAATCCAAACTAGAGGTTCCCTGCTTAGTGCTGATCTCAAAATGCTAAAGATGTAAATGGATCACACACACGTGCAAAGAAAATCTCAGATTGATGCAAACAAGGAGTATGATTGGGATGCAAGTGTTGCAATCAAACCCAACCAAAATTTTGTACCAACAAAAGATAGCGATCTGGTTGCACAACTTGAAACACAAACTTTCAGCAACTGTGCTCTCAAACGAACTGATCTTTAAACTTTTCTTTCACAATTTTTTTAACTTTCCTTTTTTTGAACTTTTCTTTCTTTTACCCTTTTTTTATAGAACTGAACACAATGACCAGATATATAAGAGGCTCAAAGGACACACGACGGAAAATGATCAGCAACTAAAACAAAGACTCTAATGGACTGAAAATTAACTGAACTCACTAAAATAACAGATTGAAACAAAGGGCTAAACAATATATATGTATATTTTTTTGGCTTTTGGTGGATAGGACGAAACAAAATATATGTAGCTAAGGGTAAAGAATCCTACCGTGGAAACCGATCAGCTCTGATACCAGATGATGTGTCACGGGGTCCTGATCTTCACGACGTAGGATCGATCTTCAGATAACTAGCTATAGAATAGCCGGATAACTTGCTGCAAGCAGCGATAACTAGTGCAACCTGGCAAATAAAACTCGAAGCCAACCACCGTCTTTAACCGGCAACCTGAATCGAGGATTCGCCCAACCACACTCTCAAGAACCAACCAACACAGCCTACAATCAATCAAGGAGGACCTTGAAGGGAGTAGGAGCACCAATTAGGAGCGGATGAAGCCGCCGCTTCTGTAATCCCGCGAAGGAAATCACAAGAGCAAGGAGGGTAGAGATCTCTCTCTGAATTTGTTAGCACGCAGTTGAACAAGGGGTTCTATATTCAATAATCAAAAGTGCCGATTACAATGGTGCTAGGGGGTATTTATACAAGGAGTAGACCTTGAAGATAGGTGCGAACACGAAACGAAAATACTAGGCGAACTATGTGAAAACGAATCAGCTTCTGGAGAGTTTCCGCGTGGCTGTTGGTCTTCTGAGCGGTCTTCGGTATTTCAACAATAACTCCTCCTTGGAAGATTCAATTCACAAACGGTTGGATCCCTTGGAAAGGTGACTTGATAAGGTTTCACACCATGTATAATATGCACCATGTAACTCGGTAGAATGATGCAGTTTTAATACGAGAACATTGACTTCATGCAGACTGTTGACCTTCGGACCAGCAAGCACTAAAACTGGTCGGACGCCTTCATGCAAACTTCAAATTGGTCGGGGTTAGATTCATTGGAAACTAGACTTCAAGAGTTTTCCAAAAAGTGCTCATTTGCCTTCATAGCTTTTGTAAATCAAAAGTTATGATTATTTCTTTGAGATGATTCTGCAGGACTAGCTTGGTTCGAGCATGATTCTTCTATGTGTCCATTTCCTTGTGAGTTCTTGTCATCCTTCTTGGTAAACCTAAGCATTAGCAATGTACACGACTTAGGTAGTATATAACTCTCATTAATAGTAAAATGAATTTCACAAAGTAGCGCGTGCACCTCTTGTTGAAGCTTCTTAGCTCGACTGCGTGTAATTGGTCCATCAAAAACATGTATTGGAGTCGCTGTGGTCGAAGTGGTCGGTGTAGAGGTTGGAGTGGTCGGCGTGGTCATATCAGATTTAAGATTATTTGCTAAGGTTACCGAGGTTTAGCAGATCGGATCTGTTACTACGGTCCGACCGGCGTTGAGATACCGGTTTGACCGGAGCCCTTCGTCAGGATGTTGTCGGTGACGGCCGGTCAGACCGAAGGTGCCCCGCCGGTCCAACCGGGATACTTCGCACTTCGCCGAAGCCCTTCACCTGAAGTCCTTCGCCGGAGCCCGCGTACTCTGAAACCTACCTCGTCGGTCTGACTGGAGAGGCTTCGTCGGTCTAACCGGAGCCCTCCGCACCGTGTTGGAGTTTACTTCGCAACCAACCTTTGGGATTTCGCCCGGAGCCACATTGCAACCTCTAGTCTGACCGAGGTTATACCTCCGGTCTGACCGGGCTTGAGGCCAAAGGTGTCCCAAGGACCCTTTGGACCAGACTCCACTGTAACTCCGAATTGGCCGATTCCAGGTATTTTGGTCATTTTGTTACTGTTCACATTGTTACTAATAATTTTCGGCCAATTGGATTAAAATATTAATTATTCATCTGATTGCATGGTGACTCCAAATCCCTTGTCACTATCTAGGGTAGTCGGAACGCGACGTCGGTATCGTTGCGATACTTTTGGACGTCGAACCGGCCCAAGTGCGGGGGCGCATTTCTGCGTCAACAGTCGGCTCGTTCGGAGGATAGCTTGCGGAGCCCTTGGCGCACCGGGCGGGCCTTTGGGTTGACTACCAGGGATTGCTCGATGATGGAGCGATCGATGCCTGGTATGTCTTCATCAGACCATGCGAAGATATCGAGATTGCTTCGAACAACTTCTTCGAGCTGCGCCAGTACTTCCGGCTCCAAGCTTCGTCTAAACTAGATGGGGTACTCCTTGCCATCCTAGACTAGGACCTTGGTGATGACCTCCCCCTCCGGGTGTGGCTTGGCGGCGGGGCCTTGGGGGGCCCATCGCAGAGCAGAGGGACATTGTTGACGCCGAAGAGTTCGGTTGCTCTCAAACTGTCACGGACGCTGTGGACTTGTCTCGGTTCCAATGGTGTGGAGTGACCATACTCCACTCGCCGAGCTGCGGCTTGATCGCTGAGGACAGACAGCACACCTCTGGGAGTTGGCATCTTGAGGCATAGATAGTTGTGGTGTGCGATGGCTCCTAAGTGGTTGAGCATGCCCCTCTCGAAGATGGCATTGTAGGCGTAGGGGGCGTCGACGACGTCGAAGATGATCTCCACAATGCGGGACATGGGGGCTTCTCCGAAGGTCACCTCTAGCCTAATCTGGCCGAGGGCATCGAGGGGTGGCCCTGCGAAGCCTTGTAACGGTCGGGAGGCCAGCAACAAGTGCTTCCACGAGAGACACAGCTGGTCGAAGGCCTGCACGAAAATGATGTCAGCAGAGCTACCTCCGTCGACTAGGATGTGAAGCACCTCAATGCCGGCAATATCTGCTGAGATGATGAGGGGGTCGGCATGTGGGAACTTGATGTCGGCAGCATCGTTGGTAGTGAAGGAGATGGGAACATGGGACCATTCGGGAAGCGTGGTGAGATTGGAAGTCCCGATGTGCCTGACTTCTCGGACGTACTCCCTTCACTGTCGCTTTGACATGGCGCCCAGAGCTCCTCCGCCGGATATGGGTAGCATCACGCACTTCCCCCAGTATGACCCATCTTCGAGTTTGGGAGCTGGAAACTTGCTGGCCTCTGGAGCAAGCCCCGGAGCCCCTAGCTCATCGCTGCGTCCAACCACCTGGACAGACTCGGTGCGGTGCGTGGGGGGTGCCCTGTCAGAGGAACCGCGACCGGAGCTTCGCTCGAGGTAGTCGTTCTAGAGGGCGAGGATGGTACGGTAGGAGTCGGTGTCGTGTTTCCGATTCTCGCCATGAACGCTGCAGTGGAAAGTTGTACCTCCTTGAGGTACCTTCACAGGCGGCTTGGCACCGAAGGGTCGCCCCCACCTGGGGTGTGCTGGTACTTGGCAGAGCCTTTGTATCCAAGGGGGCGATGCTGAGGACTTCTCCTCAGAGGTTCTTCCGCCCTCGACGAGAGTCCCGATGGCGAAGGTCCGGGGCAGGGGCGGAGGGTGTTTCGTAGATCTTGACGCTCGGAGCCCGAACGGGGGCGATCATTGCCTAGCGACGTAGCTAGCCCTCTTCGGACCGAGCATATTTCTCGAAGTACGTCATGAGATGGGCCACCAAAGATATCGGCTTCTGGTGGAGCTTGTCGAGGAGACTGGAGTTGGTGACGCCTACGCGGGCAGCATCGATGATGGAGGAGGCCGACATCCCCTTAATCTAGGCTTTGGTGTGCACGAAGCACTGTGAATACTGTCGCAATGTCTCCCCGTGTTGCTTCTTCACTTGAAAAAGACTTCCGGTGGACATGGGAGCTACGAAGGTCCCCTGGAAGTTGTTGATAAACTTCTTCTTAAGCTGATCCCACGACCTGATGGTCCCCGGTCTTAGCGACCAGAACCACCGGAGAGCAATTCCTTCGAGGGCTAAAGGAAAGCATTTCGCCATTGTGTCTCGACCTCCCCCACAAGCTACTATCGCCAAGGCATACGAACGAGAGAACTCCCCAGGGTCGGACTCTCCGGCATACTTCGGGAGCTCCGCGGTGTGGAACTTCGGGTCAAACCACACCCTCTGCAGATCAGGGTGCAGCGGAGACTCCTTGTCGTAGGATGCGTTCTCCTCCTCCCTATGGTCTTTGTCATCGCTTAGTGCGACAGCCTCGACCCCCAACGTCCGTGAGGGCTCGGGGGGCAGAGCGAAGCCACCTGGCGCCACTGTGCCAGCTCGGCCTTCAACCTTGCATTTTCAACGGCCAAGGCACTAGCTTGGCTCCCGCTGCCTTCGGAATTTGTCTCTGGATCTTGCGAGCGGACGAATTTAGTCCGGGGGACCACCAGGGATCTGCAGCCCGAAGAGCCCCTTCTAAACAGCTGGCGGATTCCACGACGCGGGTCCTGCTAAGCCGGTGAGGTCCCAAACCTCCAGCACCTCGGGGGGATTGGAGAAAGTGGGCCTACAGGAGGGACATGCTCTGTGGCAGGGACGGGCCCTGCCCCCACAGTGCTAGCCGACCTTTGGAAAGGGGCCATGCTCGCACTCTTCCTGCCCGACATGCTTCTTCTTGGATGATGGATGGAGAGGACTCTAGCTTCTTGAACTAGGTTCCCCACGGACGGCGCCAATTGTTGGCATAGAAAGCTAGACCAACAGGTTTCAGAGATGCTTTGAATAGGAGATTAGACTCAAAGTCGTATTCTTGGATCAAGTGTCTTTTGTCCTTACAATGCGGAGAGGGGGGAGTATTTATAGTGGAGCCCTACAGTGGCCCAATACTTCCAAACCCTCTGATAGTAGCGCTACATGCAACGTCTCTATAGTACAGACAAAGGGCACAGCCCCGACAGCATGTCACCTGCTCTAGGCATGGTTGTAGTGTTAGTCACTGCACAAGCAATCGCGATCCTGCCGCCAGACCAGCTTGACCCGACTGGTCTCAGTCTCCTGCCGTGGCGCCGAGGTCGCAGCGCCTTCCAGAGACGCGCCTCCAACCTTCAGTCAGCTCCCCAAGCTCGGACGCCTCCCGGATTCGGATCCTCAGCCGAGGGCCTTCGAGCCCCGAATCTCGAGCCGAGGTGGGTGTCCCGTCCTCCTCCGTTCTGGACCGAGGGCTCTCTTCTAAAGGGGGGTCAGATGTCGTTCGGCCTCCGTACTGTCCTGCTTCGGAGCTAGTGGCTTCACTGGTTACCATCCTATGGAGCCCCTTCTTCGATCTTTACTCCGCGCCCTTCGTGCTCCTAAGCACCAACGGGATTATCTCTCCCAATAGTCTCCATCACCGCAGGGGGGGTTGGCTTGAGTGGGCCCCTGCCTCAAGGTTCGAGTGGACCTTCGGAGGGGAACCATGCTAGCGCTCTTTTTGGAGGACATGTTTCTTCTTTTCGAACGTGAGGTGGAGAGGACGTTAGCTTCCTGGACTAAGTTCCCCACGGACGGTGCCAACTGTTGGCGTAAAAGATTACGCCGACGGGTTTGAGGAAACTAGGTTGAGATGGAAAGCTTTTCCCAAAGGTTGTATTCTTGGGTCTTGAGCTAGATGTCCCCCTGTACAATATGGGGAGAGGGTATTTATAGTGGAGCCCCTAGCTGGGTTAATACCCCTGTGCCCCTTAGTCTTACATACATCATTACAGCCCCCATACCCCTAATTGGTAGGGATATGGTCATACAGACTCGGCTAGTCATTCATACATGGCTACATTTGGTAGGCGTGATGGCTCACACGTGCAGTATTATCGTACACCTAACCATGACTAGACTGCTATCGACCCGCTCGTCACACTCTACAGGGACTACTCGACATCACAGTTGTTGTGCTTCTCCTTTAGTTGTTGGCACCCTGCCCTGACCGTGTTCCTAGGGACCTTACTTGGGACCCTATCGTGGCTGCCTCGGGGTCATCTTCTGAGGGCCCGAGCCTTCGAGGGGCTCCGTTCCGAATCCTTCGATGGGCAGTCGAGAGTCTATCCACCGAAGGCCTCCGGTCCAGAGCAGGCTACGCACCGGACCTCAGCTAGAACACCGAGGGCTAAAGCCCCCTCGGAGCCTGCCTTCGGTTCCGAGGCTTGCCCAGTGTGCCCTCGCCAATCGCTTTGTGGCTCGTCGCCTGCTCTTTGGACCACGTGACCCTCTTTTCAACTTCGTACAAATTAATTTCGGAGCTGATCGAATAAGATCTTTGCTTGGAAATCGATTCGAAGTTCTAAATCGAAGGTTGATAAATTTTATTAACCCCTGTGCATGATTATTTCTCTTGCATATACTGCTCTCCTAACTTTACAGATCACTCGGAGAAGCGTATTCGAGGGGCTACTGTTGGGGGAAAATACTTCATCCTCAGGGTCTTTACAGCAATAAGACAAAGCCAATCTACTAAACTGAAGTTCCAGTATTAACTCCGGTTTAGTACATAATCAAGCTCGAAGAATCTATGCAGACTTCTGTTCGGAGTATGACTTCGAAGGTTGAATCTTCAGAGAGCTTATCTGCCAGTGAGGATGGAAGACTTATCTTCTTTCTGATTAGACTAGTCTTTTACCATTTTAACCCTATTAGGCGTACCGAATAGTTTCCACTATGTCGGTTGTAATTGAGGGGTAAAAAGGTCTTTTCCTTAATATTTTTACCTATAAATACCCCCCTTCTCACCCTGTAATAGGCATCGAATACTCAGTTATTCAATACATAACTTCGAACTGCTTTGAGCTATTATCCAATTCGGAGGCTTGAAATAGTTCACTTCACAAACACTTCGTTTGTTAGTTTTTAATCTCCGAAAACCTGTTAGCGTAATCTTTTACGCCAACATTATAAGTCATCGGAGAAGCACTCATGGGCCTATGTGGTAAACTGCTCATCTTATCGGTTGATGGCACGCTCGACCGATTGCTTCATCCCAGATCATCGGCCTTATAGTCGATCGACATGATATTCCACGAATATCCCATCCTCGTCGCGGTCATCGGCTCGATAGCCGACAGTCCATGCTACTAATGTCATATTTTATGTTCCCTTATTAGTTGCTGGGTCAACCTGATTGGTACGCCTTGAACCCTTTTTCTAAGAATGTAAGACCTACACTAGAGTTAAGCAGATCTCCAAGGCCACGCGTGTGTCAAAGTGTGACCAAAAAACGCACCAACGTGCGGTCATTGGTTTAATAGCCGATATGCCATACTACTGATTGTCTTTTCCTGTTTAACCTTATCAGTTGCATGGTCAAACTGATTGGCATGCCTTGAACCATTTTTCTGAGAACGTAGAACCTGCAATGGAGTTAAGAAGATCTCCTAGGCCACGCATGTGTCAAAGTGTGACCAAAAAACGCACCAACAACTTCATAGACACTTTTGGAGGTATATTTAGAGATTGATTACATAGATAGTGGTAGAGAGGCTAATTTAGTACTATGCTCCCCATAGACGGCGCCAACTGTTGTACCATAAAATTTACACTAAACAAGTTTGTTTATCCCTCGAAGGGCTACTAATTAAAAGGATATTTATACTGGTTTAGGCCTCCGGGAGGGATAATAGCCTTACATCCAGTTCACAGTGATTTGTGTATTTTGTACCATTAGTCCCCTTACATTATAGGTGCCTAGTATTTATAGGAAAAATACAATAGGAAAAGATCATTTTACCCTCTACTTACAATCATCATAAATGACTCTGTATATAGGACTTCGTAGGGACAAAAAGGTAAACTTCTATGTAATATATGTGCAAATACCAAGGGCAAAGACCCTTGGTTTTTGTCTTCATGCCGAAGTGTCTCTTAAGATATTTAGGACCTTCATCGAAGTATGGGTCGGAGGCTTCGTACCGGAGTGGCCTCCGAAGTGGAGAGTTGCGAAGGGGGGCCTCGAAGCCCAAAGCTTCAAAGGCATATTGGAGCATAGTTCGAAGTCTTGCAGTCGAGGCAAGCTTCACACATCTTCTTGGATGGAGCTCGGAGTGGTCTCGAAGGGGGTTTTGGTGCTCAGACAGCTTCGTAATTAACTCTTGGTCTTGCGGAGGATGCTTTTACTTCATGACAGATGAAGGGGTCTTGGAACAGTTCGAATGTTTCGAACCGAAGCCTTCTATATAGGCTTCGCAGATAATGTCATTTGGCCCTTGTCGAGATAAAGTTATTTCCTCCAACAACTACCTTCATTGAATTAAGTTATTCTTAATTACTTACCTAGATTTATATACAGATCAATGAATATAGGAACATATATGCTTAGATTCATTAATATATATATATAAATTTAGGCAAAGCCAGAATGATTTACATTCTAAAACAGAAAAAAAATATAAAATGTGCATGTATTTGAAAAAGTCAATATTTGTAACTTTTGACTAATAGTTATAAATACATGTAGTTTTTATATTTGTATATGTTATAGTCAAATTCGTATATGAATAATCTTTCATATACTATTAATTACATAGATGTTAACAATATATTGCGAAAGAAAAATAATGGTTAAAGACCCATGTTAAAACCACGTGAAAACTTATAAGCCTTATATTTTTAGGGAGAGAGGGCATAATTAAACAAGTTTAGGATCTTGAGAATCTTCACGATTGACATCACAGGTAGAATTGAAAAGGCTCACAAGGCTGTGCAAAAGGGGGAACTGGTATTGTGGATCAGCTGGGACAGATATCGAGGACGATACTATTAAGAAATAATGTAATAAAACAACCATTCCACGATGACGATACTATTGAGAAATAATGTAATAAAACAACCATTCCATTCATTTGACTGCTTATGTTACAACCCATCCATACATATGTACTAACTACTGTACAACTCTCCCACGCAAAGAAATCTCGTCCAAACCGAAGAGTGTTAAGAACTAAAGAGGGCATGAACACACCCGCTATTCTTGTGCCTACTTCCAAAAAAAATAAAAAAAAAACCTACATGGTGTATGGTTGACAAACTTTAAAGTCTTAGAAGAACCCGGGGTACATCTTCCTTCTGTGTTCGGTTGATAGATCTCAAAAGTTTGGTTGTATACTTGTATCTCAGCAAAATGTTAATAACATAGTGTTACCAACGTTTATATTGGAGCTTCCGCTTTAATCGTTGTCCTTTACTGAATATAGCTTCAATTTACAATCAGCCACTCAGGACTAGCTATGCCTGCAGAAAACAAAGTAAATGGTAACCTATTATCTATCAAAGTGCAACATTCACCAATGACTAGATCAAAAGGTAATTAGTATTTGGTATACTCAAGGATTAAATAATAAAGGTAGCACAAGCTATCAGAACCCCTTTCTATATTCAGTTTGATTCATGTTTGAACCATAAGCTCCCATTTCAAGGTATAGCGGAAAATGTCAGTGAACATGAAGTTGAACTATAACGAAATGTTTGATTCTTCCACCTCACAATAAGCTTATCCGTTGAAAAAAAAGGTATAAATAAGTAAACCCTAAGTTTTAGAGAACAATAGTGTGAATGTAACACTAAGTTGGGAAGAAAGTAGCAGGAACAATTAAGACAATATCATCATTGTCAGGAACTTGTTGAAGGTGAGTTCCAAATATTTATTGTGATTACTTCAAATAAAATATGCTCTGATAGCACATGTTTAGTATTACTGATTGTTTATTATATGGTGTTACATTAGCAGAAATGAACATACAAGAGTATCATCAATTTTTTAGTGAAAATTACTCACATAACATTATAGTTTTTAAAAATTGCCTACATGCCACTGTTAGTGACGTGGTGGCCTCATTTATCATTAACAAACTGATGACATATTGGCAAACTATAAAAATTATAATGGCACAGAAAAAATTAACCCATTTTTTTATTCCATTCTATGTTTTAATGAGATATTATTAATCACATATCATTATAATTTTTAAAAATTGCCTACGTATCACTGTTAGTGACGTGGTGGCCTCATTTATCATTAACAAACTGATGGCATATTGGCAAACTATAAAAATTATAATGGCACAGAAAAAATTAACCCATTTTTTATTCCATTCTATGTTTTAATGAGATATTATTAATTACACTGACTCTAACAAAATCTAGGTAATAACAAGCAGTTCCTAAAGTTTATGGCCTTCAGTCTATTCACTTTATCACTTGAAATGAGGATACAAGATGTGGGCAGTTACCATTAACCAAGCTTTAATGCTTCCCTAAGGCCAAAGCTTAACTGGGCTTGTCCTCTTTTCCCTAGTGGATTATTCCCCTTCTGCATCATTGTTACAAATTCATTGTAGTCGATCCGTCCATCCTGAAGGGACGAAAGACAAAACGAGAGAGGGAGACATCCGATGTGATTCCTAATCATTTAATCTTTAAGATCTCATAATGAACGAGAATTCTACTTACATTATCCTGATCGATATCTCGGATAATATCATCCATGTGTGCATCTCCTATGCCAAATTCCTCACAGGCTTTTTTTAGTTCATCTTGAGTAATGTAACCACTGCTGTCTTTATCAAAGTATGAAAATGCTGCAAACAGATTATCTTCTCTCTCGACTTTGTTCAGATGCATAGTTGCAGCAAGGAACTCCCCATAATCTATTGACCCACTGTTATCAATATCTGCCTGCAAGTTGCACAACATATATATCCATTCAAGCTTGGCCCAAAAATATCTCATATCTGGTAGCACAGTTAATTCTCAAAATAACAATCCTTTCATAGAATGTAAAAGAGCCATTCACATATACCGTTAAACTTTTCAGAACAATAAAAGTTCGGATGAAATATGACAGGTTTTACAAAAAAAAACACCGACATAAAAAATAGCGTGCAAGCTACCTAAAGAAGGATGTCAAATACACATATTTCAACATCTATCATCAAGTTTGGTATTTGTGTAACACTTGCTGAACATAGCTCTTCAAGGTAGTGGGATCAAAAACAAAATTAAAGGTTGTTTTACCATATTTAAAACTGAAAATGGAAGATCCTAGTTATGTCAGAAAGTTACCGCTTCCATTAGCATTGTAATTTCTGAATCCTTCAAATTAGCACCAACTCTCTCCAAGCCAGTTTTTAGCTCCTCCAATGTGATTTGACCACTATTATCAGTGTCCAGCATTTTGAACATCTCTCTCAATCCTGCAATTTCATCTTCTGATAAATTTTCAGCAATGACCTACAGATGCCAAACAGTTTATAACATCATCATTATGGAACATAAACTAATCAAGGTCTTTGGTAGAAAAGCAAGCAAAAATTTATGCAATATTCACCCTAAGGGCCATCTTCTTTAGTTTGTTCATTGCTGAAAATTGTTTCAGTCTGGTTAAGACAGCAGAATCAAGAGGTCTGTCAGGAGCAACTCCATCAACACAAACCCAAGGATGACCTGCCAAAATAAAGACGGGTGAACGGTCACTACAAAAGACTCCAATAAAATGCTCTGTAATGTGGTATTTACACTTACATAGAACTTCATGTGCAGTCAATCTCTTTCTGGGATCACGAATTAGCATTTTCCTCACCAGATCCTTTGCACTGTCTGAAATACTGGGCCAGGGATCAGATGAAAAATGAAGATCACCTTTCAAAACTTGTCCAAATATCCCTCGTTCAGATTCTGTGCAAGTAGACCAGCATCCAAAAGAATACAAAATAGTGGAAAACCGTCAACATGAAGCCAAAGAAAGGGTTCGAAATTGCAGCAAGTAGGATAGACACCCACCATCCCAGAACGGAGGAACTCCACTGAGCAAGATATAAATAATTACACCAGCACTCCACACAGCCACTTCACGGCCATAATGTTTCATCAGAACCTCACGTGCAACATAGTACGGACTTCCAACAACATCTGAGTAAGTCTCACCTGTAAAGTTAAAGCATAATGCATGGGGAAAAGTATATAAGCAGTCGTATTTTGGTGTTCTAAAAAAGAGGGTGGCAATGGATACCAAGGTGATATTAAATAAAGTTACAAGGGTTGTCTCAATTGGTTATAGAGCCTAGACTTTAGTGGTGTCATACAAGTTCAACTCCCGATGGCCACATCTCATTTGATAGCAATGCTTCGATTGACGCGATGACTAATATTTGTACACTTTCAATAAAAACCAAAACGACTATTATTTGTACACCGGAGGGAGTACACAGTTTGTTACATTAAGGTTCTATCACATCCATGCATGAACTGACAACCAAAATAAAAAGGCAGACGGTATATCTGCACATGAATTTAATTGCAGATTTTGGCATTTTGTGATAGTATAGGAAAATATACAGTTCAGTCTCTTTCTTAGTAACCATAAGAAATTAATCATCAATTTCACAATACTACAGGGACAACGAAGGTATAACAAATAGCCAAATACATATCTATTCAAAAATGAACATATACATTGTAATATCTGTGCAGTTATGTGAGAAGTTCATCTAGTTGTAACTACAACTGTAAGGCATCTAAAGACTCCCAAGCACATTTTGAACCCTCCTAGGCTCCTAGTACAATATTCTGGATATATTAAATGAAAGAGGGAGACTACCCACGAAATACCGTTCAGTACGGTATACTTAAAAAATGTAATTACCAGGCCAGCCCAATTACAATGAACAGTGTGTTTTCTCGTTTTCTAGAAAATATTCAGCCGGCCCGTTCCGCCCAACAGTGAAAAGTGCACTTTTCTGTTTTCAGAAAATAATAAACCTTTAAAAATTCATATAAAATTGGCTATAGCTCTGATTAGCTTTGCGTGTCTGCAAGTTTTTTAATCTCTGGTGCGAATAGCCTTCACTGGTTGCTTGCGTTCTTCGGCTAGGAAGTACTACTTCTTGCGTGCTCCTGTAGCAGCAAGTAGTACCTATTTCCTATAGCAACAGTGAGCTAGTACTCTAGCCTTGCTTTTTCCTGCGTAGCCTTTTTGATCGAGTAGACAGGACTTTGCTTTTTCTCTGGCTGTTTCTGGCGAAGCCCCCTCGTTTGTTCGAAGTCCTGCGACACTGAGAAGCAGGCTTCGACCTGACTTCTTCAAAGGCTTCGCTAGAACTTTCGACTCCGAACTCGAACGATGAATCTAGCTTCGAAGTATGCTCTGTGTTTAGCTTTTGTTCGTTGACATACTTCGGCACTTTTGCGAAGCATACTTCGACAGGCTTCGAAGTTAGCTTCGAAGCATGTCTTTCTGGTAAACTTTGCTCGGGGTGTGTTTTCTGAGAAATTGTTCTACTGTTGTCATCTTCGTTGATCTCAGTTTGTGAGTTCGAAGCTTGTTTTTCGAAGTATGTTTCAAGGCTTCGATCTTTTGTGAGAGCATCAGCACACTTCGATTCGAAGCTGGTCCATGGTTCGGAGGTTACCACTTCAGTAGTTGTACCTCGTTCAAGCTAGCTTCGAAGGTAGAGTGTAGGCTTCGATTTGGTCTTGCTGTCGTGTGTTGGACTTCGCTTCTCTTTTGAAGATTGCTTCTCCGTGAACTTTGTTCGAAGCTTTCTGTTCGAAGTTTAGGCTTCGAAGTACACTGTTCGAAACAA
>JAAALK010000084.1:7598612-7697594 GCA_019279435.1 Zizania palustris | reverse complement strand
AAGAGTTCTATTGTACGAACAATTAAACATGTATATCATTCTATTTATAGGTTCACCACTTAATCCACCAACTTCGTGCTGGTACATGCTGCTATGACAATTTATTAGGTGATAATGTCACTCTCTATCTATTATTATTATTTTCAGGATTTGTTACATTTTATCTTGCCTTTTTCATGTTACGCATACTGATATTTATACATTTCCCTACAATTCATGTTCAGGCTAAGTCCCCTATAAGGCCATACGATCACACTGAACCCATTTCATCAATGACAGCTAGAAGGCGAGAAAGTCCTTGTCCATTGCTTTGCTCGGACCTAAATTTTAAAAGTAGAATCAGATTTGATAAAACTCTTACTTCCATTTCTATAAATATAGAGATCCTAATGAGGTTTTATATGAGATTACAATGAAGACCAAATGTTGTATGATGAATTGGTTCAATGCTTATAGTTCAACTAGAAGAAGGTGAGGGCCTATATTTCCATTTCTCCCATTCATCGTCCTTGATGAATGAATTTGGGTTGTGTAGTCTTTGTTTTTGTTTGGTTCAATTAGCAAAGTTTGTGTGTTGTTAGGTTCATGGATTGCACATTCTTATTTCGATTTTATGTTGTTATAGACCGATACATCAATGGCAGTGGAAGCTAAGACAATGAAGAGTAGGGGTGAAAAGGGATGAGATTCAGATGGATAATATCCATACCGTATCCTATACTATTTTTATACCATGGTTTCAGATTCGGTGCGAATGTTAAATAGATACGGATACAGAACGAATTATTTTAGATATCGAAAAATTAAAATTATCGGATAATGAACCCATAATAACATGATGTCATACAACAATTTTCTAATAAAAGATTACATGATATCAAATATAATAGTAAGTGAAAATAAACCGGACAATAAAACATGTGCACATAGAATGCATTATGTAATTTCTTTCAGTTTTTTAGCCAAAATCTAAGTATTATTCTGTCAGCGTTATAAAATTCTAAACTTCTTTGATTTTTTTCGAATTTCATATCTGAAAATCAAAACGAAATTAAAAAATTGAATCTTCTTAAATAAAAACATAATTAAGTATGGTTATTGATGTGCACACGCATATGCAACGCGTGTAGCAAGTTGTGTGGCCCAATCTTCTCGTAGGATCCGCGAACTTGATAACTTATTGTTGCGTGACCTGGTGAAGAGGCAGTGCACCGCGATGCCTGTCCACGCGATGAACTACTGAAGCAATCACCCTTCCACGTACCGACGAAACAGTCCACGCAATCACGCCCTATAGACATGAAGGCATGAACTGGGTGAACCGCAGTTCAGCGTTCTACAATTCCCTCAAGAATCGAAACAACAAGTTTTGTAAGCCTCTCAAGACTCACACACAAATAAAATTCCACGAGTTTGTGTATTCTGAATTTAGCCAATCAAAAAAATCTCCCTTTCATTGTCTAGTACAAGATATATATAGAAATAGGGTCGTTCAGCTTTGAGTGAATGGCAGCATGTGTATGCACTAGTGGATTTCGTGGCTGGTTCGCGCGTCTTTTCAGCTCTTGGCAATAGTTACTAAAATGAGCATAACTCTTTATTGAGAAGTTCAAATAATGAGTCGTTTGATGGGTTGGAAAGTAGACTTGAAGATGCTTCCATCCACATATAGAACACCATTTAACTCTTTGTATTATGTCTGCGGTGAAGCATTTTATTCATGCACACCATAGGCTTCTCGATTCAGTCCAGAGGCTTGAATCTATCTTCATCCCATGCCCGTTTGTGCAGTCCTTCGATTTTGAGAACATTAAAACAAGTACTCAAAAGCATAGCTCATCAGAAACAATATTTTTTAGAGTAGTAGATGCTAGGATGTCCTCATTAGTTCTATTTTGTTTATTTTTAACCTCCTCAAACAGCAAGCACCAAGCAGTAGACCTCACCCGTCATACACACGTGTGTGTCATGTGCATGGTTAGTGTTGTTGTAAAAGCATTTTTGCTCGACATCTACTCGGGAGTTAATCTCAGCTAATCACCTTTGCTCCTGCTCTGCTTCTCTTTGTCTCTTCTGAATTATCTGAACATAACGAAGTGGTGAGTGGCAAAAATACATGTTTAATGCAGAGGCCACGCAAAGATTACATCTCACATGGTCGCAGTACGGTGGTCGGCCGCCCATTGAAGCTGAATAGTGAAAAAGTGGAGCAAAGGTGAATAGCCTAATTAAGTGCAGTGCGGAATCATTGATCTCTCTATTTTGGGCTTAAATTGTCATTGGCCATCGGCTAGCATAGTTAGTGTCTTTTTGGTTCTACCTTGCTAAACTTTAGGGACTAAAGTTTAGTCCCTTTTAATCCATAAACTATCAAACATGGGGACTAAAAAGAACTAAAGTTTAGTCACTAAAGTTTAGCTATTTAAATACCAAGAAGTTGTTAAAAGGGACTAAAATATAGTAATGACAGAATTTGCCCATCATTAATGTCTCTTGGGGTGGAAAAATGATATATACATGCATTTATTAGGGGTAGTTTGGTCTTTTTCAACTATATTAATGAATTTTAGTCACTAGAACTAAATAAGAATGAACTAAAATTTAGCCAGCTAAATAGAGATAAACTAAAGTTTTTAGTCCTAAAGAAACCAAACAGGGCCTTAATTATCAGATTATCTCTCTGTTGTTGGCCTTCACCTATTTTATATGGATGTTGATCTTCTATTTTATATCAATTATTAATATATCGAAATCATCAATATATAGAAGTTGATTTGTTTTATATGGAAATTATTAATATATAGAAATCATCGATATATGAAATCTGATCTGTTTTATATAGAAATCATTAACATATGATAATGATGATCTTATATATGGAAATCTATAGAAATCTGATTAGGTTTATATAGAAATAATAAAAAGTGAAAAATATATTCGTAGTATAATATTATTTTTGGAAGTTTTAAAATCTCCTTCCATACTTGCTCTCTTTTCTTCTCCGGCATCTTCCTATAAAATTCGGAGTCCCGGGCCGAATCCTGCAATTAATTTTAGCCTCAGCCTCGTGAATCCAAACCCGCGCCGTGCGTTTTTACTCCACCACCACTCCTCTCATCACCGGCTGTTGCATCCATCATCACTATCAACTTTGTTGGGTCCACCATCCCCCCTCATCCCTGACCGTCGCTCCGACTGATTCTCAACCACCGGATCACCATCGCTGTCTTCATCTTAAACCATCCTCATAGCTCTCACTCGTCACCGATCATCTTTGGTTCATAATTGTTTTTATTCAACGTTGTGTAGCACGGGTATGACACTAATGTTATATAAATATACAAATTTATCATTTCACATCACGCTTGTTTTTGGGATGTTTTACCTTATTTAATTTCTACCACCGGTAATTAATAATTTAAGATTATAGTAAAAATCTGTTTTTAATCCTTGAATGAATAAAATCAAGGGTTATGATCATAAAATCTCTCTTTTATGGTACACAATCACTTCAATTAGAGTGTTTAAAGATACTACATCTGCTTGCGAATAGTTTGTTTTGACTTCAAAAATTGAAGATTTGACTAACAATAATTGTTACATAATCAAATTACGTAGTACAAATTAATGCTGTATAATTCAATTCGCAGTCCAAACTATTGTACTAAAATCCTATAGTTAAATTTATTTACCGTGATATTCTTAAAATTATTGATCAAAGTGTATATATTATTTTGTCTATTTCGTAATAATATACTCCCATCATTAACTTTTAAATGATGTCGTCGACATTTATCATAATATTTGACCATTTGTCTTATTCAATAATTTTATTCAAATATACAAAAATATAAGTTATACTTCGAGTACCTTCAATAATAAAATAAATTATAACAAAATAACCGATATTTCATTTTTTAAATAAAATGAATTATCAAATATTGAGATAAAAAGTCAATGACATCATTTAAAAGTTAAATGGTTGTAGCATGTATGACTCTATTTAACCTTTGTCAAATTAGATCCTGAATTAGGATATTATTGGGATGGGAGTAACAAATACTAGCAGCCTATCCGAGCTATCATCACGATAAAAATCAAAAGAAATAACATTATAAAATATTTAAGGGGAAACAAACAATTCATGCATAGTAAATAGTTAGTAAAACACAATATTGATAGCTAATTTTGCAAGGACATTATGGATTATTATTATTATATGTAACTAGAATTTAATTCGATTAGTACTTATTTTCATTTTTAAATCGGTACAAATTATAGTTTCTGAATAACCTGAATTTAGGAATGCATTTATTAAGAAAGAAAGTAAGAAAAGTGAATTAAATCTTACAAATAATATATTTGATTTTTTAAGAAACGAAAATTTTCATACAGTTTAATTTAATTGTAACTGTGCATTTATGTAAGAAATATAATAAGAAAAATTAATGATGAATTTAAGTAAGAAATAAATTTAAAAAGGAAACAAAAAAACCAAAATTTATATGATATATAATCCACATTTATTTGGTAAGTATATATAATGATTTAGAATTAATCATAAGTGTCATGTACACTTGCATGACAAGTGATCGTATCACATGCAAAGATTACTCTTACTGATTTTACTTTTTTTCTAGTAAGAATAAAATCTTAAGGACAAAGTTATCCGTGTCCGTGGGTGGGAGGTGGAAGAGGGAGTATATTTATTCCAAACCGAAATCTATACTAATATATAATTGACAAGTTCGTTTACTCATCTGGACAATCTGAACCATTGATTGCTTACTCATACTCATTGAAATAATTTCCACTGTTGATCACCTTCCAAACTAATCACCCGGAATCATACTTATCCACGATCTATTACCAATCTGTTTCCTACATGCATGGTGCTATTTCCTTTCAAACAGATCTCCTTCCATTTCTACAACACCCTTCCGTCGTCCACACCGAACTCCCTTCGTCACGTGTTCCCCACGCCAACACGACGTCATCGGACTCGTCGATCTAGTTTCTCATTCCCTGAACCTCCAGCCTGTGTCGGCTTCGTCGCCCGCAACCGTCGACGCGCCTCACTGCTCTAGATCTGCGCCGCCGACCACCACGGCATGTGTGCCTCCGCCAGGGCATCCGATTGCGACGACCACTCCGACAACGTTGACCGCCAGATCTGCCCCACTGCTGGTCCACCATTAGCCTCTGTTGGTCTCCGCGTCGTCATATACGTCGTCGTCTACACCGCAGCCCGCGTCGTGGCCCTCCACAAGCACCACCACCGGCACACGCGCGAAGTGACCGTGCCACGCCTCCTGGCCATCAATTGCTCCAAATCCACGACGTCTGCTCTGGATCCTGTGGTGCTGCCGTCGGACGCATGCCCAAGGGGCCAGATCTGCACCACCGCTGTAACGCCGGCCGTCTGCACCATGGCCCAGGTCGCCATCCTCCACGCGCCCCTCCGCCTCATCGTCGTTGTCACCCATCGTGTAGTGTTGTCCTCAGTACCGCACCACGGCGCTCATGGTGCTTCTGGTGTGATGGGATAAATCTTCACGGGGTACTTCAGAACTTCCTCTTTCCCGGGCTCCCTCTCTCTATCAATCGCCCATATCTTTGGTTTGTGGAGGACAAGATCACAAACTATCTCTCTGCCTAGCAGGGGAAACTGCTCTCTCACGGTGGGCGGTGCTATCCTCCATTCCCACCTATTTCCTATCAGTGACTAGAGCATCCAAGCTCTTCCTTGCAAGCATTGATAAAAAAAGATGGTGCAAATGCAAAGTTAGCTAGATGAGAGTACGCCGACCTATTGAGCTTGGCGTCTAGGAATCTTGGACCTCGAACACTTTGCGCATGGTCTCCGACTCTGTTGGCTATGGCAAGAATAACACTCCACTACAAAGCTTTGGTGCTTGGGTTGGTAAAGAAACACCTTGCAATTACACAGACAGACGGATGTTCCCTGCCTTGATGTCGGTCAAGGTAGGCAACGGGAAAAAAGCTCAGTTATAGCAGTCTTCATGGGTTGAAGGCCGATGGCCAATGGACCTTGCACCAACTATTTTTAAGGCTGCTCGACGAAAGAGTATAACAATCTCTGCTGCACTCCTAAACAATAAATTGATTCATGATCTGGACTCCATGGGCCTTCTCATCTTGACCCAAGCCTTAGATGAATTCACTAGGCTTTGGGTTAAGATCTCTTTGGTGCATCTCAGCGCTGAAGTGGAAGATAGGATTGTCTGGATGGCGCATAAGTCAGGAGTGTTCACGACCAAATCAGCTTACCGTTCAACAGTTCAACCAGAACCAATTTTCATAAGCTAATGAGTTCATCTGAAGATTGGCTTTTTGTTCTTCTGGTCTAATACGTCAACTGACTATGTAGAATTGATGTGCAAAAGTTTCGGGAAGCAACCACCAATTGATGATATCACATACACATACTACAGCAATCCTAAGTCCTAACCTTGTTTTATCAGCAAATTCATAAACATTTTGTGGTAGCCCTGATGATCAATCAGACAGTGATCTCCTGAATATTCTTTTGTTCACAGAGGGTCCTTCAGTTCTCAACACCACCACCAAAAAATTTGGTCACCTAGCTAACTTGAGTGAATTGATCTAAAATCTGGGTTGAACTTGACTACTAGGCTACAATCTTATGTTATAGGTACATATGTTGTCCCTCTTCAATGTACTACCTGACTAAACCATTATGTGTTTTAGGTGCCATTATGGCAGAAAGGGAGTTAATCAATAAGGATAAACTTTTGCTTAGAGGATTGAAGTTCCATGGTTTTCATGGAGTGAAACAAGAAGAAAAGATTCTAGGACAAAAGTTTGTTGTAGATGTTGATGCATGGATGGATTTGAGTGCCTCTGGAGAAAGTGACAACGAACCTGATACTGTAACACCCCAAATTTCCAGAGAAATAAAAATAATATTTAATCTAATTTCCTGGAATTATTTATTTTGGAAATACCTTTAATGCCCCCCTTAACATTTTTGAACTGAAACCTAGATGTAATGACCAAACCAGAGGCTAGAAAATTTTGTATATAATCCCAAGGCCAAGATAGATTTTTGAGAATTTTTATAAAATTTTGTCAACCTTGGAAGTAGCCCAAATATTTTAATCCATTTTCTATAATTATTTTTAATCAGAAAACCTTTTAAACAGTAACGGGCCTCCCCCTCCCTTTCTCTCTCTCCCGGCCGGCCTAGCCCGTTACCCCGCGTGCCTCGGACTGACACCCGGACCCCACCTGTCAGAGACCCCCCTCTCTTCGCGCCCGCGCACCCGACAGCCCTGCCCCACCTGTCGGCGCCAACCGACCCCCTCTCATGTCTGAGCCCGACCCCACCGTCAGCCGCCACCTCGCTCGCTCGCGCCCGCTGGCCTGTGGCCCCCGCCTGTCAGGACCGTCATCCACCTCGCGCCATCGCCCCCAAACCTCGCTGGTCGAATTAAAGCCTCCGCGATTCGCTCATCGCCGGCCCCCTCCCCTCCATTTATCGCCGGCATTGAATCCCTCGTATCGCGTCGACTGTTTCCCCTCTTAATTTCACGCGTAATCATCCCGATGTCGCCCGCATGCAGTGAAACCGCTCGCCGGCGTTTACTCACGGCCTCCCCCGATTGCGCCCTCCCTGCCCCCGCCGGTACCCCTATTTAAACCTCCGACCACCGCCGCGCTCAACCCCCACGTTAATTCGCTTCGAGAACAAACAAGACGCTCGCAATTCGGTTTTTAGCGCACCACCGTCACCCGCACTCCAGCCACCGCTCACCGTCACCGGAGTCCCTCTCCGCCCTCGCCGACCGCACCTCTGTGACCACCAAGACCTCACCAACCTCGGCCACCCCTCCGCCATCGACGAACTCCACCGGATCGCCGTCGCCGATAAGGACCCGAACGACTCCGCCGCCTCCTCTCATCGCCGGCCACGCCCCGTCGACCTCGGACCACCGCAAGGGTATCCTCGTGTTCCCCTTAGTTCCCTCTTTACGTTTTTAGCCTTAGTTAGGCCGGATAGCCCTCGCCGTCGCCGGAATCGCTCGCCGTCGCGTCGCCAGAGTCAGGGAAGACGGGTACCTTATCCCCCCCCCCCGACACGTGCCGTGCCAGATTCAATCCTGGCCGCACGATCCCGATCCGACGTCATAGATCAGGGCCTTTACGCCGTTTAATCTCGCGCAGTCCATCTGGTCAAAGCGGTACCGAGCGCTGTGGGTCGTTGATCGCAACTTAACGCCCCGCCTCGCCCCCGTGCGTTGGATCTGGATCCAACGGTCCAGATTGGGCCGGACCACGCGCATAGTGCGCAGGTTCACCGTGGGCCTGGCTCACCGTGGACCCGAGGCTATTTTGGATTTAATTTAAAATTCCAGAAATGCTTTTAAACTTCTAAAATTCATATCTGGCGCATTTTAACTTCAAAAATTACCATTTCAGTTTCAAAAAATTTGTAATATTATTTTCTACATGTTCATACAATAAAAACAGTATGTTTACTTTGGACATTTCATGTTTGTTTAATAAAGTATTCAAATGCCCTTAGGGTAGAATACAAATTTAATTATTTAAATTTCAGCAAAATTTATATTTATTCATTCCCTGTTAAAATAATGAAACCACTAAGTTTTCTCTGAACCTTTCATTTTAAATTAATTAGAAAACTTAAAATGAGATTATTCACAATTAAAAATCCCTTTTATAAAGGACCATATTTCTTTATAACTCATTTTAAATTATTCATAAATGAATTTCAAAAACTTAACAACTTGTTTTCTTTAAAGTAAATCAATCAAAACCTATATGCTTGTTCTATGGTTTTAGATTGGTTGAATTGAATGTTGTATTTATTTCATTTTATTTATATTGGAAAGACTATGAAGCCGTTGAGGAGCCGAAATGGCGAAATATTACCCAGAAGTTCCTCCCTCCCCATTCGCTGATCAAGGCAAGTCACCAAACCACTCTTTTGAGCATGTTGAACCCATGTTTTACTAAACTATCGCTAAAACACATAGGATATACATGCATTAGTCGAATAAAACCCTTACAATATATTTATTAGGATCCCCCGACCTTGATGTGCAACCCAAGCCATGCTATCTAGCCTAAACTCCTTGTCACCATATGATTAGTATTATTAGCTAGTGTCCAATGTATCGACACGATTGCTATAGGATTAAAAATGAGTCGTAACGATTGGAATCTACTATATGATCCTCGTTATTCTTATCTCTTGGAATTCTGTCGGTGATGGAGTTGTGGTTGTGAGTGAATGCATGGTGGGTTCCGGGTGCAAGCTAGGGCATCGGTCGGTAGCACCCGGGGCATTATAAGAACCGGTCTGCGGGATCCATTGCAATACACTTCCGTACTAACCACAAGTCTAATGGGTAAGTCCTAACTAAGGTATGGAGTGTTCCAAACCGAGGCCACCATTTGGAGATGGGTCAAGCAGCACCTGCGGGTGGCTTGTACCAACGTGGCGCAAAAGGGGGTGCGACGTTAGCCGGGATGTGGCCCGGCGCGCCGGCGAAACCTAGAGCGGGTGGTTATCGCTTGGAGCATTTCATGCTGAGGTTTTGGCACGAGTTCCCATGGTATGGGTCATCTCGTTACACCTTGGTGTTTGGGATGAGTGCGTGCCTTGTGGGTACAGTAGTACACCTCTGATCAGAGTCATAAATCTTTTCGAAAAGCCGAGCCCACGGTCAAGGGCGGGTTGCGTGACATCCCACAGTTAGTTTACTTTGAATATGTATGTGCATGATAGTTTGACATGTAAGGACTGTTGTGCGAGGAGGGAAAACGTACTCCTCGAGTTAGATGATATAATGGATGTTCATGTTTATTATTCCGCGTGATTAAATTTGACTACACTAAATGCAATAACTGAAAAATGTACTTTTCCGCACTTTTAGCCATTATCCTTCCTTTGTTATTATCTTGCATTATTATTTACATCTGTGGTGGCTTGTTGAGTACTCTTTGTACTCATACCCGTTGGACACACTTCAGAGGATGCCTACTATGATGATGGTCTAGAGTAGCGACCCAGTCAAGCGAAAAGATCTTGAAGAAGGCGTTCGTCATGCATTCTACTTTTATTATCGTTTTTATTTAACTCTGATGTAATAATATGGTCTGTGTACCATAAATACTTGTCGTATGTACGGTTGTCGCATGATGAACCTCTTGTATTATTGTTTTTCTTATGAAATTCAATAATGTTCCGATTTCGATAAATCAGGGCGCCACAGATACAGTTAGCTACACAGATATCTACAGGTAACAAATGATCAATGAACAACTGGAAGGGGCGTTGATTTTACTGCAATGTTTTGTCGTTGATAGATTTCTGCCTTCTCGCTCGTAAAGTTAAACTAGAAATGTCTTGAATTATATTTTTGAAGGCACTAAACTTGCTTATCAGTTTCAGCAGCTCAGGATTATCACTTCATTGTTCATTGTTTGTCTATTCTTACCGATTCCAACCATCTGAGCACTGAAGTTTGTCCATGCTCCACAGGATTGTTAAGGATGTTGTTGAAGGCCCATCACTGAACCTTTTAGAGGTAGTGGCTCACCGGATCTCGAGTGCCACATAATTAAGTTCCCTCAAATCTCAGCCATCAGAGTGAAAGTTGGGAAACCACATGTTGATGTACAAGGAATCGGCGATTACTTAGGTGTTGAGATCTTGAGGTATGGAAAAGATATTTGAGGAAATCTTCAGGAGCTTCATGTCAATTTACATTCTCTCCATGCCATTACTGTACTACTGAATTTCTGCAGCCGTTTGTACCTCAATAATTTCGACTAAATGTTGGTCTTAAGAGTTGTTCACCTCGGAGTAGATGAAGTTTATCTTGGGATTGAAGTAGAAAACTTTGGCAAATCTTGCTTATTGGGACTAAAAATATTAATCAGGAGGTTGGTTGATATTTTTGCATCATTTTACCTTAGTGCACTGGAGCTTTCATGTGATTTAGTTTTCTTATATTTTGTTTCGTGGCATGCAAATTGTGAAAACCTTATGTTCTTAGCAAATTTCTAGCTCGGATGCTGATAATTACATCTGAGAAAAGCAAAACTTTTACTTTTAGTGGATACAGTTACACAGGTTCAGCAAATGCTGCTATCCAAAGCAAAACACCAACGAATTCTCCAAGAACAGAAAAAAGTTGATGCAGACGGTTGAGGCGATCCTTCGTTTCCGGTATCTTCTAAGTTCCTTGCTTTGCCTCTACTCCTAAACCTTCTTTAATTCTCCTTTTTATATGGCAGGGAAATTGAAGTATATTACCACATCATATAATATATTTAATAAAATTAACAATGTATATTATTTGTTCATTTTTTTCATATAGTTTTCGATCATATAAAACAAGCATCACATAAAATTAACAATGTATATTATTTGTTTATTTTTTTCATATAGTTTTCAATCATATAAAACAAGCATCACATATATAATGTGCCACAAACCAAATTCATAATGGAATAAACACTGTCGAGAAGATAGTCAGTCAACTTTACTGTTAGAGATGAGAGTAGGATCTTAGACTTAAATGATGAACAATTGAACATTAGAGAGAGATTAGTGTGTATAAATTGTACGTCCTCTTGTTTCTCTTTTTATTTTCTACAAACACATATTTATAATGTGTACTCTCATATTTAATTCTTAATTCAATGTTTTTTGTGGTTATTAATTTATAGCAGCATACAAAAATTTTGTTGTTGAGTTTGTCATTTTGTAACTATATATCAATGATTATTTTTTTTGCAGATTCTAATGCCTTGCTCTTTCATGAAATGTCACAAACTATTCATCTTTAAAATGAAGGCTAGAAAGGTCATTATAATGGATCCATTGTCTGTACCTATGGGGGTTAAGGTTTTTCATCCAATCATACATTATACATACGCACTGCAAATATTGCTAATAATATGAAACTTGCCATGAATTTAGCCAATCCTAAATAGAACGACGTTAGCACAGTGAGTGCCCACATCTTTATATTTGCCTTATGATATTCTATATTACTGTTTTTTCTAATAATTATATGTCAAATGCATTTACAGGATAAGAATGTCTTGAGAATAAAGTTTCTTGTAGAAATACTGAAATATGCTGAGAATGAATGCAAAGAGAACATTCCTAAAGTAATTCAAGAAATTCTAAAGCGTGTTGAAATATTTCAATTGGTATAGCCCTTGAGTGCTTTTAAAGGGATTTACATATTTGTTTCGTCTTTAAGTGAATAATGATAATATAATTCTTTTTCTTGTTTTACATGGGAATAGATGAGATGAAAATATTATTCCTATATGGTTCTGTATTCAAAAAATTTGATCTTCAGTTTACATTCCTTTCCGACGCCAGCCCCTAATTTAATTGTCTAATAAATATTTGTTTTTTCATTTCTCTCGTTGCGTAGCACGGGCACACTACTAGTTACCTTAAGGGCCCATTTGTTTGATTGGAATTAGGTTGAATTGAAATTAATTCTTGCGCAGACCTGTTTGGCAAACTATAGAATTGGAAACTAACTTTCCATCCATTTCTTGGGCCGGAATTAGAAGCCTGCAAAACTTTCCTACCCTAAAACGAGGAAACAGATTCTCCTCCTGTCTCTCGTGGTGGCGCAGGCGTGTGTCTCTCGCGGCGGCGCAGGCGTCCACCTCCTCCTCCGGTGGCAAGGTCAGATCTCCTCCTCTTCGACGATCCCCTCGCCCTTTACCTATAGCGTGCCTCTATCTTGTTCCGTATAGCCAGCTTCGCGTGATCCGCCTTCCCGCCCTGGTGAGTGCCCGCGGCCAGCGCTAGCCATTGGGTCTTCTCCTCTTCTCGATCGTTTGCTATACTGTACTCCGTCGCTCATGGCCATGCCGCACATGTTAGTTCTAGACGAGCATTTGATCTCTAGAGAGTCACTGACTCACTGTTGGGTTCTCAAGTCATTAGGTGGAGCTCCAATTTCTTCACTTGGGCTGAAAACTCTAGTTTTTTCAGTGTGCAATGAAATGTGTGTGCGTCTTGAATTATCGAGAATGGGTTAGTTTACCCAATTTGCTGTTGAAGTACCAGCCAATAAATTGTTTTTTTCTAGGGATTTATTTACCTTTGCCCAATCCAAGTTAAAAACTAGCAAAAGGCGATATATTACATTGCTCATACATCTTATGCTCCTCATTATCTTCCCTGTGGCCCTCTGATTGCTGTTAACATTTCTGAGTCTTTTCATAACCTTGTGTTGAATGGCCATAGTTCTGCCTGCAGTCGCTAGTGTGCCTGCAATCGTTAGGGCCAGGGTAGTATATGATCATGTGCTAGAAGTTGGTGAAGAGAGCCGCCTAGAACATGCTTGCAGTATCCTTTGGAATTCTGATGATTGATGAGCAGTCAGTCTATTTAATGTTCATATTTGGAATTTCCTAAGAAGCATTCTGTGCTTATAGTTGTAGCTTGTCAATATCTGTTAATAGACATCCTTGGGGATATATCGAGGGAAAGCTCATATTTGAGTACAATCTTGCAAATAACATATGCATTGTTTGATGAGAGAGATCTTGTTGATTATATTGTGTCGTGTAGGAGCCCTCATAAAATCTTGTGTTTGACATGTGTATTGATACAAATATTCATGTTATTAGTCTAAGTATATGAGAGGTAAGTGCATTACAATTGGATATTCTAATTTTCATGTGATGTTTGGCATGCCATGTTAATTGGACATTTATTTAGTGGAAATTTTTATTGCTACTAGACGTCTAGTAATTACTAATATTGAGCCCTGAGTTTCTCCACATTTCTTTTTTCAAACAATTGTGCATTGAATCTTATGATGTATATGCATGTTTGGGAAATGAGAGAGAGGCGTAGGAAGAATAGACGGAAAGTAGCATCCTTATTTGTTGCAACTGTCATGGGCATGATCGCGGACTATTATCATAAGAAAAGACCTAGACATATTATGGATTCCTCTGAGGTGATAGAGAGAGATGTAGCTGGTCGGAAACAAATGCTAAGGAATCTGTATCAAAGATCAAATGTTTATTGCTATGACAGTTTGTGTCTAACTAAGAGATCCTTTTCGGACCTATGCACCATCTTACGTGAGAGGTGCGGTATGTGTGACACTTTGAATGTGTCGGTAGAAGAAAAGGTTGCTATCTTTTTGCTTGTGGTGGGTCATGGAATTAAGATGAGGATAATTCGTAGTTCATATGGATGGTCACTTGAACCAATTAACCGCTATTTCAATGAGGTGTTGAGAGGTGTTCTATCATTATGCCATGAATTTATCAAGCTTCCTGATCCTTTAGCTATACAACCTGAAGATTCTAAGTGGAGGTGGTTTCAAGATTACCTTGGAGCACTAGATGGTACACACATTGCTGTTTTTGTACCTTTGGTTGATCAAGGGAGGTATAGGAATAGGAAGCAACAAATCACCACCAATGTTTTGGGTGTTTGTGATCGACACATGAAGTTTGTTTATGTTCTAGCTAGATGGGAAGGGTCAGCTTCAGATTCATATGTGCTACGTGATGCCATGTCTCGGGACGATGCATTTGCTATTCCAAGTGGAAAATATTTGTTGGACCGAAAACGGCAACCAGAGGGGGGTGAATGGGAGCTTTTAAAATTTTGGGCTAAAAACAGTCTTCTGTTTTTAATTCTGTCTTCTGCGGAACAGGCTTCGAACACAACCTTCGAAGGTCTGGTTCGAAGGTAATTTACAGCTCCGAACACAGGCTTCGCAAGGGAGCAAAAGTTCGAAGTCAAGAAGACTTCGCTCCACCTACAACCCCGAAAAATCAACTCAGCTAAGTCAGTGCAGGCTCCGCACATAGGGTGCTTCGAGCAGGCTTTGCACTTCACCCTTCGCACGAGTGGACTACCCTCTAAGGACTTTGACCAAATACTTAGCGACAGCAACTCGTGCTGGGATTCGTACTTCGAAGGTCAAAACGCACACTAACAGACTTCGCTAGGGGCTTAAACACGATAAGAAACACGAGCTTCGATCAGGGCTTCGCTAGTAAGCAGCGAGGTCTAGCCTCCTGTTACACAGAGCGAACGCACACTGAAAAGCACACTTCGCACAAAACACACTTCGCCTAGACAGGCTTCGGTGCACTACTACTAGCGAGGTATGCAAACAAGCTCAAGTAGAAACTCAACACAGAAGCAGGGCTTCGCTGCTTGAACAAGGAACACTAAAAATGAACTCACTGGATGAATACAAATTCTGTGGTAGCTAGTATAGGAGCTCAACAATGAATGCTCAAAGTGTTAAATGTTACCTACCCAGCCCCCATATTTATAGCCACTATTCACCCATGTGAATTGACTACTTTACCCCTAGGGTTTACATTGGTTTTGTCTCTACAGAACAGAGGGGTACAAAAGGTAGTCAACTTTATTCTGGAGGCTTCTCTGTCAGCTTTGCAGAGGGGACAGCGTCAGCTTTTTGCAGAGCAGACAATGTCAGCCTTTGCAGTCTTTGACCTTTCTGAAGCCCCCCTTCGCACGCGAGGGGTGCGGTAGCTTCGGTGAGAAGCCTTGAGCCTGACGGCCTTCGCTTCACCGAAGTTAGCCTCCGATACAGTGACGGTTTTGCGCCGAAGCCGTCAAAGCCCTTGGGCCTTCGCACCACCACCTTCGGAGTGGACCACCATGGCTTCGCAGCTACTCCCAGCTCGAACTCCGTCAGTCCGTGTACCGAAGCCATGCATGGCCGAAGTACCACAAGACATCCTTCACTCCAAAGCCAGCCTTGCTCCGAAGCCAGCCTTGCTCCGAAGCCTTCCTTACTCCGAACCCCCACCTTCGGAGTACCACCCTTCGAAGTCACTCCTTCGTCCAAGGCCTCCGCATGAAGCATTCCATGAGCACTTCGTCGCAGTGTCTCTCCCCGAGCACACTCCTCGACTAGCCTCACCCGGACCATGCCTTCGATGCGCCTTGACTTCTGAGACCTTCGTCGGGTACCTTCGAGTGTCTCCCTCCGGAGCACACATCGAAACCTTTTGCCTCAGCTGAGGACTTGATACACCATACTCGAAGTCACTCCATCCGGAGTACCCTTCGAAGTGCCTCGCCTCCGAGGACTTTGTCTCGGAGTACCTTCAGTCGGAGCCACGCTCCTCACTTACTGCCTTCACCTGGCGCACCTCGACCCGAGGACCGACCTTGACCCCTTCGCAGCCTTCGTGACGGAGCTCCCCGCTCCACTGGCATCAAGCCTCCCGCTTGACCTAGGTTCACCTGCTACGAACTGTCCGTCACCTCCGAAGTCCCCTGCGCACCACAAACAAGCAGACAAGTGTATCCAGTACTCCGGAGACCTCTCCGGGTAAGCAACCTTCGGCACACACTCCGGTGTACCGCCCAAAGTACCGAGACCTTCGGTACAAACCCAGTCATCGTGTACTGTCGGACCCCTCCGACAGGCACACTCCGCTGCAACAGCTGCAGCAATCAAAGCCCACCGAACCCTTCGGTGAAACGACCTCCGAACACCTTCAGAGGTACAACCTCTGAACCCCTTCGGAGGTACCCCTTCGAACCAGAGGTTAAATACTGTCAATCACTCATCATAGACTCCGAAACCAACCCTTGATTTCTCAATCTCCCCCTTGATGAGTGAATTGACAACCAAATTCAAGTTCAAGAAAATTTAAAGACTTTCAGCACACAAGTGACCATAAAAACTCAGAAACGAGCCAAATCATGTCACTTGATAAAAGAATTTTCCTCCCCCTTTTTCAAAAGAGTTAAAAACCCCTTCGGCAAAACTCCCCTTTGCACGATAAAAACTCCCCCTGAGTTAATTTACCCTTTGCAACAGAGAACTCAAATTTCTCCCCCTTTGGCAATGCAAGCATCAAGGAGCATGTAAAAGATGCATTGCTTGGAAATGAGCAGAATTGCAAAGACATACAAAGCAAAAATATGCCAACAGTAATACCAATTATCATGTGCTCAGCTTAATTTAACATTCTCTAAAAACATGATGACAACATGTGATTTTATCAGTTTGAAATAAAAGCCTCACCATGCAATCAAGGTAACTAGACAAGTAACGGCAAGGACTGCGCAAAGCTAGTCAATTTCTACTCTAGACAGACAAGTCCAGTTCAAATGGAGCAATGAAAGCAAACTTGATGATCAATGAATTTTGTTGTTCTTTTCTTAATGCCAAGGGTTATTTGTTTGTCCACCTTATACTTTCCAATCAGGTCAATCCTAGGCATGAAAACCATCAGAAGCTTAAGGCAATGATTTTGGCAGACACTACACTATTCCAGTTCAGACCAATGTGCAATGGTAAGCAGTCTAGAATAGAGTAGTGCGACAAACAAATCCACCTGGATCTTTTAACTTGAAGCATGTAAATCATGGATTTTTGAATTTTGATTAAGTGAACAAATTGTTTAGCACTTTATGCATATCCATGAGTATGTAGAACAATTTTTCAAGTTGCACAAATTAGCATCCAGAGAAAAGGTGTCTTGCTATCAAGTAGATAAAAGATAGCTAAACCAGTCCTGCCTATACATGCTAGATACAAGATTGAGCAGTGAGCATGATTTGAGTTTGGAAAGAAAACATCATGCACATGAATGTTTCAGATATATTAAATAGAGCTGAGCTGATACGATTTCATGAATTATAATCAGGAATATAAGTGCAAGAGATGTAAATGCAATTTCACACATGATGAGAATATGCACGACAATTAAAAATAGCTCCCCCTCACAAAATGTCGTAAGGGTGACAAATACCAAGTTCCCCACACAAGTAGGCAAATCGAGAAGCATCGAGGGGTTTAGTGAAAATATCGGCTAGCTGGTGTTGGGCATCAACATATTGAAGTTCAATATCACCCTTCTCATTGTGATCTCTGAGAAAATGATATCGCACATAATGTGTTTGGTTCTGGAGTGCTGAACCGGGTTGTTTGCAATACAAATAGCACTAGTGCTATCACAGAAAAGTGGAACACTCTTATAATCTAACCCGAAATCCCGCAAAGTGGAAACCATCCACAAAATCTGAGAGCAACAGCTAGCTGCAGCAACATATTCGGCCTCAGTCGTCGATTGTGCAACACTAGACTGTTTGCGGGAAGACCAACAAACCAGAGAAGTACCCAGAAAATGACAAGTACTAGAGGTACTCTTCCTATCAATCCTACACCCAGCAAAATCCGCATCGGAATAACCTCGAAGACATAAAGAGGAAGACGTTGAATACCATATGCCGAACTCAAGGGTATGTTTGAGATACCTTAGAATGCGTTTTACCGCTTGGCGGTGCGAAGCTCGTGGTGAAGCCTGAAAACGAGCGCACAGACACACTGTGAAGTGTATGTCCGGCCTCGTAGCAGTCAAGTAGAGGAGGGAGCCGATCATGCTTCGGAACTCCTTCTGATCTACGGCTTCTCCATCTTCGTCGGGATCCAATGCTACAGATGTAGCCATTGGAGTGGCGAGGGGCTTCGCATCTGCCATGTCAAATTTCTTGAGCAGGACCTTGGTGTACTTCGTCTGGTGGATGAAAGTACCTTGTTTGCTTTGCTTGATTTGCAACCCAAGGAAAAATGTAAGCTCGCCCATCATGGACATCTCGAATTCCCTGCTCATGGTATCTGCAAACTCGGCAACCAAAGCATGAGAAGAGCCACCAAAGATGATATCATCCACATAAATCTGCACTAGGAGGAAATCTTTGCCATGCTTGAGAGTGAACAGGGTTTTATCAACAGAGCCCATCAAATACCCCCGCTCAAGCAGAAAAGACTTAAGTCTATCATACCAAGCCCGAGGGGCCTGCTTGAGTCCATAAAGAGCCTTATGAAGTTTAAGGACTTTATGTGGGTACTTGTGGTTTTCAAAACCAGGGGGTTGTTTTACATAAACATCTTCACCTATGAAGCCATTAAGAAAAGCACTTTTGACATCCATTTGATAGAGTTTGAATCCCCGGGATGTCGCAAAGGCAAGCAAAATTCTAATGGCCTCAAAGCGAGCAACAGGTGCAAAGGTTTCAGTAAAATCAATCCCTTCTAGTTGAGAATAACCCTGAGCTACAAGTCTAGCCTTGTTTCTAACTATAGTCCCATCCTCCCCTTGTTTATTTTTGAAAATCCATTTTGTTCCAATAAAATGAACGTTTGGTGGAGGATCAACTAAAGTCCAGACTTGATTTCTCTCAAAATTTTCAAGTTCTTCATGCATGGCATTGATCCAACTAGAATCAGAAAGTGCATGACTAACATCTAAGGGCTCGAAAGAAGCAACAAAAGCAGAATTAGTGAAATGAGCATGTGAACGTGTTACCCTTTGATCAAGCTCACCAATGATCTGCTCGGGAGGGTGCATCCTTTGTACATGATGTGGAGCCTCGCGGCGGGATGCAGACTCCCCCTCAACTTGTGCATTGGATTGGTCCAAGATGACCGATGTCGAGGTAGTTGCTTCGGGACCTCGTGCCGAAGTGGTCGAAGCGGGGTCAGCTTTGGGGGTTGATGTCGAGGGTAGTAGTGGTTCATCCTCGAAATCTCCGGGATCTTCTTCTTCGAAGATGGTCTGTTCCATGTCGTGTTCATTTGCCTGTTCAAATGCAGAACTAACAGAGGGGGTTGATTCATCAAAAGTCACATCACATGACTCGATGACAGTGTTAGTCTCCAAATTATAAACACGATAGGAATGACCATGAGTAGTGTAACCCAAAAAGATCCCGTCAGAAGATCGCGACTCAAATTTATCCAAATTACCACGTTTTAGGATGAAGCAGCGACAGCCAAATACTCGAAGATGAGTAACCTTAGGCTGTCTCCCAAAACGTAGCTCATAAGATGTCAAGTTTAAAATTGAGCGCAAGAAGATTCGGTTTGAGATGTAACATGCAGTGTTCATGGCCTCAGCCCAGAATTTTCTAGGAGTCCTGTGCTCATCGAGCATCGTCCTAGCCATCTCAACCAAAGTGCGGTTCTTCCTCTCAACAACACCATTCTGTTGAGGAACCTGCGGAGCAGAGAATTGATGTTCTATGCCATGCTCCATGCAAAAAGTCAACAAAGAGACTATTCTTGAACTCAGTGCCATTATCACTTCGAATGAATTTTAATGCACCAGGGAGTTCAGTAAAAAGTCTCAAAGCCAAGCTCCGAAAGTGTGAAAACACTTCATCCTTGTTGGCAAGAAAGAAGACCCAAGAGTAGCGAGAGAAATCATCGACTATAACAAGCACATACCACTTGACGCCTAAAGAACTAACCCGAGAAGGACCTACAGTGTCCATGTGGAGAAGTTCTCCGGGTTGTTCAGTCATCACTGTGGTGACTGGCGAATGCGAAGCAGCAATCATTTTTCCATGTCGACAAGGAGCGCAAACTAAATTCTTCTCAAACTTGAGCTTGGGCAATCTTCCGATAAGACCTAGGGCAGTCAGACGAGCGAGCAACTCAAAGCTCATATGCCCTAGTCTCCTATGCCACTTCCAAAGCTCAGAGGTAGAATGTGCAACAAGACAATGAGAAGAACTAGATGACTCGGAAAAATAAGCTCCAAAAACTCTCCCAACTCTAAAGATCTTACAGACCACAACGCCATCAGAATTGAGCACTTGCGAAGTATCGCGATGGAATCGCACTTCGAAGCCCTCATCAAGCAACGGAGATACAGACAGCAAATTGTATCCCAGTTTTCAACCAATGCAACATCTTTGAGAGTGAAATTAGAGTTAATTCTTACCACACCTTTACCTTTCACTCTACTCCTTCGATTGTTGCCGAAGGTGATATGCTCCCTTTGCTTGGTTGTGGTGAGGCTGGAGAACCATGCTGCATCTCCGGTCATATGGCGCGAACAACCGGAGTCCATGATCCACGTGCCCTCCATGCCTCGATCTGTCGCCTACACATGATAAGAGAATCTCGATCGCTCAGTGCTAGGATGAGTGAAAATATGACGAGGCATCCAGCATTGAGTGACACGAGTAGTAGGCACAGTAAAAGTAGACTGTCTACTCACAGGATAATCAAAATGATGCAAAGTGCGAAGTCTACCAACTTGTTGTGATCGAACAACATGACGAGGTCTCCTACTCTGACGAGGTACAAAGCTACTCGCCCGAGGTCTACCACCATATGGAACATGGTGAACACCTCGAGGAGCAAAACCTCTCCGAGAAGCACAAGGAGCCTCAAAGACAGGACGATAGTACAACTCAGACTCATGCATACCTAAAGATGGATAATGCATGTCCTGGTAACTCATCGCCTGAGAGCGTCGCTCATCCTTGATGCGACGAAAACAGAAACCAACCAAATGACCCGCCCGCTGACAGTAGAAACAATGGAAAACTCTCCTAGGGGCACTCTCATGGGTCTTAGGAGCAACTCTCACAGGCTCCTTGGGCTTCTGCTGAGTGGTTTTCTTGGGAGGATTTTTCTTGGCAGGAGGAGTGGTTTTCTTTGGTGGTCGGTTAGGCTTTTTGGCAGATAGGCTCATCACAAGTCAATGTGTCATAATCTGCTGACTCCTCAATGCTGGATATCTTCACTTCCCATATGCTACGATCAAGAGCATAGAGAAGCTTGATAGCCCTATCGTGATCATTGTAAGCAAGCGTCCCGTTGGATCGCAAGTTACTCACTATCGCATCAAATTGAGAAAACATGGCATCTATAGATTCACCAGGTGCCTGCACAAACAGCTGATACTGTTGATTGTATGTGCTTTGGCGCCTGGCCTTAATCTGTGTAGAGCCCTCATGAAAAATAGTGAGTGTTGTCCAAATTTCCCCAGCAGTCCTAAGGTGCTACACCCTATCAAACTCACTCCGGCTCAAACCAATGAACAGTATATTCCTAGCCTTGGAGTTGGCATTATACTGATCTTTTTCTGTTTGAGAGGTGCGAGTATCAGGGATGGAGTATTGTGAGTCCACAATCTCCCAAATTGCATTTCCTTGGCTTAGCAAGTAAGCCTCTATGCGCACCTTCCAGTATGCAAAATCAGTCCCATCGAACAGAGGAATTTTACTAGCTCTGTCCATGTCGCCAAGAGATCACAAAACCGGTTAAGGTCAACTGGTGATCTTAACCCGCTCTGATACCAATTGTTGGATCGGAAACGGCGACCAGAGGGGGGGTGAATGGGAGCTTTTAAAATTTCGGGCTAAAAACAACCTTCTGTTTTTAATTCTGTCTTCTGCGGAATAGGCTTCGAACACAACCTTCGAAGGTCTGGTTCGGAGGTAATTTACAGCTCCGAACACAGGCTTCACAAGGGAGCAAAAGTTCGAAGTCAAGAAGACTTCGCTCCACCTACAACCCCGAAAAATCAACTCAGCTAAGTCAGTGCAGGCTCCGCACATAGGGTGCTTCGAGCAGGCTTCGCACTTCACCCTTCGCACGAGTGGACTACCCTCTAAGGACTTTGACCAAATACTTAGCGACAGCAACTCGTGCTGGGCTTCGTACTTCGAAGGTCAAAACGCACACTAACAGACTTCGCTAGGGGCTTAAACACGATAAGAAACACGAGCTTCGATCAGGGCTTCGCTAGTAAGCAGTGAGGTCTAGCCTCCTGTTACACAGAGCGAACGCACACTGAAAAGCACACTTCACACAAAACACACTTCGCCTAGACAGGCTTCGGTGCACTACTACTAGCGAGGTATGCAAACAAGCTCAAGTAGAAACTCAACACAGAAGCAGGGCTTCGCTGCTTGAACAAGGAACACTAAAAATGAACTCACTGGATGAATACAAATTCTGTGGTAGCTAGTACAGGAGCTCAATAATGAATGCTCAAAGTGTTAAATGTTACCTACCCAGCCCCCATATTTATAGCCACTATTCACTCATGTGAATTGACTACTTTACCCCTAGGGTTTACATTGGTTTTGTCTCTACAGAACAGAGGGGTACAAAAGGTAGTCAACTTTATTCTGGAGGCTTCTCTGTCAGCTTTGCAGAGGGGACAACGTCAGCTTTTTGCAGAGCAGACAATATCAGCCTTTGCAGTCTTTGGCCTTTCTGAAGCCCCCCTTCGCACGCGAGGGGTGCGGTAGCTTCGGTGAGAAGCCTTGAGCCTGACAGCCTCCGCTTCACCGAAGTTAGCCTCCGATACAGTGACGGTTTTGCGCCGAAGCCGTCAAAGCCCTTGGGCCTTCGCACCACCACCTTCGAAGTGGACCACCACGGCTTCGCAGCTACTCCCAGCTCGAACTCCGTCAGTCCGTGTACCGAAGCCATGCATGGCTGAAGTACCACAAGACATCCTTCACTCCGAAGCCAGCCTTGCTCCGAAGCCAGCCTTGCTCCGAAGCCTTCCTTACTCTGAACCCCCACCTTCGGAGTACCACCCTTCGAAGTCCCTCCTTCGTCCAAGGCCTCCGCATGAAGCATTCCATGAGCACTTCGTCGCAGTGTCTCTCCCCGAGCACACTCCTCGACTAGCCTCACCCGGACCATGCCTTCGATGCGCCTCAACTTCTGAGACCTTCGTCGGGTACCTTCGAGTGTCTCCCTCCGGAGCACACATCGAAACCTTTGCCTCAGCTGAGGACTTGATACACCATACTCCGAAGTCACTCCATCCGGAGTACCCTTCGAAGTGCCTCGCCTCCGAGGACTTTGTTTCGGAGTACCTTCAGCCGGAGCCACGCTCCTCACTTACTGCCTTCACCTGGCGCACCTCGACCCGAGGACCGACCTCGACCCCTTCGCAGCCTTCGTGACGGAGCTCCCCGCTCCACTGGCATCAAGCCTCCCGCTTGACCCAGGTTCACCTGCTACAAACCGTCCGTCGCCTCTGAAGTCCCCTGCGCACCACAGACAAGCAGACAAGTGTATCCAGTACTCCGGAGACCTCTCCGGGTAAGCAACCTTCGGCACACACTCTGGTGTACCGCCCAAAGTACCGAGACCTTCGGTACAAACCCAGTCATTGTGTACTGTCGGACCCCTCCGACAGGCACACTCCGCTGCAACAGCTGCAGCAATCAAAGCCCACCGAACCCTTCGGTGAAACCACCTCCGAACCCCTTCGGAGGTACAACCTCCGAACCCCTTCGGAGGTACAACCTCCGAACCCCTTCGGAGGTACCCCTTCGAACCAGAGGTTAAATACTGTCAATCACTCATCACAGACTCCGAAACCAACCCTTGGTTTCTCAATATTACCTAGTAGATGCTGGATACACCAATGGACCAGGCTTTCTTGCTCCGTATCGATCCACTCGCTACCACTTGAATGAGTGGGCTGCCCAAGGGAATAACCCATCCAATGCCAAGGAATTGTTCAATTTGCGCCATTCAACAGCTAGAAATGTGATAGAGAGAACGTTTGGGCTATTGAAGATGAGGTGGGCTATACTAAGGAAAAACTCATATTTTGACTTACAAAATCAGATTAGGATCATCAATGCTTGTTGCATATTGCACAACTTTGTAAGAGATAGGCAGAGAAATATGGATGATTTACTTTTAGGCCAAATTGATCAAGTAATATCCGTTGAATCTCATAATGTTCAAAGTGAAGTGGGTATGATTACCAATATGCAATCATCAAATCAATGGAGTAACTTCAGGGACACTAAAGCTAACCAAATGTTTGCTGATTACCAAGCGAGACGTGGTCAATGTATGATAATTTTTTAAAGATTTCTTTTTTTTCAGATATTGTGTTGCTCATTAATAACTTTACTAACCTTTGCATTTTTTTATTTGCAGGATATGGAGAAGGGTAAGAAGTCAGGCTCGGGCAGGGGGTACATTTCTTGGAATGATGATATGGACAAAGCACTTCTTGACACATTCGTGGAGTACTACAACAAGGGTGACAAATGCCAAAATGGCTGGAAGTCACATGTCTACACAACTGCTATCAAGAATGTCCGAGAAAAGTGCAATGTGGAAATCACAAAAGATAACATCATGTCAAGGAACAAGACATTTGACAAGCACCACATTATCATCAATGGTATGCTAGAAACAAGTGGCTTTGGTTGGGATTGGAACAAGAACTAGATATCTATTGATAGTGATTCTGTATGGGAGGCCTGTGTGGCGGTAAGTTTCAGTTTTTTGACAATATGATGCGAGATTCTTGCTCTTTTGTTCATCATGTGGGATGTGTCGTTGATGATGAACTAGTTTTGTGGTCCACAAGCTTGCTTCACTATCTTGCAATATCAGTTTTTTTTTCTGTTGTGCTGCTTTTGTCATCTTCGTTGCTTGAATAGGAAGTTGATAGTTTTTTTACACTGTAAGCACATCTTTTTGAGTGGCTGTATCTTTGCCTAGTCCTGAAGATGATTTGGGATGTTTATAATGGCACTCGTTTTGCCTAGAGCTCACCTCAAGTTGTTTTCTGTAGAAAAATAAAGAAGCTAATGGGTACAGACATAAGACAATCTTATATTGGGACTCAATCAGCTTGGTGTTTGGGAAAGATCATGCAACCGGTGAAGCGGCAAAGACCCTAGCAGATGGCGCGAGAGATATGAGTAATGAAGATGGAACCGATCAAGAGCTTACTTCATCAACAACTTCAGGAAGCTTAAAGAGGCAACGATCTAGTGATTCCTTCACCTCAATGATGGCAGAGAAATTAGACAAGTTCACTGAAGCTATTAGGGATGAAACACCAAAAGGCCGACATCAAAATAAATATTTAGCACATTAGAGGAGATAGATGGATTATATGAAGATACATTTTTAGACTTATTTGATATCTTAACAGGTGATGTGCGCAAGTACGAGTCCTTATTGGCACTTCCAGTGATCCTGAGGAAGAGATGACTGCTGAAGCAACTAAAAAAGTGAACCGAGTTGTGTTTGGGTGAATTGAACTGTTGCTAGGTGTGTTGAGGTTGCTGTCTTAGTATATGTTGGCAATTAGGAAACAAACATTAGGTGAATTAAACTATTGGTAAGTGTGTTGTACCAGAAATGATATGGTGGATTTTAATCCTGTTTAAAGGTACTAAGTTTGACACATTTACTTCATAATAGCAAGACTTGCAGGCCCAAATTTAAATACAGAGACGGTTTGTTGTTATACATGCCAATTGTTATGCTGCCGTGTACAAGTTGACGAGTACTGTGTACAAATATGTAAATTCCATATATAACTATCCAAACATGATATTGAATTTGATTCATGGAAAAGAATTCCATTAGCATCCAAACAAAAAAATTGAATTGAATCAAATTCTAAGCAATTACTTTTTTGAGAATCTAATATCTAGAATTATTCATGTAATGAGTCATTTCCAAGAAAACAAACGGGCTGTAACGGAAACAATAGAGGCCTTAGGCCCAATGGTTCAAGCCTAATAGGCCCACTTAACTTCATCCTCCCACCTAAACCGATATTGCGGGCCTCGATCCCCACTCGCGCGAGCCACTCTCCCCGACCTTGCCCTAGCCGCCGCCTCAGGCGCTCGAGTTCCGACTCCGCCGCTACCTCGCCGCCCCTCCTCTAGCGGCCAGCCGTCGCACTCCTCCCCCCACAACCCTCCTCCGGTGTCACCGTTCCCGGGAGACCGGCGTTTGGTTGGTATCTCTCTTTACTGCCTGGAACGAGGGTTTTCCGAGATGTTGCTAAAGGTGTTCTGATAGTGATAGCACATAGCAGGTAGCCCGAGAGGGGGAAGCCAGCCATGCCCAAGGTCAAGAATCCCCTTGTCTTCCTGGACATATCGATTGGCGGACGCCCTGCTGAGAGGATCACATTTGAGGTTGCGGCGCTCGTACCATACAAGCATGCCTGTTGTTTGTTGTTCTGAGTTAACGGTTGCCTTCTCCGTGAAGGGGCATGGGTGGCATGCGCCTGATTAGCTTCTGACTTTGATTTTGCAGCTATTCTCTAATGTAGTCCCCAAGACCGCTGAGAATTTCCGAGCTCTATGCACCGGTAACTTTTACTGTTCAGTGTGACATAAGTCGTGTATAGCGAAGGAGTTATCGCCAAGAAATATGTTTGTTCTGTGGAAGTTCTAAACTTTAGTGATGAACGATGCTTTTTGATGAGGGTGCAGAAGAGTGTATTTATGAATAAATGGTTTTTCTGCTTGAATGCTGTCCGGTGAATTTACATCAGGCACATGTTAGTTATGAATGTAGATTACAATGCTAATAAGGGGTAGACTCAGTTCCATCTTTTTGGTCATGATTAGTATTGTACAAGGGCACACGAGATATAGATTGACAAAAGTCTTAACTCCATTTTTCCTAGTATAATTGTCTTTCTTCCCTCTGATTCATGTAATGTCAAAACATAACCATTTAAATGGACAGTGTATGGTAATTTCTGTTCAAACCATAAACTTCATATAGACATAAGAAAACTGTAGGATTATGTTGGGGGAGATGTTATAAACCTGATGCTGTGCACTCTTGCTGTTCAGTTTCCCCCATTGGCTTGTCCCTTCATTTCCATTGTTGGTTTTTTTGATATTTGCATGTTATGGCATCTGGACACAGTAGATGCCAATGATTCCACATGATTTATCTTGTTATAAAAATATGCTATCTTATCAATGACAAATTGGCACTTAATTTTTGGTCAAGTGTCTTGTAATCATATGTTTGTTCATCATTTCTAGTAGTATGCAAGTTTTTATTTAAATGATGTATTGGCATTGAGTTGCAACTTATATGACCCTTTACAGCAAAGTACTAATTTCTGGTCAAACATGTAGGTGAGAGAGGCCTTGGAGAATCTACACGAAAACCACTTCATTTTAAGGGAACAAACTTTCATCGCATTGTGAAAGGCTTTATGGCTCAGGTACCAAAATTTGACAATTATGGATTTATGGCAACTGATTTGAGCTATCTGACTACTGCATATTTTCTTTATATAAAGTAACAGTGTGTTTTGATTCTATGGGATTTCAAATGCTGAGTTCTATAGAATATTATAAATGATCACAGCCTGCTAGTTATACATCCTAAACCCATATTTTTTTTTGTTTTGGTTACTGGATATCTCTTCTCTAGATTGCATTCTAGCATCCATTTTTGTACCAACTGTACCCAACTGATCAAAGTTGTTATCTGCAGGGTGGGGATTTTTCAAGAGGAGATGGTATTGATTCATTAGCCCAGGCATCTTCTTTCAACTGACTTATTGCTGTTGTATACTTTATAAGCTCAACATTATGCTGTTTACAGGACGTGGTGGAGAGAGCATATATGGTGCAAAATTTAAAGGTGAATGACTATATTGTATTTTTGGCTGTTGGAGAATTTGTTTAGTCCAATTATTGTCCAACTCTCATGGTAACTGTGCTATTATGCTTTCACTGAGGTTTTTGTATGTGCTTTCTTTTGTTTTGCAGATGAAAACTTTAAGTTAAAGCATGATCAACCTGGCGTTCTTTCCATGGCAAATTCTGGAGCAAACAGCAATGGATCCCAATTTTTTATAACATTCCTGGCTTTGCCACATCTTGATGGGTACTGTAGCAATTTTTGCGTTTCTTTCTTTCGTCTAATTCCTTGTGCATCTTAGTTTATGTGTTTCTTTCTTTTGTCCAGTTCCTTACTGCATATAGATATAGTTCCTTACTCTTTGCATCTGATGACAAATAACTATACAATAAGATCCCAAATAAAAATAATGATTATCCTAGAAACTCAAAATTGTATAGAACCATATGAGATTGATTAGCCACATGCATATGCACGTGTGCAAACTGCAAAGATGCCACTTGTTAAAAGATATCTTGCAAACTCCACATTCATATCTATTATGTACATACATCCATTAGAAGATTGTTGGGACAGGGGGTGTGTGTTGAACACACCATCTGTCATGGGCTGTGGGCCAGGGCTGCCAGGCCTGGGCCCACTGGCGTGAAGAGTATCGCGCGGGTACTGTTCATGCGAACAGTACGCGCGGGTACTGTAGCAATGTGGCAAAATAGAGTCCAGGTATGATTAGAGTCCAAGTTTATTAATGGATAGAGTCATAGAGTCATAATAAATTCGGTTAGTTATTCGGTTAGGAGTCCAAGTTTGTTAATGGATAGAGTCTAGAGTCATAATAAATTCAGATAGTTATTTAGTTAGGTCTTATAAGCTCTATAAATAGGGTTGTATTGATCAAGTAATCAAGGAATAAGAAGAAAGAAGTCTAATCTCTCATCCAGTTCTCTATTTCCCATCCAATATTCGTCTCCCTAACTTAAGTCTACCTCTCATCCTAAGCAGCCGACACCACCCGGTTATCCTCTTGGCAGTGTTTATCTCGTCATGGGTTCAACCCATGACAACTTGTTATTAGAGCTACTCACTATGGCTTCTAGTGTTGATCTTAAAACTATGTAAGTTGTTTGTCATGTTACGGTATGCCATCTACTCTACTGAGCTACTAAGGAGGTACTCCATCAAATTATTGATCAGTGTTCTAAAAGGCGCTAGGCGCTAGTCGGGCGTTGCCTGGCCGCCTAGCGCCTAGGGGCGCCTAGGCGGCGCCTAGGGGCGCCTGGGGCACCTGGGTTAGAATACTCTCAATATAAAGACAACACTACATTTTCTACTAAACTGCAAAGTGCATGTGCAAATCGGGATGAGAGGAGTGGTAATGGACTGCTGGAGAGTGGAGACCAGAGCGGAGGGTGAGCGGCCATGGCGCACGAGGCCGAACCGCGTCGGAGAATGGAGACCAGAGCGCGGCCGGAGTGGGGCGCGCGTGAGGCTAGACTGTGTCGCACGAGGCTAGAACATCGGACCGTGGCGAACGGCAACGAACAGAGCCCAGGAGTAGCTAAAAAACCCTAAACACAGCCAGAGTTTTTTGCTTTTTATCCCCCCAAAACCGGTTTATTACTATAGTCACCATCGCCATCCAGGGCGCCTAGGCGCCGCCCAGGGCGCCTAGGCCGCGGTTGACCCGCCTAGGCGCCTTGACCGCCTAGCCGACCGCCCAGGTGCTCCGCGCGGCGCTGGGGTGGCGCCTAGCGCCTAATCCCGCCTAGGCGGGCGCCTAGAGCCGCCTTTTAGAACACTGTTATTGATGTCTATGGTGCCGAAAAGAAGATCCACATCAAGATAGAAGAGGGTGTGGCGACCCATAATAGTCTTAGATTTGTTTTTCAGTCTTTAATATTGTATTAAGCCGAGATGTAAAAGGCTTGAGTCTTCTTTGTGTCAGGCGTCGAGTCAGGTTTGAGATCGTACTGCAGCTCGAGGATGAGCTACTCAAAAGAAGGGATGTAGTGTCATGGGCTGTGGGCTAGGGCTGCCAAGCCGGGCCAACCCGCGTGAACAGTACCACGTGGGTATTGTTTACGTGAACGCTACCCGTGGGTACTATAGCAACGTGGCAAAATAGAGTCTAGGTCAGTGTTCTAATAGGCGCTAGGCGCTAGTCGAGCGGTGAGTGGCCGCCTAGCGCCTAGGGGCGCCTAGGGCAGTAGCATGTTAGCATAAGTTGACTAGTTGTAGTATAAGTTGTTAGTGTACTGCAGTTTGCAAACCAGGAGGGGAACTGGGGAAGGAGACTAATTGCAAACCAGGAGGTGCAGGGGCAGGAGGCGTGGAGCTGACACCAGATCACGGCCGGACGTCGGAGATGACACCAGAGCGCCGTAGCGATGACGCGCAACGCGTCGATGGCGCGTGATGCCGGACAGCCGGAGTGCCGGACACGCTGTCTGTGACGTGCGATGCCGAAATGTGGCGGAGCGGCGGCGAGCCCGCGGCGAAGCGCGGTGACCGGCGGCGACGTTAGTGCCTGGAGTTGAACAACAGTGGCGGCAGCGACGCTTGAATGCCAGGAGCCAGGAAAGCTAAAAAACCCTAGCCATTTTTGATTTTTACCCCTGGAATGCAGTAACATACCATCCTGACCGTCGCCGCACAGAGCGCCTAGGCGCCCCTAGGGCGCGGTTGACCCGCCTAGGCGCCTGGCGCGCCCAGCCGGCCGTCGAGCCCCTCCGCGCAGCGTTGGCTCGCCGCCCAGCGCCTAATGGCGCCTAGGCGCCCGCCTAGGACCGCCGTTTAGAACACTGGTCTAGGTATGGTTAGAGTCCAAGTTTGTTAATGAATAGAGTCCTAAAGTCATAATAGATTCGGTTAGTTATTCAGTTAGGAGTCTAAGTTTGTTAATGAGTCATAATAGATTAAATTAGTTATTCGGTTAGGTCTTATAGGCTCTATAAATAGGGTTGTATTGATCAAGTAATCAAGGAATAAGAAATAAGTCTAATCTCATTCAGTTCTCTATTTCTCATCCAATGTTCGTCTCCCCAACCTAAGTCTACGGCCAGCCATGCAACAGCCTTCAACCATCACAACACCATCAGCAGGGGTGGTACCTACACATGCAGCCCCAGCTACTAGGATGGGTCAGTTGTAGCGCCGCACCCTATCTTCAGAGGAGATGCAAGCACGTCGAGAGGCAGGGTTATACTACAACTATGATGAAAAAGTTAGTCCAATTCACAGATGCAAGTGTCTGTTCTGGTTATGTGTTCCGACCGTCGGCAATGATGAAGTAGAGGATCTAGATGGTTCAGATACCACGGACAGCCCCATGATTTCTCTATATGCATTTGCCGGAGTACAACCGCATGCTTCCGAGACGATGCAATTAGCGATACATATCAATGGTGTTGACTTTGTCGCTCTTATAGACACGAGCTCTACGCATAATTTTATTTTAGAGACGACTGCTGCTACCACATGAATCCATCTCTGTCCTTGTGTCGTCACTCGAGTCCGCATGGCCAATGGTGACAACATCATATGTAGTGGGATCGCCAATAATGTTGAAGTGGCTGTCGGGAGCGACATATTTCCCATCGATTGTGTCGTCATGCCACTGGACGCCTGTGATATGGTCTTGGGAGTGCAATGGCTACGCACTCTGGGACCAATCTTGTGGGACTTCACCAACAAGTGCATCTTCTTCCATCGCAACAGTGAGTTGATTATCTGGAGTGGCATTGATGCAGCAGCCACAGAGGTACCACACACACAAGCCTACACCGGACTACAGCTTCAAGGGGAACCACCTACCACTCCGTCCTCACTCCTGTCATTAATTCAATGACGGGTGATTCCTTCGCCAACAAAGGAGTTCCGACATCTTTGTTCAGATTTTCAGCTCGAGGACGAGCTGATAGAATCAAGGACGGGAGAGATGTCATGTGGCGCATTGGCCCAGCCCAAGGAGCCTTAGCACCAGACCAGGCCCATGTGAACAGTACCGCATGGTTCTGTTCACGTGAACAGTACCGTGCGTGAACAGTATCATGGGCCCAATGCAGATTAGGTAGAGTACGGAATCAATGATTTGTTTGATAATTGTAATTAGGGAGTCGAGTCCAGATTAGCGCGTAAACAGTATCACGGGTCCAATGCAGAATAGGTAGAGTGGGGAATCAATGAGTTGTTTGATAATTGTAATTAGGGAGTCCAGTCCAGATTAGGGAGTCTAAAATAATAAAGAGTCCTAGTAGGATAAGATAATAAATTGGATTCCTAGTAGAATAAGATAATAAAGAGTCCTAGTAGGATTAGGGGTTTGGCCCTATATAAAGGGTTGTAATCAGACCTATTGAGAAGAGAGAAGTTAATAGAAGAATTCTAGTTTCCCCCTAATCTATCTCCGAATCTTGTGCTTTCATCCTCTCTTCCCTAGACGGCGCCCTACCCCTGCGTCGTTTCCTCTCTTTCCGTCGTGTTGCAGCCACCACAGCAGTGGCCGCATATGCGGCACAATTACAATATGTGGCCAAGACCTGGCCATGCCACCATCACTCCCAGCTCCTTTTATGAGAGTTGAGAAATATATCGATAGTTGTGACAGGCAATGCTTGAGAGTATGGGATGACCCTAACACAGTGAATATCACCCACAAAAGTAATCACTGTCTTAATTTATGTGGTGTTTATCTTTGGATAAGAAGTCTTATAATTTTCTTTTCGCGATGACTCCAAGATCTATCAACTTCAAATGACTTCAAAGTGTCATTTTGTAGCAAACATGTGGTTTTTGGGAAGGTGGTCACTGGAATAACCTTGCTAAAGAAGCTTGAGGCAGTAGGTTCAGGTGATGGAAAGCTTACCTGTGAAGTGAAAATTGTAGACTGTGGTGAAGTCTCTGATATAATTCTCAGAATCAGCTAAGTGGAGAGAAAGGTAGAAGACAATGAAACAGATATCACCAAACAGTTCATGTGTTATCTCTGGCTAGCTTTCTCACCACCTGTTTTTGCAGAAAAGAAGGAAAGAAGAGCAGAAGGCAGTTCCGGTGGCGAAAGAAGGACCAAAAACCCAAAGCCATCTAGGCATGATAAACAAAGGAAAAAGAGAAAACATTATTCTTCTGATTCATATAGCTCAGATTCTTCTGATACGCAGTCCTCCTTAGATAGTGGCTCGGAATCAGAATCATACTCATCATCATCATTGGATACTAGCTCATCCAGCGATCGTAGACATAAGAGAAGAAAAGGTTCTAAGAAGGATAATCATAGATCTGCGAAGGGGAAAAGCAAACATAAGAAGACTATGAGAAAGAGTAGAAGAACAAAAAGGTAATCCAAATGGTAGAATGTTGACCTGTATCATCTAGCTAATTTTATTAGCTCAGAAAGAATATTAACTGAAAGATCCCTTGTCTGGTTCTGTTTTCCAGGAGCCATAGGAGGTCAACTGATGATTCACAAAGCTCAAAGACTGGCAGCAGCAGTTCTGACAGTGAAAGTGCACGCCGTCGTACCAGGCATTCCTTGAAGAAAGGTAGGACAGAGGAGAGTTAATTTAATTCACATAAGTTTTAACATGTTTTATAATTTGCTATCAAAATACCTTGTAATCTAAACATGTTGCTTTTATTGAACTGCAACGGTTTTCTGTTCTGCTTGACTTGCTTGACTTGCCTTTCATGTGCCTGAACCCTGATTTGTGGTTCTTGTTGGGTTTTAACTCTAGCCTACCCCAACTTACTTGGGACTGAAAGGCTATGTTGTTGAAAGGCTATGTTGTTGTTGTTGTTTGACTTGCTTGTTAACACTTTTGTAGTATCTTTTCTGTTGTTCAGAATGCTTTTTTATCCACTGTGCTCCTGCTAATTCCTACTTGTCGCTTGTCCATATCTAGTGTTTTCTGCAACTACCAATTGATTCTGTATAACATACTCAAAACAGTTGTTGTGTGTAACTATTTATTTGATTTTGTGGAACACTTAAAATTTTTAAGCATCCACGAAATGGGAAACACTCTTGGCCAACTTATTCATTCTTTCGTTTATCATAATTTCACACAGACCTTGATAACAAAATTATTGTACAGAAGTTTGGTTTGATTCAGAATATGGTAAATGTAAAGTAAAAAGATTGAAGCACTTCAAGATTGGCAATAATGTACAATTATTTTCGTCTTTTAGATTTTTTAAATGCCTTAGTCTTCTATTTTATAATCCAAGTTACCATCTTTTATGACATTGAATGATTTTTTGAATGTGGCGTGTTTAGTTGTGGTGTTGGAATATATTGAGAAGAGAACACCATTCTTCACAATTCATTGGCTATGTTTTTGAACTGATAATCAGCTTTGTTCATAACAGACCCAGATAACACAAAAACGATAAGTTTGGAGAAAGAAGTTGCTTTGGAAGATGCAGATAAAGGCCAACAAACAGCTACCATTGTCAACATATCAAATGAAGGAAGCAAACCCTCAAACACAGATGGAAATGGGGCTGGTATCAGGTCTTGAAATCAGAACTCAGAAGATAGATCTAGTCAGCAGCAATGCATGAAAATGCCATGGTCAACTTTGAGATAGGCAACTATCTTTTGAGTAGGTAATTGATTTTTTTTATTATTATAACTGCAGGGATGATCCTGGTGCAAGCTCTAAGAGCAGCCCTGTCAGGGCTGATGCAAGTTTAACAAAAGTAGATGGCAACAATGGTGCTGATGCTGCAGAGGCTGGCATGTTAAGAACTGAACCTGTGCCAACCAATGGTAAAGATTTAGCTGTGGGCTCTACTGACAATGGACAGCCTCAACGCATCAGGAAAGGGCGCGGTTTTACTCAGCAGTATGCATTTGCACGTCGATATAGGACACCATCCCCAGAGCGTTTCCCTGTTCGGTCTCACTACAATGGAGGAAGAAATGATAGGTGGAATCACTTCAATAGGTATGCAATTAGATTATTTACCTGATCGGTAAAACTTGATGATTGATTTAATGTTGGATCCCCCTTCATGTCCAGGTATGGAAGAAATGATCCTTACATGCCAGTCAAAAGATATCATGGCTCCCCAAGAGCCAGCAGTCCATCCAGGTTTGTATTCTTCTGATTGCACTTGGAACTTCAGTCTGCTTGCTGCAAGTAGTCACCTAGAGGTTAGTGGTCCAGTGCTAATTGATTGCTGTGTTTAAACTAGAGCAGATGAACTAATTTGAAGATAGTTGTACTCTTCATGAGTTTCATGTCTTCGTGGGGATTACAAGAACGATATCAGTTGCTATAATATGATGCAGATGAATATTATTGTGTCCAATTCTTCAATTACATTTTCCCCTTGGCATTTGTTATGAGTTGCTGAAGGGATTGGAGAGGATATGAATGTAGTATTAGAAAAATCGGTGATAGGTAGCTGGTCGGTCATCCACTGAGTAGAGATTAATCTATTAATCAGGGCATTAACTGAATTAATCAGTATATCAATTAATCAGTCAAATTAGGTTTTATCAGAAAAGATATAACATATAAATACTACTAGGTAGCCATCCTCACCCCTCCCAAGTACCAAAGTGACAAAGTAGTAAACAACAGGCTTCGAATACAGTCTTCAAAGAGTCTAGTTTGAAGGTATCAAAAACACTTCGAAATAGGACTTCACATTGGACTGTAATTCGAAGTCTATACAACTTTGCTTACACTTGGGCACACCTACACACACCATGGTTCTTATGGCGTCGCCTAGGCGACACATAGGCGTCGTCTGGGCGACAAGGCGTCGGCGGATCCTGGGCGTCGGGGTCGCCGTAAGAGGCAGGTGCATGGCGTCGCCTAGTCGTCGCCTTCCGTCTGTGGCGACGCCTTAGGGCTGTGGCGACGCCACATGGCGCGAGCCGAGGGGCGCACGCGGGAAAGAGGGAAAAAGAGGGAAAATGGAGAAAGCACGCTAGAAAAGAGGGAGATCCCGGCCAAGGAAAAGAGCACCAGAAGAAAAGAGCGACTGGGAAAAGAGATCTTGGCCGGCGACGACTCGTGAGGAAACTGGAAATAAAAGGGCGGCGGCGGCGCAGTGCTTGACTCGTGGGGCGGTGGGAGATCCTGACCGGCGGCCAGCGGAGCTAGTGAGCCACGGAGGAACTGGTGGACGGGCGGAGGGTGGAGCTGCAGAGGGAGGAGGGTGGAGCTGCAGAGGGCGGAGGCTTTGATAGCCGGCAACGCTCTGCTTCAGGCTTTAGTCCAGCACTGCTTTAGGTGAGTGTGCACAGTACTCTGCTTTGCTTTAGGTGAGTGTGCCTAGCCTCGTCATGCCCCGGACGAGTGGAAGCTCCAGCCACTGCTCCAGGCAGCCTTCTGTAGAAGGCAGAAGCAAGAGGTAGGTTTTCCATGCAAGGCAAAAAGCCAATCAGAAGTAGAACAAAAGCTGAGAAGCTTCAGTAGAGGTATTTTTGTAGTGTATACTTGTATTTTTGTAGTGTATACTTTAGTGTATATATGTGTATAGGCGTCGCCTCGCCGCGCGCCTAACTCGCCTAGGCGTTGGAAGGGGGTAGGTCGCCTCGCCTCGCCTTACCGCCGTAAGAACCATGACACACACAGTAGGGCTTCGGCTGAGCAGACTCCACACAGAGGTGCTTCAGGCTCGACATGCAAGCACTCGCTATGAAGTGTAAACCCTCTTAGTACTTCAGTCTAGGCTCCGTCCTAGTGACTTGACCTAGGCTTCGCACCAAGTCAATACACTGAACAATCTCAGAAAAAAGGACTCTGAAAAAGCTACACAAACAGGCTTCACAATTAACAATAAACACTCGCCAGACTCACGGTAGACTCCGCTAGTGAATCTTTGAGGCTAGGCCTTCGATACATAACATGGTGAAAACACTGCAAAGGTGAAAAGAACCTTGTGCAAACTTGTTTGAGGATTTTCAAGAATTTCAATAGGGTGATTGAATAAATCCTAAAAGAACAAGTTGCTCGTGCATCAGAAATTGGTTTCTTGTGCAAGAAAAAACAGAGTACTCAACAAAATTCACACATGGAAACACATCACTAGATACAAGTTCATGCAAGAAGTAAGACAAAGATCGGAGATCAAATAAAAATTTCATTGCAAGAATAGGGAATACAAAAAACTCACAAGTCAGCTCAGGAAACAATGAGTATGGAAGGTTCTATCGTAGCTCAAAGTGTTTCCCTAGACCTCAGCATGCCCCTTTTTTTATACCCTACTCCGACATGTGAAGTGACTACCATACCCCTAGGGTTTACAACCTTTTTATCACACAATCACGTGGGTGTTATAGGTAGTCCTACTTTACACTTTATTTGAAGCTCCGTAATACACCATCTTTTCTGGCTTCTTTTCGACGAAGCCTCGTGACACTTGACGAAGTGCTTGATGGACTCCGGTTGCAGTCTCCAAACCCTTGAAGCTTCACTGCACTGAAGTCTTGTCTTCGATAGTGACAGTTTTGAGCCGAAGCCGTCAAAGCCTTTGCCGCCTTCGCACCATCACCTCTGGAGTGGACCACCACGGCTTCACCACACTCCTAGCTCGAACGATGCCTGTCCGTGTTATCGAAGCCATGCATGGCCGGAGTACGTCAAGTCAACCTGACTCCGAAGCCCCACCTTCGAAATATCTCCCTACGGAAGGTTTTTACCACCTTTCTCCAAAGTGCCTTCTCCTGGAGCAATCCCTCGAAGTGCATCCACCCTGAGCACACCTTCGACATGCCTCCACCCGAAGCATAGCTTCGAAGAACCTCTTTCTAGAGGACTTACATTCCATTGCCTTTGAGATGCCTCTCTTCGGTGCACACCTCCTAAGTGCCTTGCCTTCAAGGACTTTGCCTTCACCCAGCCTTCATGACCCTTGACTTCACCCAGCCTTCATGACCCTCCGGCATCAAGCTTCCCGCTTGACCCAAGTCACTTGCTATTGCTCCGAGTCACCTGCACACTATTCGACAAGCAAAATGTTTTCTCGATACCCCAAAGCCTCTTCGAGTCAACCAGCCTTTGGTACTCAATGAACCCCCTTCGATGAGCACCTCCACCAAACTACCTTCGGTGCACACTTCAGTGCACAAAGCCAAAGTATCGAACCCTTCAATACAATCTCCAGTTAATCCCACCAAACCCTTCGGTGAACACACTCCGCTGCACACTTGTGCACATGTCAAATACCAAAGCACTTCGGTGACGACCCCTTTGTCCACAAATACTTGTCAATCACTTATCACAGACTGAAACCAAGGTACAGTTCAACTTTGTTTCTCACATGACAACAGATTTGTTGCTCAACTTCATTTATTTCATCACCCTTATGGGGTATTTATAACTCTAACACCAATCTAATCTGAGATAACAATCTAATATGCAATCTTTATCTAAACAGAAAATAGCTAAATTAAGGGAATAAATCTAGCCCCCTACTTTGGCCTTTAATTGGGCACACGCTCTCATAGTGCGGGCTGGTAATGGAGAAGGCTTTCTTTATGCCCCAGGTTCATATCATTCTAGCTTGAGTTTAGGCATTTTTAATAAGACAAGTTGTGGAGCGGTATAGGGAGCGGAAGAAGGATCTACACATGGTTTTCATTGACTTGGAGAAGGCTTATGGCAAAATACCAATGAATGTGGTGGACTTTGCACAAACATAAAGTCTTAACAAAGTACATTGCCCTTATTAAGGACATGTACAACAATGTTGTGACTAATATTTGAACAATTGATGGTGACATAGTTGACTTTCTGATTAAAATAAGACTACATCCAAGGTCAACTTTAAGCCTTTAGCCCCTTATCTATTTGCCTTGGTGATGAATGAGGTTAGAAGGGACATACAAGGGGATATCCGTTGGTGTATGGTTTTCATTGATGATGTCATGCTAGTTGATGAAAGCTTGGTGGGAGTAAATGGGAAACTAGAGTTGTGGAGGTAGACTCTGGAGTCCAAATGTTTGACTCATTAGGACTTTGACACTACCATAGTTGTTACGGTGATGCGGCGAAGAGTGGCGACCTGTCACCTTCACAACTTTGCAATGTTTATGGCGCGTGGCGTAGCGTCACCATAGACACATCACCATGGCGAACAATATAGACAAATAGCTTATTATGGGATTTAGAAAAATATATCAATATATAAGTACTAAAATACTAAATTGCAAATAACAATAGAAATATAGTATGATAAATATAGCAATACAATATCAAGTTACAATATTGTCACTTTCGATACATTATATTTTAAAAAAATATAATTAAAATTGCAAAAACATATTTAAAATTATGTCTAATAATATATTTAAAGTTCAGTAAATAATCTATTTATATAAATTTGACCAAACAACCTATTTAAATTTTATTCCATTTAAAGCCCATTTCTCAACCCTAACTTCTCCCCTCTACCACTATCTCTCACCTCCCCACACAGCTGGCAAACTTCTCCCCCTCCTTTCCCTCTTCTCTCCCCTATCTTCGGCACTAGCGCATTGGCCATCGCCAGATCTAGCCCCTGCCGCCTGCAGTTTGTCGGATCTAGTCTCTGTTGTGCTCTCGCCGTGGCCCTGCCGTGCCCTAACTGCTCATGGTGGCAGCGGCTTCGTATGGCGGGCGCCACGCGACGCCACACGCCTATTGCGCCTGCCATAGACACTCGGGCAATATGGCGGTCTGTGGCGAATTGCAGATTTCCGCCACAGCAACATGGCGACGCCATAACAGCTATGGGCACTACTGCAAATGAGGAAGGAGACCTTAAAATGATGGAGTATTTCTAGAGATTTGGTCTTGCATAGGAGTGCATGGTGAGAAGTTATTCATGTGCATGAACCTTGATTACTAGCTCCTATTGGGTTTTAACTCTAGCCTACCCCACCAATTTGCTTGGGATTGAAAGACTGTTGTTGTTTGTTGTTCATAGCATTCTATCTTGCTTTCATTGCCTTCTGTTTCTTGCCAATTTTTTCTTAGGTAGATAGCAGATGTTCATGGACAAACCTCAATATAGCTAAGTTATGCATTGACAAGCGATATCATTTACTTAGGTCAAACAGTTTTATCACGTGATTCAGATTCATCATACAACATTTCCATTCTTATTTGCTTCCTATTTTTTCCTGTGCAAGGCCATGTTACTTTACCAATGGCTGATGAGCTATACACTGTCCAGGTACCCAAGGAGAGACCGAAGCAGGTCACGCAGTCCATTGAGATACCGTGATCGTGGAGGATATCGCCGCCCCAGCCCAAGACGGAGTCGCAGTGGCAGCCCCACAGAGCATCAGAGACGAGATGTGAGCAACAGGCCCCGATCAAGTCGGGTGGTGGTGGTCCTGACCACCATAACAGTAGCCCCCTTGTCAATAGAGCAAGGTTGAGGTCCAGATCTCCAGATGCTGTTCCAGTCAAAAGGGGGAGCTCAAAATATAACCGCAGGCGCAGCACCAGTTCAAGATCCAGTAGCCCTGCTGGAAGTAAAGGCCTGGTTTCATACTGAGATGTGATATCAGGATTTGAAAACTCTCATGTTCCATGCTATGCTAGCGTAGTATCAAGTACTGTCACGGATCGTGCAATTAATGTACGGTTATTTTGTAACGGTTCTCTATCTGAAATCGTTTGCGTCGCCTGTTTGGATATTGATGTTGTAACTAATAAAATGCTTTGCACCATATCTTAAGCACATTTTATCTGTGAATTCTATCCTTCGATTTTTTTTTCATGATGAAACTTGTGTCTTATTTCTTGTCCTGGTATAGTCTGTTTGTTGAAAGAGCCTTTGATTGAGTATGCATTTTATAGGTGTTTTTTTATGTATATGATGATTAGTGATAGTGGTATTTTTTAGGGTTAATAGCTTCTATGCCACCGTTATTTTCCCAAACGCCAAAAATACCACTACTATTCGTCTAATAGCCTACATGCATTATTATTACAAATTCACTCCGAAATTCCATTTGGACCCACTCGCAGAGCACTGTTTTTCGCAAATACCCATATTACCCCGCACTGTTCATCTTCTTCATCCACCTAGCAGCTCAGATCAGAACCTAGCGGCTTAAACCATGGACATCTACCGTTTCTACAATTCTACATTTCTATTAACCCACGGAAGCTATTAACCCTTCTACATTTCTACAATTCTACCGTCTCAATGCAAGAATGCGTGGGAGGGGGTGCGTTGCGTTCGGTACCTGGGCCCGCCGAGGACGCCGGCGCCGGCGGTGAGCTGGTCGACGAGCTCCGACGACTTGGGGTCGACCCACACATCGCGGGCGCTTTACAGAGAGATGCCATCGCCGTCGGACCGTGTCCGCCACCCGTAGTGCGTCGGCGACGAGCAGACGTTGGCGTTGCCCGCGGGGACGCAGTCGTGGATGTGGAGGTTGTGGATGATGATGTTGGAGACGTACTGGAGAGTGATGCAGGCGCCGCCGGCGATGTGGACGTTGGCGCCGCGGCCGTCGATGGTCTTATAGCTGTTGACGAGGAGCTCCTCGTTGAGGCGGATGGACATGTCGGTGGCGAAGACGATCCAGAGCGGGCCCTCCTGGATGGCGCCGTACCGGAGCGTGCCCGGCGCAGGGTTCACCGGGTCGCGGTCGGAGGAGTCGGTGACCACGTACATCGGCCCGCCCTTGCCGCAGTCGGCCAGCCGCTGCCGGTCCTGCCGCCAGTCCGTCCCGGCACATCGCCAGCAGTCGTCGATTTGGGGGAAAGCACAGAGGGATGGTGGATTTGGGGCAGCCGGAGCTAAAAAGCTCTTGAGATTTGGAGCTCGTGGTGTGAGCAGCAATGGGGAGGGGAAGAAGCTTAGTGCTCTACTGCTTGGTGTAATATGGGCTGCGCCAGGAAGAAGATGAACAGTGCGGGGTAATACGGGTATTTGCGAAAAACAGTGCTCTGTAGGTGGGTCCAAATGGTATTTCGGAGTGAATTTGTAATAATAATGACATGTAGGCTATTAGACGAATAGTAGTGGTATTTTTGGCGTTTGGAAAAATAACGGTGGCATAGAAGCTATTAACCCTATTTTTTATATGGTACATATATTAATCTATGTTAATTTTAATTATTCATCAGGATATGCATTATATATTAGTTTTAATGTGCTTATTTTTAAGTTATTACACTGTTTTTAAAAAATAACCAACTTAATTGTTTTATATTCCACGTCACCGAAAACACTATGACATGTGCATATTCTACCCTATCTATTTTATCAAATCTCAACCCTTTTACTCCTCACCTTGCACCCCTAGCACTTCCGTATCGCCCTCCTCGCACCCACGTTGATTGTGTAGTGCGATGTCTCAATAGATGGAGACGCTACCATATATGCGGTAGAAGAGCGCTGGAATCTCCTAGAATGTGAAGTTCGCCACTGTCAGTGTCCATGCGTTGAGGCAGGTTGGAGATATGGCTGGCGAGGATGTCGCTGCCGCCACCACCCACATCGAACAGAGTTGATAGCGTCCCACAGCGAAGTCTGACAAATACTCTCCACCGATAGCTACTGTATATTTTAGTATGTTGATGTAATAAGTTAATTAGATTTAATTCCATTGTCTAAAAAATGTATTTCCTCCATTCCAGAATGTAAGTCATTCTAACATTTCTCAAATTGATTTATGGATATGTATCCAGATTCATCAATCTATAAATAAATCTAAAAAATATCAGAATAACTTATATTCTTAAAAGTTAGTTAATTGTATACAAAACTAGAGGAAGAGAGAGAGAGCAAACAGAGCAACACTAGGAATTCTCCGTGCCTCAATGAACACCATTATTTCTCCTTCACATCCGATTGTCCTTCCAACAACAAAGGTGAACCCACACAGATTATTCTCAACATCATTCTCATGGAGATCCTCTTCAATTCAAATCACCTCTGGACCAATAGGCAAGAATAGAAACACTACGAGCCCAGCTAAGCTACTGCAATCATCATACAAGGCACTGCAAAGGACCAGGACCATCCATACTTCCGCATTGCAACTGCAATCATCAGAAAGCTAGATATATTTTCCTCATTTCCTACATATATATGAGCATTCTAGATTCCCATTATTAGCTTACCAACCCTGCAACCATGGATGACCAGCCGAATGATTGAAACAGGCCAGCCATCATCTGAAACACACGGGTTCTCATCGAGACGACGGCGGTGCGACCGTTCAAGACCACGGCTGACGGTGGCGCAGCAGTTCTCGCGGATAAAACGGTGGTGCAGTGGTTCAAGATGACGGCGGCACCACGATTCTCGTGAAGACGGGGAGACGATGACGCCATGACGGTTCTACAAGACGAATACAAAGAGCACCAATTACCAATTGTTCTTCCTCTCTCGGAGAGGATGGAAAGGCAAGCTGAGAGCACCAGAGCCACGCAGGATTGGAAGCCGCCGTGGCGTCTGAGCTGTAGAATGAAGCCGAACAGTGTCTCACCGTTGGATCAATATGTATGACACATGTTAGCAGTATGCATTATTTGGTGGGTGGATACTTTATTCACCCATTTTTTCCATCCATAACCCATCGTTGCTACCGCCGCTTCCCATCGCGCTCCTCCCCCACCTCCCCATAGCCTCGCCCATCATGCCTCACCTCGTAGACCCAATCACCAAGCAGGATTCTACCGCACTGCGATGCGTGAGATTGCGCCGCATGGGGAAGGGAGGTCAACGAGAAGCTGTAGCCGCTAAATGGGGAAGGCGGTGACAGAAAAAGAGGTGGAGAAAGAAGCGGAGGTAACGATCGTAGTTGTTGCTGCCGTCGTGGTGGCGGCTCGCGAAGGGTGGTACGGCTTGAAATTCATTATACATAATAAATGAGATAGACAATTCTATAAAAAATTGTGTATACTAGTATATCACAATTAATGAGACAATAAGATAGCAATTGAAATTCACCGTAACACATAAAACCAAATGCACAAAGTAAACAAAAATCTTTTGAGAGGCGTAAACTTCAAACCAAGAAGGTTTTCTCCTTGGACTGACACACGGATTTCTCCTTAGACATTTGCAATCAGTTAGCCTTGATTTCCTTAAAAATATTAGTGTGATTGTTGTGTCTTGTGTATCCCAAGGGAATGAGCCCATAAGTTAGAATGCTTTATGTTAAGGGAAAAGAAATTAGGCTCTGTTTGGTTCAGATTTTTGAACCAGCTTCTTGGCTCAAAAGTTGGAATCTGAACCAAACAACTCTTTTGGTCACCTAGCTTTTCCAGAATCTGCAGATTTTCATAGTATAAATTTGAAAGCTGGTATAACCCAGATTTCACAGATTCTCAGTTCAACTTTGAATGAATATTATCTACCATACTATTAAACATATCAGTTCATGTAAAATTTGAAAAAGTAAAATTTTAGTAAAATATATAATTTTAGTGTAATTTAAAAATATATAATTTTAATATAAACATTACAAAATTTCATGATTAGAATGATTTACATGTAAAATTACACATTGATAATATAACTAAACATCACGAACTACCAAAATATAAATCAACAATTATTCTAACCAAACAGCTTCTCAGCTTTTTCACAGCTCACAGCTCACAACAGTTTTTTCACAGTTCACAACAGTTTTTTCAAAATCTACAGCTCAACCAAACACACCCTTAATGGTGTCAGTATCAACTCCAATTTTCTCGTTCATCAGGTATTTATAATTGTTATGTTCATTATTATTTTTTATTGTGATAGTATCAACTCCAGTTATATTCTTTACTAGTAAGATGTCTGTGTGTTTTACAATGAAAACTTATTTTAATTAACAAATATTTATTTAAAACATAAAATTTATTCAAACATGTTTAGTAATGTTCCGATGGTAAGAAGCAATGTGATATATTCTTATACGAAACAAATCATATATTCTTATACGAAATAAATCATAGATAGATATTCAATTATGTATTAAACATTAGCCATTGCTCATAAAAAATATATATGAGTATTGTAGATATGGCATACATATATTAAATCTTCCATAGGTACAAATAGTGCCCATTCAGCATTTGCAGGAGAATTTGAGCCCTCATCAGAAGCTTTACGTGCAGCCAAACCAGAAGAAAGCCAATGCAGAACAAAAAAATTCAACCGCCATATGATAAATCATTAAAATTAAGGCAATGAGTCATGTGCAGTAGATATACCTTGAAATAAGCTGTAAAGACAAGCGTCCAAATTTATGGGAGTGAAAGAAAATGAGAATATCATCACTCCAGCAAGCTTGCAAACTTTCTAAGAGCTTAATACTTTGTTTAACAACAAAGACTTCGGCTTCATTTGATTCTCATGCATTCCAACATGAGTAATTGCGGTTGTAAGAGCATAAACAAGACCACCAGCAATGTCCTGAAATCTTATGATTGAACTAGCAGAAGTCAAGTTAGAAACAAGGTTCTTAAGAGCACTACTTAAAAATAGACTAATAGAGATTGTTAGGGGAAAATACTTCATCTTGAGGACTTTAGAAGTCACCAGTCAAAGATAATTCACCATAATAGAAGTTCAAGTTCATCTCCGGAGATGATGAAGTTTCTAAGCCGAAGGATACTTCGACTTCATGATTCGAAGGCATCCTCGGAAGGCTCCGAAGCTACATTGAAAAACAACAAGACTGATAAGATTCTGCCTTATCTACCTTCTCCGGATATATTTTACTATTTTAACCCTATTCTAGGTCAGTTGTAATTGAGGTAAATAGGTCTTTTCCTTAGACTTTTTCCTATAAATACCCCTTCTTACCCTGTAATGGGCATCGAATACTCAGCTATTCAATACAATTTCGGACTACTTTGAGCTATTATCCTATTCGGAGGCTCGAAATAGTTCTCAACACAAACTCTCTATTTGTTAGTTATTAATCTTCGAGAACCTGTTAGCGTAATCTTTTACGCCAACAGTTGGCGCCGTCCGTGGGGACCCTAGTTCTAAAAGCTAGTTCTCTGCCGCTGACTGCACTTCGAAGAGCACTTGCGGAGGGAGCTTCGGAGTCTCAGGATTTCGCACACCCTTTGGCATGGGGCTTCCTAGTGCAACTCGAAGGCCTTTCCTCGCCTTCCAAAACCAAGTCTTCGGACCTCTTCTTCATTAGCTATGCCTCCCAAGCGGAGCCTAGCCTCCGATCCTCCCGAAGGTCCCCTCGGACCAACGGAGCAGGACCTTTAGTTATCCCGCTAATCCCCAAAGGGGTTGCCGGACGTCGAGCACCCAGAGGCCCCCGAGCCGCTCCCACGATGCTCCAAACTGACTACACCAGTTCCCGAGACTCGGAGCTCCCCTCTGAAGGATATGAAGACCTTCCTGAAGACGAGGCTACGCAAGTAGCGCGACTTCAGGAGGAAGTGGCAAGATGGAGGCAAGAGGCTGCCGATCGACTCCGCTCTCAAGCTTCCAATCATGCTCTAGAAGGGCCTCAAGATGGTAGTGCTGGTGATCTTCCCGAAGCTGTCCAAGTCCCGGAGGAAGCCGAGAATGCATCCTTCGACGACGAGTCTCCGTTGCATCCAGACCTGCAGAAGGTGCCCTTCGACCCCAGGTTTAAAGCCTCAAAGCTGCACAAATACTCCGGTGGGTCTGACCTCAGAGAATTCTCTCGTTCGTATGCTTTGGCGATAGAAGCCAACGGAGGGGTGCGTAACACTATGGCGAAGTGCTTCCCCCTCACTCTCGAAGGTGTAGCTCTCCGATGGTTCTAGTCTCTAAAGCCAGGATTGATCAAGTCCTGGGAGCACCTGAAAAGGAAGTTTGTAAGCAACTTCCAAGATACATTTGTGGCCCCAATGTCGACTGGGAGTCTATTTTAGGTGAAGCAGCAAGTGGGGGAGACACTTTGGGAGTATTTCACATGCTTCACCCACACCAAGTCTCAGATTAAAGGCTTGTCTACCTCTTCGGTAGTCGATGCCACGCGCGAAGGGGTGTTGAACCCAGATCTCCTCAGCAAGCTTCATCGGAAACCGATGTCATTTGTGGCATAGCTGATGGCATACTTCGAATAGTATGCCAAGGCAGAGGAAGGCTGCCTCCGAAGAACCGCAACACCTGCACCAGCCCTTCGAGAAGTAAAGACGGAGCCTGAAGTCCCAACCTCTCCGCAAGCCCCCCTTGACAATCGTTTCAATGATCATAGGCAGGGAAAGAAGAACTTCCACTCGGAGGTGTTGAACATTGCACCCTCTGCCCCGAAGGCACCTGTCAACTTTCAATAGGCGCAAGGCTTCAAGGTTGGTGCTTCGAAGCCCCAAGGAAGAATAGCTGGCAGGCGCTAGAGCTTCTTCTGTTGTGTGCATGGTGAGAACAGAAGCCATGAAACGAAGGATTGTAAGTCTGTATTAACCCTTCGGGATGAATACCTTGGATTAAGTACAGAGAGAGGTACTTCGGATCAAGCCCCTCCAGCGGCACGTTCGAAGCCCGTGCAAACAGTGGCCCGAATTGGCATCCCCGAAGCACCAATGCAGCTCCCAGTGGCCAATATTATGCCACCACTGAAGAAGGAAGATCCCCAAGATCGCGACAAGTGAGTGGTCCTGCCCATCTCCGGGGGGGACCCTCGGTAACATGTCAAAAAGGCAGCGGCGTGAATATGTCCGCGAAGTAGGGCACATAGGGACCTCGAATTCTGTGGCAAGAATGTTCGAGTGGTCCCATGTACCTATTTCCTTTACTGCCAATGATGCTGCGGGGATGAAATTCCCTCATGCTGACCCCCTTGTCATTTCAGCTGATATAGCGGGAGTCGAAGTTCGAAGGATCCTGGTAGATGGCAGGAGCTCCGCAGATATACTCTTTCTCTAGGCCTTTGACCAGATGTGCATTCCTCGGAGGCATTTACTTCCGGCGACCCACCCAATCCAAGGCTTCGCAGGTCCGCCTCTCGATGCCCTCGGATAGATAGGCCTCGAGGTTGCCTTCGGAGAGGGGCCCCTAGCTAGGGTGGAGGAAGTAATCTTCGATGTCGTCGATGCCCCATATGCCTATAATGTGATTTTTGGACGGGGGATGTTGAACCAGTTCGGGGATATAGCACATCATAACTACTTATGTCTCAAGATGCCCACACAAGGTGGAGTTCTCACTATTTCAGGAGAACAAGCTATAGCCCGAAGAACGGAGTATGGCCATGGTCAGCCATTTGACCCTCGGCAAGTGCATAGTGTGTCGGAGCACATAGAGGAGGCTTCAGAGTCTCCAAACTCCTCAAAGGGCCTTTCCCTAAAGCCAAGCCCAGAAGGTGATGTCACGAAGAGAATTCTGAAAGATGGCAAGGAGTACCCAATACAGTTCGGCAAGGGGCTACCTTCGGAAATAACTACTTCACTGGAGGAAGTAGTCAAACAAAATTTAGATATCTTTGCCTGGACCGACGAAGACATCACCGGGGTTGACCGGAGTATCATCGAGCATAGTTTGCTTGTCAACCCGAAGGCTAGGCTAGTGTGCCAGGGGCTCCGAAAGTTATCAGTAGAGAGGGAAGACCTCGCCAAGATAGAAGTGGAAAAATTGCTAAGGGCTGGCATCATCAGGGAAGTAGCCCACACGGAGTGGCTGGCTAACCCTGTTTTTGTCAGGAAGAAGGGCTCTGGCAAGTGGCGCATGTGCTTTGATTTCACATCATTAAATAAAGCATGCCCGCGAGACCCCTACCCTATGCCCCGAATAGACCAGCCGGTGGATTCTACGGCTGGCTCTGAGTTACTAAGCTTCCTGGACGCATACTCTGGTTATCATCAAGTCTGGCTAAAGCGTGAAGACGAAGCCAAGACGAGTTTTATAACCCCCTCCGGAGTATTTTTTTATGTAAGAATGCCTTTTGGCTTGCGGAATGCCGGAGCCACCTTCTCACGTTTGATAGCTAAGGCTCTAGGTCATCAAATAGGCCGAAATGTTGAAGCCTATATGGATGATATTGTAATAAAGAGTGCTGTAAAGCACCATCATAGCCTAGACTTAGCTGAAACATTTGAGAGCCTCTGAGCATGCAGAGTTCGCCTCAACCCTGAAAAATGTATATTCGGGGTGCAAGCAGGAAAGCTGCTAGGGTACTTAGTTTCGAGTAGGGGAATCAAAGCTAGCCCGACGCAGATAAGCGCATTGCAAAGAATGGCTCCACCAGAAAATTTGAAGCAGGTCAAGAAGCTAACAGGACGGCTCACAGCTCTCAGCAGATTCCTGGCTAGATCAGCCGAGCGAAGCCTTCCAATTTTTAAAGCTCTAAAGGGGTCTGAAAGTTTCAACTGGACGCCAGAGTGCTAGAAGAGCTTCGATGATATTAAAGAATACCTCGGAAGACTGTAAACACTTACTGTGCCCCTCCCGGAAGAAACTCTCCTTCTTTATCTTGCAACAGCGGGCTCCACAGTAAGTGCAGTATTGGTCAGGGAAGTTGATCTTAAAGGAAAACTGGTGCCAAACCCAGTTTATTTCGTCTTAGAAGCTTTGTCCGGAGCAAAGACAAGATACTCCGAGCTCGAAAAATTTACTTATGCTTTGGTAATGGCCTCGCGTAAGCTAAGGCATTACTTTCTAGCACATAATCTTATCGTTCCTACCTCGTATCCCCTTGGTGATATGCTTCGGAGCAAAGATTCTACGGGTAGGATCGGAAAATGGGCTGTCGAGCTAGCCCCCTTTGGTATTTCCTTCACGGCGAGAACAACTATCAAATCTCAGATCATAGCTGACTTCGTGGCAGAGTGGACTCCATCTGCAGTCTGGGCTTTGGAAGAAACCTCTGAAGGTCTGTGGACAATTTTTTCTGACGGAGCCTATCAGGCATCGGGTGCCAGAGCTGGAGCTGTGATAATATCGCTGTCAGGGCAGAATGCCATGTATTATGCGAGGCTCAACTTTAAGACCACCGATAATATCGCAGAGTACGAAGGAATCATGTTAGGCCTCCGAAAGGCAAAGACACTTGGACCAGCAAGGATTATAATTAAAACAGATTCCCAAATCATCATAGGGCATGTTGACAAAAGCTTTCAAGCCAGGAACACACATCTTGCAAAATATTTATAATAAATCCGTAAGACAGAAGCAATGTTTAAAGGATTTTCTGTTCGGAGTATCCCTCGAGCAGATAATCAACTTGCATACATTCTAGCGAAGGCTACAACCGGAGCATTGGACGTACCGGAGGGTGCTTTCTATGAAGAACTTATCAAGCCTACGGTGAATCAATTACCCTCTGCAGAAGTCCTTTGCATCCCAGCTGCAGATTGGCTGACTCCGATAATAGATGTCTTGCAAAATAGCGCAGTATTGTCAGAAGGTCCGGATTTCTGAAGGTTGCAAGTAAGGGCTCGAAATTATAAGCTTGTCAGTGGGATATTATACAAAGCCGGAGTGTGTTCTCCCTTACTCCGGTGCATCTCGCAACCCGAAGGTCAAGATATACTTCGGGACATTCACAAAGGTTTATGTGGAAGCCACCTGCCCCCCGTGCTCTAGTAGGAAAGACACTTCGGCAGGGGCTCTATTGGCCAACAATTGTAAGAGATGAGGAAGAGTTAGTTCGAACCTGTCAAGGATGCCAGTGGATGGGTATACAGAGCCATCATCCACCAACACCACTTCAAGTTATTGCCCTGGTATGGCCAATGGCACGATGGGGAATGGATCTCATCGACCCTTTTCCAATGGCAAAAGGCAGCTTGAAGTTTGCAGTGGTAGCAATTGAGTATTTTTCTAAATGGGTCGAAGCTGAACCCCTAACTGATATCACTTCAAGAAATGTGCAAAAATTCTTCTAGCAAAATATCATATGCAGGTTCGGAGTGCCAAGGGAGTTAACTATGGATAATGGCACCCAGTTCGAAGCAGAGCCCTTTAAAGAATTTTGTGAAGAACTGGGCATCAAGTTATGCTTCGCAACAGTTCGCCATACACAATCCAATGGAGCTATCGAGCGAGCCAATGGAAATATTATTTCTAGTTTAAATTGAAGGATTGTCGGGCTGGCCAAAGGACTATGGACTGAAGAACTTCCTAAGATTCTATGGTCCATTTGGACCACTCAAGCCAGGTCCACATGCTTCACACCATTCAGGATGCTATTCAGAGATGAGGCCTTGACTCCTACGGAGCTCAAAGGTGGATCCCTTCGCGTAGTAGAACCTGGAAATGAAGATGAGAGAAGCACTTTGCTGGACTTGTCAGAAGAAACAAGGCTTCAAGCTGTCGCCAATCTGACGAAGTACCAAGACCAAACAAAGATATGGTATGACCCGAAGATAAAAGTGAACGAACTTAAACTAGGTCATTTGGTATTGCGAAGTGTAATAGCTCTGGGGAAGCTAGGAAATAAATGGGAAGGACCATATATTATCCTACGCTCAGGGCGCCCCGACTCATTTAAATTAGCTAATTTAGAAGGGGAAGAGTTGAAGCATGCATGACATGTGGAGCACCTTAAACGTTATTACGCTTAGGGGCTCCTTGTAATCAATTGTAAAAGTACCTTTCTAAATAAAGATGGAGGTTCGAATTATGTTTACTTTTCAAATATCCCTTATTCCTGGTGGACGCATCAGGAGAACGGAGATGCTTGCGGAGTCAAGCATCTTTCAAGGAACCCAGACAACGGCCTTCGAACCATTGGTTCAAGGATTCCATAAAAGAGACGAAGGTGGCCAACCTACGGATTCTAGGCTCCGGCTTGTTAGGATCCATAGAAGAATCTAAGGACTTTAAAAGAACAGATTTCTGGCCTCCGGGTTCGAAGCATCTGTAAAAGAGCCGGCCAGCCTATGGATTCCAGGCTCTGGCTTGTTAGGATCCGTAGAAGAGTCTAAGGACTTTAAAAGAACAGATTTCTGGCCTTCAGGTTCGAAGCATCTGTAAAAGAGTCGATTGTGACCAAGCAATAAGGTTTCAAGGCTATGGCCCAATGAAACACTTTTAAAGTCCTAAGTGACTGCTATGGGAGCTTACAAGTGTAGACTTAGCTTAGAAACTTATAAACATCATAATACGAACATACAGTTTGAAGAACTCTACGAAAGAGTAAAGTATGATTACCAAGTGTTGTGTGAAGCATCAGATTGTTATATCAATCATTGTGTCCGACAGACCCTATCGCAACGCGTACGGTCCCCCACCCACAAAGAGGGGCAAGGGAGTAAGGAACAACAAAAAGATGCTTTTGAAGCAATTCATATTAATTGGATAATCATATTATTACATTAAGAGAAGTTCTGGTCTAAACCTAGATAGAAACGGAGACCCCTCCGACCTCTAGAGCTACTTCTAAGACTACTTTGGCCATCGGAGCCCGAAGCCTTCGAGACTTTCTTCTTAGTCCGAGTGCTTGTCTTCTTCGAAGCTCGCAGTTTTTCTGCTCCTCTTGAAGTTCAACCCAAGGCAGAAGTCTTTCGGAGCTAGCCTCTGCTAGATCTTTGGCTTGGTACTCTGAGTCATACCAATCTACGTATTCGGAGGACGAAGACTCTTCCTTATCCTCTTCCCTAATATAAGCTAAGACCTCGCGATGGACTTCGGGTGCTATCTCCCCTTGATCCCCTGAAGGAACAGAGAAGCGTGAGCATCGATAAGGCCTTAAGCTTTTGAGGACAGACCACTGCCGACGGATCCCTTCGCTAAGTTCCAATACTTCGAAGTCGAGCTCCGAAGTGCCTGGAAAAACCTAAAAGAATAAATATCCAAACAAAGTTTCCTCGTTTATAAACTTTTCATTCATTAATATAAGGGGCTTTACAAGATTTCTTGTACATGCTTAAGCGCCCTATAAAGCTAAACTTACGGGTCGGCTGGCGGAGCAGGTGGGGTTGGAGCCGGCGATGTCGGAAGCGGAGGCTTCATCTGAGCTTGCTTCTGCCGGCGAGCCTCGTCGATCCAAGCTTTGGCTTCAGCTTTGTGGTCCGTTTCCAGATTGCCCGGAAAGCTTCCCAGGAAGAAGATACATCCTACGAAGGACGCAACAAGTCCTCGTTGGTGAAGCCTGCAGGCGTTGAACCCCCAACCGGAGCAACCGAAATCCCAAGATCTTCGATGTGGCGAAGGACTCCGATCCCAGCGACTTGTCCAAAGATTTCTCCGTACTGAATGCTGGATCCCATCATCAACTTCGTCGCTACTTGAATCATCTTCAGCTTTCGGTCGAGGGACTCACTCTCTACAATTGAAGACGAAGGGCACATCGTGCCGAAATATTCCAAGGTACCCCAAAGGGCATCCATGGTATGCTCCGCTATGGCAGCATTCTTCACTTCCGCCACTTCCAGCCCAGTAGCAGCAGCAGACACTTCGGCCATCTTGGATAGCAAAGTGCTCTTCTGAGCCATCGCTTGTTGAATCGAGTCTTGAAGTTCCACGAGTTGTGCGCTTGAAGTAGCTGCTGCTTGCCGGAGCTTCTCGACCTCTGCTCTGAGCACCACACACTAGGCCTCGGCCTCTTGGGCCAAAGTTTTGAGTGCAGTGCTGCTCTGCTGCTCGAGCCGAAGTGCTTCGTCGGTGGCAGCTCTGGCCCTCCCCGTTCCTCGAGGACCTCCTCCTCTAGTTGTAGTGTTTTGTCTTCAGAGCTTTGAAGGGCAGACTGCAGGGTAGTAACCTTCCTCTTGAGCTGATTAGTTTCAAGCTCATTGGAAGTCGCTGCCGCTCTAGCAAGGACAAATTGCTGCAAAAAAGCAAGTAAGTACCAATTAATTCCATTTATTGATTGAATACACTTGTGGTGTGTTGCATACCTAAAGGGTATCCCTTTCGAGGGACAAATTGAGCTCTAGGGCTTTGGCTTCGCTCAAGACGGAGACCAATTCAGAGTTTACAACTTCTTGGCCCTTTTCTGCCAAGGGCTCCAGAAGCGCCCGGAGGCCTGTTCGTTGATCCAAGAATGGAGCCAACAGAGGGAGCTAGGATAGGGCCTGGCGATCGTCTACCGCAACCTCCTCCTCCGAATTGCTTGCCGAAGGATCATTGGAGGAGGGAGTCACCGTCAAGGCAGGGAGGGGACCAAAGCTCGTCATGCTCTTACCCCTCCCCGGCACAAAAATCGGAGCAGGAGCTCCGGCTGAGGTAGATCCTCCTTCGATCGATGCCCCCTCGGCCGAAATTTCTTCGCCCGAGACGACTCCAATCGTCGGAGCTACCGTGTCTGCTAGAGCCTCAACTCTGAGAGAAATGGAAGCTCCATCCGTGATCGGAGCTATGCTACTCCTCGACGCACCTACAAAAATTAAGGTATTCAGTGAATATTTGTGGGTAATAGTTATTGCAGGAATTGTAAAGGGAAAAGTTTAGAAGTATACCTTCGTCTGCGCCTTGAGGGAGAATTGCGGGGTCCTCCAGGACTTCATACACTGGAGGTACTCTTCGTGGTCATCCCCCGAAGTCCGCTCTGGTGCAGTCTCTACAGGCACCTCGACCTCCGGTACTATCACCCCAGCCACGAGTGATTTAGGAAGGGCTGACTCAAGTCCTGAGCCAGCTGCGGTGGGTTCGGGGGAGCACGTTATGTCTGCCTCCGCAGCCTATTGAGAAGGAGCTCCGGCTGCGTCCATGGCCTCATCTTCACTATCGTAAATGAGATAATTCTAGAGGGCCTTCCCCATTCGGGCATCAGAGTCTTTATCTCCGGAGTCTTCCGAAGATGAGCTCCGAATGTCCAAGGAAGAAGGCGAGGATACCGGAGTCGGTTGGGGAGGAGTCTTCGAAGTTTTCTTCCCTTTCTTAGTGGAGGTCTTGGTGGCCTTCTTGGAAGGCTCAGCAGTGGCTTTCCTCTTCCGAGGGGCCACTCCGGTCGGGTCGAAGTCTGGTAGAGGTGGAGGCTCCATTCCGAGAGCCCTCCACACTCTGTTGAAGCACTCCCAGCTTCCCACCAGCTCTATCCTTCGCTGTCTCTCCGCCATCGTAGGGGCTCCGAGCACCCGTTCGGTGGCCTTCGTGATCTACTCCAGAGCTAGCGCCAGAGGAGCCGCTGAAAATAGGTAGCATTTCATAAGTATGTTATCCATTTTCTAATATATTAATGCAGGAAGGTCGAAGACTTACCTAGGATTCGAAGCTCTCCCTCCGAAGCGTTTTGAAATGCAATTGGCCAGTCGGCTCCAAGAGGCGGGATCTGGAGGGCGATGACTTCCTCCACCAGACCCCGCATGCTCACGCGGCTGGCTATCGAAGAAAGCAACCCAAGCCGCGTTGAGAGCAAGCTTGGGTTCGGAGTAACTTCAGCCTCCTTTCGGAACCAAATTTCTTGAAGAGGCCCTGCGAAGATGGAGTCTTCTCCGACCTCGGCGTAAAACCACCGGAGGATCCAGTTGGTATACCACTGGTCGTTGATGGCCTTCGCTGGAAAATGTTGTGCATGCTCCTTCCGAAGCTGGAAGTTGACACTTCCGAATGCTGTCAATACTTTGGTATCTCCGGGTTCATCCTGTGGCTTCGGTTGGCAGGTGGCTTCATGGGTGGCAGCGAAGATATCTGATCTTCCTTCACATCCTTCGTCCCGAAGGGCCCATTCGAAGATCGCCAGTCTTGCAATGGCATTGGGGGACAACTGTGGCAAGGTAATGTGGAACATTTCCAATACCTCTGACAAAAAATTGATGGTAGGGAGTCCCAGTACAGCTTCGAAGAACGCTTCGAAGACTACTACTTATCCACTCTGCGGCTTCGGGGTCGACTCCGTTCCCGGGACCCGAGTCCTCATTCCGGGGCCCAGCTTCCCGGCCACTGCCTCTTCAATGGACTCCGTAGTACTCATGGACTGGCCTATGAGGAAGCTTTGCGGGATCGACTTCTTTGATGGAGGGCGGCTCTCCCGAGGATTTTTGGGCCAAGAACCTCCTGGAGCCCCCGCCATGGCCGCTGCTGCTGAAGCCGCCCAAGCCTGCCTTTGCGCCAAGGTGCTCGCTGCCGCTGGCACAGTCGTGTTGGTCCTCGCCATGAGTTGATCACTCAAAAGGTTTTGGGGAGATTTGAAGGTTGAAGAAGGAGAGCTTCAGAAATCAGGCTCTGTAAAAATTTTCGGTGGGCTTCGACCCCCCTTTTATAGCCTTTCTGCTAGCTATTGTGCCTCGGTCGTGTTCGCATTGCAGGCTCGACTTCTGTAGCTGACAAGTGGGACCAGGAAGTGAAAAGGTGTGAACCCACGGTAAAATTTTGACCGTTACCTTTTTGGGAGCATAACAGCTACTTGAAGGGTAACGACCCAAAATTAACGGGTCTTCATGATGTTCCGCCTCTGTAACGGTTCACTTCCCTACGAAGCGTTCACACAACAGTCCCAACTCGAAGTTTTCATCGGAGATACTTCGATGTCAAATACCCTTCGAATAACTATAACACCTTCAAATTTCTCTAAGTCCCTGAATATGAAAATATTCCTTGCGTATACTGCTTTCCTACCTTACAGGTTAAATCGGAGAAGCTTATTCGAGGGGCTACTGTTGGGGGAAAATACTTCATCTTCAGGACTTTAGAAGTCAACAGTCAAAGATAATTCACCATCATCGAAGTTCGAGTTCATCTCCGAGATGATGAAGTTTCTAAGCCAAAGGATACTTCGGCTTCATGATTCGAAGGCATCCTCCGAAGGTTCCGAAGCTACAGTGGAAAACAACAAGACTGGTAAGACGTCTGCCTTATATACCTTGTCTGGATAGATTTTACTATTTTAACCCTATTCGGGGTACTGAATAGTTTCCACCATGTCGGTTGTAATTGAGGGGTAAATAGGTCTTTTCCTTAGACTTTTTGCCTATAAATACACCCTTCTTACCCTGTAATGGGCATCGAATACTCAGCTATTCAATACACACTTTCGGACTACTTTGAGCTATTATCCTATTCGGAGGCTCGAAATAGTTCTCAACACAAACTCTCTGTTTGTTAGTTCTTAATCTTCGAGAACCTGTTAACGTAATCTTTTACGCTGAGGAGCCATGCTGAATAGCGTGGGCCTCATGGCTCCAGATGTGATGAGTCATTGTCAACGATAGTCAAAGAGGACAGAAGAAGAGAGAAGACCTGCTGTGTCTGGGCCGCGTGTGACTCAGTGTGGCGCCCCAATTTACCGAAATCGGAACATTATTGAATTTCATAAGAAAAACAATAATACAAGAGGTTCATCATGCGACAATCGTACATACGACAATATTAATGGTACGCAGACCATAATTATTACATCAGAGTTGAAATAAAAATAGTAATAGAAGTAAATAGCATGACGAACATCTTCTTCAGGATTTTTGCTTGACTGGGTCGCTACTCTAGACCGTGTTCATAGTAGGCATCCTCTGTGGTGTTCAACGGGTATGAGTACAAAAAGTACTCAACAAGCCACCGCAAATGCAATAATAATGCAAGGTAATAACAAAGGAAGGATAATTGGCTAAAAGTGCGGAAAAGTACGTTTTCAGTTATTGCAGTTAATGTAGTCAACTTTTATCATGCGGAAAGTAAGTTTTACCTCCTCGCACAACAGTCCTTACATGTCAAACCATCATGCACATACATATTCAAAGTAATCTAACTGTGGGATGTATAACCTATGTGTTTTAGCGATAGTTTAATAAAACATGGGTTCAATATGCTCAAAAGATTGGTTTGGTGACTTTCCTTGTTCAGCGAAGGGTGAGGGAGGAACTTCCGGTAATATTCCGGCTCCTCGGCGGCGTCGTAGTCTTTCCAATATAAATAAAATAAAATACGACATTCAATCAAACAATATAACAACACACGATAAGCACATAGGTTTAAGTTGGTTTGATTTAAAGAAAAATCAAGTTGTTCAGGTCCTGAAATTCATTTTATAAATAATTTTAAAAGGAATTAAAATGAGGTGTTGTTCTTTGAAAAAGAGTTTTAAATGTGAGTAACCACATTTTAAACATTATAATCAATTTAAAATGAGGGGTTTAAGGGCAATGTAGTGGTTTCCAGTATATGAACAGAAAGAAAATAAATATAGGCTTTACTGAAATTTAAATAATTGAATTTTCATTTTTACCCTAAGGGCATTTGAATATCTATTCAAATAATCATGAAAAATTCAAAGTAAACATACTGTTTTTATTGAACTAAAGTGTAGAGAATAAAATTATAGAATTTCTGGAATTGAAATGACAATTTTTAGAGTTCAAATGTGCCAGATATGAATTTTACAATTTTAAACAGTTTCTGGAATTTATTTTTAAAATTTAAATCCCCTCGGGTCCACGGTGAGCAAGGCCCACGGTGAACCCGCGCACTGTGCGCGTGGTCCAGCCCAATCTGGACCGTTGGATCCAGATCCAACGCGCGAGGGCAAGGTGGGGGCGTTAAGTGAAAATGGACGCGCGAGATTAAAAGGCCGAACCGGTATGCGATGGACGGCTGAGATTAAATGCGGGTTTTAAATATTAACGAACGCGTGAGATTAAAACGTACCCCTTCGCTCAGATCCGACAGCGCAGATTAAACCGCACATGGGATTTAACCGGTACCGTTAGATCCAGATCGCACGGCCAGGATCAAATCCGACACGGCACGGGTACTCGACCCGTGCCGGTCGTCTTCTCCGGTGACGGCGAGCGGGCCAGAGGCCACGACGAGCGATGGCGGTCGTGTCTAAGGCCTAAAACGGAAAGAGGGTGACTAGGGGGTCATGAGGGTACCCTTGCGGTGACGAATGGTCGACGGAGCGAGGCCGGCGACGAGCAGAGGTGATGGAGGCGTTCGGGTCCTTGGCGGCGGCGGCGATCCGGCGGGGTTCATCGACGACGGAGTGGTGGCCGCGGTCGGTGATTCTTGCGGTCGCAGTGGTGCGGTCGGCGAGGACGAAGGGGGACTCCGGCGACGGCGAGCGATGGCTGGAGGACGGGCGGTGGTGTTGTGCTAAAAATCGAATGGAGGGCGTTTTGTTTGGTCTGAGCGCAATTGGATGCGTGGACCGAACGCGTCGGAGGTGAGGGGTTTAAATAGGGTCGTCGGCGAGGGATAACGGGCGATGAATACAAGGAAAGGGGAGAGGAGGTCTTCAATGGCGCCGGTGAGGCTCGACCATGCACGCGAGCGCTGATCCCGTGGCTTAATGGCGTGGGTTAACTGGGGGAAACGGTCGGGAGAACGCGGGGGATTCAATGCTGACGAGTAATTAAGGAGAGGGTGCCGGCGAGAGAGAATCCGAGGTGGGGCTATGGTTTCGGCCGGCGAGGGGGGAGTAGGATTTGGGGGCGGATCTCGCGGGGAATACGGGTCCGACAGGTGGGCCAAGGTGGTCAGCGGGTGCGAGTGCGCGAGGGTGGCAGCTGACGGGTGGGGTCGGGCTCGGGCGCGAGAGGGGACTGTTGGCGCCGACAGGTGGGGTCGGGCTATCAGATGGAGGCGGGCGAGGGTGATGGGCTGGGCCGGCCGGGAGAGAGAGAAAGGGAGGAGGGATGCCCGTTACTGTTTCAAAACATTTCTGAATAAAAATAATTCCAAGAAATATATTAAAATCTTAGGGCTACTTCCAAGCTTGGTAAAAATTTATAAAAATACTCAAAAATATATTTTGGTCTTAGGATCATACATAAAAAGTTTCAGCTCCTGGTTTGGCCATTTACTTTATGTTGTTGTTCAAAATGGTAAAGGAGGGTATTAAAGGTATTTTCAGAATAATAAATTCAAGAAATTGAATTAAATAATATTTTTATTACTTTGAAAATTTGGGGTGTTACAAACCTATCCCCCTTACAAAGAATCTCATCCTCGAGATTGGAACACTACTCGAATAACTTGGGGTATTGGGCTTTGAGTTCGTCTTCTTTTTCCCATGTAGCTTCTTCGGCGGGGTGGTTGTCCCACTGAACCTTGCAGAAGCGAACTACATGAATCCTGGTTACCCTTTCCTTGGTTTCCAAGATCTTAATGGGCTTCTCGATGTAGGTCAAATCTTCTTGGACGTTGAGCTGTCGAAGATCGGCTTGTTCGGCGGGCACACGAAGGCACTTCTTCAGCTGAGAGACATGGAACACATCATGAACTCTTGCCAAAGATGGAGGCAGTTCAAGTTGATATGCCACTTCTCCTTGCCGTCGGAGGATCTGAAAAGGTCCGACATAGCGGGGTGCTAGCTTGCCTTTCATGTTGAACCTTTGAGTGCCACGGAGGGGAGTGACTCGGAGATAGACATAATCACCCTCTTCAAAGGTTAGGTCCCTTCGACGGTTATCGGCGTAGCTCTTCTGTCGGGACTGGGCTATCCTTAACCTGTCCCTTATGACCTTGACCTTCTCTTCAGCTTCTCTTAATATATCTGTCCCAAACAGTTGTGACTCTCTGGTTTGATCCCAGAGTAACGGCGTTCTGCACTTACGTCCGTAGAGTGCTTCGAACGGGGACATTTGCAGGCTGGCTTGATAGCTGTTGTTGTAGGAGAACTCTGCATATGGCAAGTTCTTGTCCCACATTCTGCCAAAGTCTAGAGCGCAATCTCTAAGCATATCCTACAATATTTGGTTGACCCTTTCGGTTTGACCGTCGGTCTGTGGATGATAGGCGGTGCTAAAGTTCAGCCGGGTGCCGAGTTCCTCTTGAAGGTTCTTCCAAAACTTGGAGGTAAACTGACTCCCACGGTCAGATACGATCTTCTTAGGAACTTCGTGAAGGCACACGATCTGGGTCATATACAACTCAGCCAACTTGGCGACAGTGTAAGTCGTCTTGACCGGGATGAAGTGAGCCACCTTGGTGAGTCGGTCGACGATTACCTAGATAGAATCATGACCATCTTGGGTTCTGGGCAGTCCCATGATGAAGTCCATTCCTACATCTTCCCACTTCCATTCAGGGACTTTGAGAGGCTGCAATAGTCCAGCAGGCTTTTGATGCTCTGCCTTGACTCGCCGGCATGTGTCGCACTTGGCCACAGACTCAGCTATTTCTCTCTTCATGCTGACCCACCAATATTTTTCCTTCAGGTCTTGATACATCTTGGTACTCCTGGGATGTATGGAGTATAGAGTATCGTTGGCTTCTTGAAGGATGAGGGTCTTCAACTCAGGTTGGTCGGGTACGCATATCCGGTTTCCGAACCAGATGGTACCATGCTCGTCCTCGGAAAATTCGGGGGATTTACCCTTCCGCATGTTCTTCTGGATCTCCAAGATGTCCGTGTCTTCCTTCTGCTTTTCTTGGATCTGGTCTGTCAAGACAGGCCGAGACTCCAAGGCAGCGAGGTATGCTTGGGTGGTGATCCCTAAATTCAGCCTTTCCATCTCCTTGTAAAGTAAAGGAGCCTGGTCCTGAATCATGATGGCGTTGCAGTACCCTTTTCGACTAAGGGCGTCTGCCACCACGTTTGCCTTGCCTGGATGATAATGGATGCCCAAGTCATAATCCTTGACCAGTTCCAACCATCTCCTTTGTCTGAGGTTTAGATCTGGCTGGGTGAATATATACTTGAGGCTCTTGTGGTCGGTGAAGACCTCACACCGATTCCCCACAAGGTAATGTCTCCATATCTTCAAGGCATGAACCATTGCTGCTAACTCCAGGTCATGGGTCAGGTAGTTCAGCTCATACGGTCTCAGTTGTCGGGAGGCGTAGGATATCACCTTCCCTTCTTGCATTAAGACGCGTCCCAATCCTTGACGAGAGGCATCACAGTAGACGTGGAAGTCTTTCCGGATGTCTGGCAGAGTCAGAATAGGAGCTGACACGAGCTTCTTTTTGAGGGTCTGGAAGCTTTCTTCGTAGTCTGGGGTCCATTCGAATTTCACTTCCTTCTGTAGAAGTATGGTCATAGGCTTGGCGATCGTCGAAAAATTCTCGATGAACCGGCGGTAGTATCTAGCCAATCCGAGAAAACTCCGGATGTCGGTCACGGTCGTGGGTTGCAGCCAGTTGGTTACTGCTTCCACGGTGGTTGGGTCCACTGCTATTCCTCCAGCAGATATAACATGACCGAGGAATTTCACCTCAGACGACCAAAATTCGCACTTGCTGTATTTGGCGTACAATTGCTGCTCCCTTAGCTTTCCGAGGGTCAAACGGAGGTGGGTTTCGTGTTCTTCCTTGGTCTTGGAGTAAACGAGGATATCGTCAATGAATACCACGATGAACTTATCCAAGAACTCCATGAATACATTGTTCAATATGTTCATGAAAAATGCCGGGGCATTCGTGAGTCCGAACGACATCACTGTATACTCGTAGAGTCCATAGCGGGAGGTGAAGGCAGTCTTGGGTATGTCTTCCTCTCTAATCCTCAATTGGTGATAACCTGACTTGAGGTCGATCTTGGAAAACACTGAGGATCCCTTCAGTTGATCGAAAAGGTCGTCGATCCGAGGCAATGGGTACTTGTTCTTGATGGTTACATCGTTCAGGGCTCTATAGTCCACGCACATCCTCTTGGTCTTGTCTTTCTTCATGGCAAAGATGACTGGTGCACTCCAGGGTGAGGTACTCGGTCGGATGTACCCTTTCTGCTCTAGGTCTTCTATGTTGCTCTTGACCTCGGCTAGTTCATTGGCGGCCATCTGGTATGGGCGCTTGGAGATTGGAGTGGTCCCAGGGACAAGTTCGATTCTGAATTCGATGTCCCGCTTGGGAGGCATTCCTGGTAGGTCCTCTGGGAAGACGTCCATGAACTCCTTGACTATGGGCACTTCTTCAAGGGCTAGCAATGAAGGGACGCTTCGAATGGTTTGTGGCTGGACATCCGAAAGGTGACGGCTTCGCCTTCAGGGTTGGTCACTATGACGGACTTGTTGGCACAATTGATCACTCCCGTATGCTTCATCAACCAATCCATCCCTAGGATGAGGTCGAGTCCGGTGCACTTTATGAGGACTGGCTCGGCCCGGAATAATACTCCTTGGATCTCTATCTGAACATTAGGGCTGTATAAGTGGGCTAAGGTTTTATTGCCGGGAGTGGCAATCATCATGGGGACGGATAGAGGGAGTACGTCCAATTCATTGATTTTCACAAAATCTTCCGAGACAAAGGAGTGAGTCGCTCCAGAGTCAAATAAAATCGTAGCTGGTACGGAATTCACGGTAAACGTACCGAGCACGACTTCGGGAGCCTCTTGAGCTTCCTCTGCGTTGATGTGGTTGACGCGGGCACGAACCGCCTGGTTGGGTGCCGCGCCTTGGGGCTTCTTGGGGTGGGGACACTGGTGTGAATAGTGCCCTTCCTTCTGGCAGTTGAAGCAGACGACCGACCTCCCTTGGCGATCCTTCAAGATTAGGGCCTTGGCGGCTTGCGTCGGCTGAGCGGCCGGAGCTGGTGGAGAGGGGCGAGGATGCCCGGCGTTGGATCCACCGGCAGCGTGAGGTGGCCTGTAGGCGGGCCGAGGATGGTAGGCGGGCGCTTGTGGCGGAGGGACGAAGCGGGGCCTCTGAGAGTTCGCCTGTTGATGCTTGAAGGCGATCATCTTCCTCTTCTTGAGGTCCAACTTGTTCTGCTCAGTCTCTTGGATGAGCGCTTTATTGACTAGCCGTTGGAAGTCGGCGTAGTCGGTGGCGACGAGCTGGATGGACAGCTCATCCTTAAGTCCCCGGAGGAACTTAGCCTAGCGGAGGGCGTCGGTACGCACTTCTTCTGACGCGTAGTGGGCGAGGCGGTTGAACTCATGGAGGTACTCCATGACAGTCCGACTACCCTGTTGCAGGTCGCGGAACTCCTGCTGCTTCACCGCGATGACACCGGCGGGGACGTGGGCGGCGCGAAAGGCGATGGTGAACTCCGCCCATGTCACCACGTGGTCCTCAGGCTGGGACTCACGGTAGTTGTCCCACCATTCGGCGGCGGGACCTTGGAGCTGGTGAGTGGCGAAGGTCACTCGCTCCCGGTCGGTGCAGGGGAGGAGATCAAGCTTCTTCCCAATGGTGCGGAGCCAATCTCCGGCCTCCATGGGGTTGGTGGTGCTCGAGAAGATAGGGGGACGCACACGCAGGAACTCCGAGAGTTGAGGAGCGGGTGCGGGTGCTGGTGCGTGAGGGGCGGTTTCCCCATTCTGCAGATGGTCCAACTGAGCTTGTTGGTGCTGCATTTGAGTGAGGAGGGTGGTGATCAGCTGGTTCTGATTCGCCATCATATCCGCCAAAGTAGGGTGGTTGGCGGATGGCGACCCAGACTGACGTGGGCCCGTTGCACCCCAGTTGGGTACAACACCCTCGGGCGCGTCGCGGCTTCCTCCTTCTCCGTGGTTGGAACCGGCGTTCTGATGGTCGGCCATCTTCTGAATATCATGCCATAAGATGACAGTACAAGAAAATAGCTCAAAAAGTTCATGCATATAAATCAGTGGTAAAAATTGTTTATTACAATCAAGCTTTTATTCTATCCACAACACACTCGTTGTGGATAGCACCACATACAAAATTCTGCTTTATTAAAATAGCAGCTTCTAACGCCTACTCGCCATCGGAGGCGGTCTCCGTGCTCTCGGAACCATGAGTACGCGGCTCCTGGGGGATGGTGGGCTCGAGAAAGTTCTCGATAATGGAGTCGGAGATGAGGCCGAGACGTGGTGCAGGGGCGCTGGCGGTGGACGGTCCGGCGGTGGAGGGGTGTGGCGAGATCCGCTTGGGGCGAGGGACGGGCTCATGGATGGGCTTCCTCTTCCTAGGGAGGAGGGGAACCATCTCCGCGATGTCCTTTTGTAGCTGCATAATCTTTCGCTATAGTTCGCCATTCTGCTGGATCAAGTTCTTCGTCTCCTCATGAAGAAACTCAACCGCCTCATGGTGCTCGTCGGCGTCGAGAACCGCCTTAGTATGAAGGTCATCCATAGCCTGAAGAAGACGTGACTGCCGAGCCATGACCGTATCACGCACGGAGTGAACTCTGAGGTAGATACTACGGTAGGTGCCGGGAGTGCGCTTCGGCACAAGCCGGAAGGACGAGTTCTGAAGATGATCATCGTAGATCATCCTCAACTCCATAAGGGCCTGTAGGGCGACTCGCTGGCACGCGACGTCGAAAGTCGGGCCTCCAAGCGCGGTGGTGTAGGACGACAGATGCTCTCTGGAGCCGTGGACGGTGAGAGAGACGTCGCAGGGTCCGGCAAACTCTTCCAGGTACACCCCCTGGAATTCGGGCTCGAAGAGGAACCCGAGGAAGGTGAGCATCATGCGGAGCTCCCGGACGAAGCCTCGAAGTGGCGGCAGTAGCTGTGGACTTGGTAGACAGGTATCTACAAAACAGCAAGTTGAAGAAATGTGAGGGGAGGAACAAAGTTTATAAAGTAGGTTTTCGAGAAATAATTTTCTGCAGCTACTCGCTAGGCGGGTCTGTTTGGCATCCTACAGTCAAGTCGGCTCTGATACCATCTTGTGGAGCCCCGATTTACCGAAATCGGAACATTATTGAATTTCATAAGAAAAAAATACAAGAGGTTCATCATGCGACAATCGTACATACGACAGTATTAATGGTACGCAGACCATAATTATTACATCAGAGTTGAAATAAAAATAGTAATAAAAGTAAATAGCATGACGAACATCTTCTTCAGGATTTTTGCTTGACTGGGTCGCTACTCCAGACCGTCTTCATAGTAGGCGTCCTCTGTGGTGTTCAACGGGTATGAGTACAAAAAATACTCAATAAGCCACCGCAAATGCAATAATAATGCAAGGTAATAACAAAGGAAGGATAATTGGCTAAAAGTGTGGAAAATTACGTTTTCAGTTATTGCAGTTAATGTAGTCAACTTTTATCATGCGGAAAGTAAATATGAACAACAATAACATCATTTAACTCGAGGAGTATGTTTTACCTCCTCGCACAACAGTCCTTACATGTCAAACCATCATGCACATACATATTCAAAGTAATCTAACTGTGGGATGTCACGCAACCCGCCCTTGACCGTGGGCTCGGCTTTTCGAAAAGATTTATGACTCTGATCAGAGATGTACTACTGTACCCACAAGGCACGCTCTCATCCCAAACGAGATGACCCATACCACGGGAACTCGTGCCAAAACCTCAGCATGAAATGCTCCAAGCGATAACCACCCGCTCTAAGTTTCGCCGGTGCGCCGGGCCGCATCCTGGCTAACGTCGCACCCCCTTTTGCGCCACATTGGTACAAGCCACCCGCAGGTGTAGCTTGACCCATCTCCAAATGGTGGCCTCGGTTTGGAACACTCCATACCTTAGTTAGGACTTACCCATTAGACTTGTGGTTAGTACGGAAGTGTATTGCAACGGATCCCTCAGACCGGTCCTTATAGTGCCCCGGGTGCTACCGACCAATGCCCTAGCTTGCACCCGGAACCCACCATGCATCCACTCACAACCACAACTCCAACACCGACAGAATTCCAAAGATGAGAATAACGGGGATCATATAGTAGAACCAATCGCTACGACTCATTTTTAATCCTATAGAAATCGTATAAATACATTGGACACTAGCTAATAACATTTATCATATGGTGACAAGGAGTTTAGGCTAGAGAGCATGGCTTGGGTTGCACATCAAGGTCGGGGGATCCTAAATAAATATATTGTAAGGGTTTCATTTGACTAATGCATGTATAACCTATGTGTTTTAGCGATAGTTTAATAAAACATGGGTTCAATATGCTCAAAAGATTGGTTTGGTGACTTGCCTTGTTCAGCGAAGGGTGAGGGAGGAACTTCCGGGTAATATTCCGGCTCCTCGGCGGCGTCGTAGTATTTCCAATATAAATAAAATAAAATACGACATTCAATCAAACAATATAACATCACACGATAAGCACATAGGTTTAAGTTGGTTTGATTTAAAGAAAAATCAAGTTGTTCAGGTCCTGAAATTCATTTTATAAATAATTTTAAAAGGAATTAAAATGAGGTGTTGTTCTTTGAAAAAGAGTTTTAAATGTGAGTAACCACATTTTAAACATTCTAATCAATTTAAAATGAGGGGTTCAAGGGCAATGTAGTGGTTTCCAGTATATGAACAGAAAGAAAATAAATATAGGCTTTACTGAAATTTAAATAATTGAATTTTAATTTTTACCTTAAGGGCATTTGAATATCTATTCAAATAATCATGAAAATTCAAAGTAAACATACTGTTTTTATTGAACTAAAGTGTAGAGAATAAAATTATAGAATTTCTGGAATTGAAATGACAATTTTTAGAGTTCAAATGCGCCAGATATGAATTTTACAAGTTTTAAATATTTTCTGGAATTTATTTTTAAAATTTAAATCCCCTCGGGTCCACGGTGAGCCAGGCCCACGGTGAACCCGCGCACTGTGCGCGTGGTCCGGCCCAATCTGGACCGTTGGATCCAGATCCAACGGGCGAGGGCGAGGCGGGGGCATTAAGTGAAAATGGACGCGCAAGATTAAAAGGCCAAACCGGTATGCGATGGACGGCTGAGATTAAATGCGGGTTTTAAATATTAACGAACACACGAGATTAAAACGTACCCCTTCGCTCAGATCCGATGGCGCAGATTAAACCGCACATGGGATTTAACCAGTACCGTTAGATCCAGATCGCACGTCGAGAATCAAATCTGACACGGCACGGGTACTCGACCCATACCGGTCTTCTTCTCCGGCGACGGCGAGCGGGCCAGAGGCCACGGCGAGTGATGGCGGTCGTGTCTAAGGCCTAAAATGGAAAGAGGGCGACTAGGGGGTCATGAGGGTACCCTTGCGGTGACGAATGGTCGATGGAGCGAGGGCCGGCGACGAACGGAGGTGATGGAGGCGTTCGGCTCCTTGGCGGCGACGGCGATCCAGCGGGGTTCGTCGGCGACGGAGTGGTGGCCGAGGTCGGTGAGGTTCTTGCGGTCGGCGAGGATGGAGGGGGACTCCGGTGACGGCGAGCGACGGCTGGAGGACGGACGGCGGTGTTGTGCTAAAAATCGAATTGAGGGCGTTCTGTTTGGTCTGAGCGCAATTGGACGCGTGGACCGAACGCGGTGGAGGTGAGGGGTTTAAATAGGGTCGTCGGCGAGGGATAACGGGCGACGAATACAAGGAAAGGGGAGGGGAGGTCTTCAATGGCGCCGGTGAGTCTCGGCCATGCACGCGAGCGCTGATCCCGTGGCTTAATGGCATGGGTTAACGAGGGGAAACGGTCGGGAGAACGCGGGGGATTCAATGCCGACGAGTAATTAAGGAGAGGGGGCTGGCGAGAGCGAATCCGAGGTAGGGCTAGGGTTTCGGCCGGTGAGGGGGGGATTTGGGGGCGGATCTCGTGGGGAATACGGGTCCGACAGGTGGCCAAGGTGGTCAGCGGGTGCGAGTGCGCGAGGGTGGCGGCTGACGGGTGGGGTCGGGCTCGGACGCGAGAGGGGACTGTTGGCGCCGACAGGTGGGGTCGGGCTGTCAGACGGAGGCGGGCGAGGGTGACGGGCTGGGCTGGCCGGGGAGAGAGAGAAAGGGAGGAGGGAGGCCCGTTTCTGTTTCAAAACATTTCTGAATAAAAATAATTCCAGGAAATAGATTAAAATCTTAGGGCTACTTCCAAGCTTGGTAAAATTTATAAAAATTCTCGAAATATATTTTGGTCTTAGGATCATACATAAAAAGTTTCAGCTCCTGGTTTGGCCATTTACTCTATGTTGTAGTTCAAAATGGTAAAGGAGGGTATTAAGGTATTTTCAGAATAATAAATTCAAGAAATTGAATTAAATAATATTTTTATTACTTTGAAAATTTGGGGTGTTATAGTACACGGGCAGCGAGCGACTGTCGGGCAGAGGGGCCGTGAAGTCGGGCTAGCCCAATCCGGGTACATGGTCTAGGAGCAGCAGAAGAGCCACTGGGCTGTTGACCAGGATTGACTCAGGTACACGGGCGGTGAGTGATTGCCGGGCTGAGAGAGTTGTGGAATCGGGCCGGCCCAATCCGGGTACCTGGTGCAAAGTTGGTGGACGCTTTGTCAGTTTCGGCGCAAAACTGACGACCACTGATCTTGTATCGGACTGTAAATAAGAGTTTACTATTTTGTCTCTAGGCCCACAGTCAGTCAGTCGAGTCTGTAAAAATATCCTAAGGGCAGTTTAGTCTTTTCCTTTATTTCAGCGTCTGTAAAAAACCTAAGGGGCTGGTAAAATATTCCTAGCTATTGGGCAGCCTATAAATAGGGCCCCAATCCCTAGGGTTAGGTCACCCTTTGAAGAAATCACTTTTTAATCAAAGTTTGGGTCATTTTGTCTCCTGCATTCTCTCTCCTGTTTGTGCGCCGCCAGGTTCCTGCTCACGCCATTTTTATTCCTGCATCCTTGCTGTTCTTCATAATGCTGTGAAGATTTATTCTCTGTTCATGTCATTCGGTGTGCAGTGATTTTTGTGGCTTTAATGCTTCGTTCTACGTGTGGCTCTTTCTTATTCCTGAACGTTTTCCTCTCTGTTGCTTCTGTTCTTCACATGAGGAGTACTAGTTCTTGCTTGTAGCAAGTAGTACCTACTCCCTGTAGCAACAGTACACTAGTACTCTAGCCTTGCTTTTTCCTGTGTAGCTTTTTGATCGACTAGACCGAGCCTTGTCTTTCTCTGGCTGTTTTCGGCGAAGCCCCCTCGTTTGTGCGAAGTCCTTCTGTTCTGTGGAGCAGGCTTTGACCTGACTTATTCGAAGGCTTCGCTAGGACTCCAAACTTGAACTGTGAATCTAGCTTCGAAGTGTGCTCCGTTCTAAGGTTTTGTTCTAGCATACTTCGACACTCTTTTGCGAAGCATACTTCGACAGGCTTCGGAGTTAGCTTCGAAGCATGTCTCTCTGGTAGACTTTGCTCGGAGTGTGTTTTTTTTGAGGTCTTTCTGCTGCTGTCTTTTCCGAGGGTTTTCAGTTTGTGGTTTCGGAGCTTGTCGTTCTAAGTGTGTTTGTGGTCTTCGATTTCTTGTGTGACAACACCTGCAGACTCCGTTTCAAAGCTGGTCTGTGGTTCGAAGGTTACCACTTCGGTAGTTGTAACTCGATCTAGCTAGCTTCGAAGGTATAGTGTAGGCTTCATTTTGGTCTTGTTACTGTGTGTTTGGCTTCGCTTCTCTTTCGAAGGTTGTTTTTCTGTGAACTTTGTTCGAAGCTCTGTTCGAAGTCTAGGCTTTAAAGTACACTATTCGAAGCAGGCTTCGATTCTTTCATACTTTGCTTCGAAGCATACTTCGCATTCTGTCGCGATCTAGGCTAGTTTCCTCAAACCATTGGCACTTCAACAGCAACCTTCGCTAGACTTCAACAAGGGACTCCGAAGCAGGCTTTAACACTGCGAAGCAGGCTTCGCCAAGTTTCGAACATGAGACAAATTTGAACAGTAACTTCTAATCTCTTTTCATGTACACTTAGATCATCTGCTGAGAAGTTTGACCTGCCATGTTTTGGATATTTTTCTTATCTGCTTGTTAACACTATATTGGTGTTTCACTGTCTGGGACACCAGTCTTTTCTAGGCTAGATACTTTTAGACTTTGGCAATCTATTCACACTTTGCTGCTTAGTCTTTTTGAGGTGCGTTGGGTGTTGGGAGCAGGCCATAGATTCGAAAGAATTTTTAGGCGCCCATTCACCCCCCCTCTGGTCGCTACTTTCGGTCCTACATACGCCAACATAGATATTTATGCTTACTTTAAAGTAAACATCAACATGCCACTTGTTGATAGCAAAATTTGGCACTAATGGCTAAAGTAGACAAAAGTCAAAAATGTGCGTCGTTCCTAGCAAGGGCCGGTCCAACCACCATTGTTAGGTCGATCAGACCGGCCATGGACCACTGGTCCAACCAGCTTCAGTTGGCCAGTCTGACCGGTCATGCTACGTCGGTCTGATCGTCACACGTGCCTGGTTCGACCGGCAGAGGCCGAGTCCGAGCCCAAAACGAGTAATTTTGGGAGATTTTATTTCTAATCTATTTTTAATGACTTGGACTCGTACCCTAATCAATCTAGGATGGAGAACACACTCTGGGATAGCAAGATCAACCCCTATATAATCAACGCCGATTCAAAGTGGATTCTCTCTCTAAAATTCAATCTAATCTATCCACATAGAATCGTTTTTTTTTTCAATCTACTATTCCTTTTACCTCCTTGCACTAGGTTTAGCCATAACTTGTCCATATTTTCTGGTTTGTGCTGTAAACCCGCCTTCAGTTGCGTTGTAATCACAATAATCCTTGTCAATTCGCTTGTGAATTGTCCGCCATGCCCCCGTAAAGGGCCTTATCGATCTAATTCAGTAATTCAGTATCTGGACCGAGTTTCTACTGTTCCTAGGTTTCTTGCAGGATCCAAGGCGTCAATTTTCATCAACGAGGACCTCCTACAGCAAGCTCCGCTACCTACGTGCGCCCCAGCAATAGCCGGTCTGACCGAAATGAGCTATCGATCCGACAGCCAACACCATCGGTCCAACCGGCGTGGTGTAGCCGATCCGACTAGGTTCTGGTGGTCGGTCCGACCACCCCTGGTGGTTCTTTCCTCTACCTAGCGACTCTAGTATTCTCGCCAAGGACGAGGATCGTCGAGTGACACAATGTCAGTGTTATTTGGCGCTTCATCGTGAGATTTAAGTGTCAACACATTTTTTGGCGACTCCGCTGGAGACACACATGCCAAATTCAGGAGCGTCGGTGATGAGTACTACTACTATGACTACATCAACATCCTCTACGCCGACGAGCCTGGTAGGGATCACGTAAATTGATGATAGCAACATCGTCCTCCCCACCATGGAGGATATCCCCAAGGAGGACAGGGCAAAGATTGAGGCCAAGACGAGGGAATTACACGCCCTCATGCTTGGGTGCTACACTAAGACCCGCTTGGGTTTTTTCAAGCGAACCCCGACCTCCCCAACATCTTCATGGATAAGGTAATTTCTCCCCCTCTCTCTACCATGGACATCGAGCAAAAAATAGCCGCAACGGTAGATCAAGCGGTTAGCACTACATTCACTAATCGTCTAGGGCCCAAGGTTGATTCTAGAATGGAGGAGATGTTTAAGAGATTCAGTTTTACCAAGGCTGCTTCTCCTACTCCAATCGCTAGCATATCCCCTGTTCATCACATACATAGTAGGACAGATGGGAATACGAGAAGAATTATCATGCCTACGACCTCGACATCCACGGCCGAGGCCACCTAGACCCCTATCGGTCAGACCGGTCCCTAGGCTAGTCCGAATGGCTCTAGTCAGCCCGCAGCACCCAGTTTTCACCCTAGCACCCACCGTGCCATCGACAACAGCCAGTCTGACCAACTTCTAGGTCGGTCCGACCAACACGTACCCGGACTCCGCCATCGGCCATCAAGCCGGTGTGACTGCACCCTCCATTGGTTGTGCACCCACTCTACCGCACCGATGCTACCTCTAACTGCACATGCTGCACCCCCACTGCCACATACATGCATAGGCCTAGACATGTGACCTACCATGAGCCGATGAGGGAGGAGGATAATCGAGAGGAATTTTTACAGCTGACACGCCGAGATACAACTATGTGTCGTGCCTCCACATGCTAGGTGCCCCTATGGTAGAGGGATAGATGACATAGACGAACGCATTCACGCACTATTCAGAGAATGTGTACGCTATGCTCTCTGGGATCAGACTAGGACTTATTACAATACGTACCTGTTGGGGGAAATTACTTCATTTCCACGACTTAAAGGTTAACCCTCCGAAGGCTCTAAGAAGGTCCCGAAGATGGTCGACTAATGCTCGAAGATACGTCAGCACGGTCGAAGGGTGCCACGATGCGAAGTCTCGGAGGACCCTCCGAAAGGAGAAAGGAGGCTTCGAAGCAGGAAGACGTGACTGATTGGATGCCCTGCTTATCCATCTACCCTGCAGCACTTTACCGTGTATAACCTCGTTTATAATACTGAGGGTCATTTGTAATATAAGGGTAAATAGGTCTATTCCTTTAGCTTTTCTCCCTATAAATACCCCCCTTTGTACCTTGTAAGAAGGATCCAGAACCAGTGGTTCAAACACATACATTCGGACCTCTTGAGTTGTTATCCTTTACGGAGGCTCAAGTTTGTCCTAAAAGCACAAACCTCTTGTTTGTTTGTTCTTAACTACTAAGAACCTGTTGGTGTAACTTTTACGCCAACAGTTGGCGCCGTCCGTGGGGATCCAAGTTCTAAAAGCTTGTTCTCTACCGCTGACTGCACTCTGAAGAAAACTTACGGGGGGAGCCTCGGAATCCTGAGATTCCGCGCACCCTTCAGTTAAGGGCTTCTTAGTGCAGCCCAAAGGCCTTCCCTCGACCCCCTCGAGTCGTTCGAAGCCTTCCATTTCCAAGACACCTCATCGACTAACCATGCCTCCGAAGCGTGGTCAGGCTACAGGTCCCCTTCGAAGGTCCCCTCGGACCAACGGAGCCGGACCCTCGGCTAATCCGACGGTTCCTGCCGGAACCGATGGGCGTCGAGCGCCCCGGGGCCCTCTACCCCCCCTACAATGCTTCAGACCGACTACGCAGCAAGCCGAGACCCTGAAGTTCCCTCCGACGAAGACGAAGGCCCTCCCGAGACCGAGGCTACACAGCTAGCCAGGCTTCAGGAGGAGGTGTCCAGATGGAGGCAGGAAGCCGCCGACAGACTCCGCACTCAAGCTTCCACTGAAACTCCAAGAGGGCCTCCAGACGATGGAGGCCACAACCCCCCAGAAGTTATACAAGTCCAGGAAGAGGCCGAGAATGCGTCCTTCGACAATGAGTCTCCATTGCACCCTGATCTACAGAGAGTGCCTTTCGACCCCAAGTTCAAGGCCTCGAAGCTGCACAAGTACTCCGGGGGATCGGACCCCGGGGAGTTCGCCCGCTCGTACGCCCTAGCTATAGAAGCAAGCGGAGGGGTACGAAGCACCATGGCAAAATGCTTCCCACTTGCTCTCGAAGGTGTGGCACTCCGGTGGTTCTGGTCCCTAAAACCAGGATCGATCAAGTCATGGGAACTACTCAAAAGAAGTTCGTGAGCAACTTCCAAGGCACTTTCGTGGCCCCGATGTCTACGGGAAGTTTGTTCCAAGTAAAGCAGCGGGAAGGAGAAACCCTCCGAGAATACTTTACACGCTTCGCCCACACCAAGTCACAGATCAAGGGCCTTACTACCTCTTCGGTAGTTGATGCTGCCCGAGAAGGGGTGCTAAACCCTGACCTCCTCAGCAAACTCCATCGGAAGCCGGTAACATCCATAGCACAGCTCATGGCATACTTCGAGCAATACGCCAAGGCAGAGGAAGGATGCCTTCGGCGAGCTGAGGCAGCACTACTCGCCCTCCGGGAAGTCAAAAGGGAGCCAGAGGCCACCGCTCCGCCACAACCCCCACAAGACAGCCGCCCTAGCGAGTATAGGCGAGGAAAAAAGCATTTCCGTTCGGAAGTGCTAAATATTGCACCTTCAGCTTCGAAGGCACCGGCCAGTTTTCAGCAAGTAAAAAATTTTAAGGCTGGGCCGTCAGTACCTCAAGAAAGGATGCCTGGAAGGCGCCAGAGTCATTTTTGCTGCGTACATGGCGATAATAGAAGCCATGACACGAAGGACTGCAAGACGATATTAGCCCTTCGGGGTGAATACATTGACCGAAATACCAGGAGGGGTACTTCGGACCGGGTTCCACCCGCGGCACGATCGGAGCCTGTCCAAACTGTGGCCCGAGCCGGTGCCCTCGAAGCCCCTATACGGCTACCGGTGGCCAGTATTATGCCACCACCAAGGCACGAAGATCCGCAAGACCGCGGCAAAAGAGTGGTCCTACCCATTTCCGGAGGGGGGACCCTCGGCAGCATGTCCAAGAGACAGCGCCGAGAGTACGTCCGAGAAGTTGGGCACATTGGGACTTCAAGTTCCGCTGAAGGGATGCCAGAATGGTCCCGTGTACCCATCTCATTCACGGCCAGCGATGCAGTAGGGGTGAAGTTTCCCCATGCTGACCCATTAGTCATCTCTGCTGATATAGCAGGGGCTGATGTTCGGAGGATCCTGGTGGACGGTGGAAGCTCCGCAGATATACTCTTCGTTCAAGCCTTCGACCAGATGTGCATACCCCGGAAGCATCTACTCCCTGCAGCCCGGCCACTTCAAGGGTTCTCAGGACCGCCTCTCGATGCCCTCGGCCAAATAGGCCTCGAGGTTGCCTTCGGAGAGGGGCCGCTGGCCCGAGTAGAGGAGGTGATTTTCGACGTGGTGGATGCCCCCTACGCCTACAATGCTATCTTCGGACGAGGGATGTTAAACCAATTCGGGGCTATAGCTCATCACAACTACCTTTGTCTCAAAATGCCCACACAAGGTGGAGTGCTCACTATTTCAGGAGACCAAGCTGTAGCCAGAAGGACAGAATATGGCCACGGGCAGCCATTGGACCCTCGACAAGTGCACAATGTGGCGGAGAGCGCCGAAGAAGTACCAGAAGCCTTGAGCCCCCCGAAGGGATCCTCGCTCAAACCAAGCCCGGAGGGTTATGTCGAGACAAGAATAATCTCAGAAGACGGCAAAGAATACCCAATAAAATTCGGCAAGGGGCTATCTCCGGAGATAACCGCCTCATTAGAAGAAGTCGTCAAGAAGAATTTAGACATGTTTGCTTGGACCGACGAAGATATCACGGGGGTCGACCGAAGCATCATCGAGCACAGTCTGCTCGTCAACCCGAAGGCCAAGCCAGTGCGCCAGGGGCTCCGGAAGCTATCAACAGAAAGAGCAAATTTAGCCAAGGCCGAAGTGGAAAAATTGTTAAAAGCTGGCATTATCAGGGAAGTGGCCCATACCGAGTGGTTAGCCAACCCTGTTTTTGTAAGGAAGAAGGATTCCAGCAAATGGCGCATGTGTATTGACTTCACATCACTAAATAAAGCATGCCCGCGAGACCCCTACCCAATGCCCCGAATAGATCAATTAATAGATTCCACAGCCGGCTCCGAACTATTATGCTTCCTCGATGCATACTCCGGGTACCATCAAGTATGGCTGAAGAAAGAAGACGATGCCAAGACAAGTTTCATAACTCCTTCAGGAGTATTCTGCTATGTAAGAATGCCGTTTGGTTTACGGAATGCCGGAGCCACATTTTCTCGCTTAATAGCTAAAGCTTTAGGCCATCAGATAGGCCGCAATGTCGAAGCCTACATGGACGATATTGTAATAAAAAGTGCTCAAAAGCATCAGCATAGCATAGACTTAGATGAAACTTTTGAGAGCCTCCGAGCATGTGGAGTACGCCTCAATCCCGAAAAATGTATATTCGGGGCACAAGCAGGGAAGCTGTTAGGGTACTTAGTTTCGAGCAGGGGGATCGAAGCCAGTCCCACGCAAATAAGTGCACTGCAAAGAATGGCCCCACCTGAAAATTTGAAGCAAGTACAGAAGCTAGCAGGAAGGCTAGCAGCACTCAGCAGGTTCCTGTCCAGATCGGCAGAGCGAAGCCTCCCAATTTTCAAGGCACTCAAAGGCTCCGAAAGCTTCAGCTGGACGCCGGAGTGCCAAAAGAGCTTCGAAGAGATAAAAGCCTACCTTGGAACATTATCAACCTTAACTGTTCCTCTTCCAGGGGAAACATTGCTTTTATACCTTGCAGCGACAGGGTCAGCAGTAAGCGCAGTACTAGTCCGAGAAGTCGAGCTCAAGGACAAGCTGGTACAAAACCCAGTTTATTTTGTCTCGGAGGCATTATCAGGAGCCAAGATCAGATACTCCGAGCTTGAAAAGTTTGCTTATGCTTTGGTAATGGCCTCACGAAAGCTAAGGCATTATTTCTTGGCGCATAACCTTATTGTCCCCACATCGTATCCTCTTGGAGATATGCTCCGAAACAAAGATTCCACAGGCAGGGTTGGAAAGTGGGCAGTCGAGTTAGCACCCTTCGAAATCTCCTTCACAGCAAGGACGGCCGTTAAATCTCAAATTATAGCAGATTTCGTAGCAGAGTGGACTCCATCTGCAGTATGGACTCCGGAAGAACCCTCCGACGGTTTCTGGACAATATTCTCCGACGGGGCCTATCAAGCATCAGGTGCCGGAGCAGGGGCAGTAATCTTCTCACCGTCAGGACAAAAGGCAATGTACTCTGCAAGGCTTAACTTTCGAACCACTAATAACGTCGCCGAGTATGAAGGAATCTTGCTAGGCCTCCGAAAGGCTAAAGCACTCGGAGCTACAAGGATAATGATCAAGACAGATTCCCAAGTCGTCGCGGGGCATATTGATAAAAGCTTCCAAGCAAAAAACCCACATCTCGCGCAATACCTTCAAGAAATCCGCAAGGCAGAAGCAGCATTCAAAGGGTTTACAGTTCGAAGCATACCGCGGGCAGAAAATCAACTTGCAGATATTCTTGCGAAGGCCGCAGCAGGAGCAGTAGACCTCCCGGAGGGCGCTTTCTATGAAGAATTAGAGCAGCCAGCAGCTGACCAAATACCCTCGTCAGAAGTAATGTGTATTGAAGCTACGGATTGGCGAACTCCAATAATAACTATGTTGCAAGGTAGCAATGACCCTCCGGAAGGCCAAGAAGCTCGAAGAGTGCAAACGAGAGCTCGAAATTACAAACTTATTGGGGAAGTACTATATAAAGCCGGAGTATGCTCACCACTGCTTCGATGCATCTCTCAACCTGAAGGACAAGACATACTTCGAGGCATCCACGAGGGGCTGTGCGGAAGTCATCTAGCTCCCAGAGCACTAGCAGGCAAGACGCTCCGGCAAGGTTTTTATTGGCCGACGATCGTCAGAGACGCCGAAGACCTAGTTCGGACGTGCCAAGGCTGCCAATGGATGGGCCGAAGGAGCCATCGCCCGCCAGCTCAACTCCAAGTTATTGCCCCAGTATGGCCGATGGCTAGATGGGGCATGGACCTCATAGGCCCTTTCCCACCAGCAAAAGGCGGATTGAAATTTGCGGTCGTAGCAATAGAATACTTCTCAAAATGGGTGGAAGCAGAGCCGTTAACAGCCATCACATCAAAGAATGTGCAAAGGTTCTTCTGGCAGAATATTATATGCAGGTTCGGAGTCCCCAGAGAATTAACGGTGGATAATGGGACCCAGTTCGAAGCTGATACCTTCCAAACATTCTGTGAAGAACTGGGCATTAAGCTATGCTTCGCAGCAGTGCGACATCCGCAATCCAACGGAGCCGTCGAGCGAGCCAACGGGAATATCCTCTCCGGGTTAAATCGCCGAATCGTCGGATTGGCCAAGGGCCTATGGGTCGAAGAGCTACCCAAAATTCTATGGTCTATCCGAACCACGCAAACTAGATCAACCGGCTTCACGCCATTCAGGTTGCTCTTCGGAGACGAAGCCATGACCCCTACGGAGCTCAAAGGGGAGTCACTTCGCGTAATTCAACACGAAGACGAAGATGATCGGAGTGCTTCAATAGACTTGTCGGAAGAAACAAGGCTTCGAGCTGTCGCCAACCTGACGAAGTACCAAGGGCACACAAAGACATGGTATGACCCGAAAGTCAAATTAACTGAGTTAAAACCAGGTCATCTAGTATTACGAAATGTAATAGCTCCGGGGAAGCTAGGAAACAAATGGGAAGGACCATATGTTATCTTACGCTCAGGTCGCCCCGGCTCGTTTAAATTAGCTAATTTAGAAGGAGAAGAGTTGAAACATGCGTGGCATGCGGAGCACCTTAAGAGATATTATGCTTAAGGCTTCCTTGTAATCACTTGTAACACTCCTTTTATAAATAAAGCTAAGGGGTTGAGATTTGTTTTGCCCTTCGAACATCCAACCCTCCGGATGGACGCATTCGGAGGTCGGTGATGCTAGCAGAGCCAAGCATTTTTCGGAAAAACCCAAGGGGCTTGCTACGAACCATTGGTTCAGTGGCTCCGCCAACCTACGGATTCCAGGCTCCGGCTTGTTAGGATCCGTAGAAGAGTCTAAGGACTTTAAACAAAACAGAATTTCAAGCCTCCGGGTGCGAAGTATCTGTAAAAGAGCCGTAGGTGGCCAACCTACGGATTCCAGGCTCCGGCTTGTTAGGATCCGTAGAAGAGTCTAAGGACTTTAAACAAAACAGAATTTCAAGCCTCCGGGTGCGAAGTATCTGTAAAAGAGCCGTAGGTGGCCAACCTACGGATTCCAGGCTCCGGCTTGTTAGGATCCGTAGAAGAGTCTAAGGACTTTAAACAAAACAGAATTTCAAGCCTCCGGGTGCGAAGTATCTGTAAAAGAGCCGTAGGTGGCCAACCTACGGATTCCAGGCTCCGGCTTGTTAGGATCCGTAGAAGAGTCTAAGGACTTTAAACAAAACAGAATTTCAAGCCTCCGGGTGCGAAGTATCTGTAAAAGAGCCGTAGGTGGCCAACCTACGGATTCCAGGCTCCGGCTTGTTAGGATCCGTAGAAGAGTCTAAGGACTTTAAACAAAACAGAATTTCAAGCCTCCGGGTGCGAAGTATCTGTAAAAGAGCCTGTAGGTGGCCAACCTACGGATTCCAGGCTCCGGCTTGTTAGGATCCGTAGAAGAGTCTAAGGACTTTAAATTTTTTGTCTAAACTATCGATGGTGACATGTGCCAAAATTCGAAGCATACAGGTGCTCGAGCAATCATTGTGCCTACCGAACCATTATATAAGATAAAAGCTCCGCCACCCACAAGAGGGGTAGGAGGATAGGAGTCACACAGCATGCTGTCGAAGCATTCCGCATTAAAATATTATATTCATACATCAGGAAAAATTGCTATCTAGACCCAAATAAAAACGGAGGCCCTTTCGACCCCTAGAGCTACCCCTGCGGCTACTTTGCCCTTCGGAGCTTGAAGTCTTTTTAGGCCGGGAACTTCTCTTTTTCTTCGAGGCTCGCAGCTTCTTCTGCTCCTCTTGAAGTTCGGCCCACGTCAAGAGCCTTTCGGAGCCAGCCTCGGCAAGGTTTCCAGCTTGGTACTCCGAATCGGACCAGTCAACAGGCTCGGAGGACGAAGACCCCCCTTCCTGTTCTTCCTCTTTAATGTAAGACAAAACATCCCTTCGTACTTCAAGGGTAACTTCCCCCCGTCTCCGCGAGGAACAGAAAAGCGAGAGCGGCGATAAGGCCTCAAACTCTCAAGAACTGCCCACTCCTTTCGAAGCTCGGCAGTAGTTTCCAAAAGTACGAAGTCAGGGCTCGAAGGGCATGACAGAACCTAAAAAAGAGAAGAACACCCAAGACAAGTACTGTTTATAACTTTCTCATTAATTAAACAAAGTTTACAAGACCACAGGTACACAACAGCCCTAAGCAGCTAGACCTGCGGGTCGGTTGGCGGAGCTGGGACCGAAGGCGCTGGCGAAGTCGGGAGTGGTGGCTTCGCCTGAGCCTGCTTTTGCCGGCGGGCCTCGTCGATCCAAGCCTTAGCAGCAACCTTGTGGTCCGCCTTCCATACTGATCGGAAAGCTTCCCACGCCGAAGCCACCTCCGGAGACGGCCGCAGCAGGTCATCATCCGCGAAGCCTCCAGGAGACGAACCACCAACCGGAGCAAGGGGAACCCGAAGAGTTTCGAGGTGGCGAAGAACCCCGATGCCGGCGCACTGTCCGGAGATCTCTCCGTACCGTACCCCGGAATTCTTCATCAGCGACGAAGCTACCTGGATCCTCGTCAGCTTCCGGTCGAGCGGCTCGAAGGTTGCAGCAGAAGTTGAAGGGCACATGGTGCCAAAGTACTCTAACGTACCCTGAAGAGCTTCCAAGGTACGGTCAGCAGTACTGGAATTCTTTTTATCTGCTGCTTCCAGGCTTGCAACCGTTGCGTCCAACGCGGCCACCCGGAGCATCAGGGAACTCTTCTGAGCCATTACCTGGCTAAGAGCCTCTTGAAGTTCAACCATACGGCCGTTCGAAGCAGCCGCATCCTGGCGAAGCTTCTCGACCTCCGCACGGAGAACCACTTGTTCAGCTTCGGCTTCTTCGGCATGAGAGCGGAGGGCTTCAGAGGCTTCGTCAGACGCGGCCTTGGCCTTCCGTTCTTCCAAGAGTTCCTCATTCAGCCGGAGAGACCTCCCGGTGGACTCATCGAGGGCTGTTTGAAGAGCTGTAACCTTCCGGTTAAGTCGGTTAATTTCGACCTCACTGGAAGTCGCTGCCGCTCTAGCAAGGGCGAATTGCTGCAAGGAAAACAAGGTAAGTGCTAAAGAAGCTTTGATCATTAAAATACAACAACTGCGGTGTCTTTTTCATACCTGAAGGGCAGCCCTTTCGAGGGCCGTGTTGAGATTCGAAGCCCTGACTTCGCTCAAAGCGGAGATCAACTCCGAATTGGCAATATCCTGGCTTTTCTCAGCCAGGGGCTCCAGTAGCCTTCGAAGGCCGCTCCGATGCTCCAAGAAAGGAGCCAGAAGAGGGAGCCAAGACAAGGCCCGGGCGTCGTCCTCGGCAGCCTCGTCCTCTGAGTTGCCGACGGAGGGCGCTGCTTGATCAACCCGAAGGCCCAAGCTGGAAATACTCTTACCCCTCCCCGGCACGAAAGGGGGAGAGGCAAGAACATCTTGACCTTCGGCCGCCACACCTCCGGCTGGAGCCACGTTGTCGGAGGCGCCGTCAGTAGTCGAGGTCGCCACGGCCGGAGCCAATTCCGTCCCAGGGAGCACATCGTCCGCTCCGAAGGATACGTTCTCTGTCACCGGGCTCGGAGCCCCCAGAGGAGCCGGAGGGTCCACCCGGGTGACTGTCTCCGAGGAAGTAGGGACGTCGGGCACCACCGAGGCCTCGATACCCGAAGAGGTACCTGTTTCAATTATCAAGGTTAATTAACATATTCTGCAGATAGCAAGCGAATGCCGATGAAAAAAGAAAGAGTTCTGGGAAAATACCTCCAAGAGCCGTTTGAGGAAGGATCGCCGGATCCTCCTAGGACTTCGTACATCCGGAGGATGTTGTCGAAGTCATCCCCCGAAGTCCTGACCTCGGTCTCGTCCGTCGGGGCCACAACCTCCGCTGAAACCCCTTCGGGTGCAGGCAAGCCGGAGGGAGAGTTTGACTCTACTTGCACGTTGACAGGCGCAGGAGGAGTCAGAAGGGTGACGTCAACATCCTCCCTGTCGGGGAGGGTTGTGGGGACCTCCCCCATGTCTTCATCGATCAGAAGGTAATCTTCGAAAGCCTTCGCTGTGGCGCCTCCGGAGTCTTCTGTCTCTTCGGGAGTGGGGCTCCGCTCGTCCGGCGACGAAGAAGACGAAGCAGGCGTCAAGTGAGAAGGCTGCTTCACCGCCTTCTTCTGAGCGGGTTGCTTGCCAGCCTTTTTAGAGGGCTCGGCCGCTGCTTTCCTCTTGCGAGCCGCCGCTCCAGCCGGGGCGAAGTCGGGAAGCGGCGGGGGCTCCATGCCGAGGGCTCTCCACACCCTGTTCGAGCGCTCCCAACTCCCTACCAGTTCCAACCTCTTCTGCCTCTCGGCTACCGAAGGGGCTCCGAGAATTCGCTCGGTAGCCCGGACTATGTCGTCCGGAGATAAGGCCAGAGGCGCCGCTGAAAAGGAAAAGGTATAAGAAGCATAAGTATAATTAATGTGTTCATATAAAATGATGCCGCAGGCAGAAGGACGTACCTATGTTTCGGAGGTCCCCCTCCGAGGCTCGCGGGATGGAGATTGGCCAACTGGCTCCGAGGGGTGAGATCCGAAGGCCTACGAACTCTTCGGCCAGGATCTCGCATGCTCATACGACGAGCCACAGAAGCCAGCAACCCTAGCCTCGTCGTGAGCAGGCTAGGGTTCGGGGAGATGTCCGCTTCCTTCCGGAACCAAATTTCTTGAAGAGGGCCCGAAAGGGGGGAGTCTTCTCCTACTTCGGCGTAAAACCACCGAAGTATCCAATTTGTATACCATCGATCGTTTATGGCCTTCGCAGGGAAATGAAGAGCGTGCTCCCGCCGTAGCTGAAAATTGACACTGCCGAAAGCCACTGTCACCTTCGAGTCTCCGGGCCCATCTTGAGGCTTCGGCTGGCAGATAGCTTCGTGGGTTGCTGCGAAGATTTCGGAGCGCCCTTCACACCCTTCCGCCCGAAGAGCCCACTCAAAGACGGCCAGGCGGACGATTGCGTTGGGGGACAACTGAGGCAGAGTAATGTGGAACATGTCTAGTACCTCTGCTAGGAAATCCACGGCTGGTAGCCCCAGGACAGCTTCGAAGAATGCCTCGAAGACTACCACTTCTCCGCGCCGAGGCCGTGGAGTCGACTCTGTCCCGGGAACACGAGTCCTCATTCCGGCTCCCAACTTCCCATCTACTGCCTCTTCGATGGACTCCGCTGTGCTCACTGACTGACCAATAACGAAGCTCTGGGCCATCTTCTTCTTGGAGGGCGGACGGAGCGCCCGAGGGTTCTTGGCCAACCGCCGCCCGGGCCCCCCGCCATTGCCGTGGCTGCTGATGCCGCCCATGCCTGCCGCTGCGCCATAGTGTTGGCCGCCAAAGGAGTGGTGTGGCTGGTTCTCGCCATTACGCTCAAGTGCTCGAAGGGGCAGAAGTTTGAGGGGAAAGGTGAATTGCAAGAACGGTGAATGCGGTAAAAAATTTCCAGTAATCCCTTTCTCCCCCTTTTATAACCACACAATCTATACTGCTCTTCGAGAAGTTTCACACTGCAGGTTCGGCTTCCGTCGCTGACAGGTGGGGTTGGAAAGTGAAACGGCGTGCAACCGCTGAAGAAATCGACCGTTACTTCTTTTTTACAGAGGGTAACGGCTATTTGCGCCGTAACGGTCATATTGACGGCACCCCACGACGTCCACACTTCGTAACCGCCCGCACGACGTCCACACTTCGTAACCGCCCGCACGACGTTCACGCTCCGTAACTGCTCTCGTAGCACTCATGCTCCGAAGCCATGCTGCTCCAGGGAGTTTTCCTCACTATGCCAAAATTCGGAGATGAACGTTTTAAAATATTGGGCTTAATATTCTGGGCTAAATCATAGTATCTTCGCATTCCCTTTAAGTCTCAGAAACTAAAAATGTTCCTTTCGTATACTGCCTTCTTTCTAAAAAATAGGTTATCTACAGAAAGGCATATCCGAGGGGCTACTGTTGGGGGAAATTACTTCATTTCCACGACTTAAAGGTTAACCCTCCGAAGGCTCTAAGAAGGTCCCGAAGATGGTCGACTAATGCTCGAAGATACGTCAGCACGGTCGAAGGGTGCCACGATGCGAAGTCTCGGAGGACCCTCCGAAAGGAGAAAGGAGGCTTCGAAGCAGGAAGACGTGACTGATTGGATGCCCTGCTTATCCATCTACCCTGCAGCACTTTACCGTGTATAACCTCGTTTATAATACTGAGGGTCATTTGTAATATAAGGGTAAATAGGTCTATTCCTTTAGCTTTTCTCCCTATAAATACCCCCCTTTGTACCTTGTAAGAAGGATCCAGAACCAGTGGTTCAAACACATACATTCGGACCTCTTGAGTTGTTATCCTTTACGGAGGCTCAAGTTTGTCCTAAAAGCACAAACCTCTTGTTTGTTTGTTCTTAACTACTAAGAACCTGTTGGTGTAACTTTTACGCCAACAGTACCCATATTACTTTGATACCATCCCATATCCTCACAATTTTAGGGTTCCTGAATTTACCAAATTCAATGGTGAGGATAATAAAACTACATGGGAGCACATAGTCCAGTTTTTAGCACAATGTGGTGAAGTAAGTGGGTCGGATGCATTTAAATTAATATTGTTCTCTTTGTCTCTATCTGGCATGGCTTTCACTTGGTTTTCATCGCTACCACCTAACTCTGTGCAAAATTGGGTCCAGTTAGAGGAAAAATTCCATGACCATTTGTACAATGGGGAGACTGAACTTGACTCTCACATCTAACATCGATTAAACAAAAATTTAATAAGAGTGTCTCTAAGTACATCAAGAGATTTAGGGACACAGGAAACTATTTTTTAACTTAAACATTTCCGAAAGAGATATAGCTGATTTGGATTTTAATGGTTTGCACCCCGAACATAAAGAAAAGCTAGACATACAAGATTTTGTAGAAGTTAACCAAGTTCTACAAAAGGCTCTGGCCTAAGAAAGCTGAGTCAAAACTAAAAAGTTCACTAAGATGTAAGTGGCATGATTCTCATTCTCATTCTGCTAATGATTGCAATGTCTTCCATCGATAGGTTCAATCGTCCATAAATGAAGGACGATTGAATTGGACACTGTAACACCCTGAATTTTTGCCAAATATTATTTTTGAGAAAATAAAAATTGAGAAAAGAATTATATCCTGTTGGGCTGCCTCCCTCCAATCTCTCTCCGTGGCCCAGCCCACTCGCCCTCCATCACTGACAGCCGGGCCCTGCATGTCGGTGCCGTTCTCTGCTCATGTGTGCGCTCACCCTCTCTAATGCGTGTGTGAAACTAAGGGTGGTTTCTGTCTGTATGATGAGTGATTGACAAGGATGAGCGGTTGAGCGATTGGTTTAGAGTTAGGTTGTGTGCATCGAAGGGTTCGATGTACAAATGAGGATTGGTTGCCGAGGTATTCGACGGTGCGTCACGTTCATGTTTTGGCTTGTCTTGTATGTGCAGGGTGGAGATGCTGACCAACTGTCGATGGCGGGTGATTGAGGGTCAAGCGGGGAGCTTGATGCCAAAGGATCAAGGAGGCTGGGTGAAGTTGGAGAAAATCTCAAGAGTGCACGAAAAGATCGAGCAAGAAATGAACGGATGGACGATTTGCGTGGAGTTTGGGTTGTCTTATGTGTACAGGAGGATATGCTTTGTCGACTATCGATGGTGGGTGACCAGGGAGAGACAGGGAGTCAAGAGCCAGACGGTCAAGGATACCAGTTGAAGTCGAAAAGCGATCTCAGGCGTACACATTGAAGACAAGAGATGAGAGGCTTCGTCGATTTATGCTAAAAATCGTCGCAACTCAATTGTTGCTAATTTTAATAAATTAGATTTAATTTTTGTAAGAGTCTAGAGTAAATGTACTCCTTTAATATATTTTTCAGGATTTTTTAAATTCTGAAAATATATTACAAGGAATAGGACCTTGATGTAATATATAAACTCTAGAGGGTTCTTTTCAGAAATTACCCCCCATGGATAGCCTATAAATAGAGGTCCATAGCCATGGGAAGGTTCCTCTCTTTTTTTGGCTGGTTTATGGTAGCTACTACAAAACTTTTACAGCTGTAATCACATTCTGGTTTCTTCTGTTCATAATCTGGGACTGATAAAGTATTGGGCGCATGAGGTACACAGTTCTGGTTTAAGTTTTGTGTGACTATTTGTGATGATTTTTCTGCAGAACATGTGCTTGATGTCTTTGTAACTTTTGTTGAACATGTTTATGAGATTTCATTTTTGAAGTTTGCAAAGAATTTCTATCACTGCTTCTTGATTATTTTGCACTTCAACAGTGACATCCTGGTTCTGAAAAGGACTTTGCCTTAGAAAGACTCAGAGTAAAATTTTGGCAGTGTTCTTGCAGAATATTTGTGATCCCTTCATGAGATTTATTTTAGCTTCTTTGGCTTGATCTGAGTTGAAAACTCATGGCTCATTCTTCTCAAGGGACAAGCTAATCATAAGAATACTACATCTGAAATCTAGTCAGTGCTAATCCTTAGAAGAATCTGAGTTATATCTGTTTGAGTGTGATTTTGTGGCTGTTACATCATTTTGCTGAAAGTGGTTGAGATTAGAGAATCTCCTGATCTTTCTTATGCTCTTCATGATCTGATCAGATGGATACTTTTATGTATATGATTTTACAAATACACAGCAGAAGGTATTTTTGGCTGGATCAATTTCAAGATCAAGAACTGAATCAATCTCTAAATTGAGTTTATCTGTTCTTGAGTTCACAAAGGTTTACAGAAAATATCACTACATTTTTGATAGATCAGGATCATTAATCTGCTATAACTTTTCAGAAGATCAAAAATTTCTTATGGCAGATCAATTTCTGAAAAGGTGCTCAGTCATTACACATCAGCACTGCTGATTCTGTTTTCAGACAAGAATGTGACACCTTTTTGTATTCTGTCCATTTTGTGCTGATTGTCTAAACTGGTTTGCAGAAATTGTACAGAAATATTCTGAGCACTTGAAAGTTTATTGCTAACTGTTTTTGTCTGATGCAAAAATTTTCACTGCTCATACTCTAAATACTGCAATCAGCTGTAAATATTTGGCAAACAGGACAACTTCTAGTGTGTCAGAAAAGTGACTGTTCTGGATCACTTTTCAGAGAATAGTCTGATCTTGTCCCCTTTTGCTTTTCAGCTATTAGTAATCCCTGATCTGATTTTTATCAGGAAATTGCTTGAGTTTCTATTGCAACAGTCTGGTTTTTCTTAGATTCTAAATCCTGCTGCGCCCACGCAACAACAATGCAAACTTGGGCAGGTCATGGCAACGGAGGCCGCAAGGTCTGGAGGCTTGGTGTCTGATAAGACAAAGAGAGCTTGGCGCAAGGTCTGGAGGCTTGGTGTCTCTCTTCGCCGGCGCTTTGCGCCGGCGCTAGAGCTCTAGATAAGTGCCCCTTTCTTCTCGACGCTGATCCTACTGCTATGTCTGGCCCTCGTTTTTTTGCTTCCGGAACTCCTCCGGGACAGTGATCTCGCTGATCTGGTTTCTGGCTGGGATTTCTCTAATGGAGCGGATTTCCAACGTTTGGTTTTCTTGCGCTTTCATTCACCAGTGCATCACCCGTCTTCTTCTCCAAAGGGCTCTTTCTTCTTGCTTGCCATCTTTCGGCGTTTTACGTTCAGGTTGACGTCGTCCTCTGTTGCGATGGCATTGCATGCATGTCTTGGCGGGATGCCGGCGGGCTTTCACGCTCTTCCAGTTCAAAAGAACCAGTTTAGGGTCTCAGTTGCTTCAAGAGATGTAGGATTTTTTATCACCTCGCAAAAGCAATTCCGGTCTGAACAATTCGAAATCCAATTCTTCCTTTGGCGTGATGGTGGTGCAAATTGGAGGGTTGAATGTGATAGATGGGCAAAGGAAGAAGAGGATAGCTGGAAGTTTCAAAGCACATCAAAACGAACCCAGCACCCTAAACCTTTATATCCTTCTGCTACAACCTTTAGTCGAACCCTTCGTCGTCGCAAGCGTGTCTCTTTTAGCCCTGCCTTGGAAACGCTTGTTTTCTCCCCAAGCGAGCCAGCATGCTACATATCATCCGCTCACAATGCAGCATATTCAAATTCAAAATTGGAAAGTGCCAGGGCACGTCACTCCTGTTTTGTAACGGCTCAGAAGGGTAGCTACTTCTTAGTAGGTACTATTAGGGTGCCTACTTTTTCTTGCATGGCTGCCCGTTTCAATACCCCGTTAGACAAATTGCATATTGATCAATGCACTGACATCAATCACATCTCATTGCTGCCCTCCGCCGTGGCTAGATCGGATCATATCCAGGCACACAATTTCTACAAGAAGCAACAAGTAGCCGGCAGCAAAGCAATGACCATGGTTCCAACTTCCAAGGTTTTTGCCAGGCTACACAAGGCATTGTCAAGTCCTATGGCTAGAGGCTATAGTAGCAAAGTTATGGATGCTAGTCACGCAAGCAAGGAAATCCTCTGTGTAATTCACAAGTGCATTCACACTGCAATCAATGCAAAACTTCCGGCATGTACTAGGCTTAGATGGATTCCAAAAATATCAACAAGCCGAAGAACATTGCAAGTGCCCTCTGCGCTGATTCACTACAATAGCTCTCCACTTTCTTTGCCTCCTGTGCATCAACCTAGCAGCCAGCCGGAGGAAATGGCAAACTTTGCCATGGATCCTATCATCTACGTCCCAAGAGGCGGGATGCTGATCGATGGAGGGGGCGCACTCAGGAAGAGACGGTGTGTGGTTACTCTCTCTGGGCAACACGTTAAGAAGAATGAATACATGGCAATAGCAAACTGCGATGAAGCGTTCACAACTTTGGAAAGGCATGAATTTCTTTTGCTCATTCATCACCATCTTACTCAGGTATTAAGGCTACAAGTACTCCGTTATGGAGTTTATCCCTTTGGAGTTGGATTCTTTAAGTTCGGCAGTATCGATCTTTCAACATGACAGTATGGTGAATACTGCCCCACACTGGATAGGAGACAAACTTGTTACGTTAATTAAGCATGATGAGGGAGTAAACTTTAGAATGCAACCGCCAACCGTATAGTTTGAGTCATGTTTCTTGCTTTTCCCCTTGACTTCAAGGAGTTTAGTTTCCTGGAACAAATAATAGCTTCTTTTGGAAAATTACTGTACTAGCACTCCGAAGACACAAGTGTTTGCAGAGTCCTAGTAAAAGTGCTAGTGGATAACACTTTGGATATACCACGTAGTATCCCGATTAAATCATGTCACTCCATGGACGGGGAAGGGAGATCTTGGACATTCCCAGTTTACATCATTAGTAATGAACTTGCCGATGGTTTTTCGGGCGATGAGGATGATTTACCGCCAAATGGGGGTAACCCTCATCCGTTCAATGGTGAAGTATTCCCTGGAGAACCTGCTTGGGTACAACAATGGGCTGATGATCAGATGATTCATGACCACTTCCACCAGGCCCCGGCGGTAGAACAGTCACCATTTGCAGAACCCCTCATCATTGATCCAATTGAAAATGAGGTGCAATGGGACAATTGGCCGGCACATCCGCCTAATATACATCCTGTGCAGCAGGCACCAGATGAATTGAGCATGGAGGTTTCGGGCCTTTCTATTGGCTTAAATAGTGGGTCAACTAACCTTTCAGGAAACTCTACTGCTCTGATGACTCTACTTCATTCAGTGGAACAATCTACTCAAGTCCCTAGTGCTTTATCTACTCCAACTCAGGCAAAGCCACCAATCAAGTTTTTCTATAGCCGACGCAACAAGGGTTCGGCTAAAGAGGGGCATGACACGGAGAAGGCATCACCTCTAAAGGCAATAGTAAGTTTTTCAGTGAAAGGTTTAAGGATAAGTGCTAGAATTCATGATAGACAAAATGGATATAGGATGACATATTCTTCTCGCTGTTTCTCTGACTGTTGCATGCAGGGGTCTTCTTCAAAAACTGATAAAGGGAAGGGCATCATGCCAGAAAAACCTACGCTGCAAGACTTCATGAATGCAGCAAATGAGGATGGGACAGGCACTCAACTAGTCCGGGGATGTGGAATTTCAATTAGAGATGTGGATGAGTAATCTGGCCAAGAAGCAAGAACAGGAAGGTTGGGCAATGGGAAAGATGAAGAATATATTTTGGTATTGTATGTCGCTTAATCCGCAGAATACTTTAGTATGGTTGATGCTTGTATTTCATGCGCTGGAACGTACCAAAACGCTATGGTTTGTATTAATATGCAACAACTTGGCTTGGGCATATATGTTTGCATTAATCAGTGCTCACTATTCTACTTGCTTGCTCCCTTGCGGGTTAGCTGCAGGGGCCATTACTGCAACAACTTACTATGACGCGAAACCATAAGTGGAATATCTTGAATTGGAACATTAGGGGTCTAAACGCTACAAAGAAAAAGTTGGCAGTCAGAGAACAGATCACAAACAATCATATTGATATTTTCTGTATTCAGGAAACAAAAATTCCTCACTTTGATCACTCGGTATTAAGGTCATTTGCACCAAAAAAGTTTAATCAGTTCGCGTTCGCACCCTCCACAGGAGCCTTAGGGGGAATTCTGATCGGTTGGATTGGCTCTAGGCTAATAGGTGAAACAATATCAACAAGTAAATTCCAAATCACCATACGGTTCAGATCAGTAGCAGATGGGAATTCTTGGCTATTAACAACAGTATATGGGCCATGCAGAGAACCCGACAAAACTAACTTCATAAACTGGCTGCAAGAATTAGACCAAAATGCTTTCAACAATTGGATGTTCGTAGGTGACTTTAATCTAACCAGATCCCAAGAAAATAGAAATTCTCAAGCTCAATATTCAACTCACTCAGATAGTTTCAATGATTGGATCAGCACAAATGGCCTTTCTGAAGTTCCTTTAAGGGGTAAACGCTACACTTGGAGCAACATGCAAAACACCCCATTTTGGCTCAGTTAGACTGGTGTTTCACATCTCCACAGTGGTCAACACAGTTCCCAAATACGACCTTCACTGGATTAGACAGGTACATATCTGACCATATCCCCTGGTTAATACAGATTAACACAGCAGTCCATAGGCCACTATTATTCAGATTTGAAAACTTTTGGCTCTCAATGCCGGGCTTCTGGGAATTAGTAGAGAACTCATGGAACTCGAGGGTTCAAACAAACAAAGAGGCCAAAATAATTGCGAACAAGCTATACAATTTAACCAAAAATCTTAAGAGATGGAGAATGAGGCTGGGAAAAATTGAGGCTTCATCCAAAGCATGTCACATTATAATCGCAGCACTAGACTCGTTCGAAGAGTTAAGGGACCTAAACACTCTAGAATACAACTTTAGGCTGATACTTAGAGAGCAGATTGAGCACTTGCTTCAAATCAAACAAGCCTACTAGAAACAAAGATACACAGTAAGATGGACAAAGCTAGGGGATGAAAACACAAAATTCTTCCACAGGGCAGCAACTGAGCGTATGTGTTATAACACAACAGCCACTCTAACATCAGCCACTGGGCAAGTATTGAGTAATCACATTGAAAAAGCACAACTCCTGTTGGATGACTTCACAGAAAGACTAGGGAGGTCGGAGAATATCTCTTGGCCTTTTCAAGCCCCATTAATCTTTAACAACTTCACCAACCTTGAGGACATAACAGCCATGTTTTCTCACAAGGATATTGATGATGCACTACATGATATGCCGTCAGACAAAGCTCCGGGACCAGACGGGTTCAACACACTATTCTACAAGAAAAGTTGGAACTTAATCAAACAGGATTTCTACAATTTGTGTCAGGCTTTCCATTCCGAGAGTTTAGACATCACCCCCTTGAACAATTCGTATATCACACTTCTGCCAAAATGTCAAACGCTAGTTTCAACAAGTGACTATAGGCCGATTTCACTAGTAAACTTCAGTGCAAAGCTAATCACAAAAATTCTAGCAAAAAGATTGTGTTGGACCGGAAACGGCGACCAAAGGGGGGGTGAATGGGAGCTTTTAAAATTTCAGGCTAAAATTAGCCTTCTGTTTTAATACAGCCTACTGCGGAACAGGCTTCGAACACAACCTTCGAAGTTCTGGTTCGGAGGTATTTGACGGCTCCGAACACAGGCTTCGCAAGGAGCAAAAGTTCGAAGCCAAGAAGACTTCGCTCCACTCAAACCCGAAAAACCAACTCTGCTAAGTCAGTGCAGGCTCCGCACACAGGGTGCTTCGAGCAGGCTTCGCACTTCACCCTTCGCAAGAGTGGACTGCCCTCTGAGGACTTCGACCAAGTACTTAGCAGCAGCAACTGGTGCTGGGCTTCGTACACCGAAGGTCTAAACGCACACTGACAGACTTCGCTAGGGACTTAGACACGATAAGAAACACGGGCTTCGATCAGGGCTTCGCTAGTAAGCAGCGAGGTCTAGCCTCCTGTTACAGAGAGCGAACGCACACTGAAAAGCACACTTCGCACAAGATACACTTCGCCTAGACAGGCTTCGGTGCACTACTACAAGCGAGGTATGCAAACAAGCTCAAGCAGAAACACAACACAGAAGCAGGGCTTCGCTGCTTGAACAAGGAACACAATAAATGAACTCACAGGATGAATACAAAGTGTGGTGGATAGTACAAGAGCTCAACAGTGAATGCTCAAAGTGTTAAATGTTACCTACCCAGCCCCCATATTATAGCCACTATTCACCCAAGTGAAATGACTACTTTACCCCTAGGGTTTACATTGGTTTTGTCTCTACAGAACAGAGGGGTACAAAAGGTAGTCAACTTTATTCTGGAGGCTTCTCTGTCAGCTTTGTAGAGGGGACAGCGTCAGCATTTTGCAGAGCAGACAATGTCAGCCTTCACAGTCTTAACTTTCTGAAGCCCCCCTTCGCACGCGAGGGGTGCGGTAGCTTCGGTGAGAAGCCTTGAGCCTGATGGCCTTCGCTTCAACCGAAGTCAGCCTCCGATACAATGACGGTTTTGAGCCGAAGCCGTCAAAGCCCTTGGGCCTTCGCACCACCACCATCGGAGTGGACCACCACGGCTTCGCAGCTACTCCCAGCTCGAACTCCATCAGTCCGTGTACCGAAGCCATGCATGGCCGAAGTACCACAAGTCAACCTCACTCCGGAGCTAGCCTCGCTCCGAAGCCTGCTTCACTCCGAAGCCCCACCTTCGGAGTACCACCCTTCAAAGTCCCTCCTTCGTCCAAGGCCTCCGCATGAAGCATTCCATGAGCACTTCGTCGCAGTGTCTGTCCCAGAGCACACTCCTCGATGAGCCTCACCCGGACCATGCCTTCGATGCACCTCGACTTCTAAGACCTTCGTCGGGTACCCTTCGAGTGTCTCCCTCCGGAGCACACTTCAAACGCCTTGCCTTTGCTGAGGACTTGATCCACCATACTCTGAAGTTACTCCACTCGAAGTACCCTTTGAAGTGCCTCGCCTCCGAGGACTTTGTCTCGGAGTACCTTCACCCAGAGCCACGCTCCGCACTTGCTGCCTTCTCCTGGTGCACCTCGACCCGAGGTCCGACCTAGACCCCTTCGCAGCCTTCGTGACGGAGCTCCCCGCTCAACTTGCATCAAACCTCCCGCTTGACCCAGGTTCACCTGCTACGAACCGTCCGTCGCCTCCAAAGTCCCCTACGCACCACAGACAAGCAGACAAGTGTATCTAGTACTCCGGAGACCTCTCTGGGTTAGCAACCTTCAGCACACACTCCGGTGAACCGCCCAAAGTACCGAGACCTTCGGTACAACCCCAGTCATTGTGTACTGTCGGACCCCTCCGATAGGCACACTCCGCTGCAACAGCTGCAGCAACCAAACCACCAAACCCTTCGGTGAAACAGCCTCCGAACACCTTCGGAGGTACCCCTTCGAAACAGAGGGTAAAAGCCTGTCAATCACTCATCACAGACTCCAAACCAACCCTTGGTTTCTCAATCTCCCCCTTGATGAGTGCATTGACAACCAAATTCAAGTTCAAGAAAATTTAAAAAATTTCAGCACACAAGTGAACATAAAACTCAGAAACGAGCCAAATCATGTCACTTGATAAAAGAATTTTCCTCCCCCTTTTTCAATAGAGTAAAAAGCCCCTTTGGCAAATCTTCCCTTTTTCAAGATAAAAACTCCCCGTGAGTAATTTAATTGTACCCCCTGCAACAGAGAACTCAAAAATTTCTCCCCCTTTGGCAATGCAAGCATCAAGGAGCATGTAAAGATGCATTGCTTGGAAATGAGCAGAATTGCAAAGACATACAAAGCAAAAATATGCCAACAGTAATACCAATGATCATGAGCTCAGCTCAATTTAACATTCTCTAAAAACATGATGACAGCATGTGATTTTATCATTTTTGAAATAAAAGCATCACCACTTAGTCAAGGAAACTAGACAAGTAAAAGCAGGGACTGCGCAAAGCTAGTCAATTTCTACTCTAGACAGACAAGTCCAGTTCAAATGGAGCAATGAAAGCAAACTTGATGATCAATGAATTTTGTTGTTCTTTTCTTAATGCCAGGGGTTATTTGTTTGTCCACCTTATACTTTCCAATCAGGCCAAGCCTAGGCATGAAAGCCATCAGAAGCTTAAGGCAATGATTTTGGCAGACACTACATTATTTTAGTTCAGACCAATGTGCAATGGTAAGCAGTCTAGAATAGAGTAGTGCGACAAACAAACCCGCCTGGATCTTTTTACTTTGAAGCATGCAAATCATGGATTTTGGAATTGTGATTAAGAGAACAAATTGTTTAGCACTTTATGAATATCCATGAATATGTAGAATAATTTTTCAAGTTGCAATTTTTAGCATCCAAAGAAAAGTGTTGTTGGGGGAAAATATCTCATCTTCGGGGTTATTGCCGAAGCAACATAAAGGCAGACAGCGGATTCGAAGGTTCTCAGACGTTCATCTTCGAAGATACCCGGAGTCAAGTTTAAAGTACGAAGATAGGCATTGGTTCGGAGTACATCTTCGAACTAAGGCTTTTCAAGATCTTTTCTGCCAGCTAAGATGGAAGACTTATCTTCTTTCTCATTAGATTAGTCTTTTACCATTTTAGCCCTATTAAGGGAGCCGAATAGTTTCCACTATGTCGGTTGTAATAGAGGGGTAAATAGGTCTTTTCCTTAATGTTTGGGCCTATAAATACCCCCCATTTCACCCTGTAATAGGGACCGAATACAAGTTATTCAACATATACATTCGAACTATTCTAAGTTATTATCCTTTCGGAGGCTTAGAACAGTTCTCTTTGCAAACACTTCGTTTGTTAGTTTCTTTTCTACAGAAACCTGTTAGCGTAATCTTTTACGCCAACAGTTGGCGCCGTCCGTGGGGAACCTAGTCCAAAAAACTTCGTTCTCTACCAACTTCTTACATCATGCCTCCTAAGCGGAGCGCACCCCGCAATCCCACTCGGAGGTCCTCTCGGATCTCCGGAGAGATACCCTTCGACACAGTTGAAGTCGGAGGGCCTTCGACATTCCCTCCGCAAACTCCGGAAGGGGCTTCCATCCCTCGAACATACGAAGCTTCTCCGCCAACCCCTTCCATACTCCGACCGCCCGGAGTCCCTTCTCCACCCTCCATCCCGATTCGAACTGATCCTACCAGTTCTCAAGACCCGGAAGATCCTTTCGGAGGAGATGAAAACAATCTTGGAGATATGGCCACCTCAAATGGCCAACCTTCAAGCTAAGGTAGCGAGGTGGCGACAAGAAGCTGCGAACAGGCTTCGTTCCCAAGCCATCCCAACTATCCCAGAAGTGCCCGAAGACGACGATCTTGATTATCCCAAAGCCCCGGAGAACGCCTCCTTCGATAATGAATCTCCGCTTTGATTATCCTGAGCTGCAGAAGGTTCGCTTTGATCCAAAGTTTAAAACATCGAAGCTCTGTAAGTATGCCGGAGATGAAGATCCCGGAGAGTTCGTTCGTTCTTATGCCCTAGCAATTGAGGCTAGTGGAGGAGTTCGAGACACCATGGCGAAGTGCTTCCCTTTAGCTCTTCAAGGAGTGGCATTGAGGTGATTCTGGTCCTTGAAGCCAGGATCAATCAATTCATGGTCGCAGCTGAAGAATAAGTTTATAAGCAATTTTCAGGGCACCTTCGTGCCTCCTATGTCAACAGGAAGCCTTTTCCAGGTGAAACAGCTCCCCGGAGAAACATTGAGGCAGTACTTTAAGCGCTTCGCTCATACGAAGTCGCAAATTCGGGGGCTGTCCGCATCTTCAGTGGTTGATGCAGCTCGGGAAGGCGTCAGTCATCAAGGCCTTCTGGATAAACTTCATCGGAAAAGCATCTCCTCGGTCTCTCAGTTGATGTCATACTTCGAGGAGTATGCGAGGTCAGAAGAGGGTTGGCTTCGGAGGACTGCTGCTACTTCGTCCATATTGCAAGAAGTCAAAGTAGAAGTGAAAACTTCGGCACAGCCGCAGGAACCAGTCTTCGAAGTGCAACATGATCGGAGAAGAGGGAAAAAGCACCCTTGTTCTGAAGTCATGAATATTAGCACCCCTACAGAAGTTTGCACCAAGAGCTCCACAGTCTACGGGGGAACAAGGCCAGCGGCTGGAGGCCGCCAGGGAAAACGGCTGGCAAGGGCCAGACCCTTTTCTGCTGCATTCATGGAGAAAATCGAAGCCATTGCAACTGATACTTGCAAGGCTATACTTACCCTAAGGGGAGAGTACTTAGAGAGAACTTCGGGTCGAGGCAAGTACCGACCGAGTTCCAGCTGCAACGCGCCCAGAGCCGGTCCAGGCTGTGGTGCGGATAGAAAACTTTGATGCTGCAAGGACACCCTCCGGTGGCCAATGTTATGCCACCCTCCGAAGCAAGAGGAAGGGCAAGATAGAGGAAAAAGAGTAGTTCTCCCTATCTCCGGAGGAGGTACCCTCGGAAGCATGTCCAAGAGACAGCGAAGAGAGTATGTTCGGGAAGTAGGTCATATTGGGACTTCGTCATCTGCAGCTGCAATGCCAGAGTGGTCTCATGTTCCGATATCTTTTTCTGCGGAGGATGCAGCTGGTATTAAGTTTCCGCACGCAGATCCACTGGTTATCATTGCTGATATTGCGGGCACTGAAGTTAGAAGGGTGTTGATTGACGGAGGTAGTTCGGCAGATATCATTTTTGTTCAAGCCTTCGATCAATTATGCATTTCCAGGAAGCATCTCCTTCCAGCGGCTCGTCCTCTGCAAGGCTTCGCAGGACCCCCGCTTGATGCACTTGGCCAAATAGGCCTAGAAGTTACCTTCGGAGAAGGTTTATTGGCCCGGACTGAGGAAGTAATCTTCGATGTTATAGATGCCCGTATGCTTACAACGTCATCTTCGGAAGGGGCATGCTGAACCAGTTCGGAGCTGTGGCGCATCACAATTATTTGTGCATGAAGATGCCCACACAAGCAGGAGTCCTTACAGTCTTCGGAGATCAAGCTATTGCTCGGAGGGCGGAATATGGTCATGGTCCCCCTCTTGATCCGAGGCAAGTAAACAGTGTGCAGGATAATGAAGAAATTTTTTCAGCCTCCTCCGAAGCTTCGAAGAAGTCCTTTCCGAGACCAAGTCCCGAAGGAGAGATTGCAACTGAAGGTCATTGTTAAAGATGGTAAAGAGTACACTTTTCAATTTGGTAAAGATTTACCTCCTGAAGTTGCAACCTCCTTGGAAAAGGTGGTGGAAGAAAATTTGGATGTCTTCGCTTGGTCTGACGAAGATATCACCGGAGTCGATCGGGATATCATTGAACACAGTTTACTTGTAAACCCGAAGACCCGGCCTGTTCGACAAGGACTCCGGAAGATGTCCGCAGAAAGAGCTGCTCTAGCTAAGGACGAAGTTGAGAAATTGTTGAAGGCTGGGATTATCAGAGAAGTGGCTCACACAGAATGGTTAGCCAACCCAGTCTTCGTCAGAAAGAAGTCTTCCGGGAAGTGGCGCATGTGCATTAATTTCACATCCTTGAATAAAGCATGCCCACGTGACCCCTACCCCATGCCCCGAATTGATCAACTGGTTGACTCCACCGCAGGTTCGGAGTTATTAAGCTTCCTTGACGCGTATTCTGGCTATCATCAAATATGGTTGAAGCACGAAGATGAAATCAAGACAAGCTTCGTAACTCCTTCGGGAGTCTTCTGTTATGTAAGAATGCCCTTCGGCCTAAGAAATGCCGGGGCTACTTTTCGAGATTAGTTGCTAAGGCTCTAGGTCATCAACTAGGTCGCAATGTAGAGGCCTATATGGATGATATTGTAATAAAGAGTGCTTTAAAGCACCAACATAGCCTAGACTTAGCAGAAACATTCAATAGCCTTCGGGCATGTGGGATCCGTCTTAACCCCGAAAAATGTAGATTCGGAGTAAGGCTGGAAAATTGTTAGGGTATTTTAGTTTCAAGCAGGGAATTGAAGCTAGCCCTACTCAAATAACTGCGCTGCAGAAGAGGGCTCCTCCGGAAAATTATAAAGCAAGTGCAAAAGCTGACTGGGCGTCTAGCAGCACTTAGCAGGTTTTATCAAGGTCTGCGGAGAGGAGCTGCCTATCTTTAAAGCATTGAAAGGGTCCGGAGATTTTTGGCTATGGACACCGGAGTGTCAGAAAAGTTTCGAAGATATTAAAGGTATCTTAGTAATCTGCTACACTCACGGTGCTACTGCGGATGAACCCTACTCCTGTACCTTGCAGCTACAGGTTTCTGCTGTCAGCGCA
>JAAALK010000084.1:7547160-7597612 GCA_019279435.1 Zizania palustris | reverse complement strand
ATCCCGGCCAAGGAAAAGAGCACCAGAAGAAAAGCGACTGGGAAAAGAGATCTTGGCCGGCGACGACTCGTGAGGAAACTGGAAATAAAAGGGCGGCGGCGGCGCAGTGCTTGACTCGTGGGGCGGTGGGAGATCCTGACCGGCGGCCAGCGGAGCTAGTGAGCCACGGAGGAACTGGTGGACGGGCGGAGGGTGGAGCTGCAGAGGGAGGAGGGTGGAGCTGCAGAGGGCGGAGGCTTTGATAGCCGGCAACGCTCTGCTTCAGGCTTTAGTCCAGCACTGCTTTAGGTGAGTGTGCACAGTACTCTGCTTTGCTTTAGGTGAGTGTGCCTAGCCTCGTCATGCCCCGGACGAGTGGAAGCTCCAGCCACTGCTCCAGGCAGCCTTCTGTAGAAGGCAGAAGCAAGAGGTAGGTTTTCCATGCAAGGCAAAAAGCCAATCAGAAGTAGAACAAAAGCTGAGAAGCTTCAGTAGAGGTATTTTGTAGTGTATACTTGTATTTTTGTAGTGTATACTTTAGTGTATATATGTGTATGGCGTCGCCTCGCCGCGCGCCTAACTCGCCTAGGCGTTTGGAAGGGGTAGGTCGCCTCGCCTCGCCTTACACCGCCGTAAGAACCATGACCACACAGTAGGGCTTCGGCTGAGCAGACTCCACACAGAGGTGCTTCGAGACAGGCTCGACATGCAAGCACTTCGCTATGAAGTGTAAACCCTCTTAGTACTTCAGTCTAGGGCTCCTCCTAGTGACTTGCACTAGGCTTCGCACCAAGTCATACACTGAACAATCTCAGAAAAAAGGACTCTGAAAAAGCTACACAAACAGGCTTCACAATTAACAATAAACACTCGCCAGACTCACGTAGACTCCGCTAGTGAATCTTTGAGGCTAGGCCTTCGATACTAACATGGTGAAAACACTGCAAAGGTGAAAAGAACCTTGTGCAAACTTGTTTGAGGATTTTCAAGAATTTCAATAGGGTGATTGAATAAATCCTAAAAGAACAAGTTGCTCGTGCATCAGAAATTGGTTTCTTGTGCAAGAAAAACAGGTACTCAACAAAATTCACACATGGAAACACATCACTAGATACAAGTTCATGCAAGAAGTAAGACAAAGATCGGAGATCAAATAAAATTTCATTGCAAGAATAGGGAATACAAAAAACTCACAAGTCAGCTCAGGAAACAATGAGTATGGAAGGTTCTATCGTAGCTCAAAGTGTTTCCCTAGACCTCAGCATGCCCCTTTTTTTATACCCTACTCCGACATGTGAAGTGACTACCATACCCCTAGGGTTACAACCTTTTTATCACACAATCACGTGGTGTTAGGTAGTCCTACTTTACACTTTATTTGAAGCTCCGTAATACACCATCTTTTGGCTTCTTTTCGACGAAGCCTCGTGACACTTGACGAAGTGCTTGATGGACTCCGGTTGCAGTCTCCAAACCCTTGAAGCTTCACTGCACTGAAGTCTTGTCTTCGATAGTGACAGTTTTGAGCCGAAGCCGTCAAAGCCTTTGCCGCCTTCGCCCATCACCTCTGGAGTGGACCACACGGCTTCACCCACACTCCTAGCTCGAACGATGCCTGTTCTGTTATCGAAGCCATGCATGGCCGGAGTACGTCAAGTCAACCTGACTCCGAAGCCCCACCTTCGAAATATCTCCTACGGAAGGTTTTTACCACCTTTCTCCAAAGTGCCTTCTCCTGGAGCAATCCCTCGAAGTGCCTCCACCCTGAGCACACCTTCGACATGCCTCCACCCGAAGCATAGCTTCGAAGAACCTCTTTCTAGAGGACTTACATTCCATTGCCTTTGAGATGCCTCTCTTCGGTGCACACCTCCTAAGTGCCTTGCCTTCAAGGACTTTGCCTTCACCCAGCCTTCATGACCCTTGACTTCACCCAGCCTTCATGACCCTCCGGCATCAAGCTTCCCGCTTGACCCAAGTCACTTGCTATTGCTCCGAGTCACCTGCACACTATTCGACAAGCAAAATGTTTTCTCGATACCCCAAAGCCTCTTCGAGTCAACCAGCCTTTGGTACTCAATGAACCCCCTTCGATGAGCACCTCCACCAAACTACCTTCGGTGCACACTTCAGTGCACAAAGCCAAAGTATCGAACCCTTCAATACAATCTCCAGTTAATCCCACCAAACCCTTCGGTGAACACCTCCGCTGCACACTTGTGCACATGTCAAATACCAAAGCACTTCGGTGACGACCCCTTTGTCCACAAATACTTGTCAATCACTTATCACAGACTGAAACCAAGGTACAGTTCAACTTTGTTTCTCACATGACAACAGATTTGTTGCTCAACTTCATTTATTTCATCACCCTTATGGGGTATTTATAACTCTAACACCAATCTAATCTGAGATAACAATCTAATATGCAATCTTTATCTAAACAGAAAATAGCTAAATTAAGGGAATAAATCTAGCCCCCTACTTTGGCCTTTAATTGGGCACACGCTCTCATAGTGCGGGCTGGTAATGGAGAAGGCTTTCTTTATGCCCCAGGTTCATATCATTCTAGCTTGAGTTTAGGCATTTTTAATAAGACAAGTTGTGGAGCGGTATAGGGAGCGAAGAAGGATCTACACATGGTTTCATTGACTTGGAGAAGGCTTATGGCAAAATACCAATGAATGTGGTGGACTTTGCACAAACATAAAGTCTTAACAAAGTACATTGCCCTATTAAGGACATGTACAACAATGTTGTGACTAATATTTGAACAATTGATGGTGACATAGTTGACTTTCTGATTAAAATAAGACTACATCCAAGGTCAACTTTAAGCCTTTAGCCCCTTATCTATTTGCCTTGGTGATGAATGAGGTTAGAAGGGACATACAAGGGGATATCCTTGGTGTAGGTTTTCATTGATGATGTCATGCTAGTTGATGAAAGCTTGGTGGGAGTAAATGGGAAACTAGAGTTGTGGATGTAGACTCTGGAGTCCAAATGTTTGACTCATTAGGACTTTGACACTACCATAGTTGTTACGGTGATGCGGCGAAGAGTGGCGACCTGTCACCTTCACAACTTTGCAATGTTTATGGCGCGTGGCGTAGCGTCACCATAGACACATCACCATGGCGAACATATAGACAAATAGCTTATTATGGGATTTAGAAAAATATATCAATATATAAGTACTAAATACTAAATTGCAAATAACAATAGAAATATAGTATGATAAATATAGCAATACAATATCAAGTTACAATATTGTCACTTTCGATACATATATTTAAAAAAATATAATTAAAATTGCAAAAACATATTTAAAATTATGTCTAATAATATATTTAAAGTTCAGTAAATAATCTATTTATATAAATTTGACCAAACAACCTATTTAAATTTTATTCCATTTAAAGCCCATTTCTCAACCCTAACTTCTCCCCTCTACCCTATCTCTCACCTCCCCACAGCTGGCAAACTTCTCCCCTCCTTTCCCTCTTCTCTCCCTCTATCTTCGGCACTAGCGCATTGGCCATCGCCAGATCTAGCCCCTGCCGCCTGCAGTTTGTCGGATCTAGTCTCTGTTGTGCCTCGCCGTGGCCCTGCCGTGCCCTAACTGCTCATGGTGGCAGCGGCTTCGTATGGCGGGCGCCACGCGACGCCACACGCCTATTGCGCCTGCCATAGACACTCGGGCAATATGGCGGTCTGTGGCGAATTGCAGATTTCCGCCACAGCAACATGGCGACGCCATAACAGCTATGGGCACTACTGCAAATGAGGAAGGAGACCTTAAAATGATGGAGTATTTCTAGAGATTTGGTCTTGCATAGGAGTGCATGGTGAGAAGTTATTCATGTGCATGAACCTTTACTAGCTCCTATTGGGTTTTAACTCTAGCCTACCCCACCAATTTGCTTGGGATTGAAAGACTGTTGTTGTTTGTTGTTCATAGCATTCTATCTTGCTTTCATTGCCTTCTGTTTCTTGCCAATTTTTTCTTAGGTAGATAGCAGATGTTCATGGACAAACCTCAATATAGCTAAGTTATGCATTGACAAGCGATATCATTTACTTAGGTCAAACAGTTTTATCACGTGATTCAGATTCTCATACAACATTTCCATTCTTATTTGCTTCCATTTTTTCCTGTGCAAGGCCATGTTACTTTACCAATGGCTGATGAGCTATACACTGTCCAGGTACCCAAGGAGAGACCGAAGCAGGTCACGCAGTCCATTGAGATACCGTGATCGTGGAGGATATCGCCGCCCCAGCCCAAGACGGAGTCGCAGTGGCAGCCCCACAGAGCATCAGAGACGAGATGTGAGCAACAGGCCCCGATCAGTCGGGGTGGGTGGTGTCCTGACCACCATAACAGTAGCCCCCTTGTCAATAGAGCAAGGTTGAGATCCAGTCGAAGAGCCGTGATCTGTTGAGGTCCAGATCTCCAGATGCTGTTCCAGTCAAAAGGGGGAGCTCGAAATATAACCGCAGGCGCAGCACCAGTTCAAGATCCAGTAGCCCTGCTGGAAGTAAAGGGCCTGGTTTCATACTGAGATGTGATATCAGGATTTGAAAACTCTCATGTTCCATGCTATGCTAGCGTAGTATCAAGTACTGTCACGGATCGTGCAATTAATGTACGGTTATTTGTAACGGTTCTCTATCTGAAATCGTTTGCGTCGCCTGTTTGGATATTGATGTTGTAACTATAAAATGCTTTGCACCATATCTTAAGCACATTTTATCTGTGAATTCTATCCTTTCGATTTTTTTTCATGATGAAACTTGTGTCTTATTTCTTGTCCTGGTATAGTCTGTTGTTGAAAGAGCCTTTGATTGAGTATGCATTTTATAGGTGTTTTTTTATGTATATGATGATTAGTGATAGTGGTATTTTTTAGGGTTAATAGCTTCTATGCCACCGTTATTTCCCAAACGCCAAAAATACCACTACTATTCGTCTAATAGCCTACATGCATTATTATTACAAATTCACTCCGAAATTCCATTTGGACCCACTCGCAGAGCACTGTTTTTCGCAAATACCCATATTACCCGCACTGTTCATCTTCTTCATCCACCTAGCAGCTCAGATCAGAACCTAGCGGCTTAAACATGGACATCTACCGTTTCTACAATTCTACATTTCTATTAACCCACGGAAGCTATTAACCCTTCTACATTTCTACAAGTCTACCGTCTCAATGCAAGAATGCGTGGGAGGGGGTGCGTTGCGTTCGGTACCTGGGCCCACCGAGGATGCCGGCGCCGGCGGTGAGCTGGTCGACGAGCTCCGACGACTTGGGGTCGACCCACACATCGCGGGCGCTTTACAGAGAGATGCCATCGCCGTCGGACCGTGTCCGCCACCCGTAGTGCGTCGGCGACGAGCAGACGTTGGCGTTGCCCGCGGGGACGCAGTCGTGGATGTGGAGGTTGTGGATGATGATGTTGGAGACGTACTGGAGAGTGATGCAGGCGCCGCCGGCGATGTGGACGTTGGCGCCGCGGCCGTCGATGGTCTTATAGCTGTTGACGAGGAGCTCCTCGTTGAGGCGGATGGACATGTCGGTGGCGAAGACGATCCAGAGCGGGCCCTCCTGGATGGCGCCGTACCGGAGCGTGCCCGGCGCAGGGTTCACCGGGTCGCGGTCGGAGGAGTCGGTGACCACGTACATCGGCCCGCCCTTGCCGCAGTCGGCCAGCCGCTGCCGGTCCTGCCGCCAGTCCGTCCCGGCACATCGCCAGCAGTCGTCGATTTGGGGGAAAGCACAGAGGGATGGTGGATTTGGGGCAGCCGGAGCTAAAAAGCTCTTGAGATTTGGAGCTCGTGGTGTGAGCAGCAATGGGGAGGGGAAGAAGCTTAGTGCTCTACTGCTTGGTGTAATATGGGCTGCGCCAGGAAGAAGATGAACAGTGCGGGGTAATACGGGTATTTGCGAAAAACAGTGCTCTGTAGGTGGGTCCAAATGGTATTTCGGAGTGAATTTGTAATAATAATGACATGTAGGCTATTAGACGAATAGTAGTGGTATTTTTGGCGTTTGGAAAAATAACGGTGGCATAGAAGCTATTAACCCTATTTTTTATATGGTACATATATTAATCTATGTTAATTTTAATTATTCATCAGGATATGCATTATATATTAGTTTTAATGTGCTTATTTTTAAGTTATTACACTGTTTTTAAAAAATAACCAACTTAATTGTTTTATATTCCACGTCACCGAAAACACTATGACATGTGCATATTCTACCCTATCTATTTTATCAAATCTCAACCCTTTTACTCCTCACCTTGCACCCCTAGCACTTCCGTATCGCCCTCCTCGCACCCACGTTGATTGTGTAGTGCGATGTCTCAATAGATGGAGACGCTACCATATATGCGGTAGAAGAGCGCTGGAATCTCCTAGAATGTGAAGTTCGCCACTGTCAGTGTCCATGCGTTGAGGCGGTTGGAGATATGGCTGGCGAGGATGTCGCTGCCGCCACCACCCACATCGAACAGAGTTGATAGCGTCCCACAGCGAAGTCTGACAAATACTCTCCACCGATAGCTACTGTATATTTTAGTATGTTGATGTAATAAGTTAATTAGATTTAATTCCATTGTCTAAAAAATGTATTTCCTCCATTCCAGAATGTAAGTCATTCTAACATTTCTCAAATTGATTTATGGATATGTATCCAGATTCATCAATCTATAAATAAATCTAAAAAATATCAGAATAACTTATATTCTTAAAAGTTAGTTAATTGTATACAAAACTAGAGGAAGAGAGAGAGAGCAAACAGAGCAACACTAGGAATTCTCCGTGCCTCAATGAACACCATTATTTCTCCTTCACATCCGATTGTCCTTCCAACAACAAAGGTGAACCCACACAGATTATTCTCAACATCATTCTCATGGAGATCCTCTTCAATTCAAATCACCTCTGGACCAATAGGCAAGAATAGAAACACTACGAGCCAGCTAAGCTACTGCAATCATCATACAAGGCACTGCAAAGGACCAGGACCATCCATACTTCCGCATTGCAACTGCAATCATCAGAAAGCTAGATATATTTTCCTCATTTCCTACATATATATGAGCATTCTAGATTCCCATTATTAGCTTACCAACCCTGCAACCATGGATGACCAGCCGAATGATTGAAACAGGCCAGCCATCATCTGAAACACACGGGTTCTCATCGAGACGACGGCGGTGCGACCGTTCAAGACCACGGCTGACGGTGGCGCAGCAGTTCTCGCGGATAAAACGGTGGTGCAGTGGTTCAAGATGACGGCGGCACCACGATTCTCGTGAAGACGGGGAGACGATGACGCCATGACGGTTCTACAAGACGAATACAAAGAGCACCAATTACCAATTGTTCTTCCTCTCTCGGAGAGGATGGAAAGGCAAGCTGAGAGCACCAGAGCCACGCAGGATTGGAAGCCGCCGTGGCGTCTGAGCTGTAGAATGAAGCCGAACAGTGTCTCACCGTTGGATCAATATGTATGACACATGTTAGCAGTATGCATTATTTGGTGGGTGGATACTTTATTCACCCATTTTTTCCATCCATAACCCATCGTTGCTACCGCCGCTTCCCATCGCGCTCCTCCCCAACCTCCCCATAGCCTCGCCCATCATGCCTCACCTCGTAGACCCAATCACCAAGCAGGATTCTACCGCACTGCGATGCGTGAGATTGCGCCGCATGGGGAAGGGAGGTCAACGAGAAGCTGTAGCCGCTAAATGGGGAAGGCGGTGACAGAAAAAGAGGTGGAGAAAGAAGCGGAGGTAACGATCGTAGTTGTTGCTGCCGTCGTGGTGGCGGCTCGCGAAGGTGGTACGGCTTGAAATTCATTATACATAATAAATGAGATAGACAATTCTATAAAAAATTGTGTATACTAGTATATCACAATTAATGAGACAATAAGATAGCAATTGAAATTCACCGTAACACATAAAACCAAATGCACAAAGTAAACAAAAATCTTTTGAGAGGCGTAAACTTCAAACCAAGAAGGTTTTCTCCTTGGACTGACACACGGATTTCTCCTTAGACATTTGCAATCAGTTAGCCTTGATTTCCTTAAAAATATTAGTGTGATTGTTGTGTCTTGTGTATCCCAAGGGAATGAGCCCATAAGTTAGAATGCTTTATGTTAAGGGAAAAGAAATTAGGCTCTGTTTGGTTCAGATTTTTGAACCAGCTTCTTGGCTCAAAAGTTGGAATCTGAACCAAACAACTCTTTTGGTCACCTAGCTTTTCCAGAATCTGCAGATTTTCATAGTATAAATTTGAAAGCTGGTATAACCCAGATTTCACAGATTCTCAGTTCAACTTTGAATGAATATTATCTACCATACTATTAAACATATCAGTTCATGTAAAATTTGAAAAAGTAAAATTTTAGTAAAATATATAATTTTAGTGTAATTTAAAAATATATAATTTTAATATAAACATTACAAAATTTCATGATTAGAATGATTTACATGTAAAATTACACATTGATAATATAACTAAACATCACGAACTACCAAAATATAAATCAACAATTATTCTAACCAAACAGCTTCTCAGCTTTTTCACAGCTCACAGCTCACAACAGTTTTTTCACAGTTCACAACAGTTTTTTCAAAATCTACAGCTCAACCAAACACACCCTTAATGGTGTCAGTATCAACTCCAATTTTCTCGTTCATCAGGTATTTATAATTGTTATGTTCATTATTATTTTTTATTGTGATAGTATCAACTCCAGTTATATTCTTTACTAGTAAGATGTCTGTGTGTTTTACAATGAAAACTTATTTTAATTAACAAATATTTATTTAAAACATAAAATTTATTCAAACATGTTTAGTAATGTTCCGATGGTAAGAAGCAATGTGATATATTCTTATACGAAACAAATCATATATTCTTATACGAAATAAATCATAGATAGATATTCAATTATGTATTAAACATTAGCCATTGCTCATAAAAAAATATATATGAGTATTGTAGATATGGCATACATATATTAAATCTTCCATAGGTACAAATAGTGCCCATTCAGCATTTGCAGGAGAATTTGAGCCCTCATCAGAAGCTTTACGTGCAGCCAAACCAGAAGAAAGCCAATGCAGAACAAAAAAATTCAACCGCCATATGATAAATCATTAAAATTAAGGCAATGAGTCATGTGCAGTAGATATACCTTGAAATAAGCTGTAAAGACAAGCGTCCAAATTTATGGGAGTGAAAGAAAATGAGAATATCATCACTCCAGCAAGCTTGCAAACTTTCTAAGAGCTTAATACTTTGTTTTAACAACAAAGACTTCGGCTTCATTTGATTCTCATGCATTCCAACATGAGTAATTGCGGTTGTAAGAGCATAAACAAGACCACCAGCAATGTCCTGAAATCTTATGATTGAACTAGCAGAAGTCAAGTTAGAAACAAGGTTCTTAAGAGCACTACTTAAAAATAGACTAATAGAGATTGTTAGGGGAAAATACTTCATCTTGAGGACTTTAGAAGTCACCAGTCAAAGATAATTCACCATAATAGAAGTTCAAGTTCATCTCCGGAGATGATGAAGTTTCTAAGCCGAAGGATACTTCGACTTCATGATTCGAAGGCATCCTCGGAAGGCTCCGAAGCTACATTGAAAAACAACAAGACTGATAAGATTCTGCCTTATCTACCTTCTCCGGATATATTTTACTATTTTAACCCTATTCTAGGTCAGTTGTAATTGAGGTAAATAGGTCTTTTCCTTAGACTTTTTCCTATAAATACCCCTTCTTACCCTGTAATGGGCATCGAATACTCAGCTATTCAATACAATTTCGGACTACTTTGAGCTATTATCCTATTCGGAGGCTCGAAATAGTTCTCAACACAAACTCTCTATTTGTTAGTTATTAATCTTCGAGAACCTGTTAGCGTAATCTTTTACGCCAACAGTTGGCGCCGTCCGTGGGGACCCTAGTTCTAAAAGCTAGTTCTCTGCCGCTGACTGCACTTCGAAGAGCACTTGCGGAGGGAGCTTCGGAGTCTCAGGATTTCGCACACCCTTTGGCATGGGGCTTCCTAGTGCAACTCGAAGGCCTTTCCTCGCCTTCCAAAACCAAGTCTTCGGACCTCTTCTTCATTAGCTATGCCTCCCAAGCGGAGCCTAGCCTCCGATCCTCCCGAAGGTCCCCTCGGACCAACGGAGCAGGACCTTTAGTTATCCCGCTAATCCCCAAAGGGGTTGCCGGACGTCGAGCACCCAGAGGCCCCCGAGCCGCTCCCACGATGCTCCAAACTGACTACACCAGTTCCCGAGACTCGGAGCTCCCCTCTGAAGGATATGAAGACCTTCCTGAAGACGAGGCTACGCAAGTAGCGCGACTTCAGGAGGAAGTGGCAAGATGGAGGCAAGAGGCTGCCGATCGACTCCGCTCTCAAGCTTCCAATCATGCTCTAGAAGGGCCTCAAGATGGTAGTGCTGGTGATCTTCCCGAAGCTGTCCAAGTCCCGGAGGAAGCCGAGAATGCATCCTTCGACGACGAGTCTCCGTTGCATCTAGACCTGCAGAAGGTGCCCTTCGACCCCAGGTTTAAAGCCTCAAAGCTGCACAAATACTCCGGTGGGTCTGACCTCAGAGAATTCTCTCGTTCGTATGCTTTGGCGATAGAAGCCAACGGAGGGGTGCGTAACACTATGGCGAAGTGCTTCCCCCTCACTCTCGAAGGTGTAGCTCTCCGATGGTTCTAGTCTCTAAAGCCAGGATTGATCAAGTCCTGGGAGCACCTGAAAAGGAAGTTTGTAAGCAACTTCCAAGATACATTTGTGGCCCCAATGTCGACTGGGAGTCTATTTCAGGTGAAGCAGCAAGTGGGGGAGACACTTTGGGAGTATTTCACATGCTTCACCCACACCAAGTCTCAGATTAAAGGCTTGTCTACCTCTTCGGTAGTCGATGCCACGCGCGAAGGGGTGTTGAACCCAGATCTCCTCAGCAAGCTTCATCGGAAACCGATGTCATTTGTGGCATAGCTGATGGCATACTTCGAATAGTATGCCAAGGCAGAGGAAGGCTGCCTCCGAAGAACCGCAACACCTGCACCAGCCCTTCGAGAAGTAAAGACGGAGCCTGAAGTCCCAACCTCTCCGCAAGCCCCCCTTGACAATCGTTTCAATGATCATAGGCAGGGAAAGAAGAACTTCCACTCGGAGGTGTTGAACATTGCACCCTCTGCCCCGAAGGCACCTGTCAACTTTCAATAGGCGCAAGGCTTCAAGGTTGGTGCTTCGAAGCCCCAAGGAAGAATAGCTGGCAGGCGCTAGAGCTTCTTCTGTTGTGTGCATGGTGAGAACAGAAGCCATGAAACGAAGGATTGTAAGTCTGTATTAACCCTTCGGGATGAATACCTTGGATTAAGTACAGAGAGAGGTACTTCGGATCAAGCCCCTCCAGCGGCACGTTCGAAGCCCGTGCAAACAGTGGCCCGAATTGGCATCCCCGAAGCACCAATGCAGCTCCCAGTGGCCAATATTATGCCACCACTGAAGAAGGAAGATCCCCAAGATCGCGGCAAGTGAGTGGTCCTGCCCATCTCCGGGGGGGACCCTCGGTAACATGTCAAAAAGGCAGCGGCGTGAATATGTCCGCGAAGTAGGGCACATAGGGACCTCGAATTCTGTGGCAAGAATGTTCGAGTGGTCCCATGTACCTATTTCCTTTACTGCCAATGATGCTGCGGGGATGAAATTCCCTCATGCTGACCCCCTTGTCATTTCAGCTGATATAGCGGGAGTCGAAGTTCGAAGGATCCTGGTAGATGGCAGGAGCTCCGCAGATATACTCTTTCTCTAGGCCTTTGACCAGATGTGCATTCCTCGGAGGCATTTACTTCCGGCGACCCACCCAATCCAAGGCTTCGCAGGTCCGCCTCTCGATGCCCTCGGATAGATAGGCCTCGAGGTTGCCTTCGGAGAGGGGCCCCTAGCTAGGGTGGAGGAAGTAATCTTCGATGTCGTCGATGCCCCATATGCCTATAATGTGATTTTTGGACGGGGGATGTTGAACCAGTTCGGGGATATAACACATCATAACTACTTATGTCTCAAGATGCCCACACAAGGTGGAGTTCTCACTATTTCAGGAGAACAAGCTATAGCCCGAAGAACGGAGTATGGCCATGGTCAGCCATTTGACCCTCGGCAAGTGCATAGTGTGTCGGAGCACATAGAGGAGGCTTCAGAGTCTCCAAACTCCTCAAAGGGCCTTTCCCTAAAGCCAAGCCCAGAAGGTGATGTCACGAAGAGAATTCTGAAAGATGGCAAGGAGTACCCAATACAGTTCGGCAAGGGGCTACCTTCGGAAATAGCTACTTCACTGGAGGAAGTAGTCAAACAAAATTTAGATATCTTTGCCTGGACCGACGAAGACATCACTGGGGTTGACCGGAGTATCATCGAGCATAGTTTGCTTGTCAACCCGAAGGCTAGGCTAGTGTGCCAGGGGCTCCGAAAGTTATCAGTAGAGAGGGAAGACCTCGCCAAGATAGAAGTGGAAAAATTGCTAAGGGCTGGCATCATCAGGGAAGTAGCCCACACGGAGTGGCTGGCTAACCCTGTTTTTGTCAGGAAGAAGGGCTCTGGCAAGTGGCGCATGTGCTTTGATTTCACATCATTAAATAAAGCATGCCCGCGAGACCCCTACCCTATGCCCCGAATAGACCAGCCGGTGGATTCTACGGCTGGCTCTGAGTTACTAAGCTTCCTGGACGCATACTCTGGTTATCATCAAGTCTGGCTAAAGCGTGAAGACGAAGCCAAGACGAGTTTTATAACCCCCTCCGGAGTATTTTTTTATGTAAGAATGCCTTTTGGCTTGCGGAATGCCGGAGCCACCTTCTCACGTTTGATAGCTAAGGCTCTAGGTCATCAAATAGGCCGAAATGTTGAAGCCTATATGGATGATATTGTAATAAAGAGTGCTGTAAAGCACCATCATAGCCTAGACTTAGCTGAAACATTTGAGAGCCTCTGAGCATGCAGAGTTCGCCTCAACCCTGAAAAATGTATATTCGGGGTGCAAGCAGGAAAGCTGCTAGGGTACTTAGTTTCGAGTAGGGGAATCAAAGCTAGCCCGACGCAGATAAGCGCATTGCAAAGAATGGCTCCACCAGAAAATTTGAAGCAGGTCAAGAAGCTAACAGGACGGCTCACAGCTCTCAGCAGATTCCTGGCTAGATCAGCCGAGCGAAGCCTTCCAATTTTTAAAGCTCTAAAGGGGTCTGAAAGTTTCAACTGGATGCCAGAGTGCTAGAAGAGCTTCGATGATATTAAAGAATACCTCGGAAGACTGTAAACACTTACTGTGCCCCTCCCGGAAGAAACTCTCCTTCTTTATCTTGCAACAGCGGGCTCCACAGTAAGTGCAGTATTGGTCAGGGAAGTTGATCTTAAAGGAAAACTGGTGCCAAACCCAGTTTATTTCGTCTTAGAAGCTTTGTCCGGAGCAAAGACAAGATACTCCGAGCTCGAAAAATTTACTTATGCTTTGGTAATGGCCTCGCGTAAGCTAAGGCATTACTTTCTAGCACATAATCTTATCGTTCCTACCTCGTATCCCCTTGGTGATATGCTTCGGAGCAAAGATTCTACGGGTAGGATCGGAAAATGGGCTGTCGAGCTAGCCCCCTTTGGTATTTCCTTCACGGCGAGAACAACTATCAAATCTCAGATCATAGCTGACTTCGTGGCAGAGTGGACTCCATCTGCAGTCTGGGCTTTGGAAGAAACCTCTGAAGGTCTGTGGACAATTTTTTCTGACGGAGCCTATCAGGCATCGGGTGCCAGAGCTGGAGCTGTGATAATATCGCTGTCAGGGCAGAATGCCATGTATTATGCGAGGCTCAACTTTAAGACCACCGATAATATCGCAGAGTACGAAGGAATCATGTTAGGCCTCCGAAAGGCAAAGACACTTGGACCAGCAAGGATTATAATTAAAACAGATTCCCAAATCATCATAGGGCATGTTGACAAAAGCTTTCAAGCCAGGAACACACATCTTGCAAAATATTTATAATAAATCCGTAAGACAGAAGCAATGTTTAAAGGATTTTCTGTTCGGAGTATCCCTCGAGCAGATAATCAACTTGCATACATTCTAGCGAAGGCTACAACCGGAGCATTGGACGTACCGGAGGGTGCTTTCTATGAAGAACTTATCAAGCCTACAGTGAATCAATTACCCTCTGCAGAAGTCCTTTGCATCCCAGCTGCAGATTGGCTGACTCCGATAATAGATGTCTTGCAAAATAGCGCAGTATTGTCAGAAGGTCCGGATTTCTGAAGGTTGCAAGTAAGGGCTCGAAATTATAAGCTTGTCAATGGGATATTATACAAAGCCGGAGTGTGTTCTCCCTTACTCCGGTGCATCTCGCAACCCGAAGGTCAAGATATACTTCGGGACATTCACAAAGGTTTATGTGGAATCCACCTGCCCCCCGTGCTCTAGTAGGAAAGACACTTCGGCAGGGGCTCTATTGGCCAACAATTGTAAGAGATGAGGAAGAGTTAGTTCGAACCTGTCAAGGATGCCAGTGGATGGGTATACGGAGCCATCGTCCACCAACACCACTTCAAGTTATTGCCCTGGTATGGCCAATGGCACGATGGGGAATGGATCTCATCGGCCCATTTCCAATGGCAAAAGGCAGCTTGAAGTTTGCAGTGGTAGCAATTGAGTATTTTTCTAAATGGGTCGAAGCTGAACCCCTAACTGATATCACTTCAAGAAATGTGCAAAAATTCTTCTAGCAAAATATCATATGCAGGTTCGGAGTGCCAAGGGAGTTAACTATGGATAATGGCACCCAGTTCGAAGCAGAGCCCTTTAAAGAATTTTGTGAAGAACTGGGCATCAAGTTATGCTTCGCAACAATTCGCCATACACAATCCAATGGAGCTATCGAGCGAGCCAATGGAAATATTATTTCTAGTTTAAATTGAAGGATTGTCGGGCTGGCCAAAGGACTATGGACCGAAGAACTTCCTAAGATTCTATGGTCCATTTGGACCACTCAAGCCAGGTCCACATGCTTCACACCATTCAGGATGCTATTCAGAGATGAGGCCTTGACTCCTACGGAGCTCAAAGGTGGATCCCTTCGCGTAGTAGAACCTGGAAATGAAGATGAGAGAAGCACTTTGCTGGACTTGTCAGAAGAAACAAGGCTTCAAGCTGTCGCCAATCTGACGAAGTACCAAGACCAAACAAAGATATGGTATGACCCGAAGATAAAAGTGAACGAACTTAAACTAGGTCATTTGGTATTGCGAAGTGTAATAGCTCTGGGGAAGCTAGGAAATAAATGGGAAGGACCATATATTATCCTACGCTCAGGGCGCCCCGACTCATTTAAATTAGCTAATTTAGAAGGGGAAGAGTTGAAGCATGCATGACATGTGGAGCACCTTAAACGTTATTACGCTTAGGGGCTCCTTGTAATCAATTGTAAAAGTACCTTTCTAAATAAAGATGGAGGTTCGAATTATGTTTACTTTTCAAATATCCCTTATTCCTGGTGGATGCATCAGGAGAACGGAGATGCTTGCGGAGTCAAGCATCTTTCAAGGAACCCAGACAACGGCCTTCGAACCATTGGTTCAAGGATTCCATAAAAGAGACGAAGGTGGCCAACCTACGGATTCTAGGCTCCGGCTTGTTAGGATCCATAGAAGAATCTAAGGACTTTAAAAGAACAGATTTCTGGCCTCCGGGTTCGAAGCATCTGTAAAAGAGCCGGCCAGCCTATGGATTCCAGGCTCTGGCTTGTTAGGATCCGTAGAAGAGTCTAAGGACTTTAAAAGAACAGATTTCTGGCCTTCAGGTTCGAAGCATCTGTAAAAGAGTCGATTGTGACCAAGCAATAAGGTTTCAAGGCTATGGCCCAATGAAACACTTTTAAAGTCCTAAGTGACTGCTATGGGAGCTTACAAGTGTAGACTTAGCTTAGAAACTTATAAACATCATAATACGAACATACAGTTTGAAGAACTCTACGAAAGAGTAAAGTATGATTACCAAGTGTTGTGTGAAGCATCAGATTGTTATATCAATCATTGTGTCCGACGGACCCTATCGCAACGCGTACGGTCCCCCACCCACAAAGAGGGGCAAGGGAGTAAGGAACAACAAAAAGATGCTTTTGAAGCAATTCATATTAATTGGATAATCATATTATTACATTAAGAGAAGTTCTGGTCTAAACCTAGATAGAAACGGAGACCCCTCCGACCTCTAGAGCTACTTCTAAGACTACTTTGGCCGTCGGAGCCCGAAGCCTTCGAGACTTTCTTCTTAGTCCGAGTGCTTGTCTTCTTCGAAGCTCGCAGTTTTTTCTGCTCCTCTTGAAGTTCAACCCAAGGCAGAAGTCTTTCGGAGCTAGCCTCTGCTAGATCTTTGGCTTGGTACTCTGAGTCATACCAATCTACGTATTCGGAGGACGAAGACTCTTCCTTATCCTCTTCCCTAATATAAGCTAAGACCTCGCGATGGACTTCGGGTGCTATCTCCCCTTGATCCCCTGAAGGAACAGAGAAGCGTGAGCATCGATAAGGCCTTAAGCTTTTGAGGACAGACCACTGCCGACGGATCCCTTCGCTAAGTTCCAATACTTCGAAGTCGAGCTCCGAAGTGCCTGGAAAAACCTAAAAGAATAAATATCCAAACAAAGTTTCCTCGTTTATAAACTTTTCATTCATTAATATAAGGGGCTTTACAAGATTTCTTGTACATGCTTAAGCGCCCTATAAAGCTAAACTTACGGGTCGGCTGGCGGAGCAGGTGGGGTTGGAGCCGGCGATGTCGGAAGCGGAGGCTTCATCTGAGCTTGCTTCTGCCGGCGAGCCTCGTCGATCCAAGCTTTGGCTTCAGCTTTGTGGTCCGTTTCCAGATTGCCCGGAAAGCTTCCCAGGAAGAAGATACATCCTACGAAGGACGCAACAAGTCCTCGTTGGTGAAGCCTGCAGGCGTTGAACCCCCAACCGGAGCAACCGAAATCCCAAGATCTTCGATGTGGCGAAGGACTCCGATCCCAGCGACTTGTCCAAAGATTTCTCCGTACTGAATGCTGGATCCCATCATCAACTTCGTCGCTACTTGAATCATCTTCAGCTTTCGGTCGAGGGACTCGCTCTCTACAATTGAAGACGAAGGGCACATCGTGCCGAAATATTCCAAGGTACCCCAAAGGGCATCCATGGTATGCTCCGCTATGGCAACATTCTTCACTTCCGCCACTTCCAGCCCAGTAGTAGCAGCAGACACTTCGGCCATCTTGGATAGCAAAGTGCTCTTCTGAGCCATCGCTTGTTGAATCGAGTCTTGAAGTTCCACGAGTTGTGCGCTTGAAGTAGCTGCTGCTTGCCGGAGCTTCTCGACCTCTGCTCTGAGCACCACACACTAGGCCTCGGCCTCTTGGGCCAAAGTTTTGAGTGCAGTGCTGCTCTGCTGCTCGAGCCGAAGTGCTTCGTCGGTGGCAGCTCTGGCCCTCCCCGTTCCTTGAGGACCTCCTCCTCTAGTTGTAGTGTTTTGTCTTCAGAGCTTTGAAGGGCAGACTGGAGGGTAGTAACCTTCCTCTTGAGCTGATTAGTTTCAAGCTCATTGGAAGTCGCTGCCGCTCTAGCAAGGACAAATTGTTGCAAAAAAGCAAGTAAGTACCAATTAATTCCATTTATTGATTGAATACACTTGTGGTGTGTTGCATACCTAAAGGGTATCCCTTTCGAGGGACAAATTGAGCTCTAGGGCTTTGGCTTCGCTCAAGACGGAGACCAATTCAGAGTTTACAACTTCTTGGCCCTTTTCTGCCAAGGGCTCCAGAAGCGCCCGGAGGCCTGTTCGTTGATCCAAGAATGGAGCCAACAGAGGGAGCTAGGATAGGGCCTGGCGATCGTCTACCGCAACCTCCTCCTCCGAATTGCTTGCCGAAGGATCATTGGAGGAGGGAGTCACCGTCAAGGCAGGGAGGGGACCAAAGCTCGTCATGCTCTTACCCCTCCCCGACACAAAAATCGGAGCAGGAGCTCCGGCTGAGGTAGATCCTCCTTCGATCGATGCCCCCTCGGCCGAAATTTCTTCGCCCGAGACGACTCCAATCGTCGGAGCTACCGTGTCTGCTAGAGCCTCAACTCTGAGAGAAATGGAAGCTCCATCCGTGATCGGAGCTATGCTACTCCTCGACGCACCTACAAAAATTAAGGTATTCAGTGAATATTTGTGGGTAATAGTTATTGCAGGAATTGTAAAGGGAAAAGTTTAGAAGTATACCTTCGTCTGTGCCTTGAGGGAGAATTGCGGGGTCCTCCAGGACTTCATACATCTGGAGGTACTCTTCGAGGTCATCCCCCGAAGTCCGCTCTGGTGCAGTCTCTACAGGCACCTCGACCTCCGGTACTATCACCCCGGCCACGAGTGATTTAGGAAGGGCTGACTCAAGTCCTGAGCCAGCTGCGGTGGGTTCAGGGGAGCACGTTGTGTCTGCCTCCGCAGCCTATTGAGAAGGAGCTCCGGCTGCGTCCATGGCCTCATCTTCACTATCGTAAATGAGATAATTCTAGAGGGCCTTCCCCATTCGGGCATCAGAGTCTTTATCTCCGGAGTCTTCCGAAGATGAGCTCCGAATGTCCAAGGAAGAAGGCGAGGATACCGGAGTCGGTTGGGGAGGAGTCTTCGAAGTTTTCTTCCCTTTCTTAGTGGAGGTCTTGGTGGCCTTCTTGGAAGGCTCAGCAGTGGCTTTCCTCTTCCGAGGGGCCACTCCGGTCGGGTCGAAGTCTGGTAGAGGTGGAGGCTCCATTCCGAGAGCCCTCCACACTCTGTTGAAGCGCTCCCAGCTTCCCACCAGCTCTATCCTTCGCTGTCTCTCCGCCATCGTAGGGGCTCCGAGCACCCGTTCGGTGGCCTTCGTGATCTACTCCAGAGCTAGCGCCAGAGGAGCCGCTGAAAATAGGTAGCATTTCATAAGTATGTTATCCATTTTCTAATATATTAATGCAGGAAGGTCGAAGACTTACCTAGGATTCGAAGCTCTCCCTCCGAAGCGTTTTGAAATGCAATTGGCCAGTCGGCTCCAAGAGGCGGGATCTGGAGGGCGATGACTTCCTCCACCAGACCCCGCATGCTCACGCGGCTGGCTATCGAAGAAAGCAACCCAAGCCGCGTTGAGAGCAAGCTTGGGTTCGGAGTAACTTCAGCCTCCTTTCGGAACCAAATTTCTTGAAGAGGCCCTGCGAAGATGGAGTCTTCTCCGACCTCGGCGTAAAACCACCGGAGGATCAAGTTGGTATACCACTGGTCGTTGATGGCCTTCGCTGGAAAATGTTGTGCATGCTCCTTCCGAAGCTGGAAGTTGACACTTCCGAATGCTGTCAATACTTTGGTATCTCCGGGTTCATCCTGTGGCTTCGGTTGGCAGGTGGCTTCATGGGTGGCAGCGAAGATATCTGATCTTCCTTCACATCCTTCGTCTCGAAGGGCCCATTCGAAGATCGCCAGTCTTGCAATGGCATTGGGGGACAACTGTGGCAAGGTAATGTGGAACATTTCCAATACCTCTGACAAAAAATTGATGGCAGGGAGTCCCAGTCCAGCTTCGAAGAACGCTTCGAAGACTACTACTTATCCACTCTGCGGCTTCGGGGTCGACTCCGTTCCCGGGACCCGAGTCCTCATTCCGGGGCCCAGCTTCCCGGCCACTGCCTCTTCAATGGACTCCGTAGTACTCATGGACTGGCCTATGAGGAAGCTTTGCGGGATCGACTTCTTTGATGGAGGGCGGCTCTCCCCGAGGATTTTTGGGCCAAGAACCTCCTGGAGCCCCCGCCATGGCCGCTGCTGCTGAAGCCGCCCAAGCCTGCCTTTGCGCCAAGGTGCTCGCTGCCGCTGGCACAGTCGTGTTGGTCCTCGCCATGAGTTGATCACTCAAAAGGTTTTGGGGAGATTTGAAGGTTGAAGAAGGAGAGCTTCAGAAATCAGGCTCTGTAAAAATTTTCGGTGGGCTTCGACCCCCCTTTTATAGCCTTTCTGCTAGCTATTGTGCCTCGGTCGTGTTCGCATTGCAGGCTCGACTTCTGTAGCTGACAAGTGGGACCAGGAAGTGAAAAGGTGTGAACCCACGGTAAAATTTCGACCGTTACCTTTTTGGGAGCATAACAGCTACTTGAAGGGTAACGACCCAAAATTAACGGGTCTTCATGATGTTCCGCCTCTGTAACGGTTCACTTCCCTACGAAGCGTTCACACAACAGTCCCAACTCGAAGTTTTCATCGGAGATACTTCGATGTCAAATACCCTTCGAATAACTATAACACCTTCAAATTTCTCTAAGTCCCTGAATATGAAAATATTCCTTGCGTATACTGCTTTCCTACCTTACAGGTTAAATCGGAGAAGCTTATTCGAGGGGCTACTGTTGGGGGAAAATACTTCATCTTCAGGACTTTAGAAGTCAACAGTCAAAGATAATTCACCATCATCGAAGTTCGAGTTCATCTCCGGAGATGATGAAGTTTCTAAGCCAAAGGATACTTCGGCTTCATGATTCGAAGGCATCCTCCGAAGGTTCCGAAGCTACAGTGGAAAACAACAAGACTGGTAAGACGTCTGCCTTATATACCTTGTCTGGATAGATTTTACTATTTTAACCCTATTCGGGGTACTGAATAGTTTCCACCATGTCGGTTGTAATTGAGGGGTAAATAGGTCTTTTCCTTAGACTTTTTGCCTATAAATACACCCTTCTTACCCTGTAATGGGCATCGAATACTCAGCTATTCAATACACACTTTCGGACTACTTTGAGCTATTATCCTATTCGGAGGCTCGAAATAGTTCTCAACACAAACTCTCTGTTTGTTAGTTCTTAATCTTCGAGAACCTGTTAACGTAATCTTTTACGCTGAGGAGCCATGCTGAATAGCGTGGGCCTCATGGCTCCAGATGTGATGAGTCATTGTCAACGATAGTCAAAGAGGACAGAAGAAGAGAGAAGACCTGCTGTGTCTGGGCCGCGTGTGACTGAGTGTGGCGCCCCAATTTACCGAAATCGGAACATTATTGAATTTCATAAGAAAAACAATAATACAAGAGGTTCATCATGCGACAATCGTACATACGACAATATTAATGGTACGCAGACCATAATTATTACATCAGAGTTGAAATAAAAATAGTAATAAAAGTAAATAGCATGACGAACATCTTCTTCAGGATTTTTGCTTGACTGGGTCGCTACTCTAGACCGTGTTCATAGTAGGCATCCTCTGTGGTGTTCAACGGGTATGAGTACAAAAAGTACTCAACAAGCCACCACAAATGCAATAATAATGCAAGGTAATAACAAAGGAAGGATAATTGGCTAAAAGTGCGGAAAAGTACGTTTTCAGTTATTGCAGTTAATGTAGTCAACTTTTATCATGCGGAAAGTAAATATGAACAACAATAACATCATTTAACTCGAGGAGTAAGTTTTACCTCCTCGCACAACAGTCCTTAATGTCAAACCATCATGCACATACATATTCAAAGTAATCTAACTGTGGGATGTCACGCAACCCGCCCTTGACCGTGGGCTCGGCTTTTCGAAAAGATTTATGACTCTGATCAGAGATGTACTACTGTACCCACAAGGCACGCACTCATCCCAAACGAGATGACCCATACCACGGGAACTCGTGCCAAAACCTCAGCATGAAATGCTCCAAGCGATAACCACCCGCTCTAGGTTTCGCCGGCGCGCCGGGCCGCATCCTGGCTAACGTCGCACCCCCTTTTGCGCCACATTGGTACAAGCCACCCGTAGGTGCTGCTTGACCCATCTCAGAATGGTGGCCTCGGTTTGGAACACTCCATACCTTAGTTAGGACTTACCCATTAGACTTGTGGTTAGTACCGAAGTGTATTGCAACGGATCCCACAGACCGGTCCTTATAGTGCCCCGGGTGCTACCGACCAATGCCCTAGCTTGCACCCGGAACCCACCATGCATCCACTCACAACCACAACTCCAACACCGACAGAATTCCAAAGATGAGAATAACGGGGATCATATAGTAGAACCAATCGCTACGACTCATTTTTAATCCTATATAGCAATCATGTCAATACATTGGACACTAGCTAATAACATTTATCATATGGTGACAAGGAGTTTAGGCTAGAGAGCATGGCTTGGGTTGCACATCAAGGTCGGGGGATCCTAAATAAATATATTGTAAGGGTTTCATTTGACTAATGCATGTATAACCTATGTGTTTTAGCGATAGTTTAATAAAACATGGGTTCAATATGCTCAAAAGATTGGTTTGGTGACTTTCCTTGTTCAGCGAAGGGTGAGGGAGGAACTTCCGGGTAATATTCCGGCTCCTCGGCGGCGTCGTAGTCTTTCCAATATAAATAAAATAAAATACGACATTCAATCAAACAATATAACATCACACGATAAGCACATAGGTTTAAGTTGGTTTGATTTAAAGAAAAATCAAGTTGTTCAGGTCCTGAAATTCATTTTATAAATAATTTTAAAAGGAATTAAAATGAGGTGTTGTTCTTTGAAAAAGAGTTTTAAATGTGAGTAACCACATTTTAAACATTATAATCAATTTAAAATGAGGGGTTTAAGGGCAATGTAGTGGTTTCCAATATATGAACAGAAAGAAAATAAATATAGGCTTTACTGAAATTTAAATAATTGAATTTTCATTTTTACCCTAAGGGCATTTGAATATCTATTCAAATAATCATGAAAAATTCAAAGTAAACATACTGTTTTTATTGAACTAAAGTGTAGAGAATAAATTATAGAATTTCTGGAATTGAAATGACAATTTTTAGAGTTCAAATGTGCCAGATATGAATTTTACAATTTTAAACAGTTTCTGGAATTTATTTTTAAAATTTAAATCCCCTCGGGTCCACGGTGAGCAAGGCCCACGGTGAACCCGCGCACTGTGCGCGTGGTCCGGCCCAATCTGGACCGTTGGATCCAGATCCAACGCGCGAGGGCAAGGTGGGGGCGTTAAGTGAAAATGGACGCGCGAGATTAAAAGGCCGAACCGGTATGCGATGGACGGCTGAGATTAAATGCAGGTTTTAAATATTAACGAACGCGTGAGATTAAAACGTACCCCTTCGCTCAGATCCGACAGCGCAGATTAAACCGCACATGGGATTTAACCGGTACCGTTAGATCCAGATCACACGGCCAGGATCAAATCCGACACGGCACGGGTACTCGACCCGTGCCGGTCGTCTTCTCCGGTGACGGCGAGCGGGCCAGAGGCCACGACGAGCGATGGCGGTCGTGTCTAAGGCCTAAAACGGAAAGAGGGTGACTAGGGGGTCATGAGGGTACCCTTGCGGTGACGAATGGTCGACGGAGCGAGGCCGGCGACGAGCAGAGGTGATGGAGGCGTTCGGGTCCTTGGCGGCGATGGCGATCCGGCGGGGTTCATCGACGACGGAGTGGTGGCCGCGGTCGGTGATTCTTGCGGTCGCAGCGGTGCGGTCAGCGAGGACGAAGGGGGACTCCGGCGACGGCGAGCGATGGCTGGAGGACGGGCGGTGGTGTTGTGCTAAAAATCGAATGGAGGGCGTTTTGTTTGGTCTGAGCGCAATTGGATGCGTGGACCGAACGCGTCGGAGGTGAGGGGTTTAAATAGGGTCGTCGGCGAGGGATAACTGGCGACGAATACAAGGAAAGGGGAGAGGAGGTCTTCAATGGCGCCGGTGAGGCTCGGCCATGCACGCGAGCGCTGATCCCGTGGCTTAATGGCGTGGGTTAACTGGGGGAAACGGTCGGGAGAACGCGGGGGATTCAATGCTGACGAGTAATTAAGGAGAGGGTGCCGGCGAGAGAGAATCCGAGGTGGGGCTATGGTTTCGGCCGGCGAGGGGGGAGTAGGATTTGGGGGCGGATCTCGCGGGGAATACGTGTCCGACAGGTGGGCCAAGGTGGTCAGCGGGTGCGAGTGCGCGAGGGTGGCAGCTGACGGGTGGGGTCGGGCTCGGGCGCGAGAGGGGACTGTTGGCGCCGACAGGTGGGGTCGGGCTATCAGATGGAGGCGGGCGAGGGTGATGGGCTGGGCCGGCCGGGAGAGAGAGAAAGGGAGGAGGGATGCCCGTTACTGTTTCAAAACATTTCTGAATAAAAATAATTCCAAGAAATATATTAAAATCTTAGGGCTACTTCCAAGCTTGGTAAAAATTTATAAAAATACTCAAAAATATATTTTGGTCTTAGGATCATACATAAAAAGTTTCAGCTCCTGGTTTGGCCATTTACTTTATGTTGTTGTTCAAAATGGTAAAGGAGGGTATTAAAGGTATTTTCAGAATAATAAATTCAAGAAATTGAATTAAATAATATTTTATTACTTTGAAAATTTGGGGTGTTACAAACCTATCCCCCTTACAAAGAATCTCATCCTCGAGATTGGAACACTACTCGAATAACTTGGGGTATTGGGCTTTGAGTTCGTCTTCTTTTTCCCATGTAGCTTCTTCGGCGGGGTGGTTGTCCCACTGAACCTTGCAGAAGCGAACTACATGAATCCTGGTTACCCTTTCCTTGGTTTCCAAGATCTTAATGGGCTTCTCGATGTAGGTCAAATATTCTTGGACGTTGAGCTGTTGAAGATCGGCTTGTTCGGCGGGCACACGAAGGCACTTCTTCAGCTGAGAGACATGGAACACATCATGAACTCTTGCCAAAGATGGAGGCAGTTCAAGTTGATATGCCACTTCTCCTTGCCGTCGGAGGATCTGAAAAGGTCCGACATAGCGGGGTGCTAGCTTGCCTTTCATGTTGAACCTTTGAGTGCCACGGAGGGGAGTGACTCGGAGATAGACATAATCACCCTCTTCAAAGGTTAGGTCCCTTCGACGGTTATCGGCGTAGCTCTTCTGTCGGGACTGGGCTATCCTTAACCTGTCCCTTATGACCTTGACCTTCTCTTCAGCTTCTCTTAATATATCTGTCCCAAACAGTTGTGACTCTCTGGTTTGATCCCAGAGTAACGGCGTTCTGCACTTACGTCCGTAGAGTGCTTCGAACGGGGACATTTGCAGGCTGGCTTGATAGCTGTTGTTGTAGGAGAACTCTGCATATGGCAAGTTCTTGTCCCACATTCTGCCAAAGTCTAGAGCGCAATCTCTAAGCATATCCTACAATATTTGGTTGACCCTTTCGGTTTGACCGTCGGTCTGTGGATGATAGGCGGTGCTAAAGTTCAGCCGGGTGCCGAGTTCCTCTTGAAGGTTCTTCCAAAACTTGGAGGTAAACTGACTCCCACGGTCAGATACGATCTTCTTAGGAACTTCGTGAAGGCACACGATCCGGGTCATATACAACTCAGCCAACTTGGCGACAGTGTAAGTCGTCTTGACCGGGATGAAGTGAGCCACCTTGGTGAGTCGGTCGACGATTACCTAGATAGAATCATGACCATCTTGGGTTCTGGGCAGTCCCATGATGAAGTCCATTCCTACATCTTCCCACTTCCATTCAGGGACTTTGAGAGGCTGCAATAGTCCAGCAGGCTTTTGATGCTCTGCCTTGACTCGCCGGCATGTGTCGCACTTGGCCACAGACTCAGCTATTTCTCTCTTCATGCTGACCCACCAATATTTTTCCTTCAGGTCTTGATACATCTTGGTACTCCTGGATGTATGGAGTATAGAGTATCGTTGGCTTCTTGAAGGATGAGGGTCTTCAACTCAGGTTGGTCGGGTACGCATATCCGGTTTCCGAACCAGATGGTACCATGCTTGTCCTCGGAAAATTCGGGGGATTTACCCTTCCGCATGTTCTTCTGGATCTCCAAGATGTCCGTGTCTTCCTTCTGCTTTTCTTGGATCTGGTCTGTCAAGACAGGCCGAGACTCCAAGGCAGCGAGGTATGCTTGGGTGGTGATCCCTAAATTCAGCCTTTCCATCTCCTTGTAAAGTAAAGGAGCCTGGTCCTGAATCATGATGGCGTTGCAGTACCCTTTTCGACTAAGGGCGTCTGCCACCACGTTTGCCTTGCCTGGATGATAATGGATGCCCAAGTCATAATCCTTGACCAGTTCCAACCATCTCCTTTGTCTGAGGTTTAGATCTGGCTGAGTGAATATATACTTGAGGCTCTTATGGTCGGTGAAGACCTCACACCGATTCCCCACAAGGTAATGTCTCCATATCTTCAAGGCATGAACCATGGCTGCTAACTCCAGGTCATGGGTCAGGTAGTTCAGCTCATACGGTCTCAGTTGTCGGGAGGCGTAGGATATCACCTTCCCTTCTTGCATTAAGACGCGTCCCAATCCTTGACGAGAGGCATCACAGTAGACGTGGAAGTCTTTCCGGATGTCTGGCAGAGTCAGAATAGGAGCTGACACGAGCTTCTTTTTGAGGGTCTGGAAGCTTTCTTCGTAGTCTGGGGTCCATTCGAATTTCACTTCCTTCTGTAGAAGTATGGTCATAGGCTTGGCGATCGTCGAAAAATTCTCGATGAACCGGCGGTAGTATCTAGCCAATCCGAGAAAACTCCGGATGTCGGTCACGGTCGTGGGTTGCAGCCAGTTGGTTACTGCTTCCACGGTGGTTGGGTCCACTGCTATTCCTCCAGCAGATATAACATGACCGAGGAATTTCACCTCAGACAACCAAAATTCGCACTTGCTGTATTTGGCGTACAATTGCTGCTCCCTTAGCTTTCCGAGGGTCAAACGGAGGTGGGTTTCGTGTTCTTCCTTGGTCTTGGAGTAAACGAGGATATCGTCAATGAATACCACGATGAACTTATCCAAGAACTCCATGAATACATTGTTCAATATGTTCATGAAAAATGCCCGGGCATTCGTGAGTCCGAACGACATCACTGTATACTCGTAGAGTCCATAGCGGGAGGTGAAGGCAGTCTTGGGTATGTCTTCCTCTCTAATCCTCAATTGGTGATAACCTGACTTGAGGTCGATCTTGGAAAACACTGAGGATCCCTTCAGTTGATCGAAAAGGTCGTCGATCCGAGGCAATGGGTACTTGTTCTTGATGGTTACATCGTTCAGGGCTCTATAGTCCACGCACATCCTCTTGGTCTTGTCTTTCTTCATGGCAAAGATGACTGGTGCACTCCAGGGTGAGGTACTCGGTCGGATGTACCCTTTCTGCTCTAGGTCTTCTATGTTGCTCTTGACCTCGGCTAGTTCATTGGCGGCCATCTGGTATGGGCGCTTGGAGATTGGAGTGGTCCCAGGGACAAGTTCGATTCTGAATTCGATGTCCCGCTTGGGAGGCATTCCTGGTAGGTCCTCTGGGAAGACGTCCATGAACTCCTTGACTATGGGCACTTCTTCAAGGGCTAGCAAATGAAGGGACGCTTCGAATGGTTTGTGGCTGGACATCCGAAAGGTGACGGCTTCGCCTTCAGGGTTGGTCACTATGACGGACTTGTTGGCACAATTGATCACTCCCGTATGCTTCATCAACCAATCCATCCCTAGGATGAGGTCGAGTCCGGTGCACTTTATGAGGACTGGCTCGGCCCGGAATAATACTCCTTGGATCTCTATCTGAACATTAGGGCTGTATAAGTGGGCTAAGGTTTTATTGCCGGGAGTGGCAATCATCATGGGGACGGATAGAGGGAGTACGTCCAATTCATTGATTTTCACAAAATCTTCCGAGACAAAGGAGTGAGTCGCTCCAGAGTCAAATAAAATCGTAGCTGGTACGGAATTCACGGTAAACGTACCGAGCACGACTTCGGGAGCCTCTTGAGCTTCCTCTGCGTTGATGTGGTTGACGCGGGCAAGAACCGCCTGGTTGGGTGCCGCGCCTTGGGGCTTCTTGGGGTGGGGACACTGGTGTGAATAGTGCCCTTCCTTCTGGCAGTTGAAGCAGACGACCGACCTCCCTTGGCGATCCTTCAAGATTAGGGCCTTGGCGGCTTGCGTCGGCTGAGCGGCCGGAGCTGGTGGAGAGGGGCGAGGATGCCCGGCGTTGGATCCACCGGCAGCGTGAGGTGGCCTGTAGGCGGGCCGAGGATGGTAGGCGGGCGCTTGTGGCGGAGGGACGAAGCGGGGCCTCTGAGAGTTCGCCTGTTGATGCTTGAAGGCGATCATCTTCCTCTTCTTGAGGTCCAACTTGTTCTGCTCAGTCTCTTGGATGAGCGCTTTATTGACTAGCCGTTGGAAGTCGGCGTAGTCGGTGGCGACGAGCTGGATGGACAGCTCATCCTTAAGTCCCCGGAGGAACTTAGCCTGGCGGAGGGCGTCGGTACGCACTTCTTCTGACGCGTAGTGGGCGAGGCGGTTGAACTCATGGAGGTACTCCATGACAGTCCGACTACCCTGTTGCAGGTCGCGGAACTCCTGCTGCTTCACCGCGATGACACCGGCGGGGACGTGGGCGGCGCGAAAGGCGATGGTGAACTCCGCCCATGTCACCACGTGGTCCTCAGGCTGGGACTCACGGTAGTTGTCCCACCATTCGGCGGCGGGACCTTGGAGCTGGTGAGTGGCGAAGGTCACTCGCTCCCGGTCGGTGCAGGGGAGGAGATCAAGCTTCTTCCCAATGGTGCGGAGCCAATCTCCGGCCTCCATGGGGTTGGTGGTGCTCGAGAAGATAGGGGGACGCACACGCAGGAACTCCGAGAGTTGAGGAGCGGGTGCGGGTGCTGGTGCATGAGGGGCGGTTTCCCCATTCTGCAGATGGTCCAACTGAGCTTGTTGGTGCTGCATTTGAGTGAGGAGGGTGGTGATCAGCTGGTTCTGATTCGCCATCATATCCGCCAAAGTAGGGTGGTTGGCGGATGGCGACCCAGACTGACGTGGGCCCGTTGCACCCCAGTTAGGTACAACACCCTCGGGCGCGTCGCGGCTTCCTCCTTCTCCGTGGTTGGAACCGGCGTTCTGATGGTCGGCCATCTTCTGAATATCATGCCATAAGATGACAGTACAAGAAAATAGCTCAAAAAGTTCATGCATATAAATCAGTGGTAAAAATTGTTTATTACAATCAAGCTTTTATTCTATCCACAACACACTCGTTGTGGATAGCACCACATACAAAATTCTGCTTTATTAAATAGCAGCTTCTAACGCCTACTCGCCATCGGAGGCGGTCTCCGTGCTCTCGGAACCATGAGTACGCGGCTCCTGGGGGATGGTGGGCTCGAGAAAGTTCTCGATAATGGAGTCGGAGATGAGGCCGAGACGTGGTGCAGGGGCGCTGGCGGTGGACGGTCCGGCGGTGGAGGGGTGTGGCGGGATCCGCTTGGGGCGAGGGACAGGCTCATGGATGGGCTTCCTCTTCCTAGGGAGGAGGGGAACCATCTCCGCGATGTCCTTTTGTAGCTGCATAATCTTCCGCTATAGTTCGCCATTCTGCTGGATCAAGTTCTTCGTCTCCTCATGAAGAAACTCAACCGCCTCATGGTGCTCGTCGGCGTCGAGAACCGCCTTAGTATGAAGGTCATCCATAGCCTGAAGAAGACGTGACTGCCGAGCCATGACCGTATCACGCACGGAGTGAACTCCGAGGTAGATACTACGGTAGGTGCCGGGAGTGCGCTTCGGCACAAGCCGGAAGGACGAGTTCTGAAGATGATCATCGTAGATCATCCTCAACTCCATAAGGGCCTATAGGGCGACTCGCTGGCACGCGACGTCGAAAGTCGGGCCTCCAAGCGCGGTGGTGTAGGACGACAGATGCTCTCTAGAGCCGTGGACGGTGAGAGAGACGTCGCAGGGTCCGGCAAACTCTTCCAGGTACACCCCCTGGAATTCGGGCTCGAAGAGGAACCCGAGGAAGGTGAGCATCATGCGGAGCTCCCGGACGAAGCCTCGAAGTGGCGGCAGTAGATGTGGACTTGGTAGATAGGTATCTACAAAACAGCAAGTTGAAGAAATGTGAGGGGAGGAACAAAGTTTATAAAGTAGGTTTTCGAGAAATAATTTTCTGCAGCTACTCGCTAGGCGGGTCTGTTTGGCATCCTACAGTCAAGTCGGCTCTGATACCATCTTGTGGAGCCCCGATTTACCGAAATCGGAACATTATTGAATTTCATAAGAAAAAAATACAAGAGGTTCATCATGCGACAATCGTACATACGACAGTATTAATGGTACGCAGACCATAATTATTACATCAGAGTTGAAATAAAAATAGTAATAAAAGTAAATAGCATGACGAACATCTTCTCATGATTTTTGCTTGACTGGGTCGCTACTCCAGACCGTCTTCATAGTAGGCGTCCTCTGTGGTGTTCAACGGGTATGAGTACAAAAAATACTCAATAAGCCACCGCAAATGCAATAATAATGCAAGGTAATAACAAAGGAAGGATAATTGGCTAAAAGTGTGGAAAAGTACGTTTTCAGTTATTGCAGTTAATGTAGTCAAGTTTTATCATGCGGAAAGTAAATATGAACAACAATAACATCATTTAACTCGAGGAGTACGTTTTACCTCCTCGCACAACAGTCCTTACATGTCAAACCATCATGCACATACATATTCAAAGTAATCTAACTGTGGATGTCACGCAACCCGCCCTTGACCGTGGGCTCGGCTTTTCGAAAAGATTTATGACTCTGATCAGAGATGTACTACTGTACCCACAAGGCACGCTCTCATCCCAAACGAGATGACCCATACCACGGGAACTCGTGCCAAAACCTCAGCATGAAATGCTCCAAGCGATAACCACCCGCTCTAAGTTTCGCCGGTGCGCTGGGCCGCATCCTGGCTAACGTCGCACCCCCTTTTGCGCCACATTGGTACAAGCCACCCGCAGGTGTAGCTTGACCCATCTCCAAATGGTGGCCTCGGTTTGGAACACTCCATACCTTAGTTAGGACTTACCCATTAGACTTGTGGTTAGTACGGAAGTGTATTGCAACGGATCCCTCAGACCGGTCCTTATAGTGCCCCGGGTGCTACCGACCAATGCCCTAGCTTGCACCCGGAACCCACCATGCATCCACTCACAACCACAACTCCAACACCGACAGAATTCCAAAGATGAGAATAACGGGGATCATATAGTAGAACCAATCGCTACGACTCATTTTTAATCCTATAGAAATCGTATAAATACATTGGACACTAGCTAATAACATTTATCATATGGTGACAAGGAGTTTAGGCTAGAGAGCATGGCTTGGGTTGCACATCAAGGTCGGGGGATCCTAAATAAATATATTGTAAGGGTTTCATTTGACTAATGCATGTATAACCTATGTGTTTTAGCGATAGTTTAATAAAACATGGGTTCAATATGCTCAAAAGATTGGTTTGGTGACTTGCCTTGTTCAGCGAAGGGTGAGGGAGGAACTTCCGGGTAATATTCCGGCTCCTCGGCGGCGTCGTAGTATTTCCAATATAAATAAAATAAAATACGACATTCAATCAAACAATATAACATCACACGATAAGCACATAGGTTTAAGTTGGTTTGATTTAAAGAAAAATCAAGTTGTTCAGGTCCTGAAATTCATTTTATAAATAATTTTAAAAGGAATTAAAATGAGGTGTTGTTCTTTGAAAAAGAGTTTTAAATGTGAGTAACCACATTTTAAACATTCTAATCAATTTAAAATGAGGGGTTCAAGGGCAATGTAGTGGTTTCCAGTATATGAACAGAAAGAAAATAAATATAGGCTTTACTGAAATTTAAATAATTGAATTTTAATTTTTACCTTAAGGGCATTTGAATATCTATTCAAATAATCATGAAAAATTCAAAGTAAACATACTGTTTTTATTGAACTAAAGTGTAGAGAATAAAATTATAGAATTTCTGGAATTGAAATGACAATTTTAGAGTTCAAATGCGCCAGATATGAATTTTACAAGTTTTAAATATTTTCTGGAATTTATTTTTAAAATTTAAATCCCCTCGGGTCCACGGTGAGCCAGGCCCACGGTGAACCCGCGCACTGTGCGCGTGGTCCGGCCCAATCTGGACCGTTGGATCCAGATCCAACGGGCGAGGGCGAGGCGGGGGCATTAAGTGAAAATGGACGCGCAAGATTAAAAGGCCAAACCGGTATGCGATGGACGGCTGAGATTAAATGCGGGTTTTAAATATTAACGAACACACGAGATTAAAACGTACCCCTTCGCTCAGATCCGATGGCGCAGATTAAACCGCACATGGGATTTAACCAGTACCGTTAGATCCAGATCGCACGTCGAGAATCAAATCCGACACGGCACGGGTACTCGACCCATACCGGTCTTCTTCTCCGGTGACGGCGAGCGGGCCAGAGGCCACGGCGAGTGATGGCGGTCGTGTCTAAGGCCTAAAATGGAAAGAGGGCGACTATGGGGTCATGAGGGTACCCTTGCGGTGACGAATGGTCGACGGAGCGAGGCCGGCGACGAACGGAGGTGATGGAGGCGTTCGGCTCCTTGGCGGCGACGGCGATCCAGCGGGGTTCGTCGGCGACGGAGTGGTGGCCGAGGTCGGTGAGGTTCTTGCGGTCGCGAGGATGGAGGGGGACTCCGGTGACGGCGAGCGACGGCTGGAGGACGGACGGTGGTGTTGTGCTAAAAATCGAATTGAGGGCGTTCTGTTTGGTCTGAGCGCAATTGGACGCGTGGACCGAACGCGGTGGAGGTGAGGGGTTTAAATAGGGTCGTCGGCGAGGGATAACGGGCTACGAATACAAGGAAAGGGGAGGGGAGGTCTTCAATGGCGCCGGTGAGTCTCGGCCATGCACGCGAGCGCTGATCCCGTGGCTTAATGGCATGGGTTAACGAGGGGAAACGGTCGGGAGAACGCAGGGGATTCAATGCCGACGAGTAATTACGGAGAGGGGGCTGGCGAGAGCGAATCCGAGGTGGGGCTAGGGTTTCGGCCGGTGAGGGGGGGATTTGGGGGCGGATCTCGTGGGGAATACGGGTCCGACAGGTGGGCCAAGGTGGTCAGTGGGTGCGAGTGCGCGAGGGTGGCGGCTGACGGGTGGGGTCGGGCTCGGACGCGAGAGGGGACTGTTGGCGCCGACAGGTGGGGTCGGGCTGTCAGACGGAGGCGGGCGAGGGTGATGGGCTGGGCTGGCCGGGAGAGAGAGAAAGGGAGGAGGGAGGCCCGTTTCTGTTTCAAAACATTTCTGAATAAAAATAATTCCAGGAAATAGATTAAAATCTTAGGGCTACTTCCAAGCTTGGTAAAAATTTATAAAAATTCTCGAAAATATATTTTGGTCTTAGGATCATACATAAAAAGTTTCAGCTCCTGGTTTGGCCATTTACTCTATGTTGTAGTTCAAAATGGTAAAGGAGGGTATTAAAGGTATTTTCAGAATAATAAATTCAAGAAATTGAATTAAATAATATTTTTATTACTTTGAAAATTTGGGGTGTTATAGTACACGGGCAGCGAGCGACTGTCGGGCAGAGGGGCCGTGAAGTCGGGCTAGCCCAATCCGGGTACATGGTCTAGGAGCAGCAGAAGAGCCACTGGGCTGTTGACCAGGATTGACTCAGGTACACGGGCGGTGAGTGATTGCCGGGCTGAGAGAGTTGTGGAATCGGGCCGGCCCAATCCGGGTACCTGGTGCAAAGTTGGTGGACGCTTTGTCAGTTTCGGCGCAAAACTGATGACCACTGATCTTGTATCGGACTGTCCAGAAGAGAAGCCGTAGTCGCTACGAAAGCTTAGCTTCCGGATAAGTCATCTATAAATAAGAGTTTACTATTTTGTCTCTAGGCCCACAGTCAGTCAGTCGAGTCTGTAAAAATATCCTAAGGGCAGTTTAGTCTTTTCCTTTATTTCAGCGTCTGTAAAAAACCTAAGGGGCTGGTAAAATATTCCTAGCTATTGGGCAGCCTATAAATAGGGCCCCAATCCCTAGGGTTAGGTCACCCTTTGAAGAAATCACTTTTTAATCAAAGTTTGGGTCATTTGTCTCCTGCATTCTCTCTCCTGTTTGTGCGCCGCCAGGTTCCTGCTCACGCCATTTTTATTCCTGCATCCTTGCTGTTCTTCATAATGCTGTGAAGATTTATTCTCTGTTCATGTCATTCGGTGTGCAGTGATTTTTGTGGCTTTAATGCTTCGTTCTACGTGTGGCTCTTTCTTATTCCTGAACGTTTTCCTCTCTGTTGCTTCTGTTCTTCACATGAGGAGTACTAGTTCTTGCTTGTAGCAAGTAGTACCTACTCCCTGTAGCAACAGTACACTAGTACTCTAGCCTTGCTTTTTCCTGTGTAGCTTTTTGATCGACTAGACCGAGCCTTGTCTTTCTCTGGCTGTTTTCGGCGAAGCCCCCTCGTTTGTGCGAAGTCCTTCTATTCTGTGGAGCAGGCTTCGACCTGACTTATTCGAAGGCTTCGCTAGGACTCCAAACTTGAACTGTGAATCTAGCTTCGAAGTGTGCTCCGTTCTAAGGTTTTGTTCTAGCATACTTCGACACTCTTTTGCGAAGCATACTTCGACAGGCTTCGGAGTTAGCTTCGAAGCATGTCTCTCTGGTAGACTTTGCTCGGAGTGTGTTTTTTTTTGAGGTCTTTCTGCTGCTGTCTTTTCCGAGGGTTTTCAGTTTGTGGTTTCGGAGCTTGTCGTTCTAAGTGTGTTTGTGGTCTTCGATTTCTTGTGTGACAACACCTGCAGACTCCGTTTCAAAGCTGGTCTGTGGTTCGAAGGTTACCACTTCGGTAGTTGTAACTCGATCTAGCTAGCTTCGAAGGTATAGTGTAGGCTTCATTTTGGTCTTGTTACTGTGTGTTTGGCTTCGCTTCTCTTTCGAAGGTTGTTTTTCTGTGAACTTTGTTCGAAGCTCTGTTCGAAGTCTAGGCTTTAAAGTACACTATTCGAAGCAGGCTTCGATTCTTTCATACTTTGCTTCGAAGCATACTTCGCATTCTGTCGCGATCTAGGCTAGTTTCCTCAAACCATTGGCACTTCAACAACAACCTTCGCTAGACTTCAACAAGGGACTCCGAAGCAGGCTTTAACACTGCGAAGCAGGCTTCGCCAAGTTTCGAACATGAGACAAATTTGAACAGTAACTTCTAATCTCTTTTCATGTACACTTAGATCATCTGCTGAGAAGTTTGACCTGCCATGTTTTGGATATTTTTCTTATCTGCTTGTTAACACTATATTGGTGTTTCACTGTCTGGGACACCAGTCTTTTCTAGGCTAGATACTTTTAGACTTTGGCAATCTATTCACACTTTGCTGCTTAGTCTTTTTGAGGTGCGTTGGGTGTTGGGAGCAGGCCATAGATTCGAAAGAATTTTTAGGCGCCCATTCACCCCCCCTCTGGTCGCTACTTTCGGTCCTACATACGCCAACATAGATATTTATGCTTACTTTAAAGTAAACATCAACATGCCACTTGTTGATAGCAAAATTTGGCACTAATGGCTAAAGTAGACAAAAGTCAAAAATGTGCGTCGTTCCTAGCAAGGGCCGGTCCAACCACCATTGTTAGGTCGATCAGACCGGCCATGGACCACTGGTCCAACCAGCTTCGGTTGGCCAGTCTGACCGGTCATGCTACGTCGGTCTGATCGTCACACGTGCCTGGTTCGACCGGCAGAGGCCGAGTCCGAGCCCAAAACGAGTAATTTTGGGAGATTTTATTTCTAATCTATTTTTAATGACTTGGACTCGTACCCTAATCAATCTAGGATGGAGAACACACTCTGGGATAGCAAGATCAACCCCTATATAATCAACGCCGATTCAAAGTGGATTCTCTCTCTAAAATTCAATCTAATCTATCCACATAGAATCGTTTTTTTTTCAATCTACTATTCCTTTTACCTCCTTGCACTAGGTTTAGCCATAACTTGTCCATATTTTCTGGTTTGCGCTGTAAACCCGCCTTCAGTTGCGTTGTAATCACAATAATCCTTGTCAATTCGCTTGTGAATTGTCCGCCATGCCCCCGTAAAGGGCCTTATCGATCTAATTCAGTAATTCAGTATCTGGACCGAGTTTCTACTGTTCCTAGGTTTCTTGCAGGATCCAAGGCGTCAATTTTCATCAACGAGGACCTCCTACAGCAAGCTCCGCTACCTACGTGCGCCCCAGCAATAGCCGGTCTGACCGAAATGAGCTATCGATCCGACAGCCAACACCATCGGTCCAACCGGCGTGGTGTAGCCGATCCGACTAGGTTCTGGTGGTCGGTCCGACCACCCCTGGTGGTTCTTTCCTCTACCTAGCGACTCTAGTATTCTCGCCAAGGACGAGGATCGTCGAGTGACACGATGTCAGTGTTATTTGGCGCTTCATCGTGAGATTTAAGTGTCAACACATTTTTGGCGACTCCGCTGGAGACACACATGCCAAATTCAGGAGCGTCGGTGATGAGTACTACTACTATGACTACATCAACATCCTCTACGCCGATGAGCCTGGTAGGGATCACGTAAATTGATGATAGCAACATCGTCCTCCCCACCATGGAGGATATCCCCAAGGAGGACAGGGCAAAGATTGAGGCCAAGACGAGGGAATTACACGCCCTCATGCTTGGGTGCTACACTAAGACCCGCTTGGGTTTTTTCAAGCGTAACCCCGACCTCCCCAACATCTTCATGGATAAGGTAATTTCTCCCCCTCTCTCTACCATGGACATCGAGCAAAAAATAGCCGCAACGGTAGATCAAGCGGTTAGCACTACATTCACTAATCGTCTAGGGCCCAAGGTTGATTCTAGAATGGAGGAGATGTTTAAGAGATTCAGTTTTTCCAAGGCTGCTTCTCCTACTCCAATCGCTAGCATATCCCCTGTTCATCACATACATAGTAGGACAGATGGGAATACGAGAAGAATTATCATGCCTACGACCTCGACATCCACGGCCGAGGCCACCTAGACCCCTATCGGTCAGACCGGTCCCTAGGCTAGTCCGAATGGCTCTAGTCAGCCCGCAGCACCCAGTTTTCACCCTAGCACCACCGTGCCATCGACAACAGCCAGTCTGACCAACTTCTAGGTCGGTCCGACCAACACGTACCCGGACTCCGCCATCGGCCATCAAGCCGGTGTGACTGCACCCTCCATTGGTTGTGCACCCACTCTACCGCACCGATGCTACCTCTACCTGCACATGCTGCACCCCCACTGCCACATACATGCATAGGCCTAGACATGTGACCTACCATGAGCCGATGAGGGAGGAGGATAACCGAGAGGAATTTTTACAGCTGACACGCCGAGATACAACTATGTGTCGTGCCTCCACATGCTAGGTGCCCCTATGGTAGAGGGATAGATGACATAGACGAACGCATTCACGCACTATTCAGAGAATGTGTACGCTATGCTCTCTGGGATCAGACTAGGACTTATTACAATACGTACCCATATTACTTTGATACCATCCCATATCCTCACAATTTTAGGGTTCCTGAATTTACCAAATTCAATGGTGAGGATAATAAACTACATGGGAGCACATAGTCCAGTTTTTAGCACAATGTGGTGAAGTAAGTGGGTCGGATGCATTTAAATTAATATTGTTCTCTTTGTCTCTATCTGGCATGGCTTTCACTTGGTTTTCATCGCTACCACCTAACTCTGTGCAAAATTGGGTCCAGTTAGAGGAAAAATTCCATGACCATTTGTACAATGGGGAGACTGAACTTGACTCTCACATCTAACATCGATTAAACAAAAATTTAATAAGAGTGTCTCTAAGTACATCAGGAGATTTAGGGACACAGGAAACTATTTTTTAACTTAAACATTTCCGAAAGAGATATAGCTGATTTGGATTTTAATGGTTTGCACCCCGAACATAAAGAAAAGCTAGACATACAAGATTTTGTAGAAGTTAACCAAGTTCTACAAAAGGCTCTGGCCTAAGAAAGCTGAGTCAAAACTAAAAAGTTCACTAAGATGTAAGTGGCATGATTCTCATTCTCATTCTGCTAAAGATTGCAATGTCTTCCATCGATAGGTTCAATCGTCCATAAATGAAGGACGATTGAATTGGACACTGTAACACCCTGAATTTTTGCCAAATATTATTTTTGAGAAAATAAAAATTGAGAAAAGAATTATATCCTGTTGGGCTGCCTCCCTCCAATCTCTCTCCGTGGCCCAGCCCACTCGCCCTCCATCACTGACAGCCGGGCCCTGCATGTCGGTGCCGTTCTCTGCTCATGTGTGCGCTCACCCTCTCTAATGCGTGTGTGAAACTAAGGGTGGTTTCTGTCTGTATGATGAGTGATTGACAAGGATGAGCGGTTGAGCGATTGGTTTAGAGTTAGGTTGTGTGCATCGAAGGGTTCGATGTACAAATGAGGATTGGTTGCCGAGGTATTCGACGGTGCGTCACGTTCATGTTTTGGCTTGTCTTGTATGTGCAGGGTGGAGATGCTGACCAACTGTCGATGGCGGGTGATTGAGGGTCAAGCGGGGAGCTTGATGCCAAAGGATCAAGGAGGCTGGGTGAAGTTGGAGAAAATCTCAAGAGTGCACGAAAAGATCGAGCAAGAAATGAACGGATGGACGATTTGCGTGGAGTTTGGGTTGTCTTATGTGTACAGGAGGATATGCTTTGTCGACTATCGATGGTGGGTGACCAGGGAGAGACAGGGAGTCAAGAGCCAGACGGTCAAGGATACCAGTTGAAGTCGAAAAGCGATCTCAGGCGTACACATTGAAGACAAGAGATGAGAGGCTTCGTCGATTTATGCTAAAAATCGTCGCAACTCAATTGTTGCTAATTTTAATAAATTAGATTTAATTTTTGTAAGAGTCTAGAGTAAATGTACTCCTTTAATATATTTTTCAGGATTTTTTAAATTCTGAAAATATATTACAAGGAATAGGACCTTGATGTAATATATAAACTCTAGAGGGTTCTTTTCAGAAATTACCCCCCATGGATAGCCTATAAATAGAGGTCCATAGCCATGGGAAGGTTCCTCTCTTTTTTTGGCTGGTTTATGGTAGCTACTACAAAACTTTTACAGCTGTAATCACATTCTGGTTTCTTCTGTTCATAATCTGGGACTGATAAAGTATTGGGCGCATGAGGTACACAGTTCTGGTTTAAGTTTTGTGTGACTATTTGTGATGATTTTTCTGCAGAACATGTGCTTGATGTCTTTGTAACTTTTGTTGAAAATGTTTATGAGATTTCATTTTTGAAGTTTGCAAAGAATTTCTATCACTGCTTCTTGATTATTTTGCACTTCAACAGTGACATCCTGGTTCTGAAAAGGACTTTGCCTTAGAAAGACTCAGAGTAAAATTTTGGCAGTGTTCTTGCAGAATATTTGTGATCCCTTCATGAGATTTATTTTAGCTTCTTTGGCTTGATCTGAGTTGAAAACTCATGGCTCATTCTTCTCAAGGGACAAGCTAATCATAAGAATACTACATCTGAAATCTAGTCAGTGCTAATCCTTAGAAGAATCTGAGTTATATCTGTTTGAGTGTGATTTTGTGGCTGTTACATCATTTTGCTGAAAGTGGTTGAGATTAGAGAATCTCCTGATCTTTCTTATGCTCTTCATGATCTGATCAGATGGATACTTTTATGTATATGATTTTACAAATACACAGCAGAAGGTATTTTTGGCTGGATCAATTTCAAGATCAAGAACTGAATCAATCTCTAAATTGAGTTTATCTGTTCTTGAGTTCACAAAGGTTTACAGAAAATATCACTACATTTTTGATAGATCAGGATCATTAATCTGCTATAACTTTTCAGAAGATCAAAAATTTCTTATGGCAGATCAATTTCTGAAAAGGTGCTCAGTCATTACACATCAGCACTGCTGATTCTGTTTTCAGACAAGAATGTGACACCTTTTTGTATTCTGTCCATTTTGTGCTGATTGTCTAAACTGGTTTGCAGAAATTGTACAGAAATATTCTGAGCACTTGAAAGTTTATTGCTAACTGTTTTTGTCTGATGCAAAAATTTTCACTGCTCATACTCTAAATACTGCAATCAGCTGTAAATATTTGGCAAACAGGACAACTTCTAGTGTGTCAGAAAAGTGACTGTTCTGGATCACTTTTCAGAGAATAGTCTGATCTTGTCCCCTTTTGCTTTTCAGCTATTAGTAATCCCTGATCTGATTTTTATCAGGAAATTGCTTGAGTTTCTATTGCAACAGTCTGGTTTTTCTTAGATTCTAAATCCTGCTGCGCCCACGCAACAACAATGCAAACTTGGGCAGGTCATGGCAACGGAGGCCGCAAGGTCTGGAGGCTTGGTGTCTGATAAGACAAAGAGAGCTTGGCGCAAGGTCTGGAGGCTTGGTGTCTCTCTTCGCCGGCGCTTTGCGCCGGCGCTAGAGCTCTAGATAAGTGCCCCTTTCTTCTCGACGCTGATCCTACTGCTATGTCTGGCCCTCGTTTTTTGCTTCCGGAACTCCTCCGGGACAGTGATCTCGCTGATCTGGTTTCTGGCTGGGATTTCTCTAATGGAGCGGATTTCCAACGTTTGGTTTTCTCGCGCTTTCATTCACCAGTGCATCACCCGTCTTCTTCTCCAAAGGGCTCTTTCTTCTTGCTTGCCATCTTTCGGCGTTTTACGTTCAGGTTGACGTCGTCCTCTGTTGCGATGGCATTGCATGCATGTCTTGGCGGGATGCCGGCGGGCTTTCACGCTCTTCCAGTTCAAAAGAACCAGTTTAGGGTCTCAGTTGCTTCAAGAGATGTAGGATTTTTTATCACCTCGCAAAAGCAATTCCGGTCTGAACAATTCGAATCCAATTCTTCCTTTGGCGTGATGGTGGTGCAAATTGGAGGGTTGAATGTGATAGATGGGCAAAGGAAGAAGAGGATAGCTGGAAGTTTCAAAGCACATCAAAACGAACCCAGCACCCTAAACCTTTATATCCTTCTGCTACAACCTTTAGTCGAACCCTTCGTCGTCGCAAGCGTGTCTCTTTTAGCCCTGCCTTGGAAACGCTTGTTTTCTCCCAAGCGAGCCAGCATGCTACATATCATCCGCTCACAATGCAGCATATTCAATTCAAAATTGGAAAGTGCCAGGGCACGTCACTCCTGTTTTGTAACGGCTCAGAAGGGTAGCTACTTCTTAGTAGGTACTATTAGGGTGCCTACTTTTTCTTGCATGGCTGCCCGTTTCAATACCCCGTTAGACAAATTGCATATTGATCAATGCACTGACATCAATCACATCTCATTGCTGCCCTCCGCCGTGGCTAGATCGGATCATATCCAGGCACGCAATTTCTACAAGAAGCAACAAGTAGCCGGCAGCAAAGCAATGACCATGGTTCCAACTTCCAAGGTTTTTGCCAGGCTACACAAGGCATTGTCAAGTCCTATGGCTAGAGGCTATAGTAGCAAAGTTATGGATGCTAGTCACGCAAGCAAGGAAATCCTCTGTGTAATTCACAAGTGCATTCACACTGCAATCAATGCAAAACTTCCGGCATGTACTAGGCTTAGATGGATTCCAAAAATATCAACAAGCCGAAGAACATTGCAAGTGCCCTCTGCGCTGATTCACTACAATAGCTCTCCACTTTCTTTGCCTCCTGTGCATCAACCTAGCAGCCAGCCGGAGGAAATGGCAAACTTTGCCATGGATCCTATCATCTACGTCCCAAGAGGCGGGATGCTGATCGATGGAGGGGGCGCACTCAGGAAGAGACGGTGTGTGGTTACTCTCTCTGGGCAACACGTTAAGAAGAATGAATACATGGCAATAGCAAACTGCGATGAAGCGTTCACAACTTTGGAAAGGCATGAATTTCTTTTGCTCATTCATCACCATCTTACTCAGGTATTAAGGCTACAAGTACTCCGTTATGGAGTTTATCCCTTTGGAGTTGGATTCTTTAAGTTCGGCAGTATCTTTCAACATGACAGTATGGTGAATACTGCCCCACACTGGATAGGAGACAAACTTGTTACGTTAATTAAGCATGATGAGGGAGTAAACTTTAGAAATGCAACCGCCAACCGTATAGTTTGAGTCATGTTTCTTGCTTTTCCCCTTGACTTCAAGGAGTTTAGTTTCCTGGAACAAATAATAGCTTCTTTTGGAAAATTACTGTACTAGCACTCCGAAGACACAAGTGTTTGCAGAGTCCTAGTAAAAGTGCTAGTGGATAACACTTTGGATATACCACGTAGTATCCCGATTAAATCATGTCACTCCATGGACGGGGAAGGGAGATCTTGGACATTCCCAGTTTACATCATTAGTAATGAACTTGCCGATGGTTTTTCGGGCGATGAGGATGATTTACCGCCAAATGGGGGTAACCCTCATCCGTTCAATGGTGAAGTATTCCCTGGAGAACCTGCTTGGGTACAACAATGGCTGATGATCAGATGATTCATGACCACTTCCACCAGGCCCCGGCGGTAGAACAGTCACCATTTGCAGAACCCCTCATCATTGATCCAATTGAAAATGAGGTGCAATGGGACAATTGGCCGGCACATCCGCCTAATATACATCCTGTGCAGCAGGCACCAGATGAATTGAGCATGGAGGTTTCGGGCCTTTCTATTGGCTTAAATAGTGGGTCAACTAACCTTTCAGGAAACTCTACTGCTCTGATGACTCTACTTCATTCAGTGGAACAATCTACTCAAGTCCCTAGTGCTTTATCTACTCCAACTCAGGCAAAGCCACCAATCAAGTTTTTCTATAGCCGACGCAACAAGGGTTCGGCTAAAGAGGGGCATGACACGGAGAAGGCATCACCTCTAAAGGCAATAGTAAGTTTTTCAGTGAAAGGTTTAAGGATAAGTGCTAGAATTCATGATAGACAAATGGATATAGGATGACATATTCTTCTCGCTGTTTCTCTGACTGTTGCATGCAGGGGTCTTCTTCAAAACTGATAAAGGGAAGGGCATCATGCCAGAAAAACCTACGCTGCAAGACTTCATGAATGCAGCAAATGAGGATGGGACAGGCACTCAACTAGTCCGGGGATGTGGAATTTCAATTAGAGATGTGGATGAGTAATCTGGCCAAGAAGCAAGAACAGGAAGGTTGGGCAATGGGAAAGATGAAGAATATATTTTGGTATTGTATGTCGCTTAATCCGCAGAATACTTTAGTATGGTTGATGCTTGTATTTCATGCGCTGGAACGTACCAAAACGCTATGGTTTGTATTAATATGCAACAACTTGGCTTGGGCATATATGTTTGCATTAATCAGTGCTCACTATTCTACTTGCTTGCTCCCTTGCGGGTTAGCTGCAGGGGCCATTACTGCAACAACTTACTATGACGCGAAACCATAAGTGGAATATCTTGAATTGGAACATTAGGGGTCTAAACGCTACAAAGAAAAAGTTGGCAGTCAGAGAACAGATCACAAACAATCATATTGATATTTTTTGTATTCAGGAAACAAAAATTCCTCACTTTGATCACTCGGTATTAAGGTCATTTGCACCAAAAAAGTTTAATCAGTTCGCGTTCGCACCCTCCACAGGAGCCTTAGGGGGAATTCTGATCGGTTGGATTGGCTCTAGGCTAATAGGTGAAACAATATCACAAGTAAATTCCAAATCACCATACGGTTCAGATCAGTAGCAGATGGGAATTCTTGGCTATTAACAACAGTATATGGGCCATGCAGAGAACCCGACAAAACTAACTTCATAAACTGGCTGCAAGAATTAGACCAAAATGCTTTCAACAATTGGATGTTCGTAGGTGACTTTAATCTAACCAGATCCCAAGAAAATAGAAATTCTCAAGCTCAATATTCAACTCACTCAGATAGTTTCAATGATTGGATCAGCACAAATGGCCTTTCTGAAGTTCCTTTAAGGGGTAAACGCTACACTTGGAGCAACATGCAAAAACACCCCATTTTGGCTCAGTTAGACTGGTGTTTCACATCTCCACAGTGGTCAACACAGTTCCCAAATACGACCTTCACTGGATTAGACAGGTACATATCTGACCATATCCCCTGGTTAATACAGATTAACACAGCAGTCCATAGGCCACTATTATTCAGATTTGAAAACTTTTGGCTCTCAATGCCGGGCTTCTGGAATTAGTAGAGAACTCATGGAACTCGAGGGTTCAAACAAACAAAGAGGCCAAATAATTGCGAACAAGCTATACAATTTAACCAAAAATCTTAAGAGATGGAGAATGAGGCTGGGAAAATTGAGGCTTCATCCAAAGCATGTCACATTATAATCGCAGCACTAGACTCGTTCGAAGAGTTAAGGGACCTAAACACTCTAGAATACAACTTTAGGCTGATACTTAGAGAGCAGATTGAGCACTTGCTTCAAATCAAACAAGCCTACTAGAAACAAAGATACACAGTAAGATGGACAAAGCTAGGGGATGAAAACACAAAATTCTTCCACAGGGCAGCAACTGAGCGTATGTGTTATAACACAATAGCCACTCTAACATCAGCCACTGGGCAAGTATTGAGTAGTCACATTGAAAAAGCACAACTCCTGTTGGATGACTTCACAGAAAGACTAGGGAGGTCGGAGAATATCTCTTGGCCTTTTCAAGCCCCATTAATCTTTAACAACTTCACCAACCTTGAGGACATAACAACCATGTTTTCTCACAAGGATATTGATGATGCACTACATGATATGCCGTCAGACAAAGCTCCGGGACCAGACGGGTTCAACACACTATTCTACAAGAAAAGTTGGAACTTAATCAAACAGGATTTCTACAATTTGTGTCAGGCTTTCCATTCCGAGAGTTTAGACATCACCCCCTTGAACAATTCGTATATCACACTTCTGCCAAAATGGTCAAACGCTAGTTTCAACAAGTGACTATAGGCCGATTTCACTAGTAAACTTCAGTGCAAAGCTAATCACAAAAATTCTAGCAAAAAGATTGTGTTGGACCGGAAACGGCGACCAAAGGGGGGGTGAATGGGAGCTTTTAAAATTTCAGGCTAAAATTAGCCTTCTGTTTTAATACAGCCTACTGCGGAACAGGCTTCGAACACAACCTTCGAAGTTCTGGTTCGGAGGTATTTGACGGCTCCGAACACAGGCTTCGCAAGGAGCAAAAGTTCGAAGCCAAGAAGACTTCGCTCCACTCAAACCCGAAAAACCAACTCTGCTAAGTCAGTGCAGGCTCCGCACACAGGGTGCTTCGAGCAGGCTTCACACTTCACCCTTCGCAAGAGTGGACTGCCCTCTGAGGACATCGACCAAGTACTTAGCAGCAGCAACTGGTGCTGGGCTTCGTACACCGAAGGTCTAAACGCACACTAACAGACTTCGCTAGGGACTTAGACACGATAAGAAACACGGGCTTCGATCAGGGCTTCGCTAGTAAGCAGCGAGGTCTAGCCTCCTGTTACAGAGAGCGAACGCACACTAAAAAGCACACTTCGCACAAGACACACTTCGCCTAGACAGGCTTCGGTGCACTACTACAAGCGAGGTATGCAAACAAGCTCAAGCAGAAACACAACACAGAAGCAGGGCTTCGCTGCTTGAACAAGGAACACAATAAATGAACTCACAGGATGAATACAAAGTGTGGTGGATAGTACAGGAGCTCAACAGTGAATGCTCAAAGTGTTAAATGTTACCTACCCAGCCCCCATATTTATAGCCACTATTCACCCAAGTGAAATGACTACTTTACCCCTAGGGTTTACATTGGTTTTGTCTCTACAGAACAGAGGGGTACAAAAAGTAGTCAACTTTATTCTGGAGGCTTCTCTGTCAGCTTTGTAGAGGGGACAGCGTCAGCATTTTGCAGAGCAGACAATGTCAGCCTTCACAGTCTTAACTTTTCTGAAGCCCCCCTTCGCACGCGAGGGGTGCAGTAGCTTCGGTGAGAAGCCTTGAGCCTGATGGCCTTCGCTTCACCGAAGTCAGCCTCCGATACAATGACGGTTTTGAGCCGAAGCCGTCAAAGCCCTTGGGCCTTCGCACCACCACCATCGGAGTGGACCACCACGGCTTCGCAGCTACTCCCAGCTCGAACTCCATCAGTCCGTGTACCGAAGCCATGCATGGCCGAAGTACCACAAGTCAACCTCACTCCGGAGCTAGCCTCGCTCCGAAGCCCGCTTCACTCCGAAGCCCCACCTTCGGAGTACCACCCTTCAAAGTCCCTCCTTCGTCCAAGGCCTCCGCATGAAGCATTCCATGAGCACTTCGTCGCAGTGTCTCTCCCAGAGCACACTCCTCGATGAGCCTCACCCGGACCATGCCTTCGATGCACCTCGACTTCTAAGACCTTCGTCGGGTACCCTTCGAGTGTCTCCCTCCGGAGCACACTTCAAACGCCTTGCCTTTGCTGAGGACTTGATCCACCATACTCTGAAGTTACTCCACTCGAAGTACCCTTTGAAGTGCCTCGCCTCCGAGGACTTGTCTCGGAGTACCTTCACCCAGAGCCACGCTCCGCACTTGCTGCCTTCTCCTGGTGCACCTCGACCCGAGGTCTGACCTAGACCCCTTCGCAGCCTTCGTGACGGAGCTCCCCGCTCAACTTGCATCAAACCTCCCGCTTGACCCAGGTTCACCTGCTACGAACCGTCCGTCGCCTCCAAAGTCCCCTGCGCACCACAGACAAGCAGACAAGTGTATCTAGTACTCCGGAGACCTCTCTGGGTTAGCAACCTTCAGCACACACTCCGGTGAACCGCCCAAAGTACCGAGACCTTCGGTACAACCCCAGTCATTGTGTACTGTCGGACCCCTCCGATAGGCACACTCCGCTGCAACAGCTGCAGCAACCAAACCACCAAACCCTTCGGTGAAACAGCCTCCGAACACCTTCGGAGGTACCCCTTCGAAACAGAGGGTAAAAGCCTGTCAATCACTCATCACAGACTCCAAACCAACCCTTGGTTTCTCAATCTCCCCCTTGATGAGTGCATTGACAACCAAATTCAAGTTCAAGAAAATTTAAAAAATTTCAGCACACAAGTGAACATAAAACTCAGAACGAGCCAAATCATGTCACTTGATAAAAGAATTTTCCTCCCCCTTTTTCAATAGAGTAAAAAGCCCCTTTGGCAAATCTTCCCTTTTTCAAGATAAAAACTCCCCGTGAGTAATTTAATTGTACCCCCTGCAACAGAGAACTCAAAATTTCTCCCCCTTTGGCAATGCAAGCATCAAGGAGCATGTAAAAGATGCATTGATTGGAAATGAGCAGAATTGCAAAGACATACAAAGCAAAAATATGCCAACAGTAATACCAATGATCATGGGCTCAGCTCAATTTAACATTCTCTAAAACATGATGACAGCATGTGATTTTATCATTTTTGAAATAAAAGCATCACCACTTAGTCAAGGAAACTAGACAAGTAAAAGCAGGGACTGCGCAAAGCTAGTCAATTTCTACTCTAGACAGACAAGTCCAGTTCAAATGGAGCAATGAAAGCAAACTTGATGATCAATGAATTTTGTTGTTCTTTTCTTAATGCCAGGGGTTATTTGTTTGTCCACCTTATACTTTCCAATCAGGCCAAGCCTAGGCATGAAAGCCATCAGAAGCTTAAGGCAATGATTTGGCAGACACTACATTATTTTAGTTCAGACCAATGTGCAATGGTAAGCAGTCTAGAATAGAGTAGTGCGACAAACAAACCCGCCTGGATCTTTTTACTTTGAAGCATGCAAATCATGGATTTTGGAATTGTGATTAAGTGAACAAATTGTTTAGCACTTTATGAATATCCATGAATATGTAGAATAATTTTTCAAGTTGCAATTTTTAGCATCCAAAGAAAAGTGTTGTTGGGGGAAAATATCTCATCTTCGGGGTTATTGCCGAAGCAACATAAAGGCAGACAGCGGATTCGAAGGTTCTCAGACGTTCATCTTCGAAGATACCCGGAGTCAAGTTAAAGTACGAAGATAGGCATTGGTTCGGAGTACATCTTCGAACTAAGGCTTTTCAAGATCTTTTCTGCCAGCTAAGATGGAAGACTTATCTTCTTTCTCATTAGATTAGTCTTTTACCATTTTAGCCCTATTAAGGGAGCCGAATAGTTTCCACTATGTCGGTTGTAATAGAGGGGTAAATAGGTCTTTTCCTTAATGTTTGGGCCTATAAATACCCCCCATTTCACCCTGTAATAGGGACCGAATACAAGTTATTCAACATATACATTCGAACTATTCTAAGTTATTATCCTTTCGGAGGCTTAGAACAGTTCTCTTTGCAAACACTTCGTTTGTTAGTTTCTTTTCTACAGAAACCTGTTAGCGTAATCTTTTACGCCAACAGTTGGCGCCGTCCGTGGGGAACCTAGTCCGAAAAACTTCGTTCTCTACCAACTTCTTACATCATGCCTCCTAAGCGGAGCGCACCCCGCAATCCCACTCGAGGTCCTCTCGGATCTCCGGAGAGATACCCTTCGACACAGTTGAAGTCGGAGGGCCTTCGACATTCCCTCCGCAAACTCCGGAAGGGGCTTCCATCCCTCGAACATACGAAGCTTCTCCGCCAACCCCTTCCATACTCCGACCGCCCGGAGTCCCTTCTCCACCCTCCATCCCGATTCGAACTGATCCTACCAGTTCTCAAGACCCGGAAGATCCTTTCGGAGGAGATGAAAACAATCTTGGAGATATGGCCACCTCAAATGGCCAACCTTCAAGCTGAGGTAGCGAGGTGGCGACAAGAAGCTGCGAACAGGCTTCGTTCCCAAGCCATCCCAACTATCCCAGAAGTGCCCGAAGACGACGATCTTGATTATCCCAAAGCCCCGGAGAACGCCTCCTTCGATAATGAATCTCCGCTTTGATTATCCTGAGCTGCAGAAGGTTCGCTTTGATCCAAAGTTTAAAACTTCGAAGCTCTGTAAGTATGCCGGAGATGAAGATCCCGGAGAGTTCGTTCGTTCTTATGCCCTAGCAATTGAGGCTAGTGGAGGAGTTCGAGACACCATGGCGAAGTGCTTCCCTTTAGCTCTTCAAGGAGTGGCATTGAGGTGATTCTGGTCCTTGAAGCCAGGATCAATCAATTCATGGTCGCAGCTGAAGAATAAGTTTATAAGCAATTTTCAGGGCACCTTCGTGCCTCCTATGTCAACAGGAAGCCTTTTCCAGGTGAAACAGCTCCCCGGAGAAACATTGAGGCAGTACTTTAAGCGCTTCGCTCATACGAAGTCGCAAATTCGGGGGCTGTCTGCATCTTCAGTGGTTGATGCAGCTCGGGAAGGCGTCAGTCATCAAGGCCTTCTGGATAAACTTCATCGGAAAAGCATCTCCTCGGTCTCTCAGTTGATGTCATACTTCGAGGAGTATGCGAGGTCAGAAGAGGGTTGGCTTCGGAGGACTGCTGCTACTTCGTCCATATTGCAAGAAGTCAAAGTAGAAGTGAAAACTTCGGCACAGCCGCAGGAACCAGTCTTCGAAGTGCAACATGATCGGAGAAGAGGGAAAAAGCACCCTTGTTCTGAAGTCATGAATATTGCACCCCTACAGAAGTTTGCACCAAGAGCTCCACAGTCTACGGGGAACAAGGCCAGCGGCTGGAGGCCGCCAGGGAAAACGGCTGGCAAGGGCCAGACCCTTTTCTGCTGCATTCATGGAGAAAATCGAAGCCATGCAACTGATACTTGCAAGGCTATACTTACCCTAAGGGGAGAGTACTTAGAGAGAACTTCGGGTCGAGGCAGTACCGACCGAGTTCCAGCTGCAACGCGCCCAGAGCCGGTCCAGGCTGTGGTGCGGATAGAAAACTTTGATGCTGCAAGGCACCCTCCGGTGGCCAATGTTATGCCACCTCCGAAGCAGAGGAAGGGCAAGATAGAGGAAAAAGAGTAGTTCTCCCTATCTCCGGAGGAGGTACCCTCGGAAGCATGTCCAAGAGACAGCGAAGAGAGTATGTTCGGGAAGTAGTTCATATTGGGACTTCGTCATCTGCAGCTGCAATGCCAGAGTGGTCTCATGTTCCGATATCTTTTTCTGCGGAGGATGCAGCTGGTATTAAGTTCCGCACGCAGATCACCTGGTTATCATTGCTGATATTGCGGGCACTGAAGTTAGAAGGGTGTTGATTGACGGAGGTATTCGGCAGATATCATTTTTGTTCAAGCCTTCGCTCAATTATGCATTTCCAGGAAGCATCTCCTTCCAGCGGCTCGTCCTCTGCAAGGCTCGCAGACCCCCGCTTGATGCACTTGGCCAAATAGGCCTAGAAGTACCTTCGGAGAAGGTTTATTGGCCCGGACTGAGGAAGTAATCTTCGATGTTATAGATGCCCCGTATGCTTACAATGCATCTTCGGAAGGGGCATGCTGAACCAGTTCGGAGCTGTGGCGCATCACAATTATTTGTGCATGAAGATGCCCACACAAGCAGGAGTCCTTACAGTCTTCGGAGATCAAGCGATTGCTCGGAGGGCGAATATGGGCATGGTCCCCCTCTTGTCCGAGCAAGTAAACAGTGTGCAGGCTAATGAAGGAAATTTTTTCAGCCTCCTCCGAAGCTTCGAAGAAGT
>JAAALK010000084.1:7341213-7547060 GCA_019279435.1 Zizania palustris | reverse complement strand
TCAATTTTGGCATAGTGTGGAGAAGTTTAGCGGGATAGATGCTCTAAAGGATAGACTATTTTCTCTCTCGCTATCCCGCCGAACTCCATCCAAACGTGGGATGATTTGGAGTGAAAATTCCATCATTACTTTTATACAGGCGAAACAGAACTTAGGCTTTCACATTTGACATCGGTTAAGCAGAAATCTAGTGAGAGCGCCTCTGAGTACATCAAGCATTTTAGGCATACTAGAAACCGATGTTTTAGCCTTAATATTTCAGAAAGGGACTTGGTGGAATTAGCTATTAACGGGTTGTGTTCCGAAATTAAAGAGAGGTTAGATAACCAAAACTTTTTATAAGTTAGCCAAGTTTTACAGCAGGCTCTGGTCCAGGAAGGCCGAGCCAAAGATAAAAAGTTTATTAAGACATTTAGCAAGCCTAGGGCCGAATCCAGATCATGGAATGCTCTGATGAGGAGGAGTCAGAGGAGGAGGATTCTGCCGACATGTACGCGGCTGAATGGGTTTGGAATGCTAAGAATAAACCTATCACCTGCTCCGAGTTACGACCATCCCCCACAAAGAATCGACTTAGTGAAGTCAAGTACTCGTTTGATATAACTAAATGTGATAAAATATTTTATTTTCTCTTAAAAAGCTAGGTTCTCAGGTTACCTAAGGATCAAGTCATTCCACCTACCGATGAGTTAAAGAAGCATCCATACTATAAGTGGCATAACTCGCATTCGCATAATACTAATGATTGCAATGTTTTTCGATGGCGGATACAATCGGCCAGAGAAGAAGGACGATTGAAGATAGACCACAATCCGAAGATGAAGCTGGATAAAGATCCTTTTCCCGTCAACGCCATCGACCTCGGCGAGAAAAGGGTGTTGATTCGGCCAGAACAGGCTGAGTCGGCCAAGGGGAAGGATGTGATTGTTGGAGAACCGCGCACTCGCACACTCGTACCAAAGAACCCTGAGGTAGGAGTGTGGAAACGGAACATTAATACACCTTCGGCTAAGGCTCACAAGAGGCCGAAGGTGACATATAACATGCTGTTGAATAAGCATCGAAGAAGGGCCAAGGAGACCAGTCCACACATTCAAAAGCTAAAGCAGCTGAACGGTCCAGGACTCTCGGAGGGTAGCTTCGGACCAAAGCAGGCAGACCCTCCGCACGGAGGCTTCGGACCGCGGTGGCCTGATGCCTCGCACGGTGGTTCCAAGCCACAATGGCCGAATGACCCATACAGCAGCATCGAGCCTCGATGGCCGGGCCCCCCTATACAGCAACTTTGACCCCCAATGGCCGAACCCCGCACCGTGTTGGACTTCTCCGGTGGGAGGCTTCGGCCTGTACTGGCCGAACGTACCTCCGGCCTGGCAGGACCCTTCGCTGGTGTGGTCCGAGATGCCATCAACGCTGCCAAACCCCCCTCCGGGTAACAGGTTCGGATCACATTGGGCGAGGCCACTAGAGCCGCCGATGCCTCTGTCGTATGACTGGGCGGGGTCCCCGTGGGCTCCGTACGTATCTTGGCCGGGGTATCCTCCGCAATCTAACACTATGCCTTGTTTTCCTCCAGAGTATTATGGATGGCAGGAGCAAACAGACACGGCGGAGGAAGGCATCGTCCACAGACTGTCAGTAGTACCTCCGAATCGGACCATGCAGAGCGAAGCCAAAGGGTGCGAGCACGCGGAGGCCGAAGTCAGGGAGTCCGAAACCATAACCATCAGAGTTGGGTCTCAGGAAGTCCCAATCCAGAAGACTTTGTCACCGAGGTCTGACGGAGGTAAGTCCCATGCTTTGGCCGGACTCTGCGCCGAAGCCTGGCTCAATCGGCCTGACAAGGCCGTCCGTCCGACGGGGTTCATAGCGAAGCCCCCTCCGAACACAAGGTGCACAAGGCTAAAGGGCGCAGTACCACTTCATCCAGAATTAATGGAAGTCGAACAGTCACACCCAGCACCAAGCCACAACCATCTTGGGCCCCTCCAGGCATGTCCAAATCACAGAAGAGACGCTTGCAGAGAATACGGGCACAGGAGATGCGCGAGAAGAAAGCTGAGGCCGAGCGTGACACTATCTTCGAAGAAATCCTCCCTCGACCAGCTACAAAGTAGGTATGGAGGGAGAAGCCGGTTGAGACAACCAACCCGGCCCTTTGTCCAAGCGACGACGATGATGATATGCTCGACGACGATTACTCGCCCATCTCTGATGGGCACGCACCCCAGGTGATGGATATCAACATCGTCATGCTACCTGCCGAGTTCGCGCTACCACAGGACGAGGTCGAGGTCGCCCAATTGAACCTCGTCCCGCGCAACACCATCTTCGAGAAGAACAAGAACTCGACTCGCCATCTGAAGCCTCTCTACGTCAGAGGTCACATCGATGGAAAGCCGATTTCCCAAATGCTCGTCGACGGCGGTGCCACTGTTAACTTAATGCCTTGCATGTTGTTGAAGAAGCTTGGCAGGGATGAGGATGACCTAAAGAAGACCAACTTGATGCTCAATTGCTTCAACGGCGAGAGCTCTGAGGCCAAGGGAGTACTCTCTATGGAGTTGACGGTGGGCATCAAGATGTTGCCAACAGTGTTTTTCGTCGTCGATGTACAAGGTAACTATAGTGTGCTACTCGGGCACGACTGGATTCACGTGAACTGTTGCGTCCCTTCTACTTTACACCAGTGCCTAATACAGTGGGACGGCGATGAGGTAGAAGTCATCCCTGTGGATACTTCGGCCCAAGTAGCATTGGCCGATGTATCAGTTGACGCCGTCCATAATAAAGTAGAGTGTTTGTCAGGTAGAGATCTTTTAGATTATGATTTTGTTAGCGTATCCAGAGGATGGTTTGTACCAGTGTCTGTAAAGCCGGCTGGAGTAGCAGGCTATTTTTGTATTAATAGTTATGTCTAGCAAGAGTAATCTAGATTGGCTAAAGTCTCGTTTGGAGCAATATCGGTCTAGTAAAGACGGTATTGCCGAAGCCATCGGGGACTTTACCGAAGTAGAGAAATTGGGACAAGGTTTTGCGTCGGACGATCCCTTGGAGGAATTCAATATAGGTGATGGTAGCATCCCAAGGCCGACTTTTGTAAACCAAAATTTACAGCCCGATGAAAAGGCTGAAGTAATAAAGTTACTTTGGTCGTATGTCGATTGTTTCGCATGGGAGTATAGTGAGATGCCGGGGCTGAGCCGTGAGCTCGTGGAGCATCGGCTGCCCATCAAGTCCGGATTTAGGCCTTATAAGCAGCCTCCCTGCCGCTTTAATTCGGTCGTCTATGACCGAGTTAAAGAAGAAGTGGAGCGACTACTCAAGGCTGAATTTATTAGGCCTTGCAGGTACGCGGAATGGGTTGCTAACATTGTGCCTGTAGAGAAGAAAGGGAGCGGCAAGATACGAGTATGCATTGATTTCAGGGATCTGAATAGAGCCACTCCAAAGGATGAGTATCAAATACCGATAGCCAACATGCTGATCAACGATGCCTCAGGACAGAAGGTACTAAGTTTTCTTGATGGAAATGCTGGTTATAACCAAATCCTTATGGCCAAAGAGGACGTTTATAAGACTGCCTTTCGATGCCCTGGTTTTGTCGGTTTATTCGAGTGGGTTGTCATGACTTTTGGTTTGAAAAATGCTGGCACCACATATCAGCGCGATATGAACTTGATCTTTCATGACCTGCTAGGAGTTATGTTAGAAGTTTACATCGATGATGTCGTAGTCAAATCGGACACTATGGGAAACCATTTAGCCGATTTGAGGGTTGCTTTCGATTGGATGTGGCAGTATGGGTTGAAAATGAACCCACTTAAGTGTGCTTTTGGTGTGTCGGCAGATAAGTTCTTAGGTTTCATGATCCACGAGAGAGGCATAGAGATTGATCCTAAGAGACTTGAGAAGATTAGAAACATTGCAGCGCCGACCTGCTAAAGGGATGTACAAAAATTGCTAGGCAAGATGAACTATTTGCGTCGCTTTATATCCAACTTGTCCGGCAAGATTGATGCCTTTGTCCCCATACTCCGGCTAAAAAACGAAGTCGAGTTCACTTGGGGGGCAAGCCAGCAAAGTGCTTTTGAGAAGATCAAGGAGTGCTTGACATCACCGCCTGTGGTGAGAGCACCGAAAGCCAGAATTCTGTTTCGGCTATACATCACCGCTGAAGATAGCGTGATTGGGGTCGTGCTGACTCAAGAGAAAGAAGGGAAGGAATACGTCATCACATTCTTGAGCCGCCGCCTACTGGACGCTGAAACTAGGTACGCGTTTGTGGAACGATTGTGTTTATCACTTTATTACGCGTGCACCAAATTATGCCATTATCTTCTCCCCAGTACATGTGTTGTCGTTTGCCAAACCGATGTTATAAAACACATGTTATAAAAGCCGATTCTAAGTGGAAGAATCAAAAAATGGGCTTACGCGTTGATTGAGTACGATTTGGCCTATGAACCCTTGAGAGCGATGAAAGGCCAAGTCGTAGCCAACTTTATAGTTGATCATCACATAGATGTCGGCTGGAGTGATAATATTGCTCTAGTTGAGGTAGTGCCATGGAAGCTTTACTTTGATGGTTCGGCTTGCAAGAGCGGCCAAGGCATTGGAGTGGTTCTCATATCACCTAATGGGATGCACTATGAAACTTCGGCCCGACTAGGATTTTCTTCCACTAACAACCAAGCCGAATACGAGGCTTTATTGCTAGGTGTTGAATTACTAGAATCTGTAGGTGCTAGACATGTTCATGCATACGGTGATTCTTTGTTAGTAGTGCAGCAAGTGACTAAGAGTGCTCAATGTTTTAACGGCTTACTGAATAGTTACATTGATAGATGTCTAGAGAAGCCATCTGGTTACCAAGTCAGGAGAGTAAAATTTTCTGTATTGGAGAAGCCGATGCTCGGCCTCACTACCGAAGGCAATAACGGTGGGCAGGCGCACCCTCTGGGTTGAACCTCTCTGGCCGCCGAAGGTCACTGCGTGCCAAGGATCCTGGACCGGAGTACCCTACCGACCGAAGGTGCTGGCATGCCGAAGTCCGTAGGGCGAAGCCTCCTGCACGGAGAGGGCTACCCGGAGTCCGAACCCTCCGAAGGGCTTTGACCCAGCACACTCCGAACGGCCACCCTGGCCAGGCTTCGCCAGGAGCTGGAATGGCTCGGGGGACACCCCAAAGTCAGTAATTTATAAGTTTTTTCAGAAGGTAGACCAGCGAGACCCTCTGAAACCTGTAAGGGCGATTGGAGAGTCCCAATCGTCCATTATTTGAGAGATCCTAGCCAAAGGGTTGATCGGAAGGTTCGGCGACAAGCGTTCAAATTTGTGTTGATAGATGACACATTGTATCATCGAACCATCGACGAAGTACTATTGAAGTGTTTAGATCATGAGCAATCCCAGGTGGCTACAGGAGAAGTCCATGAAGGGCTTTGCAGCACTCATCAGTCGGCCCAAAAAATGAGTTGGATGCTCAAAAGAGTGGGGTTTTATTGGCCGACTATGACTGAAGACTGTTTCATGTACTATAGAGGGTGTGAAGCATGCTAGAAGTTTAGCAATATTCAGTTGGCTCCTGCCTCATTACTCAATCCTATTGTCAAGCCATGGCCGTTTCGAGGTTGGGGTTTAGACTTCATCGGCCAGATCTACTCTCCTTCCTCAAAAGGACATCGGTTCGTGTTGATGGCAATAGATTACTTCACTAAGTGGACCGAGGCCGTGCCTCTCAAGAACATGACTCACACTGAGGTACGTGATTTTATTTTGATGCACATCATACATAGATTTGACATTCCTCAAACTCTTACTACAGATCAAGGTAGTTCATTTGTTTCTGTAGAATTAAGGGACTTCGCCGAATACTATGGTATTAAGTTGATAAACTCTTCACCATACTATGCTCAGGCCAATGGTCAGGCTGAGTCTAGTAATAAAACTATGATTAAACTTATTAAGAAGAAAATTGAAGAGTTTCCTAAAAGGTGGCATGAAGTGCTTTCCGAGGCATTATGGGCTTGTAGGATTGCGAAGCACGGTGCTACCAAAGTCAGTCCATATGAATTGGTATATGGACAAGAAGTCGTTCTACCCGTAGAGGTAGATCTTGGCTCCTTAAGAGTGTTAAAGCAAGATGGCTTATCGGTCAACAAGTATGAAACTCTTCTAAAGGATTATCTAGAGGAAGTGACCGATAAGAGACTAAGGGCTCTAGAAGCCATAGAAGTAGACAAGAGGAGAGTAGCTAAAGCCTACAATAAAAAGGTTAAACGAAAATCGTTTCAAATAGGAGACTTGGCGTGGAAAACGATTTTACCCTTAGGCACAAAGAGTTCCAAGTTTGGTAAATGGTCACCTATTTGGGAAGGTCCTTTTAAGATAGCCGAAATCTCTCCCGGCAACGCGTACGTGCTGGAATCACTGCAGGGAGAACAGTTTCGAAGAGCTTTGAATTTTAGGTACTTGAAAAGGTATTTCCCAAGTGTGTGGCAAACATCATGAAAAGTGTCGAAAGCCGATATGGGTGGTATCGTCTTCAGCTCATTGTGCTTTTAGTTCACTCAGTTCACTAAAAGGCAGGGGGGCATGTGTTGATAGCAAAAAATGGCATTAATGGCTAGATTGTCAAAATACCAATTTTGGTGATTTGGGCCAAAAATACACATCTCCAGGGTCTGTCCGAAGCCCTATAAGGTCGAAGTCCATTGAGCTATGGGCTCCGAAAGCCTCTAGCCAGCCCATGGGCTTCGGCCAGGAAGCCCTCAGAGGCCCACGCCACCGAAGATTTGGCCCGAGGAGTAGGCCTCAACGGGCCTGGCCGAAGTCCACTTCGGCAGAGATAGAGTTGTATGTGTTTCCAGCTCAACTTTTATCTCTATCTGGCCGGGTTAATAGCAGATTAGATCAGAGATTAAGCCCCTATAAATAGAGAGGCGAGGCCGGCGTAGAGGCCCCCTAACTCAAACCAAACCAAAGCCCTATCTTTGATCGTATTTACTTTACCTTTATTTTCCTGTACCACTTCGTGGGTTTGCCTGGAAGCCCTACGTTGGCCACTACAGAACAGTGGTAACCCTTGTTACTTCACTTGTGAAGTATCCATTAATCTACATAATAGATTGCTATCGCTTTGTTACTTCGCCTGTGAAGTATCCGCTAATATGCGTAATAGATTGCTACCTTCGCTACTAGTGCAACACTTAGCAGAATTCGGTCCTCAGGCTGAATTGGTACTTCGAATCATCTTTGTTGCAGGTTCGCACGTTCGGGGCTACTTCGTCGGAGGTGTCCAGAGATGAGAGATCAGTTTCGGAGGTCACCAGGACACCCTTCGACGAGACTGCAAGCTCCGGCAACAGGCTTCACCAACAAACTTCGTCACGACAGGCTTCGCCACGATCATACTACGCACCAGACGAAGTTGCGCTCACGCGTGGCCCTCCCGTCATTATTCCGTAGTGTGCTGTATCAGAGATCTCACGCGAACCCCGTTGTTCAGAGGTGATCATTGTGTCCAGATCTGTTCGGAGTCCATCTCCAGCCAGATCAGTCCGAACGTCGAAGCACCCTTCGGTGGAGTACTTCGCATCAGACACCGAAGGTACACTTCGGTGACCCCTTCGCACCAGACTTCGAACAAGACGGGGCTCCGACTTGTTTGCTGATTTTGTTCTGTTTAATCTATCTCTTTCGGCTAATTGGGTTATTTTGTGTAATCTGGTTGCCTGGCAACTCCACCCCCCTTATCACGACTAAGGGTAGTCGGAACGCGACGTCGGTGCTACATCACGCTTAGGCTTGTTCCTAAGTATCCGTGCACTTTTGGATCATCGAACTGACCCAAGTGCAGGGGCACGTTTCCGTGTCAACATTACCCAGGTTTTCAAGCTCTCCCTCCGAAGCACTTTGGAATACAATCAGCCAATCAGCCCCACGAGGAGGAATCCGGAGGGCAATAAACTCTTTAGCCAAGTCCCACATGCTCATGCGCTTGGCTACCGAAGATAGTAACCCATGCCACGTTGATAGAAGGCTTGGGTCCGGAGACACCTCTGCTTCCCTCCGGTACCAGATCTTCTGCAGGGGCCCCGCAAGGCCGAAGTCTTCACCGACTTAAGCATAAAACCACCGGAGTATCAAATCGTAGTACCATCGGTCGTTGATCGCCTTTGCTGGAAAATTCTTCAAATGCTCCTTTCGGAACTAGAAGTTGACACTGCCGAAGGCCACTAGCACCTTGGATTCACTGGGCCCATCTTGTGGCTTTGGTTGACACGATGCTTGATGAGTAGCTACGAAGACTTCGGACCTCCCTTCGTATCCTTCAGCTCAAAGGGCCCATTCAAAGATGGCCAATCTTGTGATGGCATTCGGAGACAATTGCATCAAGGTAATATGGAACATGTATAATACCTCGGCCAAGAAATCTATTGCAGGAAGGCCTAGCCCCACCTCAAAAAGGCTTCGAAGACCACGACTTCTCCGCTCCTTGGCGCTGTGGTCACCTCTATTCTAGGAATTTGAGTCCTCATTCCCGGACCTAGCTTCCCATTCACCGCTTCCTTGATGGATTCCGCTGAACACGTTGATTTCCCGAGGAGAAAGCTTTGCTTCAGTGGCTTCTTGGATGGCGGGCGGAGTTCTCGCGTATTCTTGGGCCATGAACCCCCGGGGCTCCTGCCATTGCCGCTGCTACCGATGCAGCCCACGCTTGCCTTTGTGCCAGAGTCCCCGTCACCGTCGACACCCTTGCGTTGGTCCTCGACATCGGATGCTTGCTAAAAAGCATTGGAGAGAGTTTGAAGGTGAAAATGTGGAGGCTTAGAACTGAAGCTCTGTAAAATTTTCCGTCGTGGTTCGATTCCTCCTTTTATAACCACTCTGCCTTCGATTAGCATGGTTCACATATGTGTTCACCCTTGCAAGTTCAACTTCTGCCGCTGACAGGTGGGCCTAGAAGGTAAAAGGTGTGAACCCGCAATTAAATTTATGTCCGTTACTTTCTCAAAAAAGCCTAACGGCTATTTGAGGGGTAACGGCTCAAATTTAATGGCTCCTTGTGATGCTCCACATTCGCAATGATCTGTTTCCCTGCGAAGCTTTCACACGGAGATTTAAGTTCAAAGCTTGAGTCCGATACACCTCCGATGTTGAAGACACTTCGAACGGTTATAATACCTTGAATTTTTTCTAAGTCCCCGAGCATGAAAATATTTCTTATGTATACTGCCCTCCTTGCTATACAGGTTATTCGAAGTAGTGTATTCGAGGGGCTACTATTGGGGGAAAATATTTCATCCCCGGGATCTTCAAGATTCCAAGACAAAGACAAATCATAATCTCCAAGTCCAAGACTTGTCTCCAGACTAGAAGGGTTAAAGTCGGAGGGTCCGTCTAGACTCCGGACCGTAGAGAGCATCCGAAGGCTTCCCGTCTGAAGTGGAAAACATCTAGAAGGATGGGACGTCTACTTTATCTACCTCCTTCGAAAATACTTTAACTTATTAGCCCTATTCGGGGTACCACAATAGTTTCCACTATTTCGGTTGTAATTGATGGGTAAAAAGGTCTTTTCCTTAGAGTTTTTACCTATAAATACCCCCTTCTCATCCTGTAATAGGCATCGAATATTCAGATATTCAATACACAACTTCAAACTACTTCGAGCTATTATCCTATTCGGAGGCTTGAGATAGTCCGCTTTCACAAACACTTCGTTTGTTAGTTCTTAACTTTAAAGAACCTATTAGCGTAATCTTTTACGCCAACAATGATGTTGTAGTCAAATCTGATGCTATGGGAAACCATTTAGCCGATTCGAGAGTTGCTTTTGAAAGAATGCGTTAGTATGGCTTAAAGATGAACCCATTCAAGAGGTATTGAGATTGATCCTAAGAGGCTTGAGAAGATTAAGAATTTTTAAGTGCCAACATGCAAGAGAGATGTACAAAAGTTGCTAGGCAAGGTGAATTATTTGTGCCGCTTTATATCTAACTTGTCTTGCAAGATAGATGGTTTTGTCCCCATACTTCGGCTAAAGAACTAAGCCAAATTCACTTGGGGGGAATGTTAGCAACGTGCTTTTGAGAAAATTAAAGAGTGTCTGTCATAACTGCATATGGTAGGAGCACCAAAAGATGGGATTCCATTTTGTCTATACGTTGCTGCAGAAGATAGTGTGATAGGAGCCGTGCTAACTCAAGAAGTGGAGGGAAAGGAGTACATCATCACATTCTTGAGTCGCCGCCTATTAGATGTCAAGATGAGGTACGTTTTCTTAGAGCTTTTGTGTTTATCACTTTATTATGCATGTACTAAGCTTCGCCACTATCTTCTATCTGGCACATGTATTTTTACCTGTCAAACTGATGTTATAAAGTATATGTTGCAAAAGCCGATTCTAAGTGGGAGAATTGGAGAGTTGGCTTACACTTTAGTTGAGTACGATTTGACTTATGAAACCTTAAAATCTATGAAAGGCCAAGTTGTTGTAAATTTTATAATTGATCACCATATAGATGTAAATTGGAGTACGATGATGCTCTGATTGAAGTAGTGCCATGGAAACTTTACTTTGATGGTTCGACTTGCAAGAATGGCCAAGGTATTGGAGTTGTGCTCATATCACCTAGTGGTATGAGTTTTGATACCTTGGCCCAGTTAGAATTTGCTTGCACTAATAACCAAGCCAAATATGAAACTCTATTATTAGGACTTGAATTGTTAAGCTCCATGGGTGTTAAATTGTTCATGCATATGGTGATTTGCTATTACTAGTTCAACAAGTATCTAAGGATGCCCAATGTTTTAATGGTTTGCTAAATAGTTACTTGCATAAATGTCTGGACATAATTGCTACTTTTGATGATTTTGAAATTTCACATGTGTCCATAGAAGCTAATTCAGTAGTAAATAACGTGGCTTAGCAAGCATCTGGTTACCAAATTAAAAGAGGTAGATTTTTTGCACAAGAGAAACTGATGCTTGACTTTTTTTCACTACCCGAGTCAGAACACATCGGTTTAACCGGCCTGACATGGCCGGTCCGACCACAGGTGTTGATGAGGACATCACTTCACATGATACACACATGGAGCCTCCACCTACAATTCAATTACAAGGACCAATCACACGCGCCCGTGCCCGTCGCTTGAACCATGAGGTTAATTCTTTCCTTAGCAACTATGTTAATATTTGTTTGGACGGATGCTACTGAATACTAGTGATATTTTGTTGCTTAGGAACATGGGAGATGGAATAGAAGAGTTGGAGTTGAATACGGAGTCGCACGGATGATTTGAAGTCAAGAATTCGCTGGTTCGGACTACATCAACCACCATGCACCAAAATGGGCATAACTTCCTCATACGAAGTCCAATTGACGCGTTCTTGGACTTTTTGGAAAGCTGAGGAGAAGACGGATCGTTTGCCGTTGGTTTCGTCTCATTTGGAGTCTCGAGTCGACCTGTGTGTTTGAAACAGTCCTGTGTGACAGAATTGGGCCGTGTTGGCCCATAGTCCGAGTCTGTACGTCTTCTAGCCCATAAGTCCGAGTATGTACGTCTTCTACAGGCTTCCCACGCCTTATATACTCACGCCAGCCACCTTTAGGGTTAGGTTTTGCTTTGTTGCATCTACACTTGTGTGTTTAGATCTCGCTCCTGCACCGGACCGATTGGTTGCTGCATCAGCGATTGTGAAACCTCTCCTCTTCATAGTTTATCTGTGATTTGGCATTTGACTTGTATCCTTCCTGTTCTTGCTTGTGTTCTTGGGTTCGCTTGCAAGAATTAGCCTTCGTGGCGAGGTCAATCGCGCCTGCGTGGTTGATAACCAACGGAGACGGTGGTGTAGCGATTGCAAGGTTTTGATCCGCCGGACCGGAGCCTTGGATCGTCAACGTCGAGATTCTCCACCAATCCAAGTTATCCTTTACCTAGCGGAAGATCGGGACCAATCCCCATTAGTTGGTATCAGAGCGAAGGTTTCCCGATAGGTAATATCGATCTTCGTTTATTTCTACCTAGAGTCCAGAAAACCCTCAAAAAAATCCCCACCGACAACCCCTTTGTGCCTTGCGATTTTAATTTCAGTTTTTAACCTTGTTGAGTTCGTGTTCTTGGTCGAGTCTTGTTGCTGGTTTAGTAATCCCTTTGTGTCGTTTGAGTAGTAGTTGGTCTTGTGTCTCAAAAAAAAAATTCCCCACCCGAAAAAAAACCGCTCCACAGCCCTACTCGTTTTCCACATCGACTCTTTGTGACCCCCCTTCGGTAAAACAGGCATAACTTTTCGCTCATTTGTCAGAAAAATCTGAAATTTTTTGAGCATATTATTTACCCAATTTGGGGGGTACCCTAACACGGTTCCCCTGTTAGCCTTCATTAGAATCGCCAAAAAAATCAGGAAGATAAATAAAAAAATTGGTCAAAGTTTTTGCTCACCGATCAGCGAACTTGTTGAATTTCTGTGAACCATATCACACCTCAGTTGTAGGTGCCAATTTTGTGGTTGCATCTCTTGTCATCCTTGTTCAAAAAAATAGAGTGAAAAAAAAGAAGAAGAACCGGTCCTGTCGATTGCTTGTCCGATCCCTTGTCCGATCTCTTGTCCGATCCCTTGTCCGATCAGCGACAGCGGCAGATTCTGCTTGTCCGATCCCTTGTCCGATCTCTTGTCCGATGCCTTGTCCGATCAGTGGCAGCGGCAGATTTTGCTTGTCCGATCCCTTGTCCGATCAAGTGGCAGCGGCAGAGAGCTGAATTTGGCCTATTATTGCCTCCACTTGAGTTTTGGGCACATAGTTTCCCTCTATTGCTTGAATTTTCACCTTGGGAGCACCAAGGCCAGCAAATTTGACGAGTACTAGGGAACACTTATTGAACTTGGTTTAACTGTTATTACTATCGCTAATCCTTGCTACTCACTTTGCCTTCCAAGCTACACCTTTCTCTTGGTCAGGACAGGTTCATTTCTTGCAATTGCACACCACCCTCCACTTGGTTCATCACCTGTAGGCCGGTGACCTCACTGCGGCGTGGTAAGAACACTTGCAAGCGTGGGTAAGGCGCTTGACGGATTGCTTCCACCACACACCCACCACCCCACCTAGCTGTTTTACATAAGGATTATTCTTTGTTGTTTTGTCTTTTCACTAACATGGCAGATAACAGCGGTACCCCTCCATCTCATTTTAATGACTGTGTCTCACGACGTGCTCTACTAGAGTCTCAGCGGCAGACCCAACATTCCATCGAACGTCTCGCGCGTACTGTGGCTGACCTAGAGGACCGGATGACTGCCTTAGAAACACGCTTGCCTGCTGCACAAGCCGACGACGACCATGTTGAGGAGGAAGACGACCATGTTGAGGAGAAAGACGACCTATCCTATGCCGGAAACAATGGCATTGACCCTGATGAGGCTGCACGTCATCCCTTTCAGTTCAATCATCAATGTATGGGCGGCCACCGCAACCGCCATCCACGAGGTAACAATGGCAACCGCGGGAACAATGATCCCTACTCCAAGGTAAAATTTTCAGTACCTCATTTTGCTGGCACCTATGATCTAGATGCATATTTAGATTGGGAGATGTCATTCGAACAAAATTTAATGCCCACATGGTTCCTGATATCCACCGCGTGCGCTTAGCTACTAGTGACTTCACTGGATATGCTCTTCTTTGGTGGACTGAAATAGTTCAGGTTGGCAATGAACCACAAAATTGGGGTATGTTAAAACGGCAAATGCGTGGTAGATGGGTCCCTCCTTAATATAAACGTGATTTGAGAAAAAAATTGCAGCGCCTAAACCAAGGAAATAAATCGGTAGAGGAGTATTATCAGGAGTTGCAAATAGGTTGCATGCGTGCTGAAATTGAGGAGGACAATGAGGATAAAATGGCCCGTTTTTATGGTGGTTTAAGACGTGAAATTCAGTATATCATTGATTATAAAGAATACAATACTATCACTCGTCTTTTCCACCTTGCTATGCTTGCAGAAAAAGAATTGCATGGTCGCCAACAACCACAACGCAACATGAGGACCAACATTGGTGGTGCTACTTCACGCTCAAGTGGGCAGCAGCAACGACCACCACCACCACCTTCTCGACCGATGGCTACATCAGCACCATCTACATCTACAGCCCAGGCTGAGAGCTCCAAGGCTGCAGCATCCAAGGCGCCAGCCAAGCCCACCTCCTCGGCGGCCTCTACTGCACGTTCTGTAGTGATCCAGTGTCACAGATGCAAAGGATTTGGCCACGTTATGAAGGACTACCCTAGTCAGCGGGCTTATATTGCTACGGAAGACGGTGGCTACGTAAGTGCAAGTGATGTTGAAGATGAATATGCACTTGCTGCTAACATTGCAGGAGATGACGATACATCCGACGATGACGCTGTTTTTGCGCCGGATGCCTCTGCCGACCATGAAGCACTTATTGTACAACGTGTCTTGAGCACTCACATGGAGCAGGACGATCGGGCACAACGGAATAATCTGTTTCAGACCTTCTTCATCATCAATGACCGTCGTGTACGTGTCATCATCGACAGCGGTAGTTGCAACAATTTGGTGAGCCACGACATGGTAACGAAGCTTCAACTTCCCACACGTGCGCATCCACACCCTTACCATGTGCAATGGTTCAACAATAGCGGTAAGGTCAAGGTAACACAAACTGCTCACATCAAATTTTCCATTGGTACATACTTCGGAGTTGCTGATTTTGATGTAGTACCAATGCAAGCATGTTCTCTTTTACTTGGTAGACCTTGGGAGTATGATACTGATGCTACACACCATGGTAGGAGCAATAAGTACACATTTATGTATAAAGGAAAGAAAGTTACATTGCTTCCTATGACTCCTGCTGAAATTGTGAAATTTGAACAAGAAAAACATGCTAGGGACGCACAAAACAACAAACAACCTTCTGAAAATCAGCAAGTAGCCAAAACGCTTTCGAGGCAACAGAAAGATAAACTTGCTTCTCCTTCTTCATCACAAGTTATTAATCTGAAAGGACGTGTCATGCTTGCAACTAAAATTGACCTTGCTGAAATTTGTGATGATACTCCCGTGATATATGGCTTGATTTGCACGAACGTGCTGTTTTCACTTGCGAACATTCCTAGCTTTGTTCCCGTTGCAGTCACTGACCTTTTGCAGGAGTTTAACGATGTTTTTCCTTCTGAGATACCACCCAGGCTGCCACCGATACGCGACATCGAGCACCAAATTGATTTGGTCCCGGGAGCGTCTCTTCCTAATCGTGCAGCGTACCGTACCAATCCAGAGGAGACAAAAGAAATTGAGCGCCAAGTACAGGACCTTCTTGATCGTGGTACGTTCGTGAAAGCCTTAGTCCTTGTGCAGTACCCGTTCTTTTGGTACCTAAGAAAGATGGTAGTTGGCGCATGTGTGTTGATTGTCGTGCTATTAATAATATCACCATTCGATATCGACACCCTATTCCTAGATTGGATGACATGCTTGATGAGCTTAGTGGTGCCATTATCTTTACTAAGATCGATCTCCGTTGTGGCTACCACTAAATTCGCATGAAACTAGGTGATGAATGGAAAACTGCTTTTAAAACAAAGTTTGGATTATATGAGTGGCTTGTCATGCCTTTTGGACTTACTAATGCACCTAGTACCTTCATGCGCTTGATGAATGAAGTCCTACGACACTTTTTAGGACGCTTTGTGGTTGTATACTTTGATGATATCTTGGTTTATAGCAAGTCTCTCACTGAACATGTTGAACACCTATGTGTTGTTTTTTCTGTCCTCCGTGAGGCTAGAATGTTTGGTAACCTTGAGAAGTGCACGTTTTGCACGGATCGAGTTGTGTTTCTTGGATATGTTGTCACTTCACAGGGTATTGAGGTTGACGCGGCAAAGGTAGAAGCAATCAACAGCTGGCCGCAACCCCAAACTCTGACACAGGTACGTAGTTTTCTTGGTCTTGCAGGTTTCTACCGGCGTTTTGTGAAAGATTTCAGCACCATAGCCGATTCTTTGCATGAGTTGACCAAGAAGGGAGTCACTTTTACTTGGGAACCAGCACAAGAACAAGCTTTTGCCACACTCAAGGATCATCTTACACATGCACCTCTACTTCAGCTACCTGACTTCAGTAAGCCTTTTGAGTTAGAATGTGATGCTAGTGGTTTTGGAATAGGAGGTGTGCTGCTACAAGGAGGTAAACCCGTGGCCTATTTTAGTGAGAAATTACATGGTCCACAGTTGAATTATTCAACCTATGATAAGGAATTATATGCCTTAGTGCGTGTGCTTGAAACTTGGCAACATTACCTTTTGCCTAAGGAGTTTATTATTCATTCAGATCATGAACCATTGAAGCATATACATAGTCAAGCAAATCTGAATAAACGACATGCTAAATGGGTAGAATTTATTGAGACTTTTCCATATATTATTAAGCATAAGAAAGGGAAAGATAATGTGATTGCCGATGCTTTATCTAGACGTTATACATTGCTTTCTCAACTTGATTATAAGATCTTTGGTTTAGAAACATTAAAGGACATGTATGCTACTGATTTGGACTTCAAAGATGCTTTTGCAAATTGTACAGATAACCGTGCTTGGAACAAATATGTGCTGAATAATGGATATCTTTTTCGTGCTAACAAGTTATGTGTGCCGGCTAGCTCTCTTCGCTTGTTGTTATTGCAGGAAGCACATGGTGGTGGTTTGATGGGTCATTTTGGATCAAAGAAAACCGAAGATGTGCTATCCACACACTTCTATTGGCCTAGGATGAGACGAGATGTTGAGCGCTATGTGGCACGATGCACTACTTGTAATAATGCTAAGTCCCGTCTAAACCCACATGGTCTTTATATGCCTCTGCCCGTTCCTAGTGTACCTTGGGAGGATATTTCTATGGATTTTGTGTTAGGATTACCTAGAACTAGGAGGGGGAGAGATAGTATTTTTGTGGTGGTAGATCGGTTCTCTAAAACGGCGCATTTTATACCTTGTCACAAGAGCGACGACGCTACCAATGTTGTTGATTTGTTTTTCAGAGAGGTCGTACGCTTGCATGTAGTTCCCAATACCATCGTTTCAGATCGTGATGCTAAATTCTTAAGTCATTTTTGGAGGACGTTGTGGCATAAGTTGGGGACGAAGCTGCTGTTTTCTACTACTTGTCACCCCCAAACGGATGGGCAAACGGAGGTCGTCAATCGTACATTGTCCACCATGTTGAGGGCTGTTTTGAAGACCAACTTGAAGCTCTGGGAAGAGTGTCTACCTCATATTGAGTTTGCATATAATAGGTCAGTACACTCCACTACTAAGGTAAGTCCGTTTCAAGTGGTCTATGGCTTTAATCCACGTGCTCCTATTGATTTGCTACCATTGCCACCCTGTGAAAAATTGAATTTTGATGCTACTACACGTGCTGAATTATTGCTTAAGATGCATGAAACTACTAAAGCAAACATAGAGAAAATGAATGAGAAATATCGTGCTTATGGTAGTAAGGGTAGAAAAGAGATAACATTTGAACCAGGTGATCTTGTTTGGTTGCACTTGCGCAAGGATTGTTTTCCTGATTTGAGAAAGTCTAAATTGATGCCCCGTGCTGATGGTCCTTTCCGTGTGCTTGAGAAGATAAATGATAATGCATATAAACTTGAGTTGCCTGCAGCTTTTGGGGTTAGTCCCACATTTAACATTTCAGATTTAAAGCCCTATTTGGGAGATGACGATGAGCTTGAGTCGAGTACGACTCTAATTCAAGAGGGGGAGGATGATGAGGACATCACTTCACATGATACACACATGGAGCCTCCACCTACAATTCAATTACAAGGACCAATCACACGCGCCCGTGCCCGTCACTTGAACCATGAGGTTAATTCTTTCCTTAGCAACTATGTTAATATTTGTTTGGACGGGATGCTACTGAATACTAGTGATATTTTGTTGCTTAGGAACATGGGAGATGGAATAGAAGAGTTGGAGTTGAAGACGGAGTCGCACGGATGATTTGAAGTCAAGAATTCGCTGGTTCGGACTACATCAACCACCATGCACCAAAATGGGCATAACTTCCTCATACGAAGTCTGATTGACGCGTTCTTGGACTTTTTGGAAAGCTGAGGAGAAGATGGATCGTTTGCCGTTGGATTCGTCTCATTTGGAGTCTGGAGTCGACCCGTGTGTTTGAAACAGTCCTGTGTGACAGAATTGGGCCGTGTTGGCCCATAGTCTGAGTCTGTACGTCTTCTAGCCCATAAGTCCGAGTCTGTACGTCTTCTACAGGCTGCCCACGCCTTATATACTCATGCCAGCCACCTTTAGGGTTAGGTTTTGCTTTGTTTGCATCTACACTTGTGTGTTTAGATCCCGCTCCTGCACCGGACCGATTGGCTGCTGCATCAGCGATTGTGAAACCTCTCCTCTTAATAGTTTATCTGTGATTTGGCATTCGACTTGTATCCTTCCTGTTCTTTCTTTTGTTCTTGGGTTCGCTTGCAGGAATTAGCCTTCGTGGTGAGGTCAATCGCGCCTGCGTGGTTGATAACCAACAAAGACGGTGGTGTAGCGACTGCAAGGTTTTGATCCGTCGGACCGGAGCCTTGGATCGTCAACATCGAGATTCTCCACCAATCCAAGTTATCCTTTACCTAGCGGAAGATCGGGACCAATCCCCCATTAGGTGTCTGGTCAGTCTGACCGGCAGTGCTAGGACGGTCTGACCGCTCCATGTTAGGAAAACTCAGGACACGGGGGGCAGGTTAAATTTTATGATTTGAATGCCAATTCAAGCGAGGATTTGGCGAGTACTTCAGGAAATCATGAGGATGATTGGAGAACTCCAATTATTCAATATTTGAGAGATCCTAGCAAGAGGGTTGATTGGAAAGTTTGGCGGCAAGTGTTTAAATTTATATTGATCGATGATGAGTTGTATCACCGAACCATTGATGGAGTACTTTTGGAAAGTTTGAATGTCAATCAATCTAGACTTGCTGTGGGTGAAATACATGAAGGTATTTGTGGTACTCATCAGTCGGCCCAGAAAATGAGTTGGATGCTCAAAAGAGCGGGTTTTATTGGCATGAAGTGTTTCCTAGACGGTGGCATGAAATACTTTCTCAGGTATTATGGGAATGTACAGTAGCAAAGCATGTTGCCACCAAGGTAAGTCCATATGAATTTTAACCTATAGAGGTTAATCTTGGCTCGTTGAGGTTGCTTAAGCAATATGGCTTATCGGTTGATGAGTATGAAATTCTTTTGAAAGATAATTTGGAAGAAGCGACCGATAAGAGATTAAGGGATCTTGAGGAAATAGAAAGAGATAAAAGAAGAGTGCTAGAGATTATAATAAGAGAGTGAGAGCAAAATCATTTCAAGTTGGTGACTTGGTTTGGAAGACGATTTTGTCGTTAGGCATGAAAAGCCCAAAGTTTGGTAAATGGTCACCTAGTTGAGAAGGTCCTTTTAGAGTTGTTGAAATCACTCTAGGTAATGCTTATATTCTAGAGTCTCTGCAAGGAGAGCGATTTCGTAGAGCATTGAATGGTAGGTATTTGAAAAAGTACATCCCGAGTGTGTGGCAAAATGCTTGAAGTGTTGAAAGGTCGATATGGAGCATATCGCCCTTAGCTCATTGTGCTTTTTGGCTCACTAAAGTTTGCCAAAAAGCAGAGGGCATGTGTTGATAGCAAAAAATGGCATTAATGGTCAAAATTGTCAAAATATCAATTTTTGGTAATTTGGGCCGAAAATATGCCAAGACCTAGTACAGGCCGGTCCAACCAGCCATGTAGGCCCGGTATGACCATCCATATGGGTCCGGTCAGACCGGGCCACTCTATATCTGATTTAGATTAGTTGATTTGTGGTCTATTTTATCTCAAATTATTTTTTGACGACTTGGATTCGTATCTAAGTCCAATTAGAGTCCAGGCACGCCCTTTCCAACCCCTATAAATATAAGGGCAGGTCGATTCGAGGGCTCTCTCTCTCCCCAAACCTTAATAGATCCAATCTGTTATTTTTACGTTGAATCTTACTTTTACCCTTCAATCTACTTTCCTTGGCCTAGGAGTAGCTTAGCACGTACATCTTTGCTGGTTTGCGTTGTAAACCACCCATTCGTCGCATCGTAATCACGATAATCCTTGTCAATTCGCCTATGAATCACCCGTTTCATCCACATAACAATTTTTTTATAATTTTATTATTTTTTATCGGTAATTAAGTCTCTTGGACGAATTCCCCCTGACTTTTTGGTGTGTTTTGTTGTGTTCCATCTTCTTCTTCATTTCCAAATATTTTCATACTGAGCTATCTTCATCAGCGAGATCACCAGCAATCCAATCTGCTTGCTTCATCGTCGGTCGTTCTTACGAGCCAACTACACCAGTCTGACCAATGGTACTAGTTCGGTCCGACCGCCATCCTCAAGCCAGTCTGTTTGCTCTTTTGTTTGATCTGCGCACCATCTTCATAGCGTTGCTGGTCTGACTACCGTCTGTAGGCCGGTCAGACCACCGCCTTCAAGTCGGTCTGATCGATAGCTCTAGGCCGGTCCGACCGTGTGTCCCCTGTTAATCCAATTGGCTTTAGTTGGTCGGTTGAGTTTAATTTCTATCACTTCGGTTAATTTAATTAGTCTGATAATTTGATTGCCTGACTACTCCACCATCCCTTGCCACTATCAAGGGTCATCGGAATGTGACGTCGTCATTGTGTTATGCTTAGGAATTTATCTCAAAGTATCCAAACACTTTTGGATCGCTGGATCGGCGTCAATGCGCTTGGCACTTTGATCGTCAGATTTTAGTGTCAACAGATGCTTCTACAACAGACAAGTGTGCATATTAGAAGCATGCTAGTGATTCCATGGACGCCAGTTGTCTGATGCTTGCCTATATGTCCTCTGAGTTTCATAACAATATGAGGAACGAGATGCTTACGATATGATCGTAGGCCTCAAGGGCATGTTTCAGAACTAGGCAAAGGATGAGAGATACAATGTGTGTAAGGCCTTGTTTGGGAGTAGGATGACCAAAGAGAGCTCAGTGAGTCCTCATGTGATCAGGATGATTGGTTACATTGAGACTCTAGAGAGATTGGGTTCTCCACTGGATCCATACTTGGCCATTGATGTGATTCTCTAGTCGCTCCCCTTGAGCTCTGAGCCATTCGTCTTGAATTAAAACAGGGTTAGACTAGAGAAGAGACTAGCTGAGTCGCGTGGGATGCTCAAAACTACTGAGGATAGTATCAGGAAATCTCCAAATCACGTGATGATGGTTCAGAAGGAGAGAAAAAAGAGAAACAGGAAGGGTAAGGCTAAGACTACAGATTTGATCTCTAGTGTGAAGCCTAAACAGACTTAAAAGTTTAAGTCGGGTCCTGGTAGCTCTGATTTGTGCCACCATTGCCACAACTCTAGGCATTGGAAGCGCAACTGCAAGGTGTATCTAGAAGAACAGAAGAACAAGAAGGGAAGTGTGACTTCGCTTTAGGTATTAATGTTATTGAAATTACTCTTGCTACTCATCCAAATTATTCATGGATATTTGATACTGGTTTGATGATTCATACTTGCAAATCATTGCAGGGGCTGAGTAGGACAAGAAAGTGTGCTTGTGGTGAGTTAGATGTCCGTGTTGGAATGGTGCAAAAGTTGAGCGTTGGCTATTAGCGTTTATTCACTGTCACTACCTTTAGGACTAGTTTTGGAGTTGAATAATTGTTATTTCCTTCCCACCTTAGCTAGAAACATTAGCTCTTCTTCCTGTTTAGAATAAGATGGTTTTGAATTCATAATAAAAAGCAAGTTTTGTTCAATATTATTTTTGAATGGCATGCTCTATGGTGTTTGTTCATTGGTGAATGGATTATATATTCTGAGTCTTGAAGATTCACATGTTTATAACATTAGTACAAAGAAACAATGACTCAATGATTAGAATCCTACATATGTTTGGCATTGTTGTTTGGGTTATATAAATGAGAAGCGTGTGCAGAAGCTCCATAATGATGAACATTTGGAATCATTTGATTTTGAATCATATGACACATGCAAATCTTGCTTACATGGCAAAATTACAAAGACACCTTACACTAGTCAGAGTGAGAGTGCGAGTGAGCTATTGGCCATTGTACATACTAATGTATGTGGACCAATGAGCCATGTCGCGAGAGATGGTTTTTAGTACTTCATCACTTTTATCAATCATTTTAGTAGATATGGTTATGTCTACTTGATGAGGCATAATTGGGAGTCCTTTGAAATGTTCAAGGAGTTCCAAAATGAAGTACAAAATCATACGGGCAAGACAATTAAATTTCTATGATCTGATCATTGATGTGAATATTTGAGCCAAGAGTTTAGTGATCATCTGAAACAGTGTGGAATTATTCCACCGCTGACTCCACAAGGCATGCCCTACTAGAATGGAGTTTCCGAGCAGAAAAACAGTGCCTTGTTGGACATGGTTCAGTCTATGATGAGTCATGCTGATCTTACATTATCCTTTTTGGGGCTCGCTCTAGAAACTTCCGCTTTCATGATAAATAGAGTTCCATCTAAGTTAGTAGATAAGATGTCATATGAGATGTGGTCTCGGAAGCGTCCCAGTTTGTCTTTTCTAAATATATGGGGTTGTGAGGTGTATGTCAAATGTTTGATGTCTGACAAAGGATACTATTTATATAATAGAGAAGAGGGCAAAGTGTTTGTCGCTCGGAATGGTCTTTCTTGAGAAAGAGTTTCTCTCAAAAGTGGTTAGTGGGAGAATAGTGCATCTTGAATAATTTCGACAGCCACTGGAAAGTGTTCCAGATCCCACTGAACCACAATAGGATATGCAAGGTGTTGCAGGGCCTGTTGTAGAGACACCAACCCCATGATGGTCTAGGAGGGTGAGTCACACGCCGGAGCGGTTCATGTTTTTTACCACTAGGCAGCGCAACGTGTTGTTGTTGGACAACGACGAGCCTAAGACCTATGCGAAAGTAGTGATGGGACCATACTTTGAGAAATGGATTGGAACCATTTGATCCAGATTAAAATCCATGCGAGAAAACCAAGTTTGGAATTTGGTCTATCCACCCGATGGTGTAAAAACTATGAGGAGCCATGTTGAATAGCGTGGGCCTCATGGCTCCAGATGTGATGAGTCATTGTCAACGATAGTCAAAGAGGACAGAAGAAGAGAGGAGATCTGCTGTGTCTGGGCCTCGTGTGACTCAGGTACACGGGCAGCGAGTGACTGTCGGGCTGAGAGAGCTGCGAAGTCGGGCTGGCCCAATCCGGGTACATGGGCTAGGAGCAGCAGAAGACCCACTGGGCTATTGACCAGGATTGACTCAGGTACATAGGTGGTGAGTGATTGCCGGGATGAGAGAGCTGCGGAATCAGGCCGGCCCATTCCGGGTACCTAGTGCAAAGTCGGTGGAGGCTTTGTCAGTTTCGGCGCAAAACTGACGACCGCTGATCTTGTATCGGACTGTCCAGAAGAGAAGCCGTAGTCGCTACGAAAGCTTAGCTTCCAGATAAGTCATCTATAAATAGGAGTTTTCTATTTTGTCATTAGGCCCAGAGTCAGTCAGTCGAGTCTGTAAAATATCCTAAGGGCAGTTTGGTATTTTCTATTTATTTCAGCGTCTGTAAAAACCCTAGGGTATTTCTACATTTTCCCATTTATTGGGCTGCCTATAAATAGGCCCCAATCCCTAGGGTTAGGGTTAACTCAGTTTTAATCTAATCATCTGAGTTCACTTTCCCCATACTGTTTCCTTGTGTGCGCCGACGGCCAGCATTTTTGTTCTGTTCTCTCTAAAATCGGTGTTGCAGTTCATTTCTATTTCATTGCGATTGGTTCATCTGGTAAATAGGGAGGTAGCGTAATCAAGATCTATTTTACTCTCTCTGCAATCAATCTTCTCGCAGTGATTTTATCTTATATTTTATCACGAACTATGTGTCTTGTTCCCTCTGTTTTTCTGAGTTCATCGCCAGTAGTTTGTTATTTTTTTCCGCCATGATGCTTTCATACTCCTCATCCTGAGTGTTTCATCCGTTTTGTTTATTACGTTTTTCTGGTGCATGCGTGTGACAGATCCTGTAGTGTCTGCAGTAGCGTGTGGCCTAGGCTGCAGCTATGCCTCATTACTTCCACGCATAAACAGCACCTAGTCTCAAGCTTTGCATGGCTAGCCTGTTCAGGAATTTTTTATTCAGATTTCTGGCATCTCGTTCAATGCACTAGGCTGAATTTTCAATGGAATATAGCTGTGACGTTTGTGAGTTGTCTTCAACTTGTGACATGTGAAGTTTGCTTTAAAAATTTTCTACAGCTGCATAGCAGTAGATAGGCGTCTATAGCAGGTACGTCTGCATAGCAACTACAGCAATAGGGACCTTAGCTCTTTGCCCTAGCTGTTCGGTTCTGCAGACATCGTAGCTGCAGGGACTTCGAAGTATAATATTTTTGTGCATGGCTTCCGGAGTCTTCTTCTCTTGAACTGTGTAGACATCGTCTCGTCCGAAGTGCTTTTTCGAGGTTCATCCCATGGGCCCCACATTGTAGCATACTTCGATGATCTGTGCACGTTTTCGAAGGTTTGCAGGCTTCGATCAGGGGTCGGAAAACAGGTTTCACTGCAGCGTGTTGATTCGAAGTCTTTTTCTTTTAATCTATGCACAAGCCTGAAAATGCTGCTTCGAAGCTCTTTATTTTATGCGAAGCCTGTTGTGTAGCTTCGAACTCTGAACTCAGGACAACATAGGTTCGAAGCATAAGCTCCGTTGATTTTCGTGCGAAGTTTTTCTTGCGAAGGTACTCCAAATGCCCGTGTTCAAAGTATGCAATTCGAAGCCTATAGATTTATTTTGGCATAGTTTTTCGAAGTCTGTTTTTTAGAGAAGCACATGTTGGTTCGAAGGTCCTTTAAATTACAGACTTCACTCATGCATTCTTCATTGTTGCTCTGCTTTACTCTAAGCTCTCCGAAGCATCATTCTTAGCACGGTTGTTCACTGTTCAAAACGAAGCCTTGCACGACTGCTCAGAACAGACTTCGACACTGCGTACCTCGAAGCAGGCTTCGTCATCTACTGACTTCGCACCATACAGGCTTCGACAAGTTTCGAACAGGAGACAAATTTTGCGTAGTAACCCTTCATCTCTTTTTGTGTACACATAGATTAATTGTTGTGATAATTTATCTCTGTGAACCTTGGTCTGCCCTTGTTTTTTAAATGCTTGGTTAATATGCCTATTAGCACTATATTGATGTTTCTTTGTCTAGGACACATGTCGTTTCTAGGCTAGATACTTTTAGGCTTTGGTGATCTGTTTACGTTTTGCTGCTAAGTCTTTTGAGGTGTGTTGGGTGTGGAAGCAGGCCATTGATTCAAAAGAATTTTAGGTGCCCATTCACCCCCCCCCCCTCTGGTCGCTACTTTCAGTCCTACAAGTGGTATTAGAGCCTGGTTAGGGTTTTTCCATACCTTAACTGGTTCTAAACCCAGTAGTGATCATGACGTCTCCTGGCAAGGTCCCGTCCTTGGAAGCTTATGTCTATAATTATTGGAAGACTCGCATGCGAGCCTATCTTATGAGACAAGGCTCGGACATCTGGGACATTTGCGTTCACTCTACGTTTGTTATATTGCCAGTTGCTGAGCATGGTACTCCTGGTATCATTGCCCAGCATCTGAACAATAGTAAGGCTATGAACATCTTGTTTTCTGGTTTAGGTCCCACTGAGTTTGAGCATGTGAGCCATCTCTCCACTGCGAGAGAGATCTGGGCTACCCTCAAGACACACCATGAGGGAACAGCCCAGGTCAAGGCTCGGCTCTATCAGAACTACCGGCGTGAATATGAGAACTTCACACAAAAGCCGGGTGAATCTGTTGAAGCGTTGTTTGGTCGTTTTCAATCGGTCATAAACAAGCTTCCGGACAACAAGGCTGAGGGTGCTCAGTTAGTTTTAGATCATGAGCATGCGCTCAAGGTTCTCCATACCTTGGACCCAAAGATCTGGGAGATCAAGGTATCTTCTATTATTGAGAGCACATCTTATGATACCTTGACCATTTCTGAGTTGTTTAGCAAGCTGAAGGCCACCGAGGTTGATATCCAGTTGAGATCAAATCTCACTGGCTCTGGATCAAAGTCTATGGCCCTTGCTACACCTTCTGTTGATCCCACTTTTATGAGCTCTGTTGGGTTCTCCTTGATGTCTATCACTGAGGACCAGCTTGAGTCTTTGGGGGATGATGACCTGTGTCTTTTTAACAACCGGGTGCGTCGTGTTTATGACAAGAGAATGTTCAAAAGACACGGCACAAAATCTGGCTGCTTTGAGTGTGGTGACCCAGGACATTTCATTGCCGACTGCTCCAAGCGCAATGGTCACAAGAAGGGCACCAGTGGTGGATTCCACGACTCTGGCAAGCACGACAGCTCCTCCTTCAACAAGGGCATGCCAAAGAGAAGATTCTTCAGAAAGGCCCTGAAGGACTACCGGTGAGAGAACAAGAAGCACGACAAGGCCTTCTTCGCCGAGATGGTGAAGAGCTACTCCAAGCGGTCCACGTCATCTTCCTCTTCATCGAGCTCAAGCGATGAGGAGATCGTCATCAGGAAGGGGGAGGACAAGGACGATCCGGCGGGTCTTTGCTTCATGGCTTTCGGGACAGACCGAAGAGCCGCTCACATCAGTGCCGAAGATCCCGCAAGAGCTTCTGCTCAATGGCTCTTGGGGATAAGGAAGAGAAGAGCTCCTCCAATGACTCCGACGACGACGACAACGAAAAGGTATCATCTTATGAACGCAAAATTGTTGATTTACTTGAAAGCAATCGTCAGGAGTTAAAATATCAGGAAAAACTGCTTAGGGGTGCTAAGAAGAGGATAGATGAGTTAGAGAGTGAGCTTGCCGTGGCCAACGACAGAATTGAGAGTCTATCTTCTTCCCCTGCTTGGGTGACAGCAGTGAGTGCCCGAAGTGTGAGGTGCTTTTGTGTGACTTGTCGACTCTGAAGTCCAAGTACACAGAAAGGGTTGATGAGAGGGATGCTTTGGCCATTGAGCTTGAAAGCGCTCAGCTGGAGCTGAAAGATGCTCAAGCCACTGTCATCGCACCCTGTGCTGATTGCCCATCTCATCTAGCTGTCTTAGCTGAGCTGAAAGCAAAGGGCGATGAGCATTTAGGCGATTTTGAGAGAGTGAGAGCTAAGCTGACACAGACTAGCCTAGAGCTTGAGACACTGTTAGTTCCACCCACTGTCTCTGAGAACTGCCTGTCTCTTAGACTGGAGTTGATTAAGCTGAAAGCCGAGAAGTCTGTCTAGGTAGATAGCGAGTGTGAGACCTGCTTGTCTCAGGTGGAGGTTCTAGCTTCCTTGAGAGAGGAGTTAGTTGATTCTCAGAATGAGAATTTTTACCTTCGTTCTATCCTGAGTTGGATTAGTGCCCGAGAGCCACAACTCGACATGATGATCCGACAGTTCAAGAGGCAGGATGGGTTTGGGGTAGGTTACACCTACACCAAGGCTAACTTTGAGAGTGCCATTAGCCGGGCAGTGGAATGGAGTAAAATGACTCCTGAGCAGAGATATCCCAAGACTCACTCCACTGAGTCTTCCCTGGCTAGTCAGCCCAAGGATGGAGTGATCCATGAACAGCCCAAAGCTCCACCCAAGAAGCCCATCTGGGTTCCAAAGCCCAAACATCTCCACACTTCTCTTGACTCTCTTCCTGGACCCTCTCAACTCAAGAAGACTACACCAAACACCACTAAGCCCAAGAACCCCAAGCCTCAACCACATCCCAAGAAGCCCACCTATCATTGTGAGTATTGCCATAGAGACGGGCATCTTGCGGAGTTTTCCTTCAGGATGAAGCGGGTCGAGAGAGTAGAGCGTGCTCATGGTGGTCAGGAGCAGTTCTACCAGCAGGGTGGTAGACTGAGAGTTCCTCGACACGGGGAGAGGCTGGAGGCCAGGCCACGTCGTGTAGGTGGTGGTAGAGGAGACGGCTTGCATGCCAGTGCTCCAGATGGTGGTGTTCGTTCTGGCAGAGTTCTAGGCCATTTTGGCTACGGTCCTGGACCTCGTGGACGAGGTTTTAGGCAGAACCGAGGACCGCGCTTTGAGCCGCGCTTTGGTCCAAACTCTTCTGATGGTTTTCGCTTTCCATCTTTTGGGCAGATGGCTCGACATTGGTTTAGCTCTTTTGCTAAACCTGGTGCCAGACCATTTGCTCCCCCTTACGACCACTGATTGTGCAGGATCGGGGACTGGAGGACGTTTGGATGATGGACTCAGGATGCTCCCGCCACATGACGGGACATCGTAGATGGTTCTCTAGTCTCACTCCCCTGAGCTCAAAAGAGTACATCACTTTCGGGAACAGTGGTCAAGGGAAAGTTAGTGGCATCGGCTCAATTCACATTTTAGATCATTTCTCTTTGAAGAATGTTGCCTTTGTTAAAAATTTGAACTTTACTTGATATCTGTTTCGCAACTTCTTGAGGATGGTTTGGAAGTGCGTTTTAAGAAGGGCAATTCTTCTGTGTTTGATTCTAGAGGATCTTTGATTTGCCAGATCTTACCATTCGGTAATGTTTTTCGAATTGACTTCTCTAGTTCTTTGGCCCTTCTCGTTGTTTGATTGCTGGATCTTCTTATGAGCTCTAGAAGTGGCATAGGAGGTTAGGTCATTTGAGTTTTGATCTGCTAGTCAGGTTAAGCTCTATGGACCTCATTCGAGGATTGCCCAAGCTTAAAATGGAGAAAGATCTAGATTGTCATCCCTGTCGTCATGGGAAAATGGTTGCCGCTTCTCACTCACCTGTGACTCAGGTGATGACTTCGTATCCGGGTGAGCTATTACACATGGACACTGTAGGTCCAGCTCGGGTACGCTCAGTCGGTGGGAAATGGTACGCGCTTGTGATTGTTGACAACTTTTCTCGATTCTCGTGGGTTTTCTTTTTGGAGTCTAAGGATAAAACTTTTCAGTTTGTTCATGACCTGATTTTGAAGCTGAAGAATGAGAACAATGGTCGGATGCGAGCAATTCGCTCCGACAACGGCTCTGAGTTAAAGAACTCTCAGTTCGTCAGCTTCTATATTGATCAGGGTCTTGACCATCAGTTTTCTACTCCTTACACTCCCCCACAGAACAGCGTTGTGGAACGAAAGAACCGCACGCTAGTCAAGATGGCCAGGACGATGCTCGATGAGCACAGGACTCCTAGGTGTTTTTGGGCTGAAGCCATGAACACGGCTTGCTATCTGGCCAACCGCATTTTTCTTCGAGCTTACTTAGGTAAGACTTCGTATGAGTTGTGGTTTGGCAGACAGCCCAAGGTGAGCCACTTGCAAGCATTCTGCTGCAAGTGCTTTGTGCTCAATAAGGGAGGGCATTTGGACAAGTTTGAGTCTCGTTGCTGGGATGGTGTTTTTCTTGGTTACGCTTTGCATTCTCGAGGCTTCCGAGTTTGGAACCTCGACTCCCAGCAGCTTGTCGAGACTTGTGAGGTTTCGTTTGATGAGTCCTTGCCTTCTTTGACTCCTTCTTTTGAGCTTACTAGTGATGATGAGCTCGGAGAGTCCATCTTCGAGGAAGATGAGGATACTCCAGCTGCTGATGAGGGTGGGCCTTCTGCACCTCCTGTAGAGCCACACCTTCTGAGACTTCGACTGAGGACGAGGGCGGACCTCTGATCACTTCTTCCACGTCGATTGAGCCCCCTCGGTCGAGTCCATAGGTGCCAGCTGCTGACTCTGGTGAGGTGACTTCAGATCACCAGGGATCCCAAGCAGTTCCGCGTGATCACCCCTCAGAGCTCATCATCGGTGATTTGACTGAGAGAACTATGCGTTCTTCTGGTACCTCTCTTGTTGTGTTTGTTGAATCTGCTTTTGTTGCATCTTTTGAGCCTAGAGACGTGTCTCATGCTCTTTCTGATTCTAATTGGATTAATGCTATGCAAGAAGAGCTTGAGAATTTTGTCCGTAATCGGGTTTGGACACTAGTTTTAGCCGCCGCCAGGATGCAACCCCATAGGCACCAGTGGGTGTTCAAGAACAAACAAGGTGAAGATGGGGTTGTGGTGCGTAACAAAGCTCGACTAGTTGCCCAGGGTTTTTGCTAGAAGGAAGGTATTGACTTTGAAGAAACCTTCGCTCCTGTTGCCCGTCTTGAGTCCATTCGCATTCTTTTAGCTTTTGCCACTTCAAAGGGTTTTAAGCTTTTTCAAATGGATGTCAAGAGTGCTTTTTTGAACGGTACATAGAGGAGGAGGTTTATGTTAGGCAGCCCCCCGGTTTTGAGAACCCTAAGTTTCCTCGACATGTTTTTAAGCTGCAGAAAGCTTTATACGGTCTGAAGCAAGCCCCCAGGGCTTGGTTGACCGGTAAAAGTAGTTTTTGTCGGGGAAGGGTTTTGTGATCGGTTCTGTGGATAAAACTCTTTTCTTGCTTAGAGATGCTTCAGATTTTTTAGTTGCTCAGATTTACGTGGACGATATTATCTTTAGCGGTACTACTGATGCTCTTGTGTCCATGTTCTCTGAGCAGATGCACAGCGAGTTTGAGATGAGCCTCATGGGTGAGCTCGAGTACTTCCTAGGGCTCCAGATCAAGCAAACCAAGGACGACACCTTCATCCACCAAGGTAAGTACACTCGAGACATGCTGAAGAAGTTTGATTTTGGTGGAGAGCTGAAGCCCTAGATGACCCCAATGGGAACATCTGGGGGCCTGGACAAGGATGAGAGCGGCATCAAGGTCAACGAGAGGGAGTTTCGAGGGATGATTGGTTCGCTGCTGTACTTGACGGTGACAAGATCGGACATACAATTCGCAGCGGGACTTTGCGCGTGTTTCCAGTCTTCACCATGCGCGTCTCATCGGCAGGCTGTCAAGCGCATCTTTAGGTATCTCACTTTTGCGCCCGATCTCAGTCTTTACTATTCAGCATCATCATCTCTTGATTTATCTGGCTTTTCGGATGCTGACTTTGGTGGGTGCCAGTTGGATCGCAAGTCAACTTCCGGTACTTGCCAGTTTCTTGGTTCTTCCCTTGTCTCTTGGTCTTCTCGAAAGCAATCTGGAGTTGCTCTTTCGACCACTGAGGCTGAGTATGTAGCTGCTGCTAGCTGCTGCTCACAGTTGGTTTGGATGATTTCCACTCTGCGAGATTTTGGGTTGTTCTTTCCTACCAGAGTTCCTTTGTTTTGCGACAGCACCAGTGCTATTAGTGTAGGGAAAAACCCTTGTCTCCATTCAAAAACCAAACATAGTGATGTTGCGCTTTCACTTTTTGCGGGATCAATATGAGAAAGGTGTCATTGACCTTGTTCATGTTGATACCCATCATCAGTTGGCTGAAATTTTCACCAAACCCCTAGATCAGTCTGCTTTTGAGCGTTTGCAAGGGGATTTGGGTGTTGTGTATCCTTTCTAGGATATTTTGTGCCAATTTTTCTTTCTTCTTTACTCTTTTCTTGAGTCCTTTTGTGTGTGTTCATATCATACATATTCACATATCACACTTGTGAGCTGCTTCTGTTATATGATTGATGTGCTTTACTTATTCTAGCTGGTACATGCTTTTGAATACTTGTCAATGATCATACTTTGGTTCTGTTCACTTGATATGTCTAATATCTGTCATATGCATGGCTTTTATACTTTAAACTTGAAAAATGATCACCATTGCTTCTGGTAACTAGCATGTGTAGGCTGAGTGTTTTTGCTATCTGTTACATGCCTTGTAGCTAGTTCCTCACATAGATGCAGATATGCAACTTGGACATCTTTATGCTTTAACATGGAAAATGTGCTATAAAAATGATAAAAATCAAAAATGAATGAAAATTCCATGCCTTTTATGCTTACGTTGAAAAGATCCAAGTGGGTTTGCTTTGTCACATTGCATTGTTCTGGACTGCTTAGCATAGCACTTTGGTATGAACTAGGACAGTGTAGTGTATGCCAAGACCAATGTCTTAAGCTTCTGATGGTCCAGCTTTGGCCTAGGCTTGACTTGGTCGGTTAGCATAAGGTTTGACATGCAAATAACCCTTGGCAAAAATGAAAAAGGACAATGAAAAAGCCTGAACATTAAAAAGATAACAAGTCTGCTGAAGCATTTTGTTTCGAACAATGCTTATCTTGGTAGATATCAGTTAGCTTCTGCATCTCGTGCTTTGCCTTGCTTGTTAACTGGAAAATGTGGTGATGCTTTTGTTTGCAAAAACTGAAAAAAATGCGTGCAAATGACTTTCTTTAGATATCATCTGTTGCACTGATCAAGCCATGTATCTTAGACAGTATGTCTTTTGCTATACTTGTTAGATGTTGTAATTGCAGTCAATCATATCTGAGAAGCATGCTTTCTTCACTCCACCTGCACCCCAGTTGCATTCATTGCATATTTTGAGGGGGAGTTGCGTTTCAGGGGGAGTCTGTGTCTTTTTAGAGTGCTTGATGAGTTCACTTGTCAACAAGGGGGAGAAATTTTGGGAGAAGAGTTTAAGGGGGAGTTCTGGCTTTCTCTGGGATTTGCTTCAGGGGGAGTTTTTGTCCCGTTTGTCCTTACTCTTTTGTTATCCTTCTTGATGATTCTGAGGTTGCACTCGTTTTTGAGTTTTTACCTTTGGTTAACCATAATGACCGCTTCTTGCTGTTGTTCGGCTTTTGGTCATTAGGGTTAAACTTTTACTTTATTTTTCTTCTTCCTTGTTTTCTTATGCTTTGTATTCGTGTTTACACATGTGTTCGCAGGTACTGAAGAGCTGAAGAAGTGAAGTGTTGACAATGCACTCATCAAGGGGGAGATTGAGGAGCCATGCTGAATAGCGTGGGCCTCATGGCTCCAAATGTTATGAGTCATTGTCAACGATAGTAAAAGAGGACAGAAGAAGAGAGGAGATCTACTGTGTCTGGGCCTCATGTGACTCAGGTACATCGGCAGCGAGTGGCTGTCGGGCTGAGAGAGCTGCGAAGTCAGGCTGGCCCAATCCGGGTACATGGGCTAGGAGCAGTAGAAGACCCACTGGGCTATTGACCAGGATTGACTCAGGTACACGGGCGGTGAGTGATTGCCGGGCTGAGAGAGCTACGGAATCGGGCGGGCCCAATCCGTGTACCTGGTGCAAAGTTGGTGGAGGCTTTGTTAGTTTCGGCGCAAAACTGATGACCGCTGATCTTCTATCGGACTGTCCAGAAGAGAAGCCGTAGTCGCTACGAAAGCTTAGCTTCCGGATAAGTCATCTGTAAATAGGAGTTTTCTATTTTGTCCTTAGGCCCACAGTGAGTCAATCGAGTCTGTAAAAATATCATAAGGGCAGTTTGGTATTTCTATTTATTTCAGCGTCTGTAAAAAACCATAGGGGTATTTCTGCATTTTCCCGTTTATTGGGCTGCCTATAAATAGGCCCCAATCCCTAGGGTTAGGGTTAACTCACTTTTAATCTAATCATTTAAGTTCACTTTCCCCATACTATTTACCTGTGTGCGCCACCGGCCAACATTTTTGTTCTGTTCTCTCTGAAATCGGTGTTGCCGTTCGTTTCTCTTTCATTGCGATTGGTTCATCTGGTAAATAGGGAGGTAGTGTAATCAAGATCTATTTTACTCTCTCTGCAATCAATCTTCTCGCAGTGATTTTATCTTATATTTTATCACGAACTGTGTGTCTTGTTCCCTCTGTTTTTTCTGAGTTCATCGCGAGGAGTTTGTTATTTTTCGCCATGATGCTTTCATACTCCTCATCCTGAGTGCTACATCCGTTTTGTTTATTACGTTTTTCTGGTGCATGCGTGTGATAGATCCTGTAGTGTCTGCAGTAGTTTGTGGCCTAGGCTGCAGCTATGCCTCATTACTTCCACGCATAAACAGCACCTAGTCTCAAGCTTTGCCTGGCTAGCCTGTTCAGGAATTTTTTATTCAGATTTCTGGCATCTCATTCAATGCACTAGGCTGGATTTTCAATGGAATATAGCTGTGACGTTGTGAGTTGTCTTCAGATTGTGACATGTGAAGTTTGCTTTAAAAATTTTCTGCAGCTGCATAGCAGTAGATAGGCGTCTATAGCAGGTACGTCTGCATAGCAACTATAGCAATAGGTACCTTAGCTCTTTGCTCTAGCTGTTCGGTTCTGCATACATCGCAGCTGTAGGGACTTCGAAGTATAATATTTTTGTGCATGGCTTCTGGAGTCTTCTTCTCTTGAACTGTGTAGACATCGTCTCATCCGAAGTGCTTTTTCGAGGTTCAGCCCGTGGGCCCCACATCGCAGCATACTTCGACGGTCTGTGCACGTTTTTGAAGGTTTGCTGGCTTCGATCAGGGGTCAGAAAATAGGTTTCACTGCTCCGTGTTGATTCGAAGCTCTTTATTTTATGCGAAGGCTGTTGTGTAGCTTCGAACTCTAAACTGAGGACAGCATAGGTTTGAAGCATAAGCTCCGTTGATTTTCGTGCGAAGTTTTTCTTGCGAAGGTACTCCGAATGCCCACGTTCGAAGTATGCAATTCAGAGCCTGCAGATTTCTTTTGCCATAGTTTTTCGAAGTTTGTTTTTTAGAGAAGCACATGTTGGTTCGAAGGTCCTTTAAATTACAGACTTCACTCATGCATTCTTCACTGTTTCTCTGCTTTACTCTAAGCTCTCCGAAGCCTCATTCTTAGCACGGTTGTTCACTGTTCAAATGAAGCCTTGCACGACTGCTCAGAATAGACTTCGACACTGTGTACCTCAAAGCAGACTTCGTCATCTACTGACTTCGCACCATACAGGCTTCGACAAGTTTTGAACAGGAGACAAATTTTGCGCAGTAACCCTTCATCTCTTTTGTGTACACATAGATTAATTGCTGTGATAATTTATCTCTGTGAACCTTGGTCTGCCCTTGTTTTTTAAATGCTTGGTTAATATGCCTATTAGCACTATATTGATGTTTCTCTGTCTAGGACACCTGTCGTTTCTAGGCTAGATACTTTTAGGCTTTGGTGATCTGTTTACGTTTTTGCTGCTAAGTCTTTTGAGGTGCGTTGGGTGTTGGGAGCAGGCCATTGATTCGAAAGAATTTTTAGGCGCCCATTCACCCCCCCTCTGGTCTCTACTTTCGGTCCTACAAACTATTGAGTGTAAATGAAATTTCAAGAAAAAGATAGACATTGATGGAAATGTTTACATCTATAAGGCACGATTGGTGGTGAAAGGTTTTAGACAGATTCAAGGTGTTGATTATGATGAAATGTTTTCATCCGTCGCTATGCTTAAGTCTATTCGGATTATCCTAGCAATTGCCGCATTTTATGATTATGAGATGTGACAAATGTATGTGAAGATGGCTTTCCCAAATGGAAACCTAAGTGAGGATGTGTACATGGTATAGCCTGAAAGTCTTGATGATCAGGAGAATGCTTGGAAAGTTTATAAGTTGCAAAAATCCATTTATGAGCTGAAGCAAGCTTATCGGAATTAGAAACTTCATTTTGATGAGGTAGTCAAAGGGTTTGGCTTCATCAAGAATGAAGAAGAGCCTTGTGTTTACAATAAGGCTAGTGGGAGCTCACTTGTATTTCTGGTCTTATATGTGGATGACATATTATTGATTGAAAATGACATTCCTTTGTTGAATGTTGTCAAGACTTCACTGAAAAATAGATTTTTGACGAAAGATCTTGGAGAGGCAGCATACATTTTGGGCATAAAGATCTATGGAGATAGATCAAAGAAGCTAATTGGATTAAGCTAGAGTATGTACATTGATAAGGTTTTGAAACAGATCAAATGGTATTTCTCTTAGTGAGACTCAGTGTGCCGCGACACCTGATGAGCTAGAGAAAATTAGTGTGATACCATATGCCTCCACAATTGGGTCCATCATGTATGCCATGTTGTGTACACGGCTAGATGTTTCATATCTCTAAGTGTTACGAGCAGGTACCAATCAAACCCGGGTCAAATTTAATGGGCTGTAGTAAAAAGTATCCTCAAGTACTTGAGAAGGACCGAGGAAATGTTTCGTGTTTACGGTGGCGAAGAGAAACTCGTTGTAAGTTATTACACTGATGCTAGCTTTCAGATCGATAAAGATGATTCTTGATCGTAATCTGGCTTTGTACTCTACCTCAATAGAGGCGTAGTGAGTTGGAAGAGTTCCTAGCAAGAGACGGTGGTCGATTCTACAACTGAAGCTGAGTATATCACTACTTCATAAGATGTGAAGGAGGTCGTTTGGATTAGAAAGTTTGTGTTGGGGGAGATAATCCCGATGGTGCCTAGGGAGCGCAAAGGACGCAAAGCGGAGTATGAAGAAGGGGCTTCGCAAGGCGGCGTCTAGTAGAGTCATTAGCTCCGGGGTAGAACTATACGGAGGCCGAGCCGAACCCAACTCCCTTCGGAGGGGAGCCTCCGGTCTGGTATGAAGTAGGAGGAGGGGCCCACCCCAGGCTCTAGACCCGGGGCCTAGAGATCTTCGGCTCCGGGCCCGAACTCAGACAGGCCTCCGAGCCGGAGGGACCAACTGGAGTCCGGAGGCGCACCTTCGGAAGGGTCTACAGCCCCGCTACTAAGACGAGCGACCTGGACAAGTCCAATCAAACTAGGCTGGAGGCAAGATCACGATCGAGTGTGCAGTTGCTGACACTACAACCACATCTAGAGCGACTGACAGAGCTGTTGGGGTTGTACCCTTATCTGTAAGGGGAGGTCGTTGTATGTCGTACGTTTGTCAGAGGGGTTTGGAAGTATCGGGCCACTATAGGGCTCCACCATAAATACCCTCCCCTTCTTCGGTTTGTAAAGAACAGAAAACACACAGTTCAAGAATACGGCTCTGAGCCAAGTCTTCCACTCGAAACATCTTAGAAACCTATCGGCCTAGTCATCTACGCCAATAGTTGGCACCGTCTGTGGGGATCTTAGTTCAAGAAGCTAACGTCCTCTCCATCCTTCATCCAAGAAGAAACATGTCGACTAGGAAAGGCGCGAGTATGGCCCCCCTCCGAAGGTTGGATTTCACCGCAAGGGTGGAGCCTATCCCTGCCATGGGACCCATCCCTCCCGTGGGCCCCCCTTCCACCAATCCCCCGAGGTGCCGGGGTTAGTTCTGGACCAGGGTCCAGGAGAGGCGTCGGAGGTCCGGGACCTCACCAGCTCAGCAGGACCTGCGTTAGGTAATCCACCAGCCGCCCAGGAGGGGCTCTTCGGGTTGCACCTCCTAGGTGGTCGCCCAGTTGTGGCTCTCCGGACTGACTTTGTTCACTCACAAGACCCAGAGACAAACTCTAGACGTAGCAAAAGCCAAGCTGACACCCTAGCTACCTAAAATGCCAGGTTGAAGGCCGAGCTGGCGTTGTGGCGGTAGGTGGCTTCACTCCCACTTGAACCTTCGCAGGATTTAGGGGTCGAGGCCATCACGCTAAGCGATGACGAAGACCAGAAGGATGTGGAGAATGCGTCCTACGATGAGGACTCTCCGCTGCACCCCGACTTGCAAAGGGTGCGGTTCGACTCGAAGTTCCGCGCCGCGAAGCTCCCAAAGTACTCTATAGAATCCGACCCTAGAGAGTTCTCTCCCTCGTATGCCCTGGCGATAGAAGCCTGTGGAGGAGGGCAAGACACGATGGTGAAATGCTTCCCCTTGGCTCTCGAAGGAATCGCTCTTCGGTGGTTCTGGTCACTGAGGTCGGGGACCATCAGGTCGTGGGACCAACTAAAGAAGAAGTTCATCAACAACTTCCATGGTACCTTCGTGGCTCCCATGTCCACCAGAAGCCTTTTTCAAGTGAAGCAGCAGCCCGGAGATACATTGCGACAGTATTCACAGTGTTTCGCGCACACTAAGCTCAGATCAAGGGGCTGTCGGCCTTCTCCATCATCGAGGCCGCCCGCGAAGATGTCACCAACCCTAGCCTCCTCGACAAGCTCCACCGGAAGCCAATATCTTCGATGGCCTAGCTGATGATGTACTTCGAGGAGTATGCCCAGTCTGAAGAAGGCCAGCTTTGTCGCCACGCGATGATCGCCTCGGTTTGGGCTCTGAGCATCAAGATCTATGAACCACCCTCTGCTCCCACACCAGATCTTTGCCAACGAGATTCTCGGTGATGGTGGAAGCACCTCTAGGGAGAGGTCCTCAGCATCACCCCATGGGCCCAAAGGCCCCGCCAAATACCGGCACAACCCGGGTGGAGGGTGCCCCTCCAGCTCCAAGCCATCTGTGAAGGCGCTTCCGAGAGGTGCAACTTTCCACTGTAGCGTTCATGGCAAGAACTGGAGCCATGAGACCGACTCCTGTCGCACAATCATCGCCCTCCGAAACGACTACCTCAAGCGAAGCTCCAGGCGCGGTTCCTCCGACAGGGCGCCCCCCGCTCACCGCACCGAGTCCGTCTAGGTGGTCGGGCGAAGCGACAAGCCAGGGGCTCCGAGGCTCCTCCTATAGTCCGATAGGTTTCCGGCTCCTAAGATCGAAGATGGATCAGATCGGGGAAGCGCGTGGTGCTGCCCATATCCGGAGGAGGGGCTATGGGCACCATGTCGAAGCGGCAGCGAATGGAGTACGTCCAGGAAGTTGGGCACATCGGGACTTCTAGCTTCACCATGCTTCCTAAATCATCCCATGTTCCCATGTCCTTCACCACCAACGATGCAGCCAGCGTCAACTTCCCACAAGCCGATCCCCTCGTCATCTCAGGGGATATCGCCGGCGTCGAGGTGCGTCACTCCTAGCCGACGGAGGTAGCTCTAGTGACATTATTTTCATGTAGGCTTTCGACCACTTGTGTCTCTCGCGGAAGCACCTACTACTGGCCTCCCGACCATTGCAGGGCTTCGTAGGGCCACCCCTCAATGCCCTCGGATAGATTGGGCTAGTGGTGACTTTCGGAGAAGCCCCCCTATCGCGCATTGAGGAGATCATCTTCGACGTCGTCGATGCCCCTATGCCTACAACGCCATCTTTGGAAGGTGAATGCTCAACCTCTTCGGAGCAGTTGCGCACCACAACTATCTGTGCCTCAAGGTGCCAACCCCCGGAGGTGTGTTGTCTGTCTTCAGTGATCAAGTCATGGCTCGTCGAGTGGAGTATGGTCACTCTGCCTCGTTGGAGCCAAGACAGGTCCACAACATTCACGAAAGCTCGGGAGAGCTTGAGCCCTTCGGCATCAACAACATCCCTCTAAAGGCCCCACCGCCAAGCCACCACTAGAGGGGGAGGTGATCACCAAGATCCTGGTCAAGGACGGCAAGGAGTACCCCATCTAGTTCGGAGGAGGCCTGTAGCCAGAGGTGTTAGCCAAGCTGGAAGAAGTTGTCCAAAACAACCTAGATATCTTCGCATAGTCCGACGAAGACATACCGGGTGTCGATCGCTCCATCATCGAACACTCTATGGCGGTCAACCCGAAGGCCCACCCGGTCCACCTGGGGCTCCGCAAGCTCTCCTCCAAACGAGCCGACCTCGCCAAGAATGAAGTCGAGAAGCTTCTCAAAGCTAGAGTCATTCGGGAGATCAGTCATACATAGTGGCTGTCGAACCCTGTGTTTGTCCAAAATAAAACATCTGGCAAATGGTGCATGTGTATCGATTTCACATCTTTAAATAAAAGCTTGCCCTCGTGACCCCTACCCCATGCCTCGCATCGACCAACTGGTTGATTCCACAGCAGGCTTCGAACTCCTAAGCTTCCTCAATGTGTACTCTGGATACCATCAGATCTGGTTAAGGCAGGAAGATCAAGCCAAGACAAGCTTCGTTACCCCCTCCGGAGTATTCTACTATGTGCGAATGCCATTCAGCCTCCGTAATGCCAGGGCTACCTGTTGGGGGAAATAATCCCGATGGCCAGGAGGCCCACCGTCGGGAGAAGGCTGCCGGAGTCCACCCCCCGGGAGAAGGCTGCTGGAAGCCGCCCCTGGGAGAAGGCTGCCGGAGGCCGCCCTCCGGAAGAAGGCTGCCGGAGTCCACCCCAGGGAGAAGGCTGCTGGAAGCCGCCCCCCGGGAGAAGGCTGCCGGAGGCCGCCCTCCGGAAGCAGGTTGCCGGGGGCTGTCTCCTGGAAGAAGGTTACCGGAGGCTGCCTTCCGAGGAGAAATTGCCGAGGGCCTCTCCCTCGGCCGCGGTAGCGAACCCGAAGAAAGCATTGGCGGGAAAAGGACGAGGCTGACGTATAGGGGAACAGGATCGCGATTCTCTGACTCGTGTCGGGCGGAGCCGGCCGCGTCCGACATGGCTGATACGCTGTCAGAGTCGAATCTTCTTGTCTGTACTGTATATAGTCCGTTTTGTCTGTACTGTTGACCAGCGGTCGGCCGGGTAGTCGTTGGCGTTCCAGAGGCGCTTGGCCTCTGGACGGGGCGCCTTATAAATACCCCCCTCCAACCACAGTTGTAAGGGCAGGCTAAAAAGACCATCGAATACACTACTCTCATTTTCCACTAAGAAAACCTGCTGGTCCGATCCGTCATTCCAACAGTTGGCGCCGTCCGTGGGGACTCTAGTCCAAAAAGCTAGCGTCCTCTACATCCATCCACCTAAGCATGTCAAGTCGGAAAGGGGCAAGCACGGTCCCCCTGCGCAGATCGACTCGGACCGCCGGAGGCGAGCCCGCCTCGGCCGTCGACCCCAACCTTCCAGCTTCCACCACCACACCCGTCGGGGGCGCGTCCACGAAGGATCCCGCCCAGTTGCACGAAGAGACGCTTGGAGCACCAGGCACTGACGGTTTGCCCGAGCCGACCTCCGCCAACCTGGCCGGGTCGCCGGGTGGGCCACCGGAGCAGCATCCACCGGGCGGACCCCCAGTGGTGTCCCTTCGGACAGACTACGTCCGCTCGAGGGACCCCGACACCACTTCCGGAGGGAGTGGGAGACAAGCTGACGCCCTGGCCGCCGAGAACGCCAGACTAAAGGCGGAACTGGCTTTGTGGCGCCAGGAAGCATCGCTTCGCCCTCCGGCCCCTCCAGCACCCTTCCGCGCCGCGAAAGCTGCGATCACAGACTTGAGCGATGACGAGAACCCCCCGGATGAGGAGAACGTGTCCTACGACGAGGACTCCCCCCTGCACCCGGATCTCCAGAGGGTGCGCTTCGGCTCGAACTTTCGCGCCGCAAAGCTCCCCAAGTACTCCGGGGACTCCGACCCCAGCGAGTTTTCCCGCTCCTACGCCCTGGCGATAGAGGCGTCCGGGGGCAGCCGGGACACCATGGCCAAATGCTTCCCCTTGGCGCTCGAAGGGATCGCCCTCCGGTGGTTTTGGTCCCTCCGGCCAGGGACTATCCACTCGTGGGAGCAGCTGAAGAAGAAGTTCGTCAACAACTTCCAAGGGACCTTCGTGGCCCCCATGTCCACTGGGAGCCTTTTTCAAGTAAAGCAGCAGCCCGGGGAAACCTTACGGCAGTACTCCCAACGCTTCGCACACACCAAGGCTCAGATCAAGGGGCTCTCGGCTTCCTCCGTCATCGACGCAGCCCGAGAAGGCGTCACCCACCCCGGCCTCCTTGATAAGCTCCACCGGAAGCCCATCTCTTCCGTGGCGCAACTCATGACGTACTTTGAAGAATACGCGCGGTCCGAGGAGGGCCAGATACGCCGACAAGCAATGGTAGTCCCCGTACGGGCCCCGAGCGCCAGGACATTCGAAGCGCCCCCGGACTCCGGCCGGGGCGAACGTCATGCTCCCGACTTCCACCGCCCGGAGCTCGCTCGGCGGGACCTCGCCCACCGGGACTCTCGAAGGAGCCGAAAGAACCTTCGGGGGGAGGTCCTCAATATAACTCCCCAAGCGCCCACCAAGCACCTTCACACGCCCGGCGGCAATCGCCAGGTCGGACCCAAGCCTCCGGCGCCCTCCAAAGGAACCCTTTACTGCAGCGTCCACGGCGCGAACCGGAGCCACGACACCGACTCTTGCCGGACCATACTCGCCCTTCGCAGCGACTACCTCGAGCGTAGTACCGGTCGCGGCTCCTCCGACCGGGGGAACCCTGCCCCTCGGCTAGAAGCAGTCCAAGTAGTCGGGCGCCGCGAAGATCCGGACGCCGTGACCCCGGTCGCGGAGTTCGGCGGGGTCCCGGCCCCCAAGCTGGAAGCCGCCCCGGACCGGGGCAAGCGAATAGTCCTTCCCATATCCGGAGGGGGGCCCTGGGAGCGCTGTCCAAGCGGCAGCGTCGAGACTACGTCCGGGAAGTCGGGCATATCGGCACGTCCGGTCCCTCAGTCCTCCTGGAGTGGTCCCACGTCCCCATCACCTTCACCGCCGAAGACGCCGCCGGAGTCAAGTTCCCGCATGCCGATCCACTCGTCATTTCAGCAGACGTCGCCGGAGTCGAGGTGCGTCGCATTTTGGTCGACGGGGGGAGTTCCGCTGACATCATCTTCGTGCAGGCCTTCGATCAGTTGTGCTTATCGCGCAAGCACCTGTTACCCGGCTTCGCGCCCGCTCCAAGGCTTCGCAGGCCCCCCGCTCGACGTCCTCGGCCAGGTCCTGTTGGAGGTGGCCTTCGGCAGCGCACCCCTCCAGCGCCGCGAGGAAATCCTGTTCGATGTCGTTGACGCTCCGTACGCCTACAACGCCATCTTCGGGCGAGGGATACTCAACAGCTTCGGCGCCATCGCCCACCACAACTATCTCTGCCTCAAGATGCCGACTCCCGGAGGGGTCTTATCCGTCCTGGGCGATCAAGCCGCAGCGCGCCGGGTCGAGTACGGCCATTCAGCGCCGCTCGAGCCACGGCAGGTCCACAACGTCCGCGATGGTGCCGATGAGGCAGACCTCGAAGGCAACCCCGATCCTGGTCAGAGGGGGCGCCCAGCCAAACCTCTTCCGGAAGGGGAAATCATCACCAGGACCTTGATCCAGGGAGGAAAGCAGTACCCGATCAAGTTCGGAGGGGGCTTGGAGCCGGAGGTTTCCGAGCAGCTCGAGGCCATCATCCTCGGCAACCTCGACATCTTCGCATGGTCTGACGGGGACATTCCCGGCGTCGACCGCTCGATCATCGAGCACTCACTGGCCGTTGATCCGAAGGCACGGCCGGTTCGCCAGGGGCTCCGGAGGTTGTCCAACGAACGGGCCGAGCTCACCAAAGCTGAGACCGACAAGCTGCTCCGAGCGGGGGTCATCCGAGAAGTGAGTCACACCGAGTGGTTGTCCAACCCTGTCTTTGTCCAGAAGAAAACATCTGGAAAATGGCGCATGTGTATCGACTTTACCTCTCTGAATAAAGCTTGCCCCCGTGACCCCTACCCCTTGCCTCGCATCGACCAGCTCGTTGATTCCACAGCCGGAGCCGAGCTCCTTAGTTTCCTCGACGCATATTCAGGATATCACCAGATCTGGCTCAAGCCCGAAGACCAAGTAAAGACCAGTTTTGTCACTCCGGCCGGAGTATTCTGTTACCTCCGAATGCCCTTCGGCCTTCGCAATGCCGGCGCCACCTTTTCAATGTTAATTTCCAAAGCCTTAGGACATCAGCTAGGGCGCAATGCAGAAGCCTACATGGACGACATTGTCATCAAAAGCACCTCCATGAGTCACCATGCCTCGGACATAGCTGAGACCTTCGACAGTCTCCGGCGATGCGGCATCCGGCTCAATCCAGACAAGTGCGTCTTCGGAGCGCGCGCAGGCAAGCTGCTCGGGTACCTCGTCTCCAGCCAGGGCATCGAGGCCAGTCCAACACAAATCCAAGCACTGCAGAACATGGCCCCACCCCAGAACCTAAAGCAAGCGCAAAAGCTGGCCGGGCGGTTGGCCGCGCTCGGTCGATTTCTCGCCAAATCAGCAGAACAAAGTCTGCCCATCTTCGAGGCGCTCCGAGGTTCCAAGCACTTCGAATGGACCCCTGAGTGCCAGGAATGTTTCCAGCACATCAAAGATTACCTCTCCAGCCTCGTAGCCCTTGCCACACCCCGGGCCGATAGCCCTCTGCTGGTTTACCTCGCCGCCTCCGGCAATGCGGCGAGCGCGGCCTTGGTTCAAGAGGAGGAGCTCGCTAGGAAGCTGATCCAGCGCCCCATCTACTTCGTTTCCAAGGCCCTGACAGAAGCTAAAGCTCGGTATTCCGAGCTCGAGAAGGTGGCTTACGCCCTCGTCATGGCCTCTCGGAAGCTCCGACACTACTTCCTGGCCCACGACATCATCATCCCGACCGCCTACCCGCTCGGCGACATGTTCCGGAACAAGGATGCCACCGGCCGCATCGGGAAATGGGCGGTAGAATTAGCCCCGTTCGGGATCTCTTTCGTCGCCCGGACAGCTATCAAGTCCCCAATCCTCGCTGACTTCGTCGCGGAGTGGACGAGGGCCCGGGAGCACGCGAGCACCGATGCAGGCGAGGGGATCTGGACCGTCTTTTCAGACGGTGCCTACCAAGCCTCCGGGGCTGGGGCCGGAGCAGTCATCCTCTCCCCCTCTGGCCAGCAAGCCCTGTATTCTGCCCGGCTCAGTTTCAAGGCCACCAACAACATCGCCGAGTACGAAGGAGTCCTCTTGGGACTTCGCAAGGCACTCGCATTGGGAGCCGCCCGCGTGGTCGTAAAAATCGATTCCCAAGTGGTCGCCGGACAGATCGATAAGAGCTTCCGGGAAAAGAACCCGGACCTCGCTTCCTACCTCGACTCCATCCGCAAGTTCGAAGTATCCTTCAAGGGAATATCCGTCCAGAACATCCCGCGAAGCGACAACGCCCAGGCCGATGCCCTCGCCAAGGCCGGGGCCGGCGCTCAAGCCCTACCGCCAGGGGCTTTCTTCGAAGAACTTGCTCAACCTTCGGCAACCCCTCGAGGTGAGGCGTCCACCCCCGCCATCCCGGAGGAACCCGAACCATCGCCGCGACCGGTTCCAGTACTTTGTACGGCCAGCACCGATTGGCGCGAGCCCATCCTGCGCACGCTCGCAGGCGGCGACGCCATCCGTCCCAGCCCGGAGCAGGCTCGCTTGCAACTCCGGGCGAGGTCATTCGAAGTCATCGATGGGATTCTGTACAAATCTGGAGTGTGTTCTCCACTCCTCCATTGTGTCTCGCACTCGGACGGCGTTGCCATGCTCCAAGAGATACACGAGGGGCTGTGCGGCAGCCACCTAGCTCCGTGGGCCCTCGCGGGCAAAACTCTCCGGCAAGGCGTGTACTGGCCCACTATCATCGCTGACGCCGAAGAACTCGTCCGCACCTGCCAAGGTTGCCAGTGGATGGGCCGCCGCAGTCACCGCCCTCCAGCAAGCCTGCTACCTATCCCTCCTGTGTGGCCTTTGGCCCGCTGGGGCATGGACCTCATTGGTCCACTCCCCAGAGCAAGGGGGAACCTGCGCTTCGCCGTGGTCGCCGTCGAATACTTCTCCAAGTGGGTTGAAGCAGAGCCCCTGACTACCATCACATCCCGAAGTGTCCAGAAATTTTTCTGGCAGAATATCGTGTGCCGGTTCGGAGTGCCCAAGCAGCTCACATTGGACAACGGAACACAGTTCGACGCATGCACTTTCCGGGCGTTCTGCGATGAGCTAGGAGTTCAACTTTGCTTCGCCGACGTGCGACACCCCCAGTCTAACGGAGCTGTGGAACGAGCTAACGGCCACATCCTGTCAGGCCTCAACAAACGCATCGTCGGTGTGGCTCGAGGAACGTGGCCCGACGAGCTGCCCAAGATCTTATGGTCCATCCGGACGACCGTTTCCCGGGCAACAGGCTTCACCCCGTTCCGCCTCTTATTCGGCGACGAAGCGATGACACCAACAGAGCTCCGCGCCGGTTCACTGCGCGTCGTAGCACCAGAAGCCGAAGATGAGCGCGCTGTTTCCCTCGACCTGGCCGAAGGGACGCGGCTGCACGCCGTTGCCAACCTATCCCTCTATCAAAAAGAGACCAAGGGGTGGTACGACACTAGGGTTAAGCGCAACGAGTTCCAACCAGGGCACCTCGTCCTCCGTGCGGTGGTCGCCCCCCACCAAGTTGGGGAACAAGTGGGAAGGACCGTACATCGTCACAAAGTCCGGACGACCAGGATCCTACCGTCCCGCTACCCTGGAAGGCGAGGAGCTGAAGCATACTTGGCACGCCGAGCACCTGAAGCGCTATTTTCCGTAACACTGCTAATGTATTTTGCTAGCGGCCACCGCCGCCCGCTTTGTCTCCCAATTGTGTAATAAAATCTTCAGCCAAATGTTTCGGCCAACACAACTTGCGCGACGCACCCTTACGTTCGGGTTCCGAGCTATGACTCGACGCACCCTCGCATTCGGGTTCCGAGCTCCGGCTCGACGCACCCTCGCATTCGGGTTCCGAGCTCCGGCTCGACGCACCCTCGCGTTCGGATTCCGAGCCCCGGCTCGACGCACCCTCGCATCCGGGTTCCGAGCTCCGGCTCGATGCACCCTCCCATTCGGGTTCCGAGCTCCAGCTCGACGCACCCTCACATTCGGGTTCCGAGCCCCGGCTCGACGCACCCTCACGTTCGGGTTCCGAGCTCCGGCTCGACGCACCCTCACATTCGGGTTCCGAGCTCCGGCTCGACGCACCCTCGCGTTCGGATTCCGAGCCCCGGCTCGACGCACCCTCGCATTCGGGTTCCGAGCTCTGGCTCGACGCACCCTCACATTCGGGTTCCGAGCCCCGGCTCGACGCACCCTCACGTTCGGGTTCCGAGCTCCGGCTCGACGCACCCTCACGTTCAGGTTCCGAGCCCCGGCTCGACGCACCCTCGCATTCAGTCGGGTTTCGAGCTCCGGCTCGACGCACCCTCATGTTCGGTTTCCGAGCTCCGGCTCGACGCACCCTCTCATTCGCATTCCGAGCCCCGGTTCGAAGCACCCTCGCATTCAGCTTCCGAGCCCCAGTCCGACGTGGCGTGCATTCTACGCTCTCCCTCTCCCGAACTACTTAGCACCCAGCCGGTCAACCAGCTACCCGCTAAGAAAGGGGGGTGAGGAGGAGCAAGGCGCAGACTGCAGCGAGCACAAGAAGCATACAACGTTCATTACAAGTCGAGGAAGGAGATCAAGAGAAGTTTACATCCAGGCCAAGCAAAAACCGCGGGCCCGTCCGGTTAGAAGGGCCCGAAGTCGTGGTCGTCCCTCGCCCGGATCTCTCTCATCTCTTCCTATGCTCCTCTTCCTTCTTCTGGGCGCGAAAAGCCCTCTGATCCGCTTGGAGCTCGTCCCAGGTGCGCAGACCGCCCTCCTTGGGGGGCGCTCCGCCCGAACCAACCTCCGTGTCAGACCAGTCAACCGGTTCGGGGGATGAAGACGGCGAGCGGGACCCTCTCTCTTCCTCCTTCACATGGCTCAGAACCCCTTGGAGCACGTCGGAGTCCACGCGCCCGTCACTGCTGCGGGGGAGAACGAAGCGCGCAGGTCGGTTCGCCCGCATAGCTTCGAAGATAGCCCATCGATGTCGAAGGGCGTCGTCGGAATCAAGCACCTCGACATCGGGATCACAACAGCGAACACCCTGAGTAAGTTTCGGAAAAGTACTATTTACTAACATACGATCAAGTTTCCTAAGCTATTACAGGGTAAAGCGGAGACAGATTCCTAAAGCTACACCTGCGGGTCCAGCAAGCGGGCCGAGGTTGAAGGCTTCGAAGGGGCCAGGGGGCCGCGCGCGCGGAGCGCCTCCTCCAGCCAAGCCTGGATCGCCGCGGGGCCCTCGGTCTGCCAGGTCGCCTTGAGCGCCCTCCAAGAATGAGTCAGCGCGGGGCTCGGCATCCGGAGGTGGTCCCCCACGAAGGTGACCGAGTGCGGACTCGAAAGCGAAGGAAGCGGAAGCCCGGACGCCTCGAGGTGCTGAAGAATTCCATACGCGGCCACCCGAGCGGACACCTCGCCATACTGCGCCATGGCAAGATGTATTTGCCGGATGGCGGACCGGATGAACTTCACCCGGCGGACCAGGGGCTCCCGAGCGATGTCAAACGTGCCGCAGCCGGTGCCGTAGCGCGCCAGCATCTTCCGTAAGGATTCGGCGGCTTCGGCCGCTGTCTTCCCGGCCTCGGCGAGCTCCTCGGTGGCCTTCCCGTTCCGCGCGTTGAGATCCGTCTCGACCTCTTCCAGTTGAGTTACCCGGGCCTCGAGAGCCTAGACCGTATTTCCCGCCTCCAAGGCCTGAGCCTGAAGCCGGGACACCTCTCCTTCGAGCCGCTCTGCTTCCGAAGCCCGGGACCGGAGTACCTCCGCCTCGGCGGCTCGGGTTCAGAGGGCGCCGACCTCCGCCTCCAACTCGTCGACGCGGGCAGCCCGGGCCCGGAGCCCCTCCAGTTCCGCGACGTGGGCCCTGAGAGCGTCCGCCTCCGCCGCTCGGGCCTCCAACGCCGCGACCCTCGACGCTTGAGATCGGAGGGCCTCGGCCTCCGATGAACGCTCGCGGGCCAACCTCTCCGCGGTAGCCACCCGGGACGCGAGCTCCGCGGCGTACGCCTCGTGGTGTTGGCGTTCGGAGAGCAGGGCAGACAGTTGCCCCTGCGCCAGTGCCACCACCTGCGCGCGAGAAGATGGTCAGCGAGCCGCCAAGGGGGCGTCGAGTATGTCCGAAGAAAATACCTGGCCCGCTGCCGTCTCGATGGCCCTCCCGAGGTCCAGGCCATCTGATAGCCCCAGCTCGCCTATCACCGGGGCCTCGCGCAGCCGCAGGTAATAGTCGTGGACCGGGGCCACCCTGGAAGCAAAATCCTCGCCGTCCGCCAAGAACGGGCGCAGAAGCGGCACGGAGCCTTGCGCGGCTCGTCGATCGGCGGGGGGCCGAGGTCGGACCTCGGCATCCCCAGCGGGTTCCAAGGGAGCTCTTTCAGCACTCCTGGACTCCGCCTCGTCCGGCGGACTCGGGGCCTCCCTCGCGTTGACAGGGGCTCCGGATCTCGCGTCCGGGGCGTCTGCCGGGTAGCGGTCGGCTGGCTCCGCGCCTCCGACTGGAGTGCTTGCGCAGGCAAACAAGAGTTAAGTGTAGAAAAGCTCCTCGCGCGCAAAGGAGCACGACGAAGTTACTATACCTGCGCCCATAGCAATGCCGGGGCAAGCCGGAGGCGGGAGATGGTCCGACGGGCTTGGACGGAAGAAAAGGTTGTCGATGGAGTTTGGCAGAGAGCTCGCCGCCGCCGCGGCCAGTTCCGCCTCCTTGTCGGCGCTCTTCTCGATGGCGCCAAGCGGGTCGGCTAGGCCCTCACGGTCCAAGCTATCCGCAGCCTCGCTGTCAGCGGCCCTGCTCTCAAGGGAGCCCGCGGAGCCCCCCGCCGAAACGGGTATAGGGGAGGAAGCGGTCCCCGGGCGCGGCGCCGCTTCGGCGGTGCGCGCCCCTTGTTCGGCGCCCGGTGCGGGCTCCGTTGGGTTCGGGCGAGGGGGAGCACTCCCGCTTCCTCCGACGCCCGGCCGGACCGGCGAAGCCGGAACCGGAATCTCCGGCGGGTCTCCTGACTCCGACTGGACTCCCTCGCTGGAGCCCCCTCCTTCTGAATGGGAGGCAGAGGAAGGTCCCGGGGACACGCGCTTCGGCCCCTTCACTATCTTCTTCTTCTTCGAGCGGCCTGGAGAGAGGCCGCCGTCACCTTCGTTCGCTTTCCTCTTCGAGACGTCCCGAAGGACCTCGCCTTCCGGAAGGGGTGGAGGCGTAAGCTCGAGCGCCCCCCACACCCTGTTGAAGCGCTCCCAGGAGCCCACCAGCTCCAGCCGGCGGGTCCGTTCGGCTGCGGTGGGGACCCCGAGGATCCTCTCTGCCTGGCGGGTGACCTCTTCGGATGTCCGGGCGACGAGCGATCCTGCATTTCTTCGTCAGGGCCGAGGTACACCTCGAGCACGCAAAGCAGAGACGAAGCAACCAGGAGTTGGTACTTACCGAGCCGGCGGGAGAGCTCCGTTGGCATCGACTCGTCCTGGCTGCTCCGGAGCGAAGCGGGCCACTCCTCCTTCAGCGGGGGGATCTCAAGAGCCACGAACTCCTCCGCCAAGTCTCGCATACTCATCCGGCGGGCGACGATTTGAATGAGTTGTACCCTCGCAGAGATTGTTCCGGTGTTGGCTTCGAAGCGTGCCTCTCTCCGGAACCAGATGTGGCGCGGTATCCCGGCCAGGCCAGAGGCGAGCCCTACGCGAACGTAGAACCACCGGTTCACCCACTTCGAGTACCACCTCTCGTTGGTGGCCTTCGCCGGGAAGGAGTCCGCGTACCTCCTTCGGAGCTGGAAGTTGATGCTCCCGAAGGCCAGCACCCGACCCTCTTTCTTCTTCGGCTGGCAGAGGGCCTCGTGCATCTCCGCGAAGACCTCCGCTCTCCCCTCGCAGCCTTCCGCGCGCATGGCCCACTCGAAGATGGCGAGGCGCGCCACGGCGTTGGGGAACAGTTGCGGGAGTTCCAGATGGAACGCGTCCAGAACCCCCGCAAGAAAGCATTGGCGGGAAAAGGACGAGGCTGACGTACAGGGGAACAGGATCGCGATTCTCTGACCCGTGTCGGGTGGAGCCGGCCGCGTCCGACACGGCTGATACGCTGTCAGAGTCGAATCTTCTTGTCTGTACTGTATATAGTCCGTTTTGTCTGTACTGTTGACCAGCGGTCGGCCGGGTAGTCGTTGGCGTTCCAGAGGCACTTGGCCTCTGGACGGGGCGCCTTATAAATACCCCCCTCCAACCACAGTTGTAAGGGCAGGCTAAAAAGACCATCAAATACACTACTCTCATTTTCCACTAAGAAAACCTGCTGGTCCGATCCGTCGTTCCAACACTACCTTCTCCAGATTGATCGCCAAAGCCTTGGGCCACTAGATTGGCCGCAATATCGAAGCATACATGGATGACATTGTAATCAAAAGTGTATATAAGCACCACCATAGCTTAGATATAGCGGAGACATTTGACAGCCTTCGAAACTGTGGAATCTGCCTCAATCCAAAAAAGTGTGTCTTTGGAACCCAGGCCGGGAAGCTGCTAGGTTATCTGGTTTCCAGTGGAGGTATCGAAGCTAGCCCTACTCAAGTCAGCGCACTCCAAAATATGGCCCCTCCTCAGAACCTGAAGCAGGCTCAAAAGCTAGCAGGGCACATTGCTGCTCTCAGTCGCTTCCTGGTGAGGTCAGCAGAGCGAAGCTTGCCCATATTCAAGACATTGTGAGGCTCCGAAGACTTCACTTGGACCCCCGAATGTCAACGCTACTTCAGCGACATCAAAGAGTACCTCATCAATCTTATCACCCTCGCTACACCCTGGAGCGATGAGACCCTCTTTGTTTACCTCGCCGCCACTAGCTGTGCGGCAAGCACCGCCTTAATCCAAGAAGAAGAAGCCAATGGGAGACTTGTCCAGCGTCCGATGTACTTTGTATCCGAAGCCATCTCCGGAGCAAAAACTTGGTACACCGAACTCGAAAAGTGAACTACGCCCTCGTCATGGCCTCCCGGAAGCTGCGACACTATTTTCTAGCCCATGGTATAATCAGCCTGACCTCATATCCTCTTGGAGACATGTTCCGAAACAAGGATGCTATCGGGCGAATCGGGAAGTGGGCAGTCGAACTGGCTCATTTTGACATCACCTTCATGGCCCGGACCACCGTCAAGTCTCAAATCTTCATGGACTTTGTTGCCGAGTGGATGCCGGCGGCAAAAAATTTCCCCGAAGAAGCAAGCAAAGTGGTGTGGACCATTTACTCTTACAACACGTATTAAGCCTCTAGGGCTGGCGCAGGGGCGGTCCTTATCTCTACTTCGGACCAACAAGCATTGTACTCCACACAATTAAATTTCAAGGCCACAAATAACATCGCAGAATATGAGGGAGTGTTACTGGCCTCCGCAAAGCTCACGCGCTAGGCGCCGCCAGAGTAGTCATTAAGACAGATTCCTAGGTCATGGCCGGTTACGTTGATAAGAGCTTTCAAGCTCGGCACCCTGACCTCATCGCTTATCTCGAAGCAGTCGAAAAAGCCGAGGCAACCTTCAAAGGGATTTCCATCCGAAGCATTCCAAGGAGTGACAATCACCAAGCCGACGCCCTTGCCAAGGCGGCTACCAAAGGTCAAGCATTACCCCCTAGGGCTTTCGTCAAAGAACTAGTCAACCGTCTACATCTCTGTGAGAAGACACCCCGAACCAAGCTCCGGAAGATACCCCAGCATCCTCGGAACTAGCCAATGTCCTCTGTACAATGGCTGATGATTGGCGGGACCCGATCCTGAAGCTGCTCAAGGGCGAGGGGGAGCTTCAGCCAAGTACAGAGCTTTCAAGGCTTCAACACTGAGCGCGGCGTTACAGGATCATCGACAGAGTTCTATACAAATCAGGCGTTTGTTCCCCACTACTTCAGTGTATATCCTGCTCCGAAGGGCAGTAGATGCTCCGGGATATGCACGAAGGTCTATGTGCTAGCCACCTGGCTCCTCGGGCACTTGCAGGGAAGACCCTGTGTCAAGGCATTTATTGGCCCACTATTATCACCGATGTCGAAGATGTGGTATGCACCTGCCAAGGGTACCAGTGGATGGGAGCCCCTTAGGCCTAAGTAAGACTAATGGAGGGGAGCAGTCCTCTTCATGAACTCCGGGCTGGCTTCCATGAAGGGGACCAAGAGAGGAGCGCAAGCGCTTGCGTGCCCAGGGTCTGTGGCCGAAGGGACTTTGGTTCGTGGGGCGGCACCCCTGCGGGTTCTCCCTGAGTCCACCTATTCGTCCGCCCCCAAGATCTCCACTACGTCAATGGGGCCTTGGCCCTCACGTCAGCAACGTCTCTAGGAGGCACAGACAGTGGAGTTAGAGCCCGAACCGAATGACCTATCTAGGAGCGAGTTAAGTCGTGAGATAGCAAAGCAAATGAAATCAGCGGGATAGAGGGGAGACCTGCGCAAAGCTCCCTACCTTCGTTCCCACCCTCGGGCAGGGGGTCTGAGGAGCACACGATTTTGTTGGATTGGGGCCGAAAGAATAACTCGTCCATTGAGTTCATCGGAGAGCCATCTAGTGCCGCGGCTAGTTCAGCAGTGACATTGGTGCTCCCCACCACTTCTGCCAAGGGGTCAGCCAACCCCCCGAGGTACAGGCTATCTACCTCCTGACTCCCGTGGGAGCTGGCGGGGACTTCCTCCGACACTAGGTCAGGGGAAGAAGTAGCCCACGGGGCAACCCTCACACTGCCGTCGCCTACCTCCGGTTCAGACCCCAGGGGAGGGCGAGGTAGGGCGTGAGCGAGGCTTGCAGGACAGTGGAGAGTGACGGGTCGCGGCCAAAGGAGAGGATTTATAAATGGGAGCCGGAGCCGGGTTCCTTAAATGCCACGTCGGTCTAGGTCCTCCCAAGCATCGGCATGCAGCGCAAGAAAATCGCATTAAAACCGCTTTCAGGCTTAGCGCCTTCGGTGGGTTTCATGGCATCACGGAGGCGGTCTGTCTGGCGTGACGGTCAGAGTCCTTCTGGGGTTCTGCGTCTGCATGACAGGAGTCCCTCGATGAGTTCGTCTTTAGGTAAGACATTCCATCGAGATTATTTTTGGCGCTCCCTCCCGCTTCTTTGCGCAAGACCGTCGAATGGGAGAAAGCGAGGGGCTACTGTTGGGGGAGATAATCTCGATGGTGCCTGGGGAGCGCGAAGGACGTGGATCAGAGTTCGAAGAAGGGGCTTCGCAAGGTGGCGGCCAGCGGAGTCGTTAGCTCCGGTGATGAGGACATCGCTTCACATGATACACACATGGAGCCTCCACCTACAATTCAACTACAAGGACCAATCACACGCGCCCGTGCCCGTCGCTTAAACCATGAGGTTAATTCGTTCCTTAGCAACCTTGATTATATTTGTTTGGATGGGATGCTACTGAATACTAGTGATATTTTTTTGCTTAGGAACATGGGAGATGGAATAGGAGAGTTAGAGTTGAAGACGGAGCCGCACGGATGATTTGAAGACGGAGACGTACACATTTATGTATAAAGGAAAGAAAGTTACATTGCTTCCTATGACTCCTGCTGAAATTATAAAATTTGAACAAGAAAAACATGCTAGGGATGCACAAAAGAGCAAACAACCTTCTGAAAATCAGCAAGTAGCTAAGACGCTTTTGAGGCAACAGAAAGATAAAATTGCTTCTCCTTCTTCATCACAAGTTATAAATCTGAAAGGGCGTGTCATGCTTGCAACTAAAACTGACCTTGCTGAAATTTGTGATGATACCCCCTTGCTATATGGCTTGATCTGCACAAACGTGTTGTTTTCACTTGCGAACATTCCTAGCTCTGTTCCTGTTACAGTCACTGACCTTTTGCAGGAGTTTAATGATGTTTTTCCTGCTGAGATACCACCCGGACTGCCACCGATACGCGGCATCGAGCACCAAATTGATTTGGTCCCGGGAGCGTCTCTTCCTAATCGTGCAGCGTACCGTACCAATCCGGAGGAGACAAAAGAAATTGAGCGCCAAGTACAGGACCTTCTTGATCGTGGGTACGTCCGTGAAAGCCTTAGTCCTTGTGCAGTACCCGTTCTTTTGGTACCTAAGAAAGATGGTAGTTGGCGCATGTGTGTTGATTGTCGTGCTATTAATAATATCACCATTCGATATCGACACCCTATTCCTAGATTGGATGACATGCTTGATGAGCTTAGTGGTGCCATTATCTTTTCTAAGATCGATCTCCGTAGTGGCTACCACCAAATTCGCATGAAACTAGGTGATGAATGGAAAACTGCTTTTAAAACAAAGTTCGGATTATATGAGTGGCTTGTCATGCCTTTTGGACTTACTAATGCACCTAGTACCTTCATGCGCTTGATGAATGAAGTCTTACGGCACTTTATAGGACGCTTTGTGGTTGTATATTTTGATGATATCTTGGTTTATAGCAAGTCTCTCACTGAACATGTTGAACACCTACGTGCTATTTTTGTTGCCCTCCGTGAAGCTAGAATGTTTGGTAATCTTGAGAAGTGCACGTTTTGCACGGATCGAGTTGTGTTTCTTGGCTATGTTGTCACTTCACAGGGTATTGAGGTCGACGCGGCAAAGGTAGAAGCAATCAATAGCTGGCCACAACCCCAAACTATCACACAGGTACGTAGTTTTCTTGGTCTTGCAGGTTTCTACCGGCGTTTTGTGAAAGATTTCAGCACCATAGCCGGTCCTTTGCATGAGTTGACCAAGAAGGGAATTACTTTTGCGTGGGAGCCAGCACATGAACAAGCTTTTGCCACACTCAAAGATCGCCTTACACATGCACCTCTACTTCAGTTACCCGACTTCGGTAAGCCTTTTGAGTTAGAATGCGATGCTAGTGGTTTTGGATTAGGAGGTGTGCTGCTGCAAGGAGGTAAACCCGTGGCCTATTTTAGTGAGAAATTACATGGCCCACAGTTGAATTATTCTACCTATGATAAGGAATTATATGCCTTAGTGCGTGTGCTTGAAACTTGGCAACATTACCTTTTGCCTAAGGAGTTTATTATTCATTCCGATCATGAAGCATTGAAGCATATACGTAGTCAAGCAAATCTGAATAAACGACATGCTAAATGGGTAGAATTTATTGAGACTTTTCCATATATCATTAAGCATAAGAAAGGGAAAGATAATGTGATTGCCGATGCTTTATCTAGACGTTATACTTTGCTTTCTCAACTTGATTATAAGATCTTTGGTTTAGAAACATTGAAGGACATGTATGCTACTGATTTGGACTTCAAAGATGCTTTTGCAAATTGTACCGATGACCGTGCTTGGAACAAATATGTGCTGAATAATGGATATCTTTTTCGTGCTAACAAGTTATGTGTGCCGGCTAGCTCTCTTCGCTTGTTGTTATTGCAGGAAGCACATGGTGGTGGTTTGATGGGTCATTTTGGATCAAAGAAAACTGAAGATGTGCTGTCCACACACTTCTATTGGCCTAAGATGAGACGAGATGTTGAGCGCTATGTGGAACGATGCACTACTTGCAATAAAGCTAAGTCCCGACTAAACCCACATGGTCTTTATATGCCTCTGCCCGTTCCTAGTGTACCTTGGGAGGATATTTCTATGGATTTTGTGTTAGGATTACCCAGAACTAGGAGGGGGAGAGATAGTATTTTTGTGGTGGTAGATCGTTTCTCTAAAATGGCGCATTTTATACCTTGTCACAAAAGCGACGATGCTACAAATGTTGCTGATTTGTTTTTCAGAGAGGTCGTACGCTTGCATGGAGTTCCCAATACCATCGTTTCAGATCGTGATGCCAAATTCTTAAGTCATTTTTGGAGGACGTTGTGGCATAAGTTGGGGACGAAGCTGCTGTTTTCTACTACTTGTCACCCCCAAACGGATGGACAAACGGAGGTCGTCAACCGCACATTGTCCACCATGTTGAGGGCTGTTTTGAAGACCAACTTGAAGCTCTGGGAAGAGTGTCTACCTCATATTGAGTTTGCATATAATAGGTCAGTACACTCCACTACTAAGGTAAGTCCGTTTCAAGTGGTCTATGGCTTTAATCCGCGTGCTCCTATTGATTTGCTGCCATTACCACCATCTGAAAACTTGAATTTTGATGCTACTACACGTGCTGAATTATTTCTTAAGATGCATGAAACTACTAAAGCAAACATAGAGAAAATGAATGAGAAATATCGTGCTTATGGTAGTAAGGGTAGAAAAGAGATAACATTTGAACCAGGTGATCTTGTTTGGTTGCACTTGCGCAAGGATCGTTTTCCTGATTTACGAAAGTCTAAATTGATGCCCCGTGCTGATGGTCCTTTCCGTGTGCTTGAGAAGATAAATGACAATGCATATAAGCTTGAGTTGCCTGCAGCTTTGGGGTTAGTCCCACATTTAACATTTCAGATTTAAAACCCTATTTGGGAGACGATGATGAGCTTGAGTCGAGGACGACTCCAATTCAAGAGGGGGAGGATGATGAGGACATCGCTTCACATGATACACACATGGAGCCTCCACCTACAATTCAACTACAAGGACCAATCACACGCGCCCGTGCCCGTCGCTTAAACCATGAGGTTAATTCGTTCCTTAGCAACCTTGATTATATTTGTTTGGATGGGATGCTACTGAATACTAGTGATATTTTGTTGCTTAGGAACATGGGAGATGGAATAGGAGAGTTAGAGTTGAATACGGAGCCGCACGGATGATTTGAAGTCAAGAATTCGCTGGTTCGGACTACATCGACCACCATTCACCAAAATGGGCATAACTTCCTCATACGAAGTCCGATTGACGCGTTCTTGGACTTTTTGGAAAGCTGAGGAGAAGACGGATCGTTTGCTGTTGGTTTCACCTCATTTGGAGTCTCGAGTCGTCCTGTGTATTTAAAACAGTACTGCGTGACAGAACTGGGCCATGTTGGCCATAATCTGAGTCTGTACATCTTCTAGCCCACAGCCCATGTCTGTTTGCCTTCCACAGGCCGCCGCCCTATATATTCTCACGCCAGCCACTTCTAGGGTTAGGTTTTGCTTTGTTGCATCTACACTGTTGTGTTTAGATCCCGCCTCTTGCGTCGGACCGATTGGCTGCCGCATTGGCGTTTGTGAAACCTCAACTTATCTTCGTTGGTCTGTGATTTGGCATTCGATTTGTATCCTTCCTGTTCTTGCTTGTGTTCTTGGGTTCGCTTGCAGGAATTAGCCTTCGTGGCGAGGTCAATCGCGTTCTGCGTGGTTGATAACCAACGGAGACAGTGGTGTAACGATTGCAAGGATTTGATCCGCCGGACCGGAGCCTTGGATCGGCAACGTCGAGATTCTCCACCAACCCAAGTTTATCCCTTACCTAGCGGAAGATCGGGACCACTCCCCCATCATCCGGGGTGGAACTGTACGGAGGCTGAGCAGAACCCGACTCCCTTCGGAGGGGAGCCTCCGGTCCGGTACAAGGCAGGAGGAGGGGCCCGCCCCAGGCTCAGGACCTGGGGCCTGGAGATCTTCAGCTCAGGGCCTGAACCCGGGGAGGCCTCCGATCCCGAGGGACCAACCGGAGGCCGGAGGCGTGCCCCTGGAAGGCACTACAGCCCCACTGCTAAGATGGGCGACTAGGACCACTCTAGTCAAACTAGGCTAGAAGCAAGATCATGATCGTGTGTGCAGTTACTGACACTGCAGCCACGTCTAGAGTGACTGACAGAGCAGTTGGGTTGTACCCTTGTTTGTAAGGGGAGGCCGTTGTATGTCGTACGTCTGTCAGAGGGGTTTGGAAGTATTGGGCCACTGTAGGGCTCCACTATAAATACACTCCCCCTCTTCGGTTTGTATAGAACAGAAAACACACAATTCAAGAATACAGCTCTGAGCCAAGTCTTCCACTCGAAACATCTTAGAAACCTGTCGGCCTAGTCATCTACGCCAATAGTTTGTTTCAGAGCTAGATGTTGTCTCTAGTGTGTCCAGTCAAGTGGACCTCAATTTTGACAATAGTGTTGTCATTTCTTCAGCCAAGGAGCCAAGGTCACACCAGAAGTCCAAACATATACTTTGGTGATATCACCTGATCCGTGAGATCATCGAGAGAGGTGATGTGAAGATTTTCAAGGTACACACAGATTTGAACATACCAAAACCATTGACAAAACCTCTTCTACTACCCAAACATGAGGTGCCCCTGAGTTCCATGGTTATTAGATACTTGCGTGAGTGAGTCATGTGTATGTGGAAGATGTTAGTAGTGTCTATGCTAATGTGAGATGCAAACAAAGTATAAAATGTAGACCGGTTCTCTAAACACACAAGTGTAGATGCAAACAAAGCAAAACCTAACCCTAAAGGCGGCTGGCATGAGTATATAAGGCGCGGGCAGCCTGTAGAAGGCGTACAGACTCGGACTATGGGCCAACACGGCCTCCAACTCAGTACAAGGTCCAACTCGGCCCAATTCTGTTATGCAGGACTATTTCAAACACACAGGACGACTCGAGACTCCAAATGAGGCGAAACCAACGGCAAAATATCCATCTTCTCCTCATCTTTCCAAAAAGTCCAAGAACGCGCCAATCGGACTTCGTATGAGGAAATTACGCCCATTTTGGTGCATGGTGGATGATGTAGTCCGAACCAGCGAATTCTTGACTTCAAATCATCCGTGCGACTCCGTCTTCAACTCCAACTCTCCTATTCCATCTCCCATGTTCCTAAGCAACAAAATATCACTAGTATTCAGTAGCATCCCATCCAAACAAATATTAACATAGTTGCTAAGGAAAGAATTAACCTCATGGTTCAAGCGACGGGCACGGGCGCGTGTGATTGGTCCCTGTAATTGAATTGTAGGTTGATGGTGCATGTGTGTATCAGGCGAAGTGATGTCCTCATCATCCTCCCCCTCTTGAATTGGAGTCGTCCTCGACTCAAGCTCATCGTCATCTACCAAATAGGGCTTTAAATCTGAAATGTTAAATGTGGGACTAACCCCAAAAGCTGCAGGAAACTGAAGTTTATATGCATTATCATTGATCTTCTCAAGCACACGGAAAGGGCCATCTGCACGGGGCATCAATTTAGACTTTCTCAAATCAGGAAAACGATCCTTGCGCAAATGCAACCAAACAAGATCACCCGGTTCAAATGTTATCGCTTTTCTACCCTTACTACCATAAGCACGATATTTCTCATTCATTTTCTCTATGTTTTCTTTAGTAGTTTCATGCATCATAAGTAATAATTCAGCACATGTAGTAGCATCAAAATTCAATTTTTCAGATGGTGGTAATGGTAGCAAATCAATAGGAGCACGCGGATTAAAGCCATAGACCACTTGAAATGGACTTACCTTAGTAGTGGAGTGTACTGATCTATTATATGCAAACTCCATCTGAGGTAGACACTCTTCCCAGAGCTTCAAGATGGTCTTCAAAACAGCCCTCAACATGGTGGACAATGTACGGTTGACGACCTCCGTTTGCCCATCCGTTTGGGGGTGACAAGTAGTAGAAAACAGTAGCTTCGTCCCCAACTTATGCCACAACGTCCGCCAAAAATGACTTAAGAATTTAGCATCACGATCTGAAACGATGGTATTGGGAACTCCATGCAAGCGTACGACCTCTCTGAAAAACAAATCAGCAACATTGGTAGCATCGTCGCTCTTGTGACAAGGTATAAAATGCGCCTTTTTAGAGAACCGATCTACCACCACAAAAATACTATCTCTCCCCCTCTTAGTTCTAGGTAATCCTAACACAAAATCCATAGAAATATCCTCTCACGGTACACTAGGAACGGGTAGAGGCATATAAAGACCATGTGGGTTTAGACGGGACTTAGCTTTATTGCAAGTAGTGCATCGTGCCACATAGCGCTCAACATCTCGTATCCTAGGCCAATAGAAGTGTGTGGACAGCACATCTTCAGTTTTCTTTGATCCAAAATGACCCATCAAACCACCACCATGTGCTTCCTGTAATAACAACAAGCGAAGAGAGCTAGCCGGCACACATAACTTGTTAGCACGAAAAAGATATCCATTATTCAGCACATATTTGTTCCAAGCAAGGTCAGTTTTAGTTGCAAGCATGACACGTCCTTTCAGATTAATAACTTGTGATGAAGAAGGAGAAGCAACTTTATTTTTCTGTTGCCTCGAAAGCATTTTAGCTACTTGCTGATTTTCAGAAGGTTGTTTGCTCGTTTGTGCGTCCTTAGCTTGTTTTTCTTGTTCAAATTTCACAATTTCAGCTGGAGTCATAGGAAGCAATGTAACTTTCTTTCATTTATACATAAATGTATACTTATTGCTCCTACCATGGTGTGTAGCATCAGTATCATACTCCCAAGGTCTACTAAGTAATAGAGAACATGCTTGCATTGGTACTACATCAAAATCAGCAACTCTGAAGTATGTACCAATGGAAAATTTGATGTGAGCAGTTTGTGTTACCTTGACCTTACCGCTATTGTTGAACCATTGCACATGGTAAGGGTGTGGATGCGCACGTGTGGGAAGTTGAAGCTTCGTTACCATGTCGAGGCTCACCAAATTGTTGCAACTACCGCTGTCGATGATGACACGTACACGACGGTCATTGACGACGAAGAAGGTCTGAAACAGGTTATTCCGTTGTGCCCGATCGTCCTGCTCCATGTGAGTGCCCAAAACACGTTGTACAATAAGTGCTTCATGGTCGGCAGAGGCACAGTCTTTAAAATCGGATGGAGGGGTACCGTTGTTATCTGCCATGTTAGTGAAAAGACAAACAACAAAGAATAATCCTTATGGAACACAACTAGGTGGAGTGGTGGGTGTGTGGTGGAAGCAATCCGTCAAGCGCCTTACCCACGCTTGCAAGTGTTCATACCACGCCGCAGTGAGGTCACCGGCCTACAGGTGATGAACCAAGTGGAGGGTGGTGGCAATTGCAAGATGTGAACCTGTCCTGACCGAGAGAAGGTGTAGCTCGGAAGGCAAAGTAAGTAGCAAGGAATAGCGATAGTAATAACAGTTAAACCAAGTTCAATAAGTGTTCCCTAGTACTCGTCAAAGTTGCTGGCCTTAGTGCTACCAAGGTGAAAATTCAAGCAATAGAGGGAAATTATGCCGCTGCCGCTGTTCGGACAAGGGATCGGACAAGAGATCGGACAAGCAAACGACTTTTGGCCCAGCCCAGCGCCGCGCCCAGCTCTCTGCCGCTGCCGCTGATCGGACAAGGGATCGTACAAGAGATCGGACAAGCAATCGACAAGACCGGTTCTCTTTTGCTTCTTTTTTTAGGATATTTTTTTTGAACAAGGATGACAAGAGATGCAACCACAAAAATTGGCACCTGCAACTGAGGTGGGATGTAGTTCACAGAAAATCAACAAGTTCGCTGAACGGCGAGCAAAAACTTTGACCAATTTTTTTCTTTATCTTCGTGATTTTTTTTGGCGATTCTAATGAAGGCTAACAGGGGAACGCGTGTTATGGTAGGCTCCAAATTGGGTCAAGAAGATGCTCAAAAAATTTCAGTTTTTTCTGACAAACGAGCGAAAAGTTATGCCTGTTTTACCGAAGGGGGTCACAAGGACTCGATGTGGAAAACGAGTAGGGTTGTGGAGGGAGGTTTTTCGGGTGGGGAATTTTTTTTGAGACACAAGACCAACTACTACTCAAACGACACAAAGGGATTACTAAACCAGCAACAAGACTCGACCAAGAACACAAACTCAACAAGGTTAAAAACTGAAATTAAAATCGCAAGGCACAAAGGGGTTATCGGTGGGGATTTTTTGTGAGGGTTTTCTGGACTCTAGGTAAAATAAAAGAAGATCGAGATTACCTAACGAGAAATCTGAGCTCTGATACCAACTAATGGGGGAATTGGTCCCGATCTTCCGCTAGGTAAGGATAACTTGGATTGGTGGAGAATCTCGACGTTGACGATCCAAGGCTCCGGTCCGGCGGATCAAAACCTTGCAATCGCTACACCACCGTCTCCGTTGGTTATCAACCACGCAGGATGCGATTGACCTCGCCACGAAGGCTAATTCCTGCAAGCGAACCCAAGAACACAAGCAAGAATAGGAAGAACACAAGTCGATAGCCAAATCACAGATAAACTATGAAGAGGAGAGGTTTCACAAATGCTGATGCAGCAGCCAATCGGTCCGGTGCAGGTGCGGGATCTAAACACACAAGTGTAGATGCAAACAAAGCAAAACCTAACCCTAAAGGCGGCTGGCGTGAGTATATAAGGCGTGGGCAGCCTGTAGAAGGCATACAGACTCGGACTATGGGCCAACACGGCCTCCAACTCAGTACAAGGTCCAACTCGGCCCAATTCTGTTATGCAGGACTGTTTCAAACACACAGGACGACTCAAGACTCCAAATGAGGCGAAACCAACGGCAAAACATCCGTCTTCTCCTCAGGTATCCAAAAAGTCCAAGAACGCGCCAATCGGACTTCGTATGAGGAAATTACGCCCATTTTGGTGCATGGTGGATGATGTAGTCTGAACCAGCGAATTCTTGACTTCAAATCATCCGTGCGACTCCGTCTTCAACTCCAACTCTCCTATTCCATCTCCCATGTTCCTAAGCAACAAAATATCACTAGTATTCAGTAGCATCCCATCCAAACAAATATTAACATAGTTGCTAAGGAAAGAATTAACCTCATGGTTCAAGCGACGGGCACAGGCGCGTGTGATTGGTCCCTGTAATTGAATTGTAGGTTGATGGTGCATGTGTGTATCAGGCGAAGTGATGTCCTCATCAATCACGGGATCATATAATAGAACCAAAGTATCTACAACTTATTTTTAAACCTATAGCAGTTCTGTAGATACATTGGACACTATCTAATAATACTATTATTAAGGTGACAAGGAGTTTAGGCTCGATAGCATGGCCTGAGTTTGCACATCAAAATCGGGGATCTAAATAATTATCTGGTAAGGCTTTTAATTTGACTAATGCATTTATAACCTATGGGTTTTAGCGATATTTAATTTAAAACTGGGTTCAACATGCTCAAAAATGGGTTGGTGACTTGCCTTTTTCGGCAAAAGGTGATGGTGGAACTTCGAGGAAGTACTCTAGCACCTCGGCGGCGGCGTATTCTTCACGACACGCAAAATGAGAATAAAAAACAATTAAAACAATAAGACAAATAGTACAAACATATAAATTTTATTGGCTAAACATGTAGAGAATAAAAAGATAAATTTTATGAAAATGGAATGGTCAAATTTAGAGTTAATTTAAAGAATTTATGCATTTTTGAAGTTTAAAACAATTTGTAGAATTTTATTTTAACTCTAATTAAAACCATATAAAAATTCAGTATAAACATATGAATTTTATTGGATGAACATGAAGAGAATAAAAAGATAAATTTATGGAATTTTAATGGCCAAATATGGAGTTAATTTGAAGAAGATATGAATTTTTAAAGTTTAAAGCAATTTATGGAATTTATTTTAATTTTAAATCAGCCGCCAGTCCACGGTAAACCGAGTCCACCATGAACCCGTGTACTGTGCTGTGAGCCGGAGCACGAATCATCGTTGGATCGTGATCGGACGCACGTGGCTGAAGCAGTGGTTTTAAGTGAAATTGGACAGCTAAGAGCGCTCGGTACCCCTTCGATCGAACGAACGGCCCAGATCAAACACGTAATGGTTTTAATCACGTCTGTCCATATTGGATCGGACGATCGCGCTTGGATCCAACACGGCACGGGTAATTAACCGTGTCGGTCATCTTCTCTGATGACGACAGCGGATGGCGGCTGTTGACACGAAAATGTGACCCCACACTTGGGTTAGTTCGATGATCCAAAAGTGTGCGGATACTTAGGAACAAGCCTAAGCATAACACAACACCGACGTCGTGTTCCGACTATCCTTAGCCGTGGTAAGGGGGGTGAAGTCGCCAGGCAATCAAATCACACAAAATAATCCAATTAGCCAAAAGAAATATATTAAACAAAATGAATCAGCAAACCGGTCAGAGCCCGTCTACTTCGAAGTATGGTGCAAAGGGGTTCACCGAAGTATACCTTCGGCGTCTAGTTCGGATTGTCCCGCTGAAGGGTACCTTCGGGGTTCGGACTGATCTGGCTAAAGATAAACTGCGAACGGTTATGGACTCGACAATCACCTCCGAGCAGCAGGGTTCAGCCTAAGGCCTCTAATACAGTAAGATACATCATAAAGACTAGAGTGCAACGCGCGAGCGTGACTTCATCCAAAGCGTAGTGCGAGCGTGGCGAAGCCTGTCGTGACGAAGTCTGCTGATGGAGCGTGATGTCAAAGCAAAAATCTCACCGAAGGGTGTTCTGTCAACCTCCGAAACCGATCTCTCAGCTCCGGACACCTCCGACGGAGTAGCTCCGAACGTAGGTAACCTGCAACAGATAAGATTCGAAGTACTAATTTGGCCTGAGGACCGAATTCCGCCAAGGGTTGCACTAGTAGCGAAGATAGCAATCTGTAACGCGGATTAGCGGATACTTCACAGGCGAAGTAACAAGGCGATAGCAATCTATTACGTATATTAATGGATACTTCACAAGCGAAGTAACAAGGGTTACCACTGTTCCGATGTGGCCGTCGGAGGGCTTCCAGGCAAACCCACAAAGAGTACAGAAAGGTAAAGATAAGGTAAATGCAATCAAAGCTAGGGCTTTGTGTTTGATTTGCGATCAAATTAAATACGATTTGGCCTTTCATAACTCTAGGGGTTCATAGGCCAAATCATACTCGATCAAAGTGTAAGCCCACTTTCTGATTCTTCCACATAGAATCGGCTTTTGCAACATGTATTTTATAACATCGGTTTGGCAAACGACAACACATGTAGTAGGGAGAAGATAGTGGCGCAATTTGGTGCACGCATAGTAAAGTGATAAACACAAACATTCCACAAACATGTACCTGGTCTTGGCGTCCAGTAGGCGGCAGCTCAAGAATGTGATGATGTACTCTTTTCTTCTACCTCCTGGGTTAGCATGACCCCAATCACGCTATCTTCAGCAGCGATGTATAGCTAAAACGGAACCCTGGCTTGGGGTGCTCTTTCCACGGGCGGTGATGACAAGCACTCCTTGATTTTCTCAAAGGCACTTTGCTGGCTTGCCCCCAAGTGAACTCGGCCTCGTTCTTTAGCCGTAGTATGGGGACAAATGCATCAATCTTTCCAGACAAGTTAGATATAAAGCGACGCAAATAATTCATCTTGCCTAGCAACTTTTGTACATCCTTTTTGCATGTTGGTGTCGTAACATTCCTAATTTTCTCAAGCCTCATAGGATCAATCTCTATGCCTATCTCATGAATCATAAAACCTAAGAACTTACCTGCCGACAAACCAAAAGCACACTTGAGTGGGTTCATTTTTAAACCATACTACCGCATCCTACCAAACGCAACTTCCAAATCGGCTAAATGGTTTCCCATAGCGTCTGATTTGACTACGACATCATCAATGTAAACTTCTAACACAACTCCTAGCAAGTCATGAAAGATTAAGTTCATAGCACGCTGATACGTGGCACCAGCATTTTTCAAACCGAAAGTCATAACGACCCACTCGAATAAAGCTACAAAACTAGGGCATCGAAAGGCAGTCTTGTAGACGTCCTCTTCGGCCATAAAGATTTGATTGTAACCAGCGTTGCCATCAAGAAAACTTAGTACCTTGTGTCCTGAAGCATCGTTGATTAGCATGTTGGCTATCGCCATCAGATACTCGTCATTCGGGGGGCTCTGTTCAGATCTCTGAAGTCAATACATACCCGTATCTTGCCGCTCCCTATCTTCTCTATGGGCACAATGTTAGCGACCCATTCTACATACCTGCATGGCCTAATAAATCTAGCTTTGAGCAGTCGCTCTACCTCTTCTTTAACTCGGTCATAGATGACCGAATTAAAGCGACGATGAGGCTATTTATAAGGCCTAAATCTGGACTTGATAGGTAGCCGATGCTCCACGAGCTCACGGCTTAGTCCTGGCATCACGTTGTACTCCCATGTGAATCAATTGACATACGACTGAAGCAACTTTATTACTTCGGCCTTTTCATCAAGCTGTAAATGTTGGTTTACAAAAGTCAGTGTTGGCGCAATAGATTACGCTAACAAGTTTTCAGAGATTAGAAACTAACAAATGAAGTGTTTGTGAAGTGAACTATTTCAAGCCTCCGAATTGGATAATAGCTCAAAGTAATTCGAAGTTGTGTATTGAATAATAGAGTATTAGATCCTTATTACAGGGTAAAATGGGGGGTATTTATAGGTAAAAATAATAAGGAAAAGACCTTTTTACCCCTCAATTACAATCGACATAGTGGAGACTATTCGTTACCCCTAATAGGGTTAAAATGGTAAAAGACTAATCTAATCAGAAGGAAGATAAATCTTCCATCCTTGCTGGCAGATAAGCTCTCTGAAGATTCGACCTTCGAAGTTATACTCCAAACAGAAGTCTGCATTGATTCTTCGAACTTGATCACGTACTAAACCGGAGTTAATACCGGAACTTCGGTTTAGTAGATTGCCTTTGTCTTATTACTATAGACACCTTGAGGATGAAGTATTTTCCCCCAATAGTAGCCCCTCGAATACGCTTCTCTGTATGATCTATAAGGTTAGGAGAGCAGTATACGCAAGAAAAATAATCATGCGTAAGGGTTAATAAAATTTATCAACCTTTGGAATATGCAAAAATTTAGAACTTCGAATCGATTTCTAAGAGAGTCTTATTTGAACAACTCTGAAATTAATTTCTATGAAGTCGAAAAGACCTTTAGACTCAGAAAAAATAGTCGTTAGCTTTTTCTTTTCAGAAGAAGCTATAACGTTGCGTTTATTTCGTAGATAGTAACGGTCAAGAAGACGGAACGCCAAGTCTCAACCGTAAAAAATCAGGAGCCCAGGCTATAAATAGAAGACCCAGAAACATCCAAGATACCTTTATCACCGTCCTCGCGCAATTCGCCGTTTAGCCTCCAAACTATAGCCCCAATCACCCTGTTCTGCTTAATGGCTAAAACAAGCTTCAAGGCTCCCGGGGCGACCTCGGCCTTAGCCAGGCAGCAAGCCATGGCGGCGGTAAGCAGCGGCAGCACCTATGGGGAATCCCCAACAAGTCAGCCCCCATGACCTTCTCCCGGCCTCCTCAAAGTACTCCGACCAGTCCTATAAACTGGGGCCATCCACCTGCAGGAAGAAGACAATTGCAGCAGTAGTTGAGGGGAAAATTAGCGCGAGGGTTAATGTCCGCAAGCCCGGGAAAGAAGCCAGCCCTTCTCCTCGGCCCAGAGAAGTCGTCGTTTTCGAAGCCTTCTTCGAAGCAGGGTAAGGACTTCCAGCGGTGGACTTTCTATCGGAGGTACTGGATCTTTTCCATGTTACTCTTCCTCAGCTATCTCTGAATGTGATAGCACGCCTTGCTATCTTCGAGTGGGTGCTGCGAGCTGAAGGCTATGAAGGGAGAGCAGAAATATTCGTAGCACTTCACAAAGCCTCCTACCAGCCGAAGACTTACCAAGGCTCTGGAGGAGAAAAGATTGTAGTGGCCTTCGACAGCATCAACTTCAGACTCTGGGATGAATTCCAACTACGATTTCCAGCGAATGCCATCAATGCGAGATGGTACACAGATTGGATTCTTCGGTGGTTCTACGCTGAAGTTGGAGCAGACAGCCATTTGGCCGGGCCTCTTCAAGATATATATTTCCGAAGGGAAGCCGAAGTTCATCTAGACCCCGGCCAACTCGAAGCTCATCTTAATCTACTTCAAAGGATTAGTCGCCGCATGAGCATGCGAGACTTAGCGGAGGAGTTCATTGGGCTCCAGATTCCACCTCTGATGGCCAACTGGCCTGTTAACATTGAAGAGGATCCGGAGGGTGGACTCCGAAAAATTTCTTCGAGTTCGAGCTCTGCAGGTAACTTCGAAAACTACAACATGCTTCGTATATGTTCATTTCATAAAAGATGACTTGACAAATAAAACTTATCTTTCTGCTCCACAAGCCTCATTAACTTTGGAGCAAGTCATTCGGACTTCAGAAAAGATTCTCGGGGCTCCTACCCCCGCTGAAAAAGAATGGAGGGTAAAACTGGTAGGCAGCTAGGAGCAATTTAACCGGGTGTGGGGCATACTCAGAGTTGTCGCCACTTCTCTTCCAGATTGGGTTCCTTCCGAGACTGGTCCGAAGAAGATAAAAGTCAAGGCTGGGACTTCGGCACCAGCCAAGACTCCCGTGAAGAAGTTGGCCCATAAACCGTAGAACATGGCCCCTTCCAAGTCCGCCGCTTCGTCTTCAGATTCATCTGAGGATGAAGGCGAAAGAGAAATGCAAAGGGTCCTCATAGACCTTGTTACCAGGGACGAAGAGGCACGAGCAGATGATGAAGTCGTGGCCACGGGTGATGCAGCATCTGTGCCGGCTGCGCTAGACAACTCCGAACAGGCCGGGACTTCGAATGTCCTGCCTGACCTGCCAAGCCAAGAAGCCTCTGCTTCTGAAGGTGGAGTCGAAGTAGCAACTGATCAAGCTTCGATTTTGGACGAAGTGGTGATTGTTGCTCCAAGAGATGTTCCAACAGCTAACCCTTCGGTACATGATTCTGAATCTGACAAAGATTTTTAGGGGGCATTCGACCCTCCAAGTAGCCCATACTCATTGGCCGACAGGGTTTCGGAGGTAAACTTCATTAAAGCACCTTTTTTTCATGTCCTGCAAAATTATGCAATATATAATAGCTTTGATTTTGCAGGGTCTACCCCAATGGAGACGACTCCTCCTACGAAGACTGCGCCTGAAACTTCGACATCTCCAAAGTCGATTCTGGAGGAAGTTACAAAGATGGGGCCCAGAAAAGGTAAAGGGAAAATGGATCCTTTTCCTGCTCCGAACTCTGGATTAACGCCATCGGAATTGACAGACGGAGGTCAATCTGCGGAGGGGGGCAATCCACCGAAGCTTCCGGGGATGCGGCGCTGCGCTCTGGCCCTTCACCAAACGAAGACGACCGAAGAGCCTTGTCAATGCTCCCCCTCCTAGCTCCTTTTCTGGAGCGAAGGAATGGGCTTCGGACTCTGCTAGAGCCTTTGGCTCGGGCCAACCGTGAAGTCGGGGAGACTGACTTTGTGGCTATACTCGGGGAAACTGAGGGGTCGGAGCTGGATGCAGCTTTGGAGCAGGCATCATACCAGGTATGAAGTATCTTATTTAACAGGGTTAGTTTCAACTTATAAATAGTTCCTCACATCGCTTTTTCCTTCGCAACAAACAGTCTTGGCTCGAGCTGCGGCTGTTTCAAACGAGCGGGAATGCATTCGTCTTAAGGAGAAGATTACTGTCCTCCAAGGGAGTCTTGATAGCTCTGAAATTCGAACTTCCAGCTTGGACGAGATGGTAGTCGCGGAGAGGAATGCTAGACTTGATTTGGAAGCTGCTAATCAGAAGCTCGAAGCCGAACAAATCGTGCTTCGGGGTGAAATAGAGAGATTGCGGACGGAGCAAGCAACCGCGGGCGCTGAGCTGGTCAAGCTCTGAGAATGACAAACAAAGTCAATGGAAGAGGCCAACAACTTGCTCAGTCAGAAGAACTCCTTGGTCACGGAGGTAGCCAGGCTATCTTCTTTGATAGACGAGTTCTCTTCATCAAGGAATATTTTGGCCGAAGACAAGGTGAAGTCTTAGAAGGTAGCTGCGGAGACCATGGACAACCTTCTGGGTGTCTTAGAATACTTTGGTACTTCTTGGACATTACCTTCGACTGACGACGTCCCCTTGCTGCGATGATTGAAGATGATACAAGGAGCGGCGAAGATGATGAAGACAGTGGGTATTCGGTATGGAGAAATCTCCGTCCAAGTATCCACTCTTGGAATACTTCGCTACTACGAAGATCTAGGGCTATAAGTAGCACTAGACTCGGGGGCGACTCCCATTACCTTCGACGACAACCGACTATTAAACCCTTCCAAAGACGTGGCCACACCCTGGCAATCCTTCCAAGAATCTTGGAGAGCCGAAGGTCGATCAGTGATCAAGGCTTGGATTGATGAAGGACTTCGCCAGAAACAAGCTCGGTCGCAAGCTTCGAGCAGCTAGCCTCTGCCAGACCTGAAGGTCTAGTTTTGTTTAGGGCTCTGAACATGTAAAAATTTATGCTTTCATCTGTTATGAATGAAGACTTATTTGGAAATGTTTTTAGGATTTCTGACCTCTTTTTGATGATCTGGAAGTGTTAGAAGTTACCGAAGAGCTTCGCCTGCTATGGGCTACCTTCGAAATTCTAAGACCTCACAAATGACCTCGATTTTTGTTTCCTCGAGAAAGCTCTGATGCGATTGCGCCCGCAATATACAAAGATATATTATCTTACATTAAAGATTAGGAAAAAGAAGTTAACTTGGAAACTTCATCTTATGAAGACGTTGAATGGTCCGAAGAAAGAATACTGCTGAAGAACAAACAAAGAAACCTGAACAACATCGAAGCTGGTAGAGAAGCCCCGAGCGACTTCGTACTTGGGCTGAACTCCAACAGGAACAAAAAGATTTCCGAGCTTCGAAAGGAGGGAAAAGAGTTAAACGTAAAGTTACTAAGACTGCCGGCTCCGGAACTATTCATTCTGGCCTTAGCGGTAGCTTTAGGGATCGAAGGGGTCTTCGTTTCCTTATTGGTATAGATACAGACTTTTCGTAATGTAATGTAATCTGTTCGAATGATAACGATTAAAGTTTTAAAATTGTCTCCCTACTTCCCAGCCCCTCTTTGGGTGTAAGCAACTTCGAAATTTGGTCGAAGATGGTTACGCGCAACGAAAATAACTTTAGCTAGGAGTATAATTTTGGAGGCTCAGAGCCCCTTAACAACATAGAGATTGATTAGAATCTCAAGGAATGTCTTCGACTACTTGGAGTCTGAAACCTGGTAACTTAGTACCTTTTTGTTTAAATGTAGTCACTTCGGACTAGTTTTTCGGATACCTTAGCATCCAAAGCAATTGATCACTTTGGACTCTTTTTACAGACGTTCGAAGCTATCAGCTCAAAATTTGTTTTGTTTGGCCTCCTTCGGCTCTTTTTGTGAATGCTATCAAACCAGTGGTTCAGAATTCGCATAGTGGTCTCCTTGGACTCTTTTTACGGATGCTTTCAAACCGGAGCTTGGAATCCGTATCATTTGTTCTCCTTGGACTCTTTTTATGGGTGCTTTCAAGCTGATGGCTTGGAATCCGTTTTCTATGACTTTCCCACCTCATCGGAAGCTTCGAACCAGTGGTTGAAACTCCACAGAATTGATTCAAATGAATGACACTTCCCTCACAACCAACTTCATTCTTCCAGTGCGTCCACTAGAAGTAGGAAGTGTTTGAGAGGTAGGCATTATCTGAACCATGAACTTTATTAATTCAGAAGGTGTTTACAAGTGATTACAAGGAGCCCCTATGGGAAATATCGCTTTAAGTGCTCCGCATGCCAGGCATGCTTTAACTCTTCGCCTTCTAAACTAGCTAGCTTAAAAGAACCAGGGTGTCCTGAATGGAGATAATGTATGGACCTTCCCACTTATTTCCTAATTTCCCTGGTGCTATAATGCTTCGCAAAACTAGATGACCTGGTTTAAGTTCGTTAAGCTTAACCTTTGGGACAAACCAAGTCTTCGTTTGTTGCTGATATTTCGACAAATTAGCGACAGCTCAAAGTACTGTTTCTTCTGTTAAATCAAGCGAAGCTTGCCTTTCTCCTTCTATTTCAGGTTCGATGCTATGAAGAGATCCTCCTTTAAGCTCCGTTGGCATCATAGCTTCATCTCCGAATAATAATCTAAAAGGAGTAAAACCTGTGGACCTTGTTTGATTAGTCCGAATGGACCATAAAATCTTCGGGAGCTCTTCGGTCCACAGCCCCTTTGCCAACCCTACTATTCTTCGATTCAGCCCGGACAATATATTACCATTGGCCCTTTCGACAACTCCGTTAGACTGGGATGTCACACAACAGCAAAGCATATTTGTATGCCAAGATCTTCGCAAAACTTCTTGAAGGGGTCTGCATCAAACTATGTCCCATTGTCAACTGTGAGCTGTCGAGGCACTCCGAACTTACATATAATATTTTTCTAGAAAAATTTTTGTACATTATTCGAAGTGATAGCTATGAGGGGTTCTGCTTTGACCCACATAGAAAAATACTCAATTGCTACCACTGTGAATTTGAGAATTCCTTTTGCTACTGGGAAGGGACAAATAAGGTCCATGCCCTATCTGGCCATGGGCCAAACCGGAGCAATGACTTGAAGAGTTGTTGGCAGACGATGACTTTGTCTTCCCATCGATTGACAACCTTGGCACGTGTGGACTAAGCTTTCTGCATCAACTACTATTGTAGGCCAATAAAGCCCCTAGCGAAGTGTTTTTCCTGCCAAAGCCTGAGGCACCAGATGGCTACCACAAATGCCTTCATGAAGTTCTCGGAGCATCTCTTGACCTTCGGCTTGAGATATACATTGGAGCAGAGGGGAACATACTCCAGCCTTATAAAAATACCGTTGATTATATGATAATTTCGAACTCTTAACTTCAACCTCGAAAGTTGTGGCCCTTCAGGCAAATTTGCTTCACCTTACAACAATTCCATAATTGAGCTCCGCCAATCACTGTTTGGAATGCAAAGAACTTCCGCAGAAGGGATCTGTGGCACCGAAGACGAAGTAAGCTCTTCGTAAAAAGCTCCTTCCGGAATGTCCATAGCTCTGGCTGCAGCTTTCGCTAAGGTATCGGCTTGCATATTTTCAGCTCTTGGTATACTTCGGATGGAAATCCCTTTAAATGTTGCTTCGATCTTACGGATCTCTTTCAAATATTTTGCAAGCTGCGGGTGATGAACTTGAAAACTTTTATCGGCGTGCCCTGCTACAGTTTGAGAATCTATTTTAACAACAACTCTTGTAGCACCCAAAGAACGCACCTTTCGAAGTCCTAACAAAATTCCTTCATACTCCATTGTATTATTGGTGGACTTAAAATTAAGCCTTGCGGAGTACATTGCTCTTTGCCATGAAAGCGAAATTATTACTGCTCTGATGCCTGCTTCAAACACTTGGAAAGCTCTGTCAGAGTATATAGTCCAAATTCCTTCATTTGATTTCTCCGGAGCCCATACTGCGGATCGAGTCCACTCTGCCACAAAATCTTCCACTACCTGTGACTTGATTGTTGTCCTTGCCACGAAGGAGATGCCGAAGGGTGCTAGTTCAACAGCCCGTTTTCCAATTCTTCCCGTAGAATCTTTTCTTCGGAGCATATCTCCCAAGAGATAAAAAGTTGGTACAATCTCATTATGTGCTAGAAAATAATGTCTCAATTTCCTCAAAGCCATTATCAGAGCATATGTGAACTTCTCAAGCTCAGAATATCTTGTTTTTGCTCCAGAAAATGCTTCGGATACAAAATAGACTGGATTATGTACCAACTTCCCATTGAAATCAATTTCTCTTACAAGGTAGAGGAGTAGGGTTTCATCCGCAACGGGCATAGTGAGTGTAGCGAGGTTATTGAGATAATTTTTAATATCATCAAAACTCTTTTGACACTCCGGTGTCCATGCAAAATCTTCGGACCCTTTCAATGCTTTGAAAATGGCCAAACATCTCTCCACAGACCTTGCTAGAAATTTGCTAAGTGCTGCTAGACGGCCAGTTAGCTTTTGCACCTACTTTAAATTTTCCGGAGGAGCCATCCTTTGTAATGCAGTTATTTGAGTAGGGCTAGCTTCGATCCCTCTACTCGAAACTTGATACCCTAAAAATTTTCCAGCCTGAGCCCCGAAGATACATTTTTCGGGGTTGAGACGAACTCCACATGCCCGAAGGCTATTGAACGTTTCTGCTAAGTCTAGGCTATGTTGGTGCTTTAAAGCACTCTTAATTACAATATCATCCATGTAAGCTTCTACATTGCGGCCTATTTGATGACCTAGATCTTTAGCAATTAACCTCGAAAAAGTTGCCCTAGGATTTCTTAAACCGAAAGGCATTATTACGTAGCAGAGGACTCTTGAAGGAGTTACAAAGCTTGTTTTGATTTCATCTTCACGCTTTAACCAGATTTGATGATAGCTAGAATACACATCGAGGAAGCTTAATAACTCCGAACCAGTAGTGGATTCAACTAATTGATCAATTCGGGGAATGGGATAGGGATCACTGGGGCATGCTTTATTCAAGGATGTAAAATCAATACACATGTGCCACTTCCCGGAGGATTTCTTTCTGACGAAGACTGGGTTGGCTAACCACTCTGTATGAGCTACTTCTCTAATAATCCCAGCCTTCAGCAATTTTTCCACTTCTGCTTTAGCAAGGATGAGCTCTCCACGGATAACTTCCGAAGTCCTTGTCGAACAGGTCGAACTCTCGGGTTCACAAGCAAGCTATGCTCAATGATATCTCGACTGACTCTGTGAATGTCTTCATCAGACCAAGCAAAGACATCCAAATTTTCTTCAACTACCTTTTCTAACGAAGTAGCGATTTCTGGTGGAAAATATTTACCGAGCTGAAAAGAGTAGTCTTTGCCGTCTTTGACAATAACCTTCGTTATAATTTCTCTATCGGGGCTGGGTCTTGGGAAGGAATTCATCAAAGGTTCACCTAGAGCAGAGATATCCTCCGTATTACCTTGTACATTGTTCACTTGTCTCGGGTCGAGAGGGGGGCCATGACCATATTCTGCTCTTCGCGCAGTGGCTTGATCTCCAAAGACACTGAGTACTCCCGCTTGCGTGGGCATCTTCATACATAAATAGTTATGATGCGCCACGACTCCGAACTGATTTAACATGCCCCTCCCGAAGATAACATTATATGCATAAGGAGCATCTACAACATCGAAAATCATCTCCTCCGTCCTTGCCAGTAGCCCCTCTCTGAAAGCAACCTCCATACCTATCTGGCCGAGGGCATCAAGAGGGGGTCCTGCGACGCATTGCAAGGGATGGGCTGCAGGGAGGAGATGTTTCCTGGAGATACAGAGCTGATCGAAGGCTTGAACGAAGATGATATCTGCTGAACTCTCTCCGTCAATCAGCACTCTCCAGACTTCAGTCCCTGCTATATCGGCAGTAATAACAAGGGGATCTGCATGTGGAAACTTTATGCCAGCTGCATCATCTGTAGAGAAAGATATCGGCACATGGGACCACTCGGGCATGGTAGCTGTGGACAAAGAAGTTCCGATATGGCCCACTTCCCGGACATATTCTCTTCATTGTCTCTTCGACATACTGCCGAGGGTCCCTCCTCCGGGAATGGGGAGGACTACTCTTTTACCCCGATCTTGGCCATCTTCCTGCTTCGGAGGTGGCAAAATATTGACCACTAGAGGTTGTCTTGTAGGGTCGAAGTTGCCTATACGTGCCACAACGTGGACAGGCTCCGGACGTGCCTCGGAAGGAACTCAATCAGTAGTGCCTCGACCAGAGGTCCTTTCAAGGTACTCGCCTCTTAAAGCGAGTATAGACTTACACACATCAGTAGCGTGACTCTGATACTCACCATGGACACAGCAAAAGAAGGCCTGGGCTTTGCCAACCAACTTCCCTAGTGGCCTCTAGCCGCTGGTCTTGCTTCCCGAGGCTCGTGAAGTTTTAGGGGCAAATTTCTGCGGAGGAGCAATGTTCAGGACTTCGGAACGAGGATGCTTTTGCCCCGACGTCTGTCATGCTGGACTTCGATGCTAGGCCCCTGTGAAGGTGTTGAAGTCATTACTTCGAGCTTGACTTCTTGCAGAATTGATGTAGTTGAAGCTGTTCTTCGGAGCCACCCTTCTTTTGACCTAGCATATTCTTCAAAATAAGCCATCAGCTGAGCTACAGAGGATATCTGTTTCTGATGGAGTTTATCAAGGAGGCCCACATGGGTAACTCCCTCTCGAGCTACATCAACCACGGAGGACGTAGATAGCCCCGGTATTTGCGACTTCGTATGGGCGAAGCGCTTGAAAAATTGTCTTAAAGGTTCTCTAGGCAGCTGTTTTACCTGGAAAAGACTTCCCGTAGACATTGGGGGTACGAAGGTACCCTGAAAGTTACTTATGAACTTCTTCCTTAATTGCTCCCAGGTTCTAATTGATCCCGGCTTCAGGTACCAAAACCAATGCAAAGCCACCCCTTCGAGAGCAAGAGGGAAACACATGGCCATGGTGTCTCGCACTCCCCCACTGGCCTCAATTGCCAAAGCATAAGAACGGGAGAACTCCCCAGGGTCCTCCTCTCTGGAGTACTTATAGAGCTTCGAAGTTTTAAACTTAGGGTCGAAGCGCACTTTCTGTAACTCGGGATGCAGCGGAGACTCGCTATCAAAGGAAGCGTTCTCTGGGGCTTCGGGATAAGGAAGATTGTTGTCTTGAGGCACTTCGGAAATTTCCGGGGTGGCCTGAGAACGAAGACTATCTGCAGCTTCTTGCCTCCACCTCGCCACTTCAGCTTGGATACTGGCCATCTGTGTCGCCATGTCGCCAAGACCATCTTCATTTCATCCGGAAGGATCTTCCGGGTCTTGAGAACTGTACATGTTAGTTTGAAGCGGAATCGAAGCTGGAGGAGGGACTCCGGCTGGCCGAAGCATAGATGGAGTTGGAGGAGGAACTCCGTATGCTCGAGGAAGGGAATTCCCTTCGAGAATTTTAGGCGGAGGAATTACCAAAGGTCCTCTGACCTCGACTGTGTTCAAAGATCTTGCTCTGGAGGTCCGAGGCGACCTCCGAGTAGGACTACCACCTGAACTCCGCTTAGGAGGCATGGTTTTGAGAACTTGGTAGAGAACGAAGTTTTTTGGACTAGGTTCCCCACGGATGGCGCCAACTGTTGGCGCAAAAGATTACGCTAACAGGTTTTCAGAGATTAGAAACTAACAAACGAAGTGTTTGTGAAGTGAACTATTCCAGGCCTCCAAATTGGATAATAGCTCGAAGTAATTCGAAGTTGTGTATTGAATAATTGATTATTCGATCCTTATTACAGGGTAAAATGGGGGGTATTTATAGGTAAAAATAATAAGGAAAAGACCTTTTTACCCCTCAGTTACAACCGACATAGTGGAGACTATTCGGTACCCCTAATAGGGTTAAAATGATAAAAGACTAATCTAATCAGAAGGAAGATAAATCTTTCATTCTTGCTGGCAGATAAGCTCTCTGAAGATTCGACCTTCGAAGTTATACTCCGAACAGAAGTCTGCATTGATTCTTCGAACTTGATCATGTACTAAACCGGAGTTAATACTGGAACTTTGGTTTAGTAGATTGCCTTTGTCTTATTACTGTAGAGACCCTGAGGATGAAGTATTTTCCCCCACCAGTCGGCCTTGGAATGCTACCATCACCTATGTCAACTTCCTCTAAGGGATTGGCCAACACAAAACCTTGCCCTAATTTCTCTACTTTCCTAAAGTCTTCGATGGCCTCGGCAATACCGTCTTTATTAGACCGATACTGCTCTACACGAGACTTTAGCCAATCTAGATTACTCTTACTAGACACGACTACTAATACAAAAACAGCCGTCCTACACCAGACGGCTTTACAGACACTGGTACAAAACATCCTCCGGATACGCTAACAAAATCATAATCCGAAAGACCTCTACCTGACAGACACTCTACCTTGTTGTGAACGGCGTCAACTAATACATCGGCCAATGCCACTTGGGCCGAAGTATCTGTAGGAATGACCTCCACTTCATCGCCGTCCCACTAAATTAGGCACTAGTGCAGAGTAGAAGGGATGTAGCAATTCGCGTGGATCCAGTCGCGCCCAAGCAGCACGTTGTAGTTACCTTTTACGTCGATGATGAAAAATGTTGTTGGCAACGTCTTGTTGCCCACTGTCAACTCCATGGAGAGCACGCCCTTGGCCTCGGAACTCTCACCGTTGAAGCCGTTGAGCATCAAGTTGGTCTTCTTTAGATCATCCTCGTCCCAGCCAAGTTTCTTCAACAATGAGTAAGGCATTAAGTTGACAGTGGCACCACCATCGACAAGCATCCAGGAAATCGGCTTTCCGTCAATGTGACCTCTGACATAGAGAGGCTTCAGATGGCGAGCCGAGTCCTCGGGTTTCTCAAAAATAGCGTTGCACGGGCCGAGGTTCAATTGAACGACCTTGGCCTCATCCCATGGCTGGGTGAACTCGACGGGTAGTGTGACGATGTTGATGTCCATCGCCTAGGGTGCAGGCCCCTCGGACACGGGTGAGTAGTCATCGTTGAGCATGTCGTCTTCCTCGCTTGGACTAGGAGTCAGGTTGACCATCTCAACCGGCCTCATCCTCCATACCTGTCATGTAGTTGGTCGAGGGTGGATTTCTTCAAAAATAGCATCGCACTCGTCCTCGTATTTCTTCTCGCGCATCTCCCATGACCGTAGCCGTTGCAGACGTCACTTTTCTGATTTGGATATGCTTGGAGGTGCCCAAGATGGTTGCGGCTTGGTGCCAGGTGCTACTGCCTAGTTCCTGTCAACTCTAGCCGAAGTGGTACTGCCGCCTTCGGCCTCGTGCGCTCTGCATTCGGAGGGGTCCTCGCTGTGGACACCGGCAATCAGACCGGCCTTGTTCGGCCGATCAGACCAGGCTTCAGCGCGGGCTCCTGTCGAAGCAAGGGACTCACCTCCATCGGACTTTGGCAATAAGACCTTCGGGATTGGGTCTTCCTGAGACCCTACTCTGACTGTGATAGCTTTGGACTCCCTATCTTCAGCCTCCTTGCGCCTGTACACTTCAACTTCGCCCTGCATGGGCCGATTCGGAGGTACCACGGACAGCCTCTGGACAATGCCTCCCTCCCCTGCATCAGTTTGCCCCCGCCATTCATAATACTACGAAGGAAAACAAGGCATAGCATTAAGTTGCGGAGGGTACTCCAGCTGCGACACGTACGGAGCCCACAGAGTTCATGCCCAGTTGTATGGTGGAGGCATCGGTGGCTCCAGTGGCCTCACCCACTGTGAGCCGAACATGTTACCAGAAGGGGGGTTTGGTAGAGTCGACGGTGTCTCGGACCATATCAGTGAGGGATCCTGCCAGGCCGGAGGTACGTTCGGCCAGTATGGGCCGAAGCCTCTTGTTAGAGGGTTCGTCTAGAGTGGTGCGGGGTTCGGCCACTGGGCGCCAAATTCGCTCTGCATGGGGTTCGGCCATTGGGGTCCGAAGCCACTGTACGAGGGGTTCGGCCATTGAGGTCCGAAGCCACCATACGGAGTGTCAGGCCACTGTTGTCCGAAGCCACCCTCTGAACGCCTTGGGCCCTTCGGCTGACTTAGGTTTTTAGCATGGGGACCATGCTTGTTTCCACACTCCCACCTCGGGGTTCTTTGGTACGAGTGTGCACATGCACGGTTCTCCAACAATTACGTCCTTCCCCTTAGTCGACTCGGCATGTTCTGGCTGAATCAATACCTTCTTCTCGTCGAGGTCGACGGCGTTGATGGGAAAAGGCTCTTTGTCTAGCTTCATCTTCAGATTGTTATCTATTTTCAATCATCCTTCTTCTATGGCTGATTGAACCCGGCGTCGAAAAACATTGCAGTCGTTAGTATTATGTGAATGTGAATCATGCCACTTACAATATGGATGCTTCTTCAGCTCATTGGTAGCGGGAATGACTTGACCTTTAGGTAACCTGAGAAGTTGTTTCTTTAAGAGAAAATCAAATATTTTATCACACTTAGTTATGTCAAATGAGTACTTGACCTCACTAGGCCGATTCTTCATGGGAGACGGCCGCAATTCGGAGCAAGTGATAGGTTTACTCTTAGCGTTCCAAACCAATTCGGCCGCGTACATGTAGGCCAAATCCTCCTCTTCTGATTCCTCCTCGTCAGAGCATTCCATGATGTGGATTTCAGCCCTAGGTTTGTTAAATGTCTTAATAAACTTTTTATCTTTGGTTCGGCCTTCCTGGACCAGAGCCTGCTGTAAAACTTGGCTAACTTCTAAAAAGTTCTTGTTGTCTAATCTTTCTTTAATCTCAATTTCTAGTATCCCTAAAAGGCTTGATGTACTCAGAGGCGTTCTCGTTTGATTTCTGCCTAACCGATGTCAAGTGTGAAAGCCTATGTTCTGTCTCACCTGTATAAAAGTAATCATGGAATTTTCATTCTAAATTATCCCACATCTTGACGGAGTTCGGCGGGACTGCCGAAAACCAAGTGAAAGCGGTGCCAGATAGCGAGAGAGAAAATAGTCTAATTTGTAGAGCGTCTATCCCGCTAGCTTCTCCACATTGTGCTATAAATTGGATAACATGCTCTAGTGTGGTTTTTCTACCCTCGACATCGAACTTAGTGAATTCATGGATTCTATAGCCGCGGGGGTATGGTACTGTATCAAAATGATCGGGGTATGGCTTTCGGTAAACCCTAACCCGACCCTTAGGCACGAAACGGGTGCACTCCCTAAATAGTGCGCGGATCCGCTCCACTAGGTCATCTTGGCCTGCCGCCTATGCACGTCTCTCATGCGGGGGCACGACACGTAGCGGGATGTTGGCTTGTCAGCCATAGGCCTGTTCCCAACACGCTAGTTGTACAACGTGCTCGAGCCCAGGTGTTTGTGCATCTGGCACAGGCAGCGTGGGTAGGGCCGGTACTAGTGCAGGTGGTGGTGCGTGGTACACAGTGCTAGTCCGGCCGTAACTATAATGACTAATCTCGGCCATAGGTGTTGAGGCCGGAGACGTAATGATCTTGCCAGTGTTACCGTCAGTTCTACTGTACACATGATTTACCGGAGGTACACTAGCAATAGGGACTGGGGGTACAGCCTTAGTAAAGCCGAACCTTCTAAGAGTCGCCTCTAATTGGGAGCTAACTGCTGAATCTAAACGGTTGGCTAGCGAAGCGCTAACGGCTTGATCTACTGATGCGGCTATTTTTTGCTCAATCTCTAAAGAAGATAAACGAGGTGATACGGGTGTTACCTAGACCCGAGCATGGTCGAGGGCGATGACATCGCGCTTGATGAAGCCTGCACATGTCTTGACGTAGCCCCCAAGCATCATGTCTTGGACCGCCTTCAACTTTGCCTCGATCTCTGCTCGGTCTTCCTCGGGAATATCTTCAAGAGTTGGAGTTAAGATGTTTCGGTTGTCGATATCCGTGCCTCCTATGGTGTCCATCGGCATTGTAGACATAGTAGTCGTTGCAGATGTACTGGTGGCCGATGTAGACATACCCATCATGTTGGCGTAGCTTGTCCCCAGCGGAGTCGCCAAAAAGTGTGTTGACACGAAAACGTGCCCCCGCACTTGGGTCAGTTCGATGATCCAAAAGTGTGCAGATACTCAGGAACAAGCCTAAGCGTAACATAGCACTGACGTCACGTTCCGACTACCAATAGCCGTGGTAATGGGGGTGGAGTCGCCAGGCAATCAGATCACACAAAATAATCCAATTAGCCAAAAGAAATATATTAAACAGAATGAATCAGCAAAACGGTTGGAGCCTGTCTGCTTTGAAGTATGGTGCGAATGGGTTCACCGAAGTATACCTTCGGCGTCTAGTGCGGAGTGTCCCACCGAAGGGTACTTTCGGCGTTCAGACTGATCTGGCCGAAGATAAACTCCGAACAGATCTGGACTCGACAATCACCCCCGAACAGCGGGGTTCGGCGCGAGGCCTTTGATACAGTAAGATAAAGAATAAAGACTCGAGCGCAACGCGGGAGCGTGACTTCGTCCGGAGCGGAGTGCGAGCGTGGCGAAGCCTGTCGTGACGAAGTCTGCTGACGGAGCACGCTGTTGAAGCAAAAGTCTCGCCGAAGGGTGTTCTGGCAACCTCCGAAACTGATCTCTCAGCTCCGGACACCTCTGACGAAGTAGCTCCGAACGTAGGTAAACTGCAATAGATATGTTTCGAAGTACTAATTCGACCTGAGGACCGAATTCCGCCAAGTGTTTCACTAGTAGCGAAGATAGCAATCTGTTATGTAGATTAGAGGATACTTCACAGGCGAAGTAACAAGGCGATAGCAATCTATTACATAGATTAACAGATACTTCACTAGCAAAGTAACAAGGGTTAACACTATTCAGAAGTGGCCATCGGAGGGCTTCCAAGAAAACCCACGTAGAATACAGAAAGGTAAATGTTGGGGGGAAATATTCCATCTTCAGGGTTATTGCAGTGATGAGATAAAGACTGGTGATTAAGACGAAGACTTCCAACATATAATTTCGGAGATGCATCAAGTCAAGTTCGAAGTATGATGACAGGCTCTAGTTCGGAGTATATCTTTGAACTTGGACTCTTCCGAGAACTTCTTTGCCAGCTAAGATGGAAGACTTATCTTCTTTCTCATTAGATTAGTCTTTTAGCATTTTAGCCCTATTAAGGGTACCGAATAGTTTCCACTATGTCGGTTGTAATAGAGGGGTAAAATGGTCTTTTCCGTGATGTTTGGGCCTATAAATACCCCCCGTTTAACCCTGTAATATGGACTGAATACAAGTTATTCAATACACACTTTCAAACTATTCTAAGTTATTATCCTTTCGGAGGCTTGGAATAGTTTCCTTCGCAAACACATCGTTTGTTAGTTTCTAATCTTCAGAAACCTGTTAGCGTAATCTTTTACGCCAATAGTTGGCGCCGTCCGTGGGGTACCTAGTCCAAGAAACTTCGTTCTCTACCAACTTCTTACACCATGCCTCCTAAGCAGAGTGCAGCCGGAAATCCTGTTCGGAGGTCCCCCCGGACCTCCGGAGTAAGATCTTCAGATACAGTTGAGGTCGGAGGACCTTCGACGTTTCCTCCACCTCAAACTCTGGAAGGGATTCCCATTCCTCGAGCATACGGAGTTCCTCCGCCAACTCCATCTATACTTCGGCCAGCCGGAGTCCCTCTTCCACCTCAAGTTCCACTCCGAACTGATCCCTACAGTTCTCAAGACCCGGAAGATCCTTCCGTAGGAGATGAAGACAATCTTGGTGATATGGCCGCTCAAATGGCCAGTCTCCAAGCCGAAGTTGCAAGGTGGCGGCAAGAAGCTGCGAATAGGCTTCGTTCTCAAGCCACCCCAACCATCCCCGAAGTGCCCGAAGACGACGAGGTTATTTATTTGAAGCCCCAGAGAATGCTTCCTTTGTCACTGAGTCTCCGCTGCATCCCGAGCTGCAGAAAGTACGCTTCGACCCGAAGTTCAAAACTTCGAAGCTTTGCAAGTATGCCGGAGATGAAGATCCTGGAGAATTTGTTCGTTCTTATTCTCTAGCAATTGAAGCCAGTTGGGGAGTGCGGGACACTATGGCGAAATGCTTTCCCCTAGCTCTGCAAAGAGTGGCATTGCGGTGGTTCTGGTCTTTGAAGCCAGGATCAATTAATTCATGGGGGCAGCTGAAGAAGAAGTTCGTAAGAAATTTCCAAGGCACCTTCGTGCCCCCAATGTCAATGGGAAGTCTTTTCCAGGTGAAGCAGCTCCCTGGAGAGACACTGAGACAATACTTCAAGCGCTTCGCTCATACGAAGTCGCAGATTCGAGGGTTAACTACGTCCTTAGTAGTTGACGCAGCTCGAGAAGGAGTCATTCATCCAGGCCTCCTTGATAAACTTCACCGGAAAAGCATATCTTCTGTTTCTCAGTTAATGTCATATTTCGAAGAGTATGGAAGTTTAGAAGAAGGATGGCTTCGGAGAACCGCCGCAACCCCATCGATATTGCAAGAAGTGAAATTGGAAGTGAAAACTTCAGCACGGCCGCAAGAGCCTAGCTTCGAGGTTCAGCATGACAGGCGTAGGGGGCAAAAGCATCCTCGTTCGGAAGTTCTGAACATTGCACCCCCGCAGAAGTTTGCACAAAGAGCTCCGCAACCATCAGGAACCAAGACCAGTGGCTGGAGGCCACCAGGGAAACCGGCTGGCAAAGGCCAGACACTTTTCTGCTGTATCCATGGTGAAAACCGGAGCCATGCAACTGATACTTGCAAGGCTATACTTGCTTTGAGAGGAGAGTATCTGGAAAGAACTTCGGGAGCCTGTCCAGGCGGTGGCGCGAATAGAAAACTTCGATTCGGCAAGATGCCCTCCGGTGGGCAATATTATGCCACCTCCGAAGCAAGAAGAGGGGCAAGATCGAGGAAAAAGAGTGGTCCTCCCAATCTCCGGAGGAGGTACTCTCGGAAGTATGTCAAAGAGGCAGAGAAGAGAGTATGTCAGAGAGGTGGGCCATATTGGAACCTCTTCCTTTGCAGCTGCTATGCCTGAATGGTCTCATGTGCCAATATCTTTCTCCGCAGATCATGCAGTTCGTGTTAAATTTCCACATGCAGACCCACTTCTCATCATTGCTGACATAGCAGGAACTGAGGTTCGAAGAGTGCTAGTGGACGGAGGGAGTTCAGCGCATATTATTTTTGTCCAAGCTTTTGACCAACTCTGTATCTCCAGAAAGCATCTTCTCCCAGCAGCCCGTCCTTTGCAAGGATTTGCAGGACCCCCTCTTGATGCCCTCGGCCAAATTGGCCTGGAAGTTACTTTCAGAGAGGGGCTAATGGCCAGGACAGAGGAAGTAATCTTTGACGTTGTAGATGCTCCATATGCATATAATGTCATCTTCGGAAGAGGCATGTTAAATCAATTCGGAGCTATGGCGCATCATAATTACTTGTGTATGAAGATGCCCACACAAGCAGGAGTACTCACTGTCTTCAGAGATCAGGCCATCGCAAGAAGGGCAGAGTACGGTCATGGCCCTCCTCTTGACCCAAGGCAAGTGAACAGTGTGCAAGATGATCCGGAGAATTTTTCCGCTCCTAGCGAATCCTCGAAAAGATTCTTCCCAAGACCAAGTCCTAAAGGAGAGATTGCAACGAAGGTTATTGTCAAAGATGGCAAGGAATATTCATTTCAATTTGGTAAAGACTTGCCTCCAGAAGTTGCTACCTCCTTAGAAAAAGTAGTTGAGGAAAATTTGGATGTCTTTGCTTGGTCTGATGAAGACATCACCGGAGTCAGTCGGGACATTATTGAACACAGTTTACTTGTGAACCCGAAGGCTCGACCTGTTAGGCAAGGACTCCGAAAGATGTCTACGGAGAGAGCTGTCCTTGCTAAACACGAAGTTGAAAAGTTACTGAAGGCTGGGATTATCAGAGAAGTGGCTCATACGGAATGGTTAGCCAACCCAGTCTTCGTTAAGAAGAAATCTTCAGGGAAGTGGCGCATGTGTATTGATTTTACATCTCGTAATGTAGAGGCCTACATGGATGATATTGTAATCAAGAGTGCTTTTAAGCACCAGCATAGCCTAGACTTAGCAGAAACATTTAATAGCCTTCGGGCATGTGGGATCCGTCTCAACCCTGAAAAATGTATCTTCGGGGCGCAGGCTGGAAAATTGTTAGGGTACCTTGTGTCAAGCAGAGGGATCGAAGCTAGCCCCACTCAAATAACTGCGTTACAGAAGATGGCTCCCCCAGAGAATTTAATGCAAGTGCAAAAGCTGACCGGTCATCTAGCAACACTTAGCAAATTTCTAGCAAGGTCTGCGGAGAGAAGTTTGCCTATTTTCAAAGCATTGAAAGGGTCCGAAGATTTTGCATGGACACCGGAGTGTCAAAAGAGCTTCGAAGATATTAAAAATTATCTCAGTAATCTTGCTACACTCACGGTGCCTGTACTCCGCAAGACTCAACTTTAAGTCTACCAATAATACAGCGGAGTATGAAGGAATTCTATTGGGACTTCGCAAGGCACGTGCTCTAGGGGCTACAAGAGTTGTTATTAAAACAGATTCTCGGATTGTAGTAGGGCACGTGGATAAGAGTTTCCAAGTCCGACATCCGCAGCTTGCAAAGTACTTAGAAGAAATCCGAAAGATCGAAGCAGCATTTAAAGGGATTTCCATTCGAAGTATACCTAGAGCAGAAAATATGCAAGCAGACATCTTAGCAAAAGCTGCAGCCGGAGCTATGGATATACCCGAAGAAGCTTTTTATGAAGAACTCAATACACCTTCGGTACCCCAAATTCCCGCTGCAGAAGTCCTTTGCATTCCAAGTACAGATTGGCGAAGTTCAATCATGGAAGTGTTGCAAGGAGAGGCAAATATGTCCGAAGGGCCACAACTTTCAAGGTTAAAGCTTAGAACTCGGAATTATCAAATAATCAACGGTATTTTATACAAGGCCGGAGTATGTTCCCCTCTACTCCGATGTATATCTCAAGCCGAAGGTCAAGAAATTCTTCGAGAAATCCATGAAGGACTTTGCGGTAGCCATGTGGCCCCTCGAGCTTTGGCAGGAAAAACACTTCGCTAGGGGCTTTATTGGCCTACAATAGTAGCTGATGCGGAGAGCTTGGTCCGCACTTATCAAGGATGTCAATGGATGGGACGAAGGAGTCATCGCCCACCAACAGCCCTTCAAGTTATAGCTCCGTTATGGCCGATGGCCAGATGGGGTATGGATCTTATTGGCCCCTTCCCAACATCAAAAGGAAATTTGAAGTTCGCAGTGGTAGCAATTGAATATTTTTCAAAGTGGGTCGAAGCAGAACCTCTAACAGCTATTACTTCGAACAATGTACAGAAATTTTTCTAGAAGAATATCATTTGCCGGTTCGGAGTGCCTAGACAACTCACAGTTGATAATGGAACACAATTCGACGCAGAACCTTTCAAGAAATTTTGCGAAGATCTAGGCATCCAATTATGTTTTGCTGCAGTGAGACATCCTCAGTCTAACGGAGCTGTAGAAAGAGCCAATGGTAATATTTTGTCAGGGCTAAATCGAAGGATAGTAGGATTGGCAAAAGGACTCTGGACCGAAGAACTTCCGAAGATTTTGTGGTCCATTCGGACCACTCAAACGAGGTCCACGGGTTTCACTCCATTCAGACTATTATTCGGAGATGAAGCTATGACACCAACAGAGCTCAAAGGAGGATCACTTCGCAGCACCGAACCGGAAATAGAAGGAGAAAGACAAGCTTCGCTGGATTTAACAGAGGAGACAAGACTTCGAGCTGTGGCCAATATAACAAAGTATCACCAGCAGACGAAGGCTTGGTTTGACCCAAAGGTTAAGATTAATGAACTTAGGCCAGGTCATCTCGTTTTGCGAAGTATCATAGCACCAGGAAAATTAGGAAATAAATGGGAAGGTCCATACTTAATTGTTCGCTTCGGGCGTCCTGGTTCTTTTAAATTAGCTAATTTGGAAGGTGAAGAGTTAGCACATACATGGCATGCGGAGCACCTAAAGCGATACTTCGCATAAGGGCTCCTTGTAATCATTTGTAAGCACTTTCCGAATTAATAAAGCATATGGTTCAGATAATGCCTACCCCTCATAAACTTCCCACTTCCGAGTGGACGCACTGGAATAACGGAGTTGACCGAGAGGGAAGTGTCATTAATTTGAATCATATTTTCCGAGGTGGTGGGCTGACATAATCCGGAGTCCAAGCCACCGGCTTGAAGACATCCGTAAAAGAGCCCGAAAACCACAGAATGCGGAGTCCAAGCCATCGGCTAGAAGACATCCGTAAAAAGAGTCCAAGGAGACCAAATGATGCGGAGCCCAAGCCACCGGCTTGTAGGTATCCATAAAATGAGTCCAAAGAGACCACTGCGAACTCCAAACCACTGGTTTGACAGAATTCGCAAAAAAGAGCCGAAGGAGGCCAAAACAAAACAATGTTTGAGCCATGAGCTTCGAATGTCTGTTAAGAAAGTCCAAAGTGACAAATTATCTAAGACACTAAAGTGTCCGAAAAGTTATCTCAAGTGATTTCTTTCAAAAACATAAGGTACTAAGTTGCCAATCTTCAGACTGCAAATAGTCGAAGACATTTTATAAGATTTTAGTCGATCTTTAAATTACTGAGGGGCTCCAAACCCCCAAAATTGTACTCATAAGTTTTTCTTTGCGCCTAACCATCTTTGAATACAGTTCGAAGTTGCTTACGCCCAAAGAGGGGCTAATAAATAGGGAGACAATTTTAAATCGATATTTATTATTCGAACAAATATGATTACATCATGAAAAATTGGTATCTATACCAAGAAGGAATCGAAGACATCTTTGATCTCTAGAGCTAGGGTTGGAACGACTAGTTCCAGTGCTGGGAGTTCTAACAACTTTGCTTTTAACTCTTCTGCCTCCCTTCGAAGCTCTAAAGTCTTTTTGTTCTTGTTGAAGCTCCGCCCAAGTTCGAAGCCGTTTGGGACTCCTTTCCCAGCTTCCAAGTAATTCAGGCTTTTTACCTTGAGCTTCTTCTTCGTCTTCGGACCATATAATGTCTTCAGAAGATGAAGTTTCCAAGTTAACTTCTTTTTCTTCCTCTTTAATGCAAGATAATATATCTTTGCTTATTTCGGACGTAATCACTCCGGAACTATCTCGAGGACTAGAAATCGATTGCGCTTGTGAAGTTTTAAGATATCGAAGGTAGCCCATAATAAGCGAAGTTTGTCGTTAACATCTAACACTTCGACATCTTCCATATGAGGCAAAGCCTAAAAACATGATAAACAAATCTTCATTCATAAATGTACAAAAGCGTAGTGCTTTACATAGTTGAAGATCCTAAGGTAATTCTAAACCTGCGGGTTTGGAGGAGGCTGACTGCTCGAAGCTTGGGACCGAGCCTGCTTCTAGCGTTGTCCTTCGTCAATCCAGGCCTTGATCGCAGAGCGACCTTCGGCTCTCCATGAAGTTTGAAAGGCTTGCCATGCAGCGGCCACACCTTCGAAGGGAGTAAGAAGCTGGTCGTCATCGAATGTAATGGGACCCTCTCCTGCGCTCGGAGTTATCGATCGGCCCAGATCTTCATAGTAACGAAGTATGCCAACAGCAGCCACTTGTCCGGAAATTTCTCCGTACCGAATGCCTGCTGTCTTCATTTGCTTCGCTGCTACTTGGATCCTTTTCAGCCGGCGCAGCAGGGAGATGTTGTCATCCGAAGGAAGCGTCCCAGTAGTACCGAAGTACTCCAGAACGCCTAACAATTGGTCCATGACCTCCACAGCTACCTTCTCTGACTTTAGCTTATCTTCAATTAATGCATCCTTCATCAAAGTTAGCTCTCCTTCTACTCCAGAGAGCCTAGCTGCCTCCGTAGCTAAATAATTCTTCTGATTTAGTAGCTGGCTAGCTTCTTCTCGGAGTCTAACAAGCTCGGCCCCTGCAGTAGCGTGCTCCGCCCGCATCTTTTCAATTTCTGCTCGAAGCACAATTTTTTCTGCTTCGAGCTCCTTGTTCGCAGCTTCCAAGCTTTGTCTGGCCCTGCGCTCCATTGAAACCATGTTGTCCATGTGGGCCACTCGACCTTCGGAGATAGTAAGATTTCGTTGAAGAGTTGCATTTTCCTCTCGAAGGTGAACGCTTCCACGTTCATTTGAGATGTTCGCAGCTCGGGCCAAGACTGTTTGCTGCGAAAAGAAAAACCAAGGTGAGAACTTATTTGTATATAAATTTGATGTTGTTTTGCAGATACTTCGTACCTGGTATGCTGCGCGTTCCATAGCAGCGTTAAGCTCCGAACTCTCCGCCTCGCTCAAGATAGCCACCAAGTCCATCTCCCCGACTTCGCGACTAGCTCGATCGAAAGGCTCGAGCAAAGTCCGAAGCCCAGTTCTTCGCTCCAAGAAAGGAGCTAGAAGAGGGAGCATGCTCAAGGCTTGCTGGTCATCTTCGCTTAGCGAAGGCCCGGAGTGCTGAGCTGTGGTTTTTGGAGCCCCAGCAGACTGGCCCCCCTCAGTAGATTGGCTCTCGTCTGTTGACTCAGATGGAGTTGATCCTGAGCTTGGAGCAGGGAGGGGTCCATCTTCCCTTTGCCTTTTCCAGGCCCCATTTGAGTGGCTCCTGGAATTGGCTCCGAAGTTGTCGAAGATCCAAGAATTGTATCTTCGGGACGGACCTCTTCCATTGAAGTGGATCCTGTAAAAACTAAAGCAGGGAAAAAGAACAAAAGAATTATGCGAAGTTTACCTTTGACATTCTGGCGACGGATGAGCATTGGGCTGCTTGGCGGGTCAAAGGCTACTCCAAAGTCTTCGTCAGAGTCAACAGTCAAATCTTCGACTGTTGGAGCATCTTCTTGAGCCACCGTTGTTACTTCGCCCAGAATCGAAGCTGCAGTAACTTCGACTCCGCTTTCGTCCACAGGGGCTCCGTCCTGAGGTAAATCTTCTTGAGCAGCCGGAGTCCTCATTTTCTCAAGATTCTCTTGAGACTCCGGCACGCTCGCAGTTTCGTCAACTTGTGCAGCTCTTTGGGCTGCATCCTCGTCAATCAGCCTCACGAGCAACCTACCTTCATCCTCCTGAGAATCGGAGATTGAAGCTCTTGGGCTCGAAGGCACAGGAATTTTTGGCTTTCGAGCCACCTTCTTGACCGGAGTCTTGGCAGAGCTCGAAGTTCCATCTTCGGCTTTCCTCTTCTTTGGGCCCTTTCTCCGAAGGCACCCAATCCACCAGAGGAGGCGGAACAACTTCGAGCAGCCCCCATACTCGGTTGGATCGCTCCCAAGTACCAACCAATTTAATTCTCCATTCTTTCTCGGTTGGAGTTGGGACGCCCAAAATCATCTCCGAAGCTCGTACGATTTGCTCCGAAGTTAAAGGGGCTGAAGAAGCTGCAAAATAAGTTAAGTTCGTTAACTCTTCGAATAATATACATAGTATATGTTGCTTTCGAAGTTACCTGGAGGACTCGAAGTTGAAGAAATTTTCCGAAGTCCGCCCTCCGAATCTTCTTCGAAAGAAATTGGCCAGTTGGCCATCAGGGGAGGAATTTGAAGCCCAAGGAATTCTTCGGCTAAGTCCCGCATACATAGGCGGTGACTGATTTTTTGAAGGAAGCTGAGGCGAGCTTCGAGCTGACCCGGATCTGGATGCACAAGGGCTTCCTTTCGGAAGTTGATGTCTTGCAAAGGCCCGGCTAGACGGCTGCTCGCCCCAACTTCGACATAAAACCACTTCAAGATCCAATCAGTGTACCATCTGGCACTGATGGCCTTAGTAGGAAATCGGAGAGCATATTCGTCTCGAAGTCTGAAATTGATGCTTCCGAAGGCCACTACCAGCTTTTCACCTCCGGGGCCTACGAAGGTTTTCGGTTGGCATGAAGCTCTATGCAGTGCTGCGAAGATCTCCGCCCTTCCTTCACAACCTTCGGCTCGCAACGCCCATTCTAAGATGGCAAGACGCGCTACCGCATTCGGAGAGAGTTGGGGGAGGGTGACGTGGAACAAGTCTAATACTTCCGCCAAGAAGTCTACCGCCGGAAGCCCCAAACTAGCTTCGAAGACGACCACTTCTCCGGGTCTTGGTGATGGAATGATTTCCTTCCCAGTTTTGCGAATCATAACCCCCGAACTAATCTTGCCTTCTACTGCAGCCGCAAGCAATTCCCTTCTGCAGGTTGACGGCCCCAGTTGATAAGACTGGCCCGTATACTTCGTCGACGCTGGAAAGAGGTCTTGGGGGCCGACATTTTGTGGATTTCCTCCCACCGGCGCCATTGCCGCCACTGAAGGATTTGGAGTTGCCGTCACCGATGATGCAGCCGCTGCCGCCACAGCAGCTTGCTGCCGGGCCAAGGCTGAAGTCGCTCCAGGACCCTTGAAACTAGTTTTCCGCCATTGGATTTTGTGGATTGTTTTAGAGGAAAAACGGCGGCTAGGGCTCGGGTGATGGCTTGTTTGCACGAAAGCAGTGAAAAGGTACTCAAGAAGGGTTTGGGCCCTCAATTTATAGCCCAGACCCTAATTTTTTACCGTTTGCCTGTGTCGTTTCACATTCCCAACCGTTACTTTGCTCCGAAATTAAAGCATTTCGTAACTTCCATTAGAAGAAAGAAGCTAACGGCTATTTCTTCTAAGTCTAAAAAGACTTTCAGACTTTTCGAGTTAGTTCTAAGTTACTTCGAAAGTAATTTTATTAAAAATTGATTCAAAGTTTACATCTCCACGTAGTTCGGAGATGGTTTAAATCTGCTAACCCCTATGTATGATTATTTTTCTTGCACATACTGCTCTCCTAACATTACAGATTTAGCGGAGAAGCGTATTCGAGGGGCTACGGTTGGGGGAAAATATTCCATCTTCAGGGTTATTGCAGTGACGAGATAAAGACTGGTGATTAAGACGAAGACTTCCAACATATAATTTCGGAGATGCATCAAGTCAAGTTTGAAGTATGATGACGGGCTCTAGTTCGGAGTATATCTTCGAACTTGGACTCTTCCGAGAACTTCTTTGCCAGCTAAGATGGAAGACTTATCTTCTTTCTCATTAGATTAGTTGTTGGCGTAAAAGATTACACTAACAGGTTTCTGAAGATTAGAAACCAACAAACGATGTGTTTGCGAAGGAAACTATTCCAAGCCTCCGAAAGGATAATAACTTAGAATAGTTTGAAAGTGTGTATTGAATAACTTGTATTTAGTCCGTATTACAGGGTTATACGGGGGGTATTTATAGGCCCAAACATTAAGGAAAAGACCTTTTTACCCCTCTATTACAACCGACATAGTGGAAACTATTCGGTACCCTTAATAGGGCTAAAATGGTAAAAGACTAATCTAATGAGAAAGAAGTTAAGTCTTCCATCTTAGCTGGCAAAGAAGTTCTCGGAAGAGTCCAAGTTCGAAGATATACTCCGAACTAGAGCCCGTCATCATACTTCGAACTTGACTTGATGCATCTCCGAAATTATATGTTGGAAGTCTTCGTCTTAATCACCAGTCTTTATCTCGTCACTGCAATAACCTTGAAGATGGAATATTTTCCCCCAATAGTAGCCCCTCGAATATGCTTCTCCGCTAAATCTATAATGTTAGGAGAGCAGTATACGCAAGAAAAATAATCATACGTAGGGGTTAGCAGATTTAAACCATCTCCGAACTACGTGGAGATGTAAACTTTGAATCAGTTTTTAATAAAATTACTTTCGAAGTAACTTAGAACTAACTCGAAAAGTCTGAAAGTCTTTTTAGACTTAGAAGAAATAGCCGTTAGCTTCTTTCTTCTAACGGAAGTTACGGAATGCTTTAATTTCGGAGCAAAGTAACGGTTGGCAATGTGAAACGACACAGGCAAACGGTAAAAAATCAGGGTCTGGGCTATAAATTGAGGGCCCAAACCCTTCTTGAGTACATTTTCACTGCTTTCGTGCAAACAAGCCATCACCCGAGCCCTAGCCGCTATTTTCCTCTAAAACAATCCACAAAATCCAATGGCGAAAACTAGTTTCAAGGGTCCTGGAGCGACTTCAGCCTTGGCCCGGCAGCAAGCTGCTGTGGCGGCAGCGGCTGCATCATCGGTGACGGCAACTCCAAATCCTTCAGTGGCGGCAATGGCGCCGGTGGGAGGAAATCCCCAAAATATCGGCCCCCAAGACCTCTTTCCAGCGTCGACGAAGTATACAGACCAGTCTTATCAACTGGTGCTGTCAACCTGCAGAAGGGAATCGCTTGCGGCTGCAGTAGAAGGCAAGATTAGTTCGGGGGTTATGATTCGCAAACCTGGGAAGGAAATCATTCCGTCACCAATACCCGGAGAAGTGGTCGTCTTCGAAGCCTTCTTCGAAGCTGGTTTGGGGCTTCCGGCCGTAGACTTCTTGGCGGAAGTATTAGACTTGTTCCACGTCACCCTCCCCCAACTCTCTCCGAATGCGGTAGCGCGTCTTGCCATCTTCGAATGGGTGTTGCGAGCCGAAGGTTGTGAAGGAAGGGCGGAGATCTTCGCAGCACTGCATAGAGCTTCATGCCAACCAAAAACCTTCATAGGCCCCAGAGATGAAAAGCTGGTAGTGGCCTTCGGAAGCATCAATTTCAGACTTCGAGAAGAATATGCTCTCCGATTTCCTGCTAAGGCCATCAATGCCAGATGGTACACTGATTGGATCTTGAAGTGGTTTTATGCCGAAGTTGGGGCGAGCAGCCGTCTAGCCGGGCCTTTGCAAGACATCAACTTCCGAAAGAAAGCCCTTGTGCATCCAGATCCGGGTCAGCTCGAAGCTCGCCTCAGCTTGCTTCAAAAAATCAGTCACCGCCTAAGTATGCGGGACTTAGCCGAAGAATTCCTTGGGCTTCAAATTCCTCCCTTGATGGCTAACTGGCCAATTTCTTTCGAAGAAGATTCGGAGGGCGGACTTCGGAAAATTTCTTCAACTGCGAGTCCTGCAGGTAACTTCGAAAGCAACATATACTATGTATATTATTCGAAGAGTTAACGAACTTAACTTATTTTGCAGCTTCTTCAGCCCCTATAACTTCGGAGCAAATCGTACGAGCTTCGGAGAAGATTTTGGGTGTCCCAACTCTAACCGAGAAAGAATGGAGAATTAAATTGGTTGGTATTTGGGAGCGATCCAACTGAGTATGGGGGCTGCTCGAAGTTGTTCCGCCTCCTCTGGTGGATTGGGTGCCTTCGGAGAAAGGGCCCAAGAAGAGGAAAGCCGAAGCTGGAACATCGAGCTCTGCCAAGACTCCGGTCAAGAAGTTGGCTCGAAAGCCAAAAATTCCTGCGCATTCGAGCCCAAGAGCTTCAATCTCCGATTCTCAGGAGGATGAAGGCAGGTTGCTCGTGAGGCTGATTGACGAGGATGCAGCCCAAAGAGCTGCAAAAGTTGACGAAACTGCGAGCGTGCCGGAGTCTCAAGAGAATATTGAGCAAATGAGGACTCCGGCTGCTCAAGAAGATTTACCTCAGGACGGAGCCCCTGTGGACGAAAGCGGAGTCGAAGTTACTGCAGCTTCGATTCCGGGCGAAGTAACAACGGCGGCTCAAGAAGATGCTCCAACAGTCGAAGATTTGACTGTTGACTCTGACGAAGACTTTTGAGTAGCCTTTGACCCGCCAAGCAGCCCAATGCTCATCCGTCGCCAGAGTGTCGAAGGTAAACTTCGCATAATTCTTTTGTTCTTCTTCCCTACAAATTTATACAATGTATAATAGTTTTGTTTTTACGGGATCCACTTCAATGGAAGAGGTCCGTCCAAAAGATACAATTCCTGGACCATCGACAACTTCAGAGCCAATTCCAGGAGCCACTCAAATGGGGCCTGGAAAAGGCAAAGGGAAGATGGACCCCCTCCCTGCTCCAAGCTAAGGATCAACTCTGTCTGAGTCAACAGACGAGAGCCAATCTACTGAGGGGGGCCAGTCTGCTGGGGCTCCGAAAACCACAACTCAGCACTCTGGGCCTTCGCCAAGCCAAGATGACCAGCAAGCCTTGAGCATGCTCCCCCTTCTAGCTCCTTTCTTGGAGCGAAGAACTGGGCTTCGGACTTTGCTCGAGCCTTTGGATCGAGCTAGTCACGAAGTCGGGGAGACGGACTTGGTGGCTATCTTGAGCGAGGCGGAGAGTTCGGAGCTTAACGCTGGCATGGAACGCGCAGCATACCAGGTACGAAGTATCTGCAAAACAACATCAAATTTATATACAAATAATTTCTCACCTTGGTTTTTTCTTTTCGCAGCAAATAGTCTTGGCCCGAGCTGCGAACATCTCAAATGAACGTGGAAGCGTTCGCCTTCGAGAGGAAAATGAAACTCTTCAATGAAATCTTACTATCTCCGAAGGTCGAGTGGCCCACATGGACAACATGGTTTCAACGGAGCGCAGGGCCAGACAAAGCTTGGAGGCTCTGAACAAGGAGCTCGAAGCAGAAAAAATTGTGCTTTGAGCAGAAATTGAAAAGATGCGGGCGGAGCACGCTACTACAGGGGTCGAGCTTGTTAGACTCTGAGAAGAAGCTAGCCAGCTACTAAATCAGAAGAATTCTTTAGCTACGAAGGCAGCTAGGCTCTCTGGAGTAGTAGGAGAGCTAACTTCGACAAAGGATGCATTAATTGAAGATAAGTTGAAGTTAGAAAAGGTAGCTGCGGAGGTCATGGACCAATTGTTAGGCGTCTTGGAGTACTTCGGTACTACTGGGACGCTTCCTTCGGATGACAACATCTCCCTACTGCGCCGGCTAAAAAGGATCCAAGGAGCAGCGAAGCAAATGAAGACAGCGGGCATTCGGTATGGAGAAATTTCCAGACAAGTGGCTGTTGTCGGCATACTTCGTTACTACGAAGATCTGGGCCGATCGATAACTCCGAGCGTAGGAGAGGGTCCCATTACCTTCGATGACGACCAGCTTCTTACTCCCTCCGAAGGTGTGGCCGCTGCTTGGCAAGCCTTTCAAACTTCATGGAGAGCCGAAGGTCGCTCTGCGATCAAGGCCTGGATTGATGAAGGACAACGCCAGAAGCAGGCTCGGTCCCAAGCTTCGAGCAGTCAGCCTCCTCCAAACCCGCAGGTTTAGAATTACATTAGGATATTCAACTATGTAAAGCACTACGCTTTTGTACATTTATGAATGAAGATTTGTTTATCATGTTTTTAGGCTTTGCCTCATATGGAAGGTGTCGAAGTGTTAGATGTTAACGACGAACTTCGCTTATTATGGGCTACCTTCGATATCTTAAAACTTCACAAGCGCCCTCGATTTCTAGTTCCTCGAGATAGTTCCGGAGTAATTACGTCCGAAATAAGCAAAGATATATTATCTTGCATTAAAGAGGAAGAAAAAAAAGTTAACTTGGAAAGTTCATCTTCTGAAGACATTATATGGTCCGAAGACGAAGAAGAAGCTCAAGGTAAAAAGCCTGAAGAACTTGGAAGCTGGGAAAGGAGTCCCGAACGGCTTCGAACTTCGACGGAGCTTCAACAAGAACAAAAAGACTTTAGAGCTTCGAAGGGAGGCAGAAGAGTTAAACACAAAGTTGTTAGAACTCCCAGCACTGGAACTAGTCGTTCCAACTCTAGCTCTAGAGATCGAAGAGGTCTTCGATTCCTTCTTGGTATAGATACCAATTTTTCATGATGTAATCATATTTGTTCGAAAAATAAATATCAATTTTAAATTGTTTCCCTATTTATTAGCCCCTCTTTGGGCGTAAGCAACTTCGAACTGTATTCAAAGATGGTTAGGCGCAAAGAAAAACTTATGAGTACAATTTTGGGGGTTTGGAGCCCCTCAGTAATTTAAAGATCGACTAAAATCTTATAAAATGTCTTCGACTATTTGCAGTCTGAAGATTGGCAACTTAGTACCTTATGTTTTTGAAAGAAATCACATGAGATAACTTTCCGGACAGTTTAGTGTCTTAGATAATTTGTCACTTTGGACTTTCTTAACAGACATTCGAAGCTCATGGCTCAAACTCTGTTTTGTTTTGGCCTCCTTCGGCTCTTTTTTGCAAATTCTGTCAAACCAGTGGTTTGGAGTTCGCAGTGGTCTCTTTGGACTCTTTTTACAGATACCTACAAGCCGGTGGCTTGGGCTCTGCATCATTTGGTCTCCTTGTACTCTTTTTACGGATGTCTTCCAGCCGATGTCTTGGACTCCGCATTCTGTGGTTTTCGGGCTCTTTTACGGATGTCTTCAAGCCGGTGGCTTGGACTCCAGATTATGTCAGCCCACCACCTCGGAAAATATGATTCAAATTAATGACACTTCCCTCTCGGTCAACTCCGCTATTCCAGTGCGTCCACTCGGAGGTGGGAAGTTTATGAGGGGTAGGCATTATCTGAACCATATGCTTTATTAATTCGGAAAGTGCTTACAAATGATTACAAGGAGCCCTTATGCGAAGTATCGCTTTAGGTGCTCCGCATGCCATGTATGTGCTAACTCTTCACCTTCCAAATTAGCTAATTTAAAAGAACCAGGACGCCCGGAGCGAACAATTAAGTATGGACCTTCCTATTTATTTCCTAATTTTCCTGGTGCTATGATACTTCGCAAAACGAGATGACCCGGCCTAAGTTCATTAATCTTAACCTTTGGGTCAAACCAAGCCTTCGTCTGCTGGTGATACTTTGATAAATTGGCCACAGCTCGAAGTCTTGTCTCCTCTGTTAAATCCAGCGAAGCTTGTCTTTCTCCTTCTATTTCCGGTTCGGTGCTGCGAAGTGATCCTCCTTTGAGCTCTGTTGGTGTCATAGCTTCATCTTCGAATAATAGTCTGAATGGAGTGAAACCCATGGACCTCCTTTGAGTGGTCCGAATGGACAACAAAATCTTCGGAAGTTCTTCGGTCTAGAGTCCTTTTGCCAATCCTACTATCCTTCGATTTAGACCTAACAAAATATTACCATTGGCTCTTTCTACAGCTCCGTTAGACTGAGGATGTCTCACTGCAGCAAAAAATAATTGGATGCCTAGATCTTCGCAAAATTTCTTGAAAGGTTCTGCGTCGAATTGTGTTCCATTGTCAACTATGAGTTGTCTAGGCACTCTGAACCGGCAAATGATATTCTTCCAGAAAAATATTTGTACATTGTTCGAAGTAATAGCTGTTAGAGGTTCTGCTTCGACCCACTTTGAAAAATATTCAATTGCTACCACTACGAACTTCAAATTTCCTTTTGCTGTTGGGAAGGGGCCAATAAGATCGATACCCCATCTAGCCATGGTCCATACCGGAGCTATAACTTGAAGGGCTGTTGGTGGGCGATGACTCCTTCGTCCCATCCACTCACATCCTTGACAAGTGCGGACCAAGCTCTCCGCATCAGCTACTATTGTAGGCCAATAAAGCCCCTGGCGAAGTGTTTTTCCTGCCAAAGCTCGAGGGGCCAGATGGCTACCGCAAAGTCCTTCATGGATTTCTCGAAGAATTTCTTGACCTTCGGAGTTCTAAGCTTTAACCTTGAAAGTTGTGGCCCTTCGGACATATTTGCCTCTCCTTGCAACACTTCCATGATTGAACTTCGCCAATCTGTACTTGGAATGCAAAGGACTTCTGCAGCGGGAATTTGGGGTACCGAAGGTGTATTGAGTTCTTCATAAAAAGCTTCTTCGGGTATATCCATAGCTCCGGCTGTAGCTTTCGCTAAGATGTCTGCTTGCATATTTTGTGCTCTAGGTATACTTCGAATGGAAATCCCTTTAAATGTTGCTTCAATCTATTGGATTTCTTCTAAGTACTTTGCAAGCTGCGGATGTCGGACTTGGAAACTCTTATTCACGTGCCCTGCTACAATCTGAGAATCCGTTTTAATAACAACTCTTGTAGCCCCTAGAGCACGTGCCTTGCGAACTCCCAACAGAATTCCTTCATACTCCGCTGTATTATTGGTAGACTTAAAGTTGAGTCTTGCGGAGTACAAAGACTTTTGCCCTGAAGGCGAAATTATCACAGCTCCGACACCTGCTCCAGATGCTTAAAAAGCTCCATCGGAGTAAATAGTCCAAATTTCTTCGCTTGGCTTCTCTAGAGCCCAAGTTGTAGGGGGAGTCCACTCTGCTACAAAGTCAGCCAATACTTGTGACTTAATTGCTATTCTTGCCAGGAAAGATATGCCGAAGGGTGCTAATTCAACAGCCCACTTTCCCATTCTTCCAGTGGAATCCTTACTTCGGAGCATATCTCGCAAAGGATATGAAGTTCGTACCACAATATTATGTGCCAAAAAATAATGCCTTAGCTTCCTCGAAGCCATTACCAAAGCATAAACGAATTTCTCAAGCTCAGAATATCTTGTTTTTGCTCCGGACAATGCTTCGGACACAAAGTAAACTGGATTTTGTACCAACTTCCCATTGAAATCAATCTCTCTAATAAGAACTGCACTGACAGCAGAGCTAGTAGCTGCAAGGTAGAGGAGTAGGGTTTCGTCCGCAACAGGCACCGTGAGTGTAGCAAGATTACTGAGATCATTTTTAATATCTTCGAAGCTCTTTTGACACTCCGGTGTTCATGCAAAATCTTCGGACCCTTTCAATGCTTTGAAAATAGGCAAACTTCTCTCCGCAGACATTGCCAGAAATCTGCTAAGTGCTGCTAGACGACCAGTCAGCTTTTGCACTAGCTTTAAATTCTCTGGGGGAGCCATCTTCTGTAACACAGTTATTTGAGTGGGGCTAGCTTCGATCCCTCTGCTTGAAACTAGGTACCCTAACAATTTTCCAGCCTGCACCCCGAAGATACATTTTTCGGGGTTGAGATGGATCCCACATACCCGAAGGCTATTAAATGTTTCTACTAAGTCTAGGCTATGCTGGTGCTTAAAAGAACTCTTGATTACAATATCATCCATGTAGGCCTCTACATTACGACCTAGCTGATGCCCTAGAGCCTTAGCAATTAACCTCGAAAATGTAGCCCCGACATTTCTTAAGCCAAAGGGCATTCTTACATAACAAAAGACTCCTGAAGGAGTTACGAAGCTTGTCTTGATTTCATCTTCGCGCTTCAACCAAATTTGATGGTAGCTGGAATACGCGTCAAGGAAGCTTAATAACTCCGAACCAGCAGTGGAGTCGACCAACTGATCAATTCGGGGCATGGGGTAGGGGTCACGGGGGCATGCTTTATTCAGAGATGTAAAATCAATACACATGCGCCACTTCCCTGAAGATTTCTTCTTAACGAAGAATCGGTTGGCTAACCATTCTGTATGTGCCACTTCTCTGATAATCCCACCCTTCAGTAACTTTTCAACTTCGTCTTTAGCAAGGACAGCTCTCTCCGTAGACATCTTTCGAAGTCCTTGCCTAACAGGTCGATCCTTCGGGTTCACAAGTAAATTGTGTTCAATAATGTCCCGACTGACTCCGGTGATGTCTTCATCAGACCAAGCAAAGACATCCAAATTTTCCTCAACTACTTTTTCTTAGGAGGTAGCAACTTCTAGAGGCAAGTCTTTACCAAATTGAAATGAATATTCCTTGCCATCTTTGGCAATAACCTTCGTTGCAATCTCTCCTTCAGGACTTGGTCTTGGGAAGGATCTTTTCGAGGATTCGCTAGGAGCGGAAAAATTCTCTGGATCATCTTGCACATTGTTCACTTGCCTTGGGTCAAGAGGAGGGCCATGACCGTACTCTACCCTTCTTGCGATGACCTGATCTCCGAAGACAGTGAGTACTCCTGCTTGTGTGGGCATCTTCATACACAAGTAATTATGATGCGCCACAGCTCCGAATTGATTTAACATGCCTCTTCCGAAGATGACATTATATGCATATGGAGCATCTACAACATCAAAGATTACTTCCTCTGTCCTGGCCATTAGCCCCTCTCTGAAAGTAACTTCGAGGCCAATTTGGCCGAGGGCATCAAGAGGGGGTCCTGCAAATCCTTGCAAAGGACGGGCTGCTGGGAGAAGATGCTTTCTAGAGATACAGAGTTGGTCAAAAGCTTGGACAAAAATAATATCCACTGAACTCCCTCCGTCCACTAGCACTCTTCGAACCTCAGTTCCTGCTATGTCAGCAGTGATGACAAGTGGGTCTGCATGTGGAAATTTAACACCAACTGCATCATCTGCGGAGAATGATATTGGCACATGAGACCATTCAGGCATAGCAGCTGCAGAGGAAGAGGTTCCAATATGGCCTACCTCTCTGACATACTCTCTTCTCTGCCTCTTTGACATACTTCCGAGAGTACCTCCTCCGGAGATTGGGAGGACAACTCTTTTTCCTCGATCTTGCCCCTCTTCTTGCTTCGGAGGTGGCATAATATTGCCCACCGGAGGGCATCTTGCCGAATCGAAGTTTTCTATTCGCGCCACCGCCTGGACAGGCTCCGGACGCACTTCAGCTGGAACTCGGTTAGTAGTGCCTCGACCCGAAGTTCTTTCCAGATACTCTCCTCTCAAAGCAAGTATAGCCTTGCAAGTATCAGTTGCATGGTTCTGGTTTTCACCATGGATACAGCAGAATAGGGTCTGGCCTTTGCCAGCCGGTTTCCCTGGCGGCCTCCAGCCGCTGGTCTTGGTTCCTGATGGTTGCGGAGCTCTTTGTGCAAACTTCTGCGGGGGTGCAATGTTCAGAACTTCCAAGGCAACGTTAAGCTCCGAACTCTTCGCCCTGCTTAATTTTGCTACCAGCTCTGTCTCCCCGACTTTGCGACTCACTCGACCTAAAGGTTTGAGCAGAGTCCGAAGCCCAGTTGGCTCCAAAAAAGGAGTCAAAAGAGGGAGCATTGCCGAAGCCCTTTGGTCATCCCTGCTTGACGAAGGTACGGAGCGTTCTCCTGAGGTCCTTGGAACTTCGGAAGATGGCCCCCCCTCAGTTGATTCACTTTCATCTGTTGACTCAGACGAAGTTGATCCTTGAGTAGGGAGAGGCTCTATGTGTCTTTTACCCCTTCCAGGCCCCTGTTGAGCGACCTCCGGGTGCGGCTCTGAAGTTGTCGAAGGCCCTTGAATTGTGTCTTCGTGTTGTACTTCTTCCGAAGGGGGCTCTGCAAAAGCAAAGGTATTATACATTGTATAATTTTGCAGAAAATAATAAAAGAATTATCCGAAGTTTACCTTCGATATTCTGGGGGAGGTCGAGCACTGGACTGCTCGGAGGATCAAAGGTGAAGTCATCATCTGAATCCATAGTTAAAACTTCAGCTGCCGGAGTATCTCCGTGAGCAGTCCTCCCCTCATCCACAACTGAAGTTGTAGGAATTTCAACTTCATCTTCGCCCATAGGAGCTTCGATTTGCTCCTCTTGAGTATCCGGAGCTCTCACTTCTTCAATGTTAGCTTGAGGCTCCGGCATACCTGCAGTATCTTCAATGTGAATATTTTGTTGAGCTGCATCTTCATCAATCAATCTTACTAATAATATACCTTCATCTTCTTTAGAACCAGAGATTGAGGTTCTTGAGCTCGAAGGCGCAGGATTCGAAGGTGCGAGATTTTTTGGCTTCCGAGCCACCTTCTTCACCGGAGTCTTTGCGGAGCTCGAAGCTCCGGCTTCAGCCATCCTTTTCTTGGGTCCTTTCTCTAAAGGCACCCAGTCCATCAGAGGGGGCGGAGTTAACTCCAACATTCCCCATACTCTGTTAAACCTCTCCCAACTCCCGACCAATTTAACTCTCCATTATTTTTCAGTCGGAGTTGGGGCACCCAAAATCTTCTCCGAATCCCTTACAATTTGTTCTGAAGTAATAGGGGCTGAAGAAGCTAAAAAATAAATCAAATTAGTTTTTCTTCGAAGTAAATATGTATAATGCATGTTGGTTTCGAAGTTACCTGCAGGGCTCGAAGTCAAGTTAATCTTGCGGAGACCGCCTTCCGAATCATCCTCGAAGATGACAGGCCAGTTGGCCATCAGCGGAGGAATTTGCAGTCCGATGAATTCTTCGGCTAAGTCCCGCATGCTTAACCTTCGGCTAATCTTCTGAAGCAAGTTAAGACGAGCTTCGAGCTGGCCTTCGTTGGGCTGCACTAAGGCTTCTTTTCGGAATTGAATTTCTTTAAGGGGCCCGGCCAGAGGACTGCTTGCTCCAACTTCGGCATAAAACCATCTTAGAACCCAATCAGTATACCATCTGGCATTGATGGCCTTGGCAGGAAACTGAAGGGCATATTCATCTCGAAGTCTAAAGTTGATAGAGCCGAAGGATATCACCACTTTTTCACCTCCAGAGCCTACGAAGGTCTTCGGTTGGCAAGTTGCTCTGTGTAGTGCAGCGAAGATTTCTGCCCTCCCCTCACAACCTTCGGCTCTCAGCGCCCATTCGAAGATAGCTAATCTAGCTACTGCATTCGGAGATAATTGGGGGAGGGTTACATGGAACAGATCAAGTACCTCCGCCAGGAAGTCCACTGCAGGGAGGCCCAAGCCAGCTTCGAAGAAGGCTTCGAATACCACTACTTCTCCGGGTCTTGGCGATGGAATTGATTCTTTGCCTGGCTTCCGGATCATAACTCCATTGCTAATTTTTCCCCCCGCTGTGATTGCCAATGATTCTCTCTTGCAGGTAGAAGGCCCCAACTCAAAAGACTGATCCAAATATTTCGTCGATGGCGGGCACAAACCTTGGTCATCGGCGATTTGGGGATTTCTCCCCCCTGCCGCCATGGATGTCGCCGCTGGCATCGGAGGTGCCGCCGCCAACGCTGCCGCCGCTGTTGCTGCGGCCGCCTGCTGCCGGGCCAAGACCGACGGAGGTGCAGATCCTTTAGTCTTCACCATCGCGACCGCCGGATTGCTCTGAGGAAATGGAGGTTAGGGCTCAAGAACTCAAGGGGCTAAAAAGTTTTTGATTGCAAGAACGCGATGGAAAGGTAACCGGGTAACTTCTAGGCTTTCTATTTATAGCCTAGTCTTCACTTTCTTACCGTTAATCCATGTCGTTTCGCATTCCTGCCGTTACTCCTCTTACGAAATTAGCGTCTGCTACAGTTTCCGTTAGAAACAGAAACTTAAACGGCTATTTTCTCTTAAGTCTAAAAGACTTTCGAACTTCTTGAGTCGGTTCTAAGATAGTTCGAAAAGCAATTACCTAAGACTGATTCGAAGTTCATATCTTCATGCATTTCGGAGATAAAATAAAAACCAATAACCCCTATGTTTGGTTATCTTTTCCTTCCGTATACTGCTCTCCTAACGTTACAGGTCAAACGGAGAAGCGTATTCGAGGGGCTACTGTTGGGGGAAAATATCTCATCTTCGGGGTTATTGCCGAAGCAACATAAAGGCAGACAGTGGATGCGAAGGCTCCTAGACGATCATTTTCGAAGATACCCGGAACCAAGTTCGAAGTATGAAGATAGGCATTGGTTCGGAGTACATCTTCGAACTAAGGCCCTCAAAGATCTTTTCTGCCAGCTAAGATGGAAGACTTATCTTCTTTCTCATTAGATTAGTCTTTTACCATTTTAGCCCTATCAAGGGAACCGAATAGTTTCCACTGTGTCGGTTGTAATAGAGGGGTAAATATGTCTTTTCCTTAATGTTTGGGCCTATAAATACCCCCCATTTTACCCTGTAATAGGGACCGAATACAAGTTATTCAATACATACATTCGAACTATTCTGAGTTATTATCCTTTCGGAGGCTTAGAACAGTTCCTTTCGCAAACACTTCGTTTGTTAGTTTCTCTTCTACAGAAACCTGTTAGCGTAATCTTTTACGCCAACAGTCTCGCTTACTCTTTTGATATCGTTGTTACTATTTCTAAGATTGCACTCGTTTTTGAGCTTTTACCTTTGGTTAACCATAATGACCGCTTCTTGCTTTTGTTCGGCTTTTGGTCATTAGGGTTAAACTTTTACCTTATTTTTCTTCTTCTTTGTTTTCTTGTGTTCTTGTTTTCGTGTTTCCACATTTGCTCGCAGGTGCTGAAGAGCTGAAAAAGAGGAGTGTTGACAATGCACTCATCAAGGGGGAGATTGAGGAGTCATGCTAAATAGCGTGGGCCTCATGGCTCCAGATGTGATGAGTCATTGTCAACGATAGTCAAAAAGGACAGAAGAAGAAGATATCTGCTGTTTCATGGGCCGCGTGTGACTCAGGTACATGGGCAGCGAGCGACTGTCGGGTAGAGGAGGCTGCGAAGTCGGGCTGGCCCAATCCGGGTACATGGGCCAGGAGCAGCAGAAGACCCACTGGGCTGTTGACCAGGATTGACACAGGTACACGGGCGGTGAGTGATTGCCGGGCTGAGAGAGCTGCGGAATCGGCCCGGCCCAATCCGGGTACCTGGTGCAAAGTCGGTGGAGGCTTTGTCAGTTTCGGCGCAAAACTGAGAACTGTCGATCTTGTATCCGACTGTCCAGAAGAGAAGCCGTAGTCGCTACGAAAACATAGCTTCCGGATAAGTCATCTTTATCTCTTGGCCCACAGTCAGTCAGTCGTGTCTGTAAAAATACCTAAGGGCAGTAGAGTATTTTCCTTTATTCCTGCGTCTGTAAAAACCCTAAGGGGCTGGTGGAATATTCTAGGCCATTGGGCAGCCTATAAATAGGGCCCCAATCCCTAGGGTTGGACTACCCTTTTTGCTGAAATCAATACTACTCCTTTGGGTCATTTTGTCTCTTGCTTTGTCTCTCTCCTCTCCTGTTCATGTGTGCGCCGCTAGGCAACAAGCCTTGTTCTTTCTGAGATTCACTTGGTTCTTTGCTGTCTGGGAGAATTTATTTTGGTTGTTTTGTGCGAAGCATTTATGTGTGCAGCATTTCATTCACTATTTTTGCTGTTGTGTGCTTGCGGTTAATTTATTTGCTGGAGAAGGTGCTTCTGTTGCGTGTGTTCTTCACGCAAGTAGTACTAGTTCTTGCTGTTGCAAGTAGTACTACTACACTATAGCCACAGTACAATAGTACTCAGGCTTTGCTTTTTCTGCGCAGCTTTTTGATCGAAGTTGACAAGGCTGAGTGTCTTTTTTGACTGTTTTCTGGCGAAGGCACCCTCTCTGTTCGAAGCCCCTCAGCTCCGTGAGGCAGGCTTCGATCTGATATACTCGAAGGCTTCGTTTGAACTTCGAACTTTGTTTTGTGTCCTGAGTTACTAGCTTCGAAGTACCTTTTGAACTATCAGCGTCTCATACTTCGAACGTCTGTGCGAAGGTACTCCGACTCGAGCTCTTCGAAGTCCATACTTCGATAGGTTTCGAAGTTGGTTTTGAAGCTTGTCTTTCTGTAAGACTTCACTCAGTGTTTGCATCCGTCCTCTTCGAAGGTCCTTGTTGTGTTCTGTTCGAAGGTAGAGTGTAGGCTTCGTTTTGGTTTCTCTGTCGCGTGTCAGCCTTTGCTTTTCCTTTCGAAGGTTGCTCGCTCTGTGTGCGAGTTCGAAGCTGTGTTCGAAGCCTTGCCTTCGAAGTAAACACTTCGAAGCAGGCTCCGACTCTGTCATACTTCGCTCCCATTCACACTCGACCTAAGATAGACAACACACCTTCGACATACTTCGACTTTCACCTCCGAACCAGACATCGACCAGTGAAGTAGACCTCGACCTCCGAAGCAGGCTTCGACACTGCGAAGCAGGCCTCGACCAGCGAAGCAGGCTTCGCCAAGTTTCGAACAGGAGACAGATTTCGAACGGTAACTTCTCACTTCATTCTTAGTGCACTTAGAGTGTTATTCTGAGAAGTTTGTCTTGCCTAGTCTTGTGTATACTATTTATCTGTCTATTAGCACTGCTTTGATAGGTCTCTGTTTGACATCAGTTGCTTTTAGGCTAGATACCTTTAGACTTAGGCTATCTGTTTATTTTCTGCTGCTTAGTCTTTTGAGGTGCGTTGGGTGTTGGGAACAGGCCATATATTCGAAAGAATTTTTAAGGCGCCCATTCACCCCCCCCCTCTGGTCGCTACTTTCGGTCCTACATTTAGAACCGGTTAAGGTATGGAAAAACCCTAACCTTGCTCTGATACCACTTGTAGGACCGAAAGTAGCGACCGGAGGGGGGGTGAATGGGCGCCTTAAAAATTCTTTCGAATATATGGCTTGTTCCCAACACCCAACGCACCTCAAAAGGCTAAGCAGCAGAAAATGAACAGATAGCCTAAGTCTAAAGGTATCTAGCCTAGAAGCAACTGATGTAAAACAGAGAACTACCAAAGCAGTGCAACTAGGCAGATAAACAATGCACGCATCCAAATACGAACAGGAAATGGAATCCCATGGGAACAAATAAAATCAAGAGGATGCAGTAATGAACCAAAAACACCATACAGATCTTGGCGGCGCACGCATGAACAGGAAAGGAAAGAGAAGGTGCAAGAGACAAAATGACCCAAAGGAGTAGTATTGATTTCAGCCAAAAGGGTAGGCCAACCCTAGGGATTGGGGCCCTATTTATAGGCTGCCCAATGGCCTAGAATATTCCACCAGCCCCTTAGGGTTTTACAGATGCTAAAATAAAAGAAAAGACTCTACAGCCCTTAGGAATTTTTACAAACACGACTGACTGACTGTGGGCCTAGAGATTCAGATGACTTATCCGGAAGCTAAGCTTTCGTAGCGACTACGGCTTCTCTTCTGGACAGTCGGATACAAGATCGACGGTTGTTAGTTTTGCGCCGAAACTGACGAAGCCTCCACCGGCTTTGCACCAGGTACCCGGATTGGGCCAGCTCGATTCCGCAGCTCTTTTAGCCCGGCAATCACTCGCCGCCCGTGTACCTGAGTCAGTCCTGGTCAACAACCCAGTGGGTCTTCTGCTGCTTCTAGCCCATGTACCCGGATTGGGCCAGCCCGACTTCGCAGCCTCCTCTGCCCGACAGTCGCTCGCTGCCCGTGTACCTCAGTCACACGCGGCCCATGAAATAGAAGATCTTCATTCTTCTTCAGTCCTCTTTGACTATCGTTGACAATGACTCATCACTTCTGGAGCCATGAGGCCCACGCTATTCAGCATGGCTCCTCATCCGAAAGCCTCTGGCCAGCCCACGGCCTTCGGCCAGGAAGCCTTCGGAGGCCCACGCCACCGAAGCTTCGGCCCGAGGAGCAGGCCTCGACGGGCCTGGTCGAAGCCCACTTCAGTAGAGATAGAGTTGTATATAATTCCAGCTAAATTTTTTATCTCCATCCGGTCGAATTAATAGCAGATTAGATCAGGGATTAAGCCCCTATAAATAGAGAGGCAAGGCCAGCGTAGAAGCCCCCCCCCCAACACAAATCAAACTCAAAGCCCTAGTTTTGATCGCATTTACTTTACCTTTATTTTTCCTATACCTCGTCGTGGGTTTGCCTAGAAGCCCTCCGCCGGCCACTTTGGAATAGTGGTAACCCTTGTTACTTCGCTTGTGAAGTATCCGTTAATCTACGTAATAGATTGCTATCACCTTGTTACTTCGCCTGTGAAGTATCCGCTAATCTGCGTAACAGATTGCTACCTTCGCTACTAGTGCAACACTTAGCAGAATTCGGTCCTCATGCCGAATTGGTACTTCAAACTCTCTTTGTTGCAGGTTCCCACGTTCGGAACTACTTCGTCGGAGGTGTCTGGAGCTGAGAGATCGGTTTCGGAGGTCACCATGACACCCTTCGGCGAGACTGTAGGCTCCGACGACAGGCTTCGCTAGCATACTTCGTCACAGCAGGCTTCGCCACCACCACACACCGCACTGGACAAAGTTACGCCCACGCGTGGCCCTCGCGTCATTATTCTGTAATTTGCCACATCAGAGATCTCACGCCGAACCCCGCTGTTTGGAGGTGATCATCGTGTCCAGATCCGTTCGGAGTCCATCTTCGGCTGGATCAGTCCGAACGCCGAAGCACCATTCGGCGGGATACTTCGCACCAGACGTCGAAGGTACACTTCGGTGACCCCTTCGCACCAGACTTCGAAGCAGATAGGCTCCGACCAGTTTGCTGATTCTATTCTGTTTAGTATATTTCTTTCGGCTAATTGGATTATTTTGTCTGATCTGATTGCCTGGCGACTCCACCCCCCTTATCATGATTAAGGGTAGTCGGAACGCGACGTCGGTGCTGTGTCACGCTTAGGCTTGTCCCTAAGTATCCGTGCACTTTTGGACCGTCGAACTGACCCAAGTGCGGGGGCACGTTCTCGTGTCAACACACTTTTTGGTGACTCCACTGGGGATGGCTATGCCAACATGACAAGTACATCTACATCGGCCACCGGTACATCTACGTGAACTACTACGTCTACACCATCGATGGACATAATAGGAGGCACAGATATCGACAACCACAACATCTTGACACCTACACTTGAAGATATCCCCGCAGAAGACCGAGTGGAGATCGAGGTAAAGTTAAAGGCACTCCAAGACATGATGCTTGGGGGCTACGTTAAGACACGCACAGGCTTCATCAAGCATGACATCATCACCCCCGACCTCGCTCAGGTCCAGGTAACACTTGTATTGCCTCGTTTATCTTCTTTAGAGATTGAGCAAAAAAATAGCCGCATCAATAGATCAAGACATTAGCGCTTCGCTAGCCAACCGTTTAGACTCGGCAGTCAGCTCCCATGTAGAGGCAGCTCTTAGGAGGTTCGGCTTTACTGAGGCCATGCCCCCGGTTCCTATTGCTAGTGCACCTCTGGCAAACCACGCGTACGGCAGAACTAACGACAGCACTGGCACAACCATGTCTCCAGCCTCAACACTTATGGCCGAGACTAATCATTACACTTACGGTCAAACTAGCATTGCATACCACGCACCACCACCTATGCCGGTACCCGCGCTGCCTGCACCACATGCGCAGGCGCTCGGACACGGGCACGTCATACAGATAGCGCGCAGGGAAGAGGCCCATGGCCGACACGCCGATATCCCGCCGCGTGTCGCTCCCCCGCATAAGAGGCATGCACAAGCAACGTGCCAAGATGACATAGAGGAGCGGGTCTGCGCGCTATTTAGAGAGTGTGCCGGCTTCGTGCCCAAGGAATGGGTTAGGTTTTATCGTAAGCCATACCCCGATCATCTTGATACAGTACCCTACCCCCGCGGCTATAGAATCCCTTAATTCACTAAGTTCAATGGCGAGGGTAGCAAAACTACACTAGAGCACGTTAGTCAACTTTTGGCACAATGTGGAGAAGCCAGCGGGATAGATGCCCTAAAAGTTAGGCTATTCTCTCTCTCGCTATCCGGCACCGCTTTCACTTGGTTTTCGGCGCTCCCACCGAACTCCATTCAGACGTGGGACAATTTAGAGCAGAAATTCCATGACTACTTCTACACAGGTGAAACAAAACTTAGGCTTTTACATTTGACATCGGTTAAACAGAAATCTCATGAGAACGCCTCTGAGTACATTAAGCGTTTTAGGGATACTAGAAACCGATGTTTTAGCCTTAATATTTCGGAAAGAGACTTGGCGGAACTAGCTTTTAATGGGTTGCGTTCCGAGATTAAAGAGAGGTTAGATAACCAAAACTTTTTAGAAGTTAGCCAAGTTTTACAGCAGGCTCTGGTCCAAGAAGGCTGAACCAAAGATAAAAGGTTTATTAAGACATTTAACAAGCCTAGGGCTGAAATCCACATCATGGAACGCTCTAACGAGGAGGAGTCAGAAGAGGAGGATTCGGACGACATGTACATGGCCGAATGGGTTTGGAACGCTAAAAATAAACCTGTCACCTGCTCCGAGTTACGGCCATCTCCCACAAAGAATCGACCTAGTGAGGTCAAGTACTCATTTGATATAACTAAGTGTGATAAGATATTTGATTTTCTATTAAAAAGTCAGCTTATCAGGTTACCTAAGGGTCAAGTCATTCCACCTGCCGATGAGTTAAAGAAGCATCCGTACTGTAAGTGGCATGATTCACATTCGCATAATACTAACGACTGCAATGTTTTTTGATGACAGATCCAATTGTCCATAGAAGAAGGATGCTTAAAGATAGACCATAATATGAAGATGAAGCTGGATAAAGATCCTTTTCCCGTCAACGCCGTCGACCTCGGCGAGAAGAAGGTGTTGATTCGGCCAGAGCAGGCCGAGTTGGCTAAGGGGAAGGATGTAATTGTTGGAGAGCCGTGCACTCGCACGCTCATACCGAAGAACCCCGAGGTAGGAGTGTGGAAACAAAACATTAATACCCCTTTGGCTACAGCTCCCAAGAGGCCGAAGGTAACGTACAATATGCTGTTAAACAAGCATCAAAGAAAGGCCAAGGAAGTAGGTCCACACACTAAGAAGCTAAAGCAGCCGAAGGGCCCGAGGCTTTCAGAGGGCGGCTTCAGACCGAAGCAGGCACACCCTCCGCACGGTGGCTTCGAGCCACAGTGGCCTGACTTTTCGCGCGGCGGCTTCGGGCCACGGTGTCCTGACATTCCAAACGGTGGTTTCGAGCCACAATGGCCGAACCCCCCGTACAGCAGCTTCGGCCCCCAATGGCTGAACCCCACACCGTGTTGGACTTCTCCGATAGAAGGCTTCGGCCCGCACTGGCCGAACAAACCTCCAGCCTGGCAGGACCCTTCGCTGGTGTGGTGCGAGACACCATCAACTCTGCCGAACCCCATTCCGGGTAACGGATTCGGCTCTCAGTGGGCGAAGCCAGTGGATCCACCGATGCCTCCGCCGTATGACTGGGCAGGAACCCCGTGGGCTCCGTACGTATCTGGGTCGGAGTACCCTTCGCAATTTAACACTATGTCTTGTTTTCCTTCGGAGTATTATGGATGGTAGGGACAAACAAACACAACGGAGGGGGCATCGTCCATAGACTGTCCGTGGTACCTCCGAATCGGACCATGCAGAATGAAGCCGAAGGGTGCGGGCACGCGGAGGCCGAAGTCAGGGAGGCCGAATCCATCACCATCAAAGTTGGGTCTTAGGAAGTCCCAATCCCGAAGACTCTGTCACCGAGGTCTGACGGAGGTAAGTCCCATGCTCCGGCTGGGCTCTGCGCCGAAGCCTAGTTCGATCGGCCGAACAAGGCCGGTCCGTCCGTCGGGGTCCGCAGCGAAGGCCCCTCCGAGCGCAGGGTGCACAAGGCCGAAGGGCGTAGTACCACTTTGGCCAGAGTTGATAGAGGCCGGGCAGTAGCACCCGGCACCAAGCCGCAGCCATCTTGGGCACCTCCAGGCATGTCCAAATCACAGAAGAGACGCCTACAACGACTGCGGGCACAGGAGATGCACGAGAAGGAAGCCGAGGACAAGCGCGACGCTATCTTCGAGGAAATCTGCCCTCGGCTAGTTACAAGACAGGTATGGAAGGAGAAGCCGGTTGAGATAGCCAACCCAGCTCCTAGTCTGAGAGACGACGACGATGACATGCTCGACAACGATTACTCGCCCGTCTCTGAAGGGCTCACACCCCAGGAAAGAGGATGACCTGAAGAAGACCAACTTGATGCTCAATGGCTTCAATGGCGAGAGCTCCGAAGCCAAAGGCGTACTCTCCATGGAGTTGACGGTGGGCAACAAAACATTGCCAACAGCATTTTTCGTCGTCGACGTACAAGGTAACTACAGTATACTACTTGGGCGCGACTGGATTCACATGAACTGTTGCATTCCTTCTACTCTACACCAGTGCCTGATACAGTGGGACGGCGATGAGGTAGAAGTCATTCCCGCAGATACTTCGGTCCAAGTAGCATTGGTTGATGTATCGGTTGACGCCGTCCATAACAAAGTAGAGTGTCTGTCAGGTAGAGATATTTCGGATTACGATTTTGTTAGCGTATCCGGAGGATGTTTTATACCAGTGTCTGTAAAGTCGGCTGGTGTAGCGTGGCTATTTTTGTATTAGTAGTCGTGTCTAGTAAGAGTAATCTAGATTGGCTAAAGTCTCGTGTGGAGCAATATCGGTCTAGTAAAGACGGTATTGCCGAGGCCATCGGGGACTTAAGCGAAGTGGAGAAATTAGGACAAGGTTTTGTGTCGGCCGATCCCTTGGAGGAAGTTGACATAGGTAGTGGTTGCATCCCAAGGCCGACTTTTGTAAACCAACATTTACAGCCCGATGAAAAGGCTGAAGTAATAAAGTTACTTCGGTCGTATGTCGATTGTTTTGCATGGGAGTATAGCAAGCTTCCAGGACTAAGCCGTGAGCTCGTGGAGCATCGGCTGCCTATCAAGTCCGGATTTAGGCCTTATAAGCAGCCTCCCCGCTGCTTTAACTCGGCCATCTATGACCGAGTTAAGGAATAAGTAGAGCGACTAATCAAGGCTGAATTTATTAGGCCGTGCAGGTATGTGGAATGGGTTGCTAACATTGTGCCTGGGGAGAAGAAAGGGAGCGGCAAGATACGGGTATGCATTGATTTAAGGGATCTCAACAGAGCCACTCCAAAGGACGAGTATCCAATGCCGATAGCCGACATGTTGATCAACGATGCTTCAGGACACAAGGTACTGAGTTTTCTTGATGGCAATGCTTGTTATAATCAAATCTTTATGGCCGAAGAGAACGTCTACAAGACTGCCTTTTGATGCCCTGGTTTTGTCGGTTTGTTCGAGTGGGTCGTCATGACTTTTGGTTTGAAAAATGCCGGCGCCATGTACCAGCGCGCTATGAACTTAATCTTTCATGACTTGTCAGGGGTTATGTTAGAAGTTTACATCGATGATGTCGTAGTCAAATCGGACGCTATGGGAAACCATTTAGCCAATTTTAAGGTTGCTTTTGATAGAATGCGATAGTATGGCTTGAAAATGAACCCACTCAAGTGTGATTTTGGTGTGTCGGCGGGTAAGTTCTTAGGTTTCATGATTCATGAGAGAGGCATAGAAATTGATCCTAAGAGACTTGAGAACATTAGAAATATTGCAGCGCCGACGTGCAAAAGGGATGTACAAAAATTGCTAGGCAAGATGAAATATTTGTGTCGCTTTATATCCAACTTGTCCGGCAAGATTGATGCCTTTGTCCCCATACTCCGGCTAAAAAACGAAGCCGAGTTCACTTGGGGGGAAAGCCAGCAAAGTGCTTTTGAGAAGATCAAGGAGTGTTTGTCATCACCGCCTGTGGTGAGAGCACCCAAAGTCGGGATTCCGTTTCAGCTATACATCGCTGCTGAAGATAGCGTGATTGGGGCCGTGCTAACCCAGGAGGTAGAGGGTAAAGAGTACATCATCACATTCTTGAGCCGCCGCCTGCTGGACGCTGAAACCAGGTACGCGTTTGTGGAACGATTGTGTTTATCACTTTACTACGCGTGCACCAAATTGCGCCATTATCTTCTCCCCACTACATGTGTTGTCGTTTGCCAAACCGATGTTATAAAGCACATGTTACAGAAGCCAATTCTAAGTGGAAGAATCAAAAAATAGGCTTACGCGTTGATTGAGTATGATTTGGCCTACGAACCCCTGAGAGTGATGAAAGGCCAAGTCGTAGCCAACGTTATAGTTCATCATCACATAGATATCAGCTTGAGTGACAATAATGCTCTAGTTGAGGTAGCGCCATGGAAACTTCATTTTGATGGTTCGGCTTGCAAGAGTGGCCAAGGTATTGGAGTGGTTCTCATATCGCCTAATGGAATGCTCTTTGAAACTTTGGCCCTGTTGGCGTAAAAGATTACGCTAACAGGTTTCTGAAGGTTAGAAACTAACAAACGAAGTGTTTGTGAAGTAAACTATTTCAAGCCTCCGAAAGGATAATCGCTTAAAACAGTTCGAAAATGTATATTGAATAACTTGTATTCGGTCCCCATTACAAAGTAAAACGGGGGGTATTTATAGGCCCAAACATTAAGGAAAAGACCCTTTTACCCCTCTATTACAACCGACATAGTGGAAACTATTCGGTACCCTTAATAGGGCTAAAATGGTAAAAGACTAATCTAATGAGAAGGAAGATAAGTCTTCCATCCTAGCTGGCAAGGAAACCCTCGGAAGAGTCCTAGTTCGAAGATATACTCCGAACTAGAGTTCGCCTCCATACTTCGAACTTGATCCACGGTGATTTCAGAGTTATATGCTGGAAACCTTTGATTCAATCATCTACCTTTGCCTTGTCACCATAATGGCTCTGAGGATGAAATATTTTCCCCCAACAGTAGCCCCTCGAATACGCTTCTCCGCTACACCAGTGATGTTAGGAGAGCAATATACGCAAGATAAATAATCATGCGCAGAGACTAACAATTTTAATCAGCCTTCGAAATATGTGGAGATTCGAAACTTCAAATCAACTTATAAGAAAATTATGTTCGAACTATTTTTTAGAATTAACATAAAAAGTCCGAAAGCTTTTAGGCTTAGAAAAAATAGTCGTTGGCTTTTTCCTCAATGGAAGTTAAGGAAATGTGTTAAGTTCGCAAAGAGATAACAGTTAGGAATGCGAAATGGTAGAACACCAAACGGTAAAAAATTGTGGCCTGGTCTATAAATAAGGGGCCCAAATCCTTCCCGAATACCTTCTCACCGCTCTCGTGCAAATAAACCAGCAGACAACCCTAGCCTCCATTCTTTCCTCAAGAAATCCACGCGATTTCATGGCGAAGACGAGTTTCAAAGTTCCTGGGTGGCTTCAGCCTTGGCTCGGCAGCAGGCTGCGGCTACAGCGGCGGCAGCGGCATCGGTGATGGCGACTCCGACAACAACAGTAGCAGCAATGGCGGCGCCAGGGAGAAATCCCCAATGCGATGATCCTCATGATCTCCTCCCGGCGTCGACGAAGTATGCGGACCAGTCCTATCAGTTGGGACCTTCAACCTGCAAGAGGGAATCACTCGCGGCTGCAATAGAAGGCAAGATTAGTTCAGAGATAGTGATCCGCAAACCTGGGAAAGAAGCTATTCCTTCGCCAAGGCCCGGAGAAGTGGTCGTCTTCGAAGCCTTTTTCGAAGTTGGATTAGGACTTCCGGTTGTCGACTTTCTGGCCGAGGTAGTGGATTTATTCCATGTTACTCTCCCCCAGCTCTCTCCGAACATGATAGCACGCCTCTCCATCTTCGAGTGGGCGTTGCGAGCCGAAGGCTGCGAAGGAAGAGCAGAAATCTTCGCAGCCCTACACCGGGCTTCTTGCCAACCCAAGACCTTCATAGGCCCTGGAGGTGAGAAGATGGTGGTGGCCTTCGGGAGTATTAACTTTCGACTTCGAGACGAGTACGCTCTTCGGTTTCCAGCCAAGGCTATCAATGCCAGGTGGTACACTGATTGGATCCTCCGATGGTTTTATGATGAAGTTGGGGCAGGGAGTCGCCTAACTGGACCTCTTCGGGACATAAACTTCCGGAGGGAAGCTCTTGTCCATCCGGATCTAGGTCAGCTTGAAGCTCGCCTTAGCCTACTTCAACGCATCAGCCATCGTCTGAGCATGCGGGATCTGGCTGAGGAGTTCATCGGACTTCAGTTCCCCCCTCTGATGGCCAACTAGACAATCACTTTCGAGGAAGATCCGGAGGGCGGCCTCCGCAGGATCTCTTCGAGCTCGAGCCCTGCAGGTAACTTCGAAAACAACATTTTTCATATATATTTATTTGAAGAAATAACCAACATCATCTTATCTTTTAGCCTCTTTAGCTCCTATGACTTCGGAGCAAATTGTGCGGGCTTCGGAGAAAATTCTGGGAGTCCCGACTCCGGCCGAGAAAGAATGGAGGATCAAGTTGGTAGGTACTTGGGAGCGGTCTAACCGAGTATGGGGGCTACTCGAAGTTGTTCCTCCTCCTCTTTTGGATTGGGTGCCTTCGGAACAAGGGCCTAAGAAAAGGAAGGCCGAAGTTGGAGCCTCGACCTCTGCCAAGACTCCATCGAAGAAAGTAGCCCGAAAGCCAAAAACTGCGGCGCCTCCAAGCCCAATAGCTTCGGTCTCCGATTCCTCAGAGGATGAAGGTAGAATGCTTGTTGACCTGATTGACAAGGATGCAGCCCAAACAGATGCAAGAATTGGTGACGTTGCGAGTGTGCCGGAGTTTCAAGGCAACCTCGGGCAAGTTGGGACTTTGGTTGCTCGAGAAGACTTATCGCGAGATGAAGCCCCTATGGACGAAGGTGGAGTCGAAGTTGCTGTAGAATCAACTTCGATTCCGGGTGAAGCATCAACGACAGCTCCCGAAGAGGCTCCAACAGTCGAAGATTTAACTGTGAATTCTGACTCCGACAAAGACTTTGGGGTAGCCTTCGACCCGCCAAGCAGTCCGATGCTCACCCGTCGAGAAGACTTCGGAGGTAAACTTCACATAATTCTTTTGTTCTTTTTTCCTGCGAAATTATACAATGTATAATACCTTTGCTTCAACAGGATCTGCTCCAATGGAAGAGGGCCTTCCCGAAGATACCTATCCTGGGACTTCGGCTACTCCGGAGCCAATTCCAGAAGTCGCTCAAATGGGACCTGGAAAAGGTAAAGGCAAGGTGGACCCCCTCCCTGCTCCGAGCTCAGGATTAACTCCGTCTGAATCGACAGACGGAAGCCAATCTACAGAGGGGGGCCTGTCGCGCCCCGATTTAATAAATCAGGACTTTATTGAAATTCTATCGAAAATCAATAAACAAGACGTTCATCAAGCGACCACGTACAATACGGGCAATCATTCACGGTTCGTAGACCGCATTAATACAAAAGTGAATGAAAGTGAAGAGAAACTAATAAAATCAAGGGTCCTAGATGAACGCCTCCTTCCAGTCTCGCCTTGACTGGGTCGCTACTCCAGACCTTCATCCTCCTCGTAGTAGACTGGCTCTGATGGTGTAAGTCAACGGGGTGAGTACAGATGTACTCATCAAGCCACCGAATGCAAATATAATGCAAGATAATAACAAGGGAGAAAGTGGCTAGTTTAGCGGAAGCAGCATATTTGTAAGGCATTTAATGTGAGCAATTTATTAGTACGGAAAAGTAAACATGTGAATGCATCATCATCATCTTCTAACTCGAGGAGTACGTTTACCTCCTCGCACAACAGTCCTTACATGCCATGAACGACTCATCCATTCAAACAATTGTAAACTAACTGCGAGTAGTCACACAACCCGCCCTTGACCGTGGGCTCGGCTTTTCGAAAAGATTGATTTTACTCTGATCAGAGATGTACCACTGTACCCACAAGGCACGCACTCATCACCTACACCGAAGTGTAACGAGATGACCCATAACACGGGAACTCGTGCCAAAACCTTCCATATGGTCTTCCCCGACTCAACAGCACCCTCTTATAGGTTTCGTACCGTGTCTCGCCATGTCGAGTTTCCACAATACCCCCTCTTGAGCCATCGTCGGTACAAGGCGCCCTGAGGGCTAGCCCCTTGCCCCCTCCACTATGGTGCCGTGAGACGGAGGGTTCCACACTTCCAGTTAGGACTTACCCATTAGACTTGTGGTTGGTACGGAAGTGCTTTGCAACAGATCCCGCAGACCGGTCCTTATAGTGCCCCGGGTGCGACCAACCAGTTTCCGAGCTTGCACCCGGAACCCACCATACTTATAACCTAGCCAACTCCACAGAGTCCAGAGACAAGAATAACGGGGTATTTCATATACCAGAATCCATCTATCTACGACTCATTCTTTATATCCTATAGCAGTTGTGCCGGTACATTGGGCACTAGCTAATATTGTTATAGTAGAGTGACAAGGAGTTAAGGCTCAATAAGTGTTGGGGGAATATATTTCCCTTAAACAGGGGCCAAATGACGTCAGCCTCCGGCAGCCTTCGGCCCAGAGCCAGGTACTGTCGGAGCCTGTTTCTCTAAGTGTTGTTTCCAGGTCCCAAGGTGCCTTTCGGGGCCCATAGCTTCGGAGCCCCTAGACCAGGAGGTCCGGCCCGGAGCCCCCAGTTCAGGCCCGGGAGTAGGCTGCCGGAGGCCACCCTCCGGGCGCCGGAGTCCGGAGGTCACCCTCCGGAGTCTTGTTCGGAGGTCGCCCTCCGGAGCCAAGTCCGGAGGTCGCCCTCCGGAGCCAAGTCCGGAGGTCGCCCTCCGGAGCCAAGTCCGGAGGCCACCCTCCGAGAGCCAAGTTCGGAGGTTGCCCTCCGGAGCCAAGTCCGGAGGCCACCCTCCGAGAGCCAAGTCCGGAGGCCACCCTCCGAGAGCCAAGTCCGGAGGCCACCCTCCGAGAGCCAAGTCCGGAGGCCATCCTCCGAGAGCCCAGTCCGGAGGCCACCCTCCGAGAGCCAAGTCCGGAGGCCACCCTCCGAGAGCCAAGTCCGGAGGCCATCCTCCGAGAGTCCAGTTCGGAGGCCGCCCTCCGGGAGCCCAGTCCGGAGGCCGCCCTCCGGAGCCAAGTCCATACCGGGGGCCCCCCGCCCCTGGTATGTTGTTTAGCTGGTCAAAGCCTGGCGCAGCCTGACACGCCAGTAAAGCTGTAAAGTTGTCTGGCACCTTTTGTATTGTAGCTAGCTCCTTTTCCCCTCTCTGCCCCTATGAGCCTGAGGCTCATAGGGGGCATCCCAGTCTTTTCCTTTGGCCTGCGCGCCTATATAAGCAGGGCCAAGCCCTTGTAGCGGGGGGGAGGCTCCAGGGGGCCATGAGACCCTGGAGTTATCCTCTCCACATCAAGGCACACCATGCCAAATCTACCACAAACTGGACGTAGGGTTATTATCCCCTAGGGGAGGCCCGAACCAGTATAAACCCTATCTCTCCCTGTGGGAACCCATCGAGGTTCATTCTCCATATCATACTCCACCACAGAAAAACCTGCTGGAACTAACGCAATTGTTCCAACAGTTGGCGCCGTCCGTGGGGAGTTAGACTAAAAGCTAAGTTCTCTACCACTGCCTGCAATTCGAAGCACGCCTGCGGGGGGAGCTCCGAAGCTTTCTGCTTCGCGCACCCTTCGGCAAGGGGCTTCGGGTGCAGTCCGAAGGCCAATTTTCGCCTTCCCTTGCCCTCCGCATACCGGGGCTCGCCCCCCAGCAAGGGGCTCCGCCTTGTGCGTCAAAGGTCGTCGAGGTCCCTAGGGGCTACGAGGCCAACCTTCAGCCATCTCGCGAGGTATGTCCGCGGTCCGAAGCACTACCTCGGCGTGCCATGTCGTAATCATTTTAATGCATTTTCGAAGCCTTGCTTCGCCCCAGGAAAATCGAACCCGAAGCCTTGCTTTGCCTTATTTAAAATCCGAAGCCTTGCTTCGCCTTATTTAAAAAACCGAAGCCTTGCTTTGCCTTATTTAAAATCCGAAGCCTTGCTTCGCCTTATTTAAAAAACCGAAGCCTTGCTTCGCCTTATTTAAAATCCGAAGCCTTGCTTCGCCTTATTTAAAAAACCGAAGCCTTGCTTCGCCTTATTTAAAATCCGAAGCCCTGCTTCGCCTTATTTAAAACCCGAAGCCTTGCTTCGCCTTATTTAAAATTCGAAGCCTTGCTTCGCCTTGTTAAAATCCGAAGCACCGCTTCGCCTCGTCTGAAAAACCCGAAGCCATGCTTCGGCGTATTAAAAACCGAAGCCCTGCTTCGCCTTATTGAAAAACTGAAGCACTGCTTCACCTTGTTTAAAAAACCGAAGCCTCGCTTCGCTTTTCAAATTCCGGAGCACTCCTCCGAAGGCTACACAGCGCCTCCGGGCCCGTAGCAGCTGGCTTTGAGGCTTCCGAGCGACGGCTCGGCAAGTCCGGGATTCCAGGCTCCGGCCTGACGCATCCCCGGGTCGAAGGTGGCCCAGGGTCGAAGGTGGCCCAGAGTCGAAGGTGGCTCAACATATCACAGGTTCGGTGAATCCACACCAAATATCCTTTTCACTACAGGATCAAGCTCCAGAAGCCTTGCTTCGCTATCTAAACACGCACCGGAGCCCCGCTTCGTGTGACGCGATATAAGCTAAAAAACTAAGCTTGTCGAAGCCAGACTTCGCTAAAAAAATCTAAGTGCGTTCAGGGCCTCGCCCACGCACAGCATCCAAATCCCGGCATGCCGAAGCATGCTTCGCTCAAATTGGTTATGCGGAAGCCTTGCTTCGCACCAAATTGATGCGTTCGGAGCCCGCAAGAGGCCTTCGCTCGGTACAAATCCAAGTATCCGAAGCCGCCGAAAAGGCGCACCCCTTCGCATGTTTATTTTTTGCCCGCACCAGCAACGGTTAAGTCCCTAACTGCCACGAGCAAAAGGGGGGAAGAATGTATGCGAGGTGTGCGAGTATAATGCGCAGTACGAGCGTGACAAGCTAAGCGTTCGAAGCCAAACAATGCGAAGCATACAAACGAAGTATGCAAATATAATAAACTCCGTTCATTAAGAGACAATTGAGAAGTATGTTACAAGCATGCCTCGGAAACAAACTACGAGTAATCTGTGTCTAAGCCTAAAAAGAACCGAGTGCGAGGCCCCAACCCTCGCTTGCCTCTCCTTCGGCGGGGGCCCCCTCGGCTGGATGTTGCCTCGTCGGAGCCCGCTCTCCCTCGACCGGCCCGTCTAGGCTCCGAAGCCCACAGGCTTCGGCTTCCGCTTTGCAGGTTGCTCCAGGTTCGCGAAGCAGGCGGAGCCGTGTCGAAGGCAGAAAAGTCTAGGGCTTCATCGCTCGCTGAGGCCGCTCGCGAAGGCAAAGGTAAAGGGCTCTGAAGGGGCTCCGCCTTCACAGCGGCTAGCAAATCCTGAGCTATTTCGGAGATGGCTTCGCCCCTAGGCCCCCTCGGAAGCTTAAACCGAGGGGGGCCTTCGGACCTAGCTACTTCGAGGATCGCCCACAGCTGTTGAAGCTCTTCAGAGTCCTCGAGGACTTCGAGGTCTACGCTCGAAGGCTGAGCCTGGGCAGGTATAAAAAACCCCCGCATTCGTATTAATAAACTGATAAGTCTTTACAAGCCTACAGCTAGGTGTTACAAGGAAGCCTAAGGAGATCTACACCTTCGGAGGCGGAGGCGTCGAGGTCGAAGGCTTGTCCGGGTCAGTAGGCCCCTTGAACCGGCGTTGTCGGAGGGCCTTCATAAGGTCAAGGACTGCCTCGCAGCCTTGCTCCTTCCAGGGATCCTGCAGCCGCCGCCAGGCCCCACGGACTTCGCCCGGAGGCGTCACCAAGTGCGGACCCCCGAAGGCCACGGGGGCCACGGAGGTTGCCGCCCGAAGGTGGTCGCACCCCGCGGCATGGAGCATGTGCAACACTCCTTGACCGGCGACGCGACCGGCCATGAGAGCGAAGCCTGTCAGCGCTTCGTCCGCAATCGAAGCCGCCGTCTTCAAATAATCGGCGCGGTCCCCAATCGGGTCTTGGTCGCCAAACTCCGGAGCCCGGCACTCGGTCCCTATTTTCTCAAGGACCTCGGTCAGGCTCTGGGTGGCCTCGCCAAGGTTGGCCACAACGAAGCTCTCGAGGTCCTGGGCCCGTTGATGGAGCTCTTCGATCTCCTTCGCCTGTCGAGCCTCGACATCCTTCGAAGTCTGGAGCTCCGCGCGAAGCCGAGCCGTCTCCGAGGCCAAGGCCTCCTTCGCCTCCGCAGCCGAAGCCTCGGCCCGTTTCCGCCCCTCGGCTTCCTCTGAAACCTCGCGGCGAAGGGCCTCCTTCTCCGCTGCGAGGCGCTCCAACCGCCTGTCAGCAGCAGTCGAAGCGGCTGCGTTCAGTGCGAAGGCCTGCAGAAGTTAAAGAAATCATAAGTACCAAGGAAAAGCTAACATATAGTTCGAAGTTGCAAGGGGCTTCGCTCACCCGCAGGAGGACTTCGTTCGAGCTGACGAAGAGATCCGCGGGGTCCTGGTGGCTAAGCTGGGCCACCAAGTCCCCCTCCTCCGCAGAAGCACAAGCCTCGCGGAAACCGCGGATCGCCGCCACCGTCACACCTCCCCTCGGCTTGAAAGGGTGAATCACGGCAACGGTCCCCTCCGCGGGCTTCGGCGAAGCGGGGCTCAAGCCCACCACGTCGACATCTTCTTCGCCTCGAGGGTCCACGCGGCCCCCGCCGCCTTCGCCGTCAGACGAAGCGCTCCCGGACTCCGACTCGCTGCTGCTGCTGCTGCTGCTGCTGCTGCTCGAAGCCTCCGCGGGCTCCGCCTCGGCGGACTTCGACCCGCCTTCGCCGGCCGGCTTCGCCGCAGCGGGCCTCGCATCATCTTCGTCCTCTGCGAAGAGCCGAGTCAAAACCTGCATATTGAAGAGAAGCATGCAAAAGAAAAAGGGTTTACCATCATCAGAGATCTCTTGGAAAGAACCAGGGGCTAAGTGCGTCCTCCAGCCCCCTCGCTGCGAAGCCGGCGCATCCACCTCTGCGCCCGAAGCTGGTTCCGCCGGGGCATCCGTGGCCTCCTTGGCTGCAGGAGTGCGCGCGTCGGCCTCCGCCTCCGAAGCCCTCACCGCCAGGGGCTTCGCAGCCTTCTTGGGAGTCGGAGTACCTGCGGGCTTCGCCGCAGCCTCCCCCGAGGCATCCGCTTCGTCCTCATCCCCCCTCTTCCTCTTGGCTCCGGCCGATGAGGTAGCCAGGTAGGCGAAGTCTGGCAAAGCGGGGAGCCCTCCGAGGCCGAGCGCGGTCCACACTCTGTTCCAGCGCTCCCAGGACCCCACCAAGGCAAGGCGCTGATTCTGCTCCTCGGGGGTCGGAGTTCCGACGACTCGGTCCGCTGCCGCGATGGCCTCCTCCGGAGTCCTCATGTCGAGGTCGGCTGCACGAAAAGGTCGAGTCAGGGCCAAAGTGTTCAAGTATTAAGAGCAAGAAGAGCGCGAAGACTTACAGAAGCGGTCGAAGGCCAGCTCGCTGAGTTCTCCTTGACCCGAAGCCTGGAAGAGACCCTCCGGCAAGGAGCGTGCGAGGGGCTGAGCCGAAGGGTAATAAATTCCTCGGCGAGGTCCCTCATGCTCATCTTCGCTGCCACCCTTCGGAGCAGCGAGATCCTCGATTGAAGAAGGCCTTCGCTGGTCTTCACCACCCCTTCGCGCCGGTACAGTATGTGAGCGTTGGTACTCCGAAGGGGTGAGTTCGCACCGACGGAGGCATAGAACCATTCTTGGTCCCACCTCGAATACCACTTGTTGTTTACAGCCCTCGCAGGGAAGGCGTCCTGGAACTCCTTCCGGAGCTGGAAGTTGGCACTGCCGAAGGCCAACGCCCTCTTGACGCGGTCCGTCCCCTCCCTGGGCTTCGGCTGGCAGTTGGCGTCGTGAAGAGCGACGAAGACGTCCGCGCGGCCCTCGCAGCCTTCGGCCCTCATGGCCCACTCAAAGACAGCTAGCCTCGCCACGGCGTTGGGCGAAAGCTGAGGGAGCTCAAGGTTGTAGGCCTTGAGGACCTCGGTCAGCATCCCCACCGCAGGCAGTCCGAGGCCGGCCTCGAAGAAGGCTTCAAACACCACCACTTCGTCAGCACGAGGCTTCGGTATGGCCTCTGATTTCTCCGGAACCCTTAACTGGATCTTCGCCGCAATCTTCCCCTCGCAGGCTCTCCGGACCGACTCCTCCGTAGAAATCGAAGCCCTCATCTCCAGGGTCTGCTCGAACCTGTCGGAGGGCGTCCGAAGGTCCCTCGGCCCCAGTCGCCTAGCTGCAGGCTTCGCTGCCGCGGCCGCTGCCACCGCCGCCTGCACTTGGGCGGAGCCCGAGCTCGAACCCAAAACCAGGGGCTTCGCCACTCCCTTCTTCGGCATCCTGATCGGACTTCGGCTCGAAGGACTAAAAGATGGCGAAGGGCTAGAAGCTCGCGAAGGTCGCTCTGCGAGGCTAGGAGGAAGAGGAGAGCGAAGGTGGTAAGGCGGCGAGAAGAAGCGAATGAAAGAATGCCGGGGCTGCACGCGGTAAGTCTCTATTTATAGGCGCGGTAAGAGTTCCAACCGTCACGGGCCGGGCCCGCCGCCAGATGGGCCTCCGGCGGAAAGCAAATCAGGCCCAAGCAAGGTAACGGTAACTTTTCTGACCGTTGCGGAGCCGTTCGGGCTCCCCGAGGCCGCTCTGGCACGAGCATTTATTACCCCCAGGAATCGAGGTCTTCTTCGGTCCTGGCTCCGGAGGTACGTTTCCTCCGAAGTGTTTTCAGGTCATTTGTCCTAAGGGCGCGTGCACCCCTTCGTTCCGAAGGCCTACACGCGAGAGGCTACTGTTGGGGGAATATATTTCCCTTAAACAGGGGCCAAATGACGTCAGCCTCCGGCAGCCTTCGGCCCAGAGCCAGGTACTGTCGGAGCCTGTTTTCTCTAAGTGTTGTTTCCAGGTCCCAAGGTGCCTTTCGGGGCCCATAGCTTCGGAGCCCCTAGACCAGGAGGTCCGGCCCGGAGCCCCCAGTTCAGGCCCGGGAGTAGGCTGCCGGAGGCCACCCTCCGGGCGCCGGAGTCCGGAGGTCACCCTCCGGAGTCTTGTTCGGAGGTCGCCCTCCGGAGCCAAGTCCGGAGGTCGCCCTCCGGAGCCAAGTCCGGAGGTCGCCCTCCGGAGCCAAGTCCGGAGGCCACCCTCCGAGAGCCAAGTTCGGAGGTTGCCCTCCGGAGCCAAGTCCGGAGGCCACCCTCCGAGAGCCAAGTCCGGAGGCCACCCTCCGAGAGCCAAGTCGGAGGCCACCCTCCGAGAGCCACGTCCGGAGGCCATCCTCCGAGAGCCCAGTCCGGAGGCCACCCTCGAGAGCCAAGTCCGGAGGCCACCCTCCGAGAGCCAAGTCCGGAGGCCATCCTCCGAGAGTCCAGTTCGGAGGCCGCCCTCCGGGAGCCCAGTCCGGAGGCCGCCCTCCGGAGCCAAGTCCTACCGGGGCCCCCCCGCCCCTGGTATGTTGTTTAGCTGGTCAAAGCCTGGCGCAGCCTGACACGCCAGTAAAGCTGTAAAGTTGTCTGGCACCTTTTGTATTGTAGCTAGCTCCTTTTCCCCTCTCTGCCCCTATGAGCCTGAGGCTCATAGGGGGCATCCCAGTCTTTTCCTTTGGCCTGCGCGCCTATATAAGCAGGGCCAAGCCCTTGTAGCGGGGGGAGGCTCCAGGGGGCCATGAGACCCTGGAGTTATCCTCTCCACATCAAGGCACACCATGCCAAATCTACCACAACTGGACGTAGGGTTATTCTCCCCTAGGGGAGGCCCGAACCAGTATAAACCCTATCTCTCCCTGTGGGAACCCATCGAGGTTCATTCTCCATATCATACTCCACCACAGAAAAACCTGCTGGAACTAACGCAATTGTTCCAACAATAAGCATGGCTTGGGTTTGCACACAAGGACAGGGATCTAATAAATATAAGTGTAAGGCTTGATATTTGACTAATGCAATATTATCCTATGAGTTATAGCGATAGTTTATTAAAACATGGGCTCAATATGATCAACTGTTTCCACAGAGGTGGTCGATGACTTGCCTTGATCAGCAAAGGGGTGAAGGAGGAACCTCGGGATAGAACTCCGGATCTTCGACGACGTCGTAGTCTTCTCGATACGAAAAAAAGTAAATAAAGCATTCAATAAACAATCCAAAACAATCAATCATACTAACCTACATGTTTATGTTGGATAAAGTAAAGGAGATAGGGTCTTTAACTTTTAGGGATTTGTTACTTAAACTTTTAAGATTAATTTTTAATGAGATTCCTTATTCTTATAACTTGATGTAATTATTTTTCCTAAGGGGGTTTTATTTTTCCCTTTTTTAAAATTGTAGTAAAAGGTATTGAATAACCTTATTATTAGTGTAGTAAAAATACTGGACTTAAGTTATTAGGTTACCTGAGGTTGTTATATAAATTTTTAGGATATTTCATAAAGGGTTGACTTATTTTTAAATGCATTAATTATATGTCCTCAAAGGGCCTTTGTAATATGATTTAATGGAACAAAGTGGGTAAAAATGAATATTCTATTTTTATGGTATTAAAAATAGTAAACTCAAGTTGTTAGGTTCTCTAAAGTTATTATATAAGTTGTCATGACATTTTTATCAAGTGTTTAACCTCTTTCATATGACTTACTTTATTATCCTACAAGGGCTTTTGCAATATTAATTAATAGATTAAAGTGGGCTAAGTGAACATGTTATTCTTATTGCATTGAAACAGTGGAATCAAGTCATTAAGTCCTTTGAATTTATTATGTCATTTTCATGATATTTTTGCAAAGTGTTGTATGTCTATTATATGAATTAATCATTTATTTTAAAGGGTCTTGGAAATGTTTATTTAAGAATCTAAAATGGGCAAAATGACTTATTATATTTTTATTGGCTTATAAATAGTGTAAGTGAGTCATTGTGTCCCAGAAATTAATATATATTTTTTTAAGGATTTTTCTGGATTATTTAAATGTAATGTGATTTAAATCCTAAAGGGGACTTAGAAATGTAATTTAATAAAATGTCATGGACAAAATGGTTATTCCATTTTTATTGTATTAACAACAGTGAAATGGGGCCATTATATCTTCTGATATTATTTTATAAATTGTGAAGGGTTTATCTGAATTCTTTTATTGAAATATTAATTAATTCCTAAAGGGGATTTTCTTTATTATTTAATAAGATTATTATGTGCCAAATAAACATATTGTTTTTATTGCATAAAAGTGTAGAGGATGAAAATACAAATTTTCCAGAATCAAAATGGTGAATTTTGGAGTTAAATTGAGCAAGATATGAATTTTTAAAGTTCAAACTAATTTTCTGGAATTTATTTTAAACAGGAATCAGTCTCTGGTCCACGGTGAGCCAGGCCCACGGTGGACCAGCGACTGTGCGCGTGAGCCGGGCCATTCAGGACCGTTGGATCCAGATCCAACGGGTGATCGGGGATCGGGGCGCTTAAGTGGCGATCGACGGCTCAGGGAGCCCGATACCCCTTTGACCGAGTGGACGGCCCAGATTAAACCCGCGAGGTTTTAATCCTAGCCGTCCATCTCAGATCGGAGGGTTCGGTGCTCGTCCGGCACGCGCGCGGCACGGGGGAAGGCTAAGGCCTTCGTCCCTGGCTCCGGCCGAGCGGCGGCGAGCTCCGGCGATGGCGTGCGGCGGCCCAATGCCCTCGGCGTTGGCGAAAATGGAAAGAGGAGGGGAAGAGGGTCACAGCCGTACCGGAGTTGGCAGGAAAAGGTGACCGGCGGCGACCCGGCGACGAGAGGAGGCGGTGGAGCTCCTCGGGTTCGACGGCGACGACGAGCTCGGCGGTGTTCTGGCCCAACGGAGGTGGGGCCGGGGTAGAGGGTGCGGCGATGATTCGGTTGGTGCCGTCGGCGAGGATGGCGAGGGCACGGTGTGCCGGCGAAGGGCTGCCGGAGCCGAAGTAGGGGAGGTGTTGCAAAAATGGTGCAGGGGCTCGGGAGAGAGAGGAAGGGGCAATTTGGTGGCATGGCTTGACTGCGGTGGTGTCCAGGGTACTTATAGGCCCGTCGGTGGTGGAAAAGGAAGGCTAAAAGGGGGAAACCGAGGAGGGACTTCCCATCACGCCGGTGAGATTTCCCTAGGCTCGGTTACCTGCCATTCTTGATGAAAACGCGTTGCTAAGGGGAGGAAAGGGATCACCGGCATTCGGGGAAGGGGATCGAGGCTTCAATCTTGCGGATCCGGGCGGGCAACGGTGAAAATGGAAGGGGGGGGCGCCGGCTAAGAATGGAAGGGGAGAGATCCCCTTCCGAGGAAGAAGATGGTCCTGACAGGTGGCCCCCACCTGTCAGTGGCTGAGAGCGAAAGGGAAGGGGGCTGACGAGTGGGCCGGAGATGGCAGAGGCGAGCGGGAGGCTGCCAGGTGGGCCTGGCAGGGCGTGCGCGGAGGAGAGAGGGAGGGGTTTGGCGCCGACAGGTGGGTCCCGCCTGTCGGTGGGCGCGGCTAGAATGGCTGGGCCGAAAGGCTTTCGGAGGGGGAAACGGGGGTTGCGGCCCATCAAGATTAAAAACTCATTTTTCAATTAAAATAATTCCAGAAATTCAAATATTTGTTTAAGGCTTGAAGATCTGTTGGAAAAATTTGTAAAAATTCTCAAAAATATTTCTTGGCCTCTAGTTTCTCCCATAAAATTTTCAAGTCCAAATTTTGGTTATTTGTCTCTGTTTGGCTTTAATAGGGCTCTTTTAGGATTTTCTTTAATAACAAAATTCAGAAATTTATTTAATATATTTTTCCTTTATTTTATTCCCTTTTAATTTTGGGGCTGTTACAATCCTATCCCCCTTACAGAGAATCTCGTCCTCGAGATTCGAAGCGTACCTCGGGAAAACTAAGGGACTGAGTCTACTGGTGTTCTGGATTAGGGAAAGGTGTTACATCAGAAGTAGGCAAGGCGATCTCCGGATCTGGGTTGGTTGAGACCAAATTGGGAGTGTCTTCGGCTGTATCTGATTTCTCTTTGTGGTGATCTAGAGTATGTCCCTCTGGTTTTGGAATAGAAGATGGCACTCGCTTGGGGTAGGGGCACTTGTTGGCGTAGTGTCCTCCTTGGCGACAGTTGTAGCACACAATTGGCTTGCCGTTCCTGTCCCTCTTGTATCCGGTAGCTTGTGCTGGAGTTCTTCTGGTAGGCGGTGCTTGGGGTGGGATGTCTGTGATTGGTCCTCTGAGAGTGGTTCGTGGCTTGGCAGGGGTTGGGGCTTGAGGTGGAATCACTCTGGTTTCTGGTGTAATTGCTTCGTTCACCAATCTTTGAAAGTTGGCGAAGTCCCCGTAGATTAGCTGAAGGGAGAGCTCGTGTTGGTGTTGTTGGAGACGGAACAACTGTGCCTGCTGCTCTTGCATCTGCTTTTGTAGTTGTTGCATCTGGGTAAGCAGTGTGGCGATCAGTTGGTTTTGTTTTGTCATCATCTCCGCAAGTGTGGGATGATAGACAACAGGGGTCTGCTGATGTCCAGTTTCACCCCACTGAGGCAGGTTGCCTGAGGTGTTTCCGTCGCGTGGGTCTTCTGATCCTTGGTCATTGGCCATCCTGAAGTTGAGGGGTTCAAAAAGAAGGTGCCGTCATTAAGGGGAAATTTTATTTTAATGCCTCGCAAAAATCGAGGTGTTACAATCCTAACTTCCTTAACAAGAATCTCGTCCCGAGATTCGGAAAGGCTAGAAGGTTAAAGATAGGCTTCTATATTTTCATAGATTGGGCTTGGCTAAATTAGAGCTTTCTTGACAACTTGTCTTGACTTCATGATTGGAGTTGTTCTCGCAGAACGGCGACGAACGAATCACGTTGACTTGAAACTAGAGGTAGATTCTCTCCTTTAGATTGGGATTATGATCTAATAGGTCTAGGAAATGATATTTAAGTTTTATTTTAAAATGTATCGTTCTTGCGATTACATTTATGTTTATTTTTATTTAATCTTTACTCATGTCTTATATTTGACATGGGTGGCAATACAAGCAAGTAAAGAAAACAATCAGTCGTAAAACTACGTCTACGGTAGCTCAGGGGACGGCTCGATCTCGGGCTCGTGGGAGACGAGCGGGGTCGAGGAACTGGACGGTCCGGCGGGTGGTGCGCTGCGGGAGATCCTTTTGGGCCTCACTGTGGGAGTCTGAATGGGTTTCTTCTTGCGAGGCGGAAGAGGCGCGATCTCCTCAATGTCCTTCTTCAACTCCTCGATCTGGTAGCGGAGGTGTGGGTTGGTGGCGACACGCTGTCGAAGGAGCTCATTCTGACGCCGCAACTCCTCTGCCTCGGCAGCCAAGCGGTTGTCCCTGCTGGATGCGGCGACGAAGCTCTCCGTTCTCGTGGTTCAGGTCCTCGGAAGAATGGCGGTAGAAGCTGATAGTGTCGCGCTGTCCATTGGCGTCCTGCAGCGCCTCGTAGTGGAGATCATCCATGGCCTCCAACAAGCGCATGGTATGACCAATCGCCGAATGGCGCTGGGAGAGGGTGCTGACGAAGACACTATGTGGACTCCCTGGGGTGCGAAGAGGTACGAAGCGGAAGTCTGTGTCGTAGAGCTCGCTGTCGTAGATCATCCGGAGCTCCGTAAGTGCCTGGAGAGCGGTGCGCTGACTGGCTACCAGGAAGGTAGGTCCTCCTCCGCGGTAGGTGTGAGCTGTCTGAGGGGAGGGCTGGATGACGACGGTGACCTCGCAGTAGCTCTCTTCCTCGTCGAGGAAGACTCCATGGTACATCGGCTCATGCTCGAATCCGAGGAAACTGACGAGCATGCGTAGCTCGCGGATGAATCCGGTCTCGTCACGAAGGTTCCCATTCACGGTACGGATCGGCATCTACAAAAGAGAGAAAATTTTGTGAAAATCTTAGAAGATGAGAGGATAAGTAATCTTTTGTAAAATATAGTGAATATATATATAATTCCTAAGGTCAGGTCTGTTTGGCTTCCTACAGTCAAGTCGGCTCTGATACCATCTTGTCGCGCCCTGATTTAATAAATCAGGACTTTATTGAAATTCTATCGAAATCAATAAAACAAGACGTTCATCAAGCGACCACGTACAATACGGGCAATCATTCACGGTTCGTAGACCGCATTAATACAAAAGTGAATGAAAGTGAAGAGAAACTAATAAAATCAAGGGTCCTAGATGAACGCCTCCTTCCAGTCTCGCCTTGACTGGGTCGCTACTCCAGACCTTCATCCTCCTCGTAGTAGACTGGCTCTGATGGTGTAAGTCAACGGGGTGAGTACAGATGTACTCATCAAGCCACCGAATGCAAATATAATGCAAGATAATAACAAGGGAGAAAGTGGCTAGTTTAGCGGAAGCAGCATATTTGTAAGGCATTTAATGTGAGCAATTTATTAGTACGGAAAAGTAAACATGTGAATGCATCATCATCATCTTCTAACTCGAGGAGTACGTTTTACCTCCTCGCACAACAGTCCTTACATGCCATGAACGACTCATCCATTCAAACAATTGTAAACTAACTGCGAGTAGTCACACAACCCGCCCTTGACCGTGGGCTCGGCTTTTCGAAAAGATTGATTTTACTCTGATCAGAGATGTACCACTGTACCCACAAGGCACGCACTCATCACCTACACCGAAGTGTAACGAGATGACCCATCACACGGGAACTCGTGCCAAAACCTTCCATATGGTCTTCCCCGACTCAACAGCACCCTCTTATAGGTTTCGTACCGTGTCTCGCCATGTCGAGTTTCCACAATACCCCCTCTTGAGCCATCGTCGGTACAAGGCGCCCTGAGGGCTAGCCCCTTGCCCCCTCCACTATGGTGCCGTGAGACGGAGGGTTCCACACTTCCAGTTAGGACTTACCCATTATACTTGTGGTTGGTACGGAAGTGCTTTGCAACAGATCCCGCAGACCGGTCCTTATAGTGCCCCGGGTGCGACCAACCAGTTTCCGAGCTTGCACCCGGAACCCACCATACTTATAACCTAGCCAACTCCACAGAGTCCAGAGACAAGAATAACGGGGTATTTCATATACCAGAATCCATCTATCTACGACTCATTCTTTATATCCTATAGCAGTTGTGCCGGTACATTGGGCACTAGCTAATATTGTTATAGTAGAGTGACAAGGAGTTAAGGCTCAATAAGCATGGCTTGGGTTTGCACACAAGGACAGGGATCTAATAAATATAAGTGTAAGGCTTGATATTTGACTAATGCAATATTATCCTATGAGTTATAGCGATAGTTTATTAAAACATGGGCTCAATATGATCAACTGTTTCCACAGAGGTGGTCGATGACTTGCCTTGATCAGCAAAGGGGTGAAGGAGGAACCTCGGGATAGAACTCCGGATCTTCGACGACGTCGTAGTCTTCTCGATACGAAAAAAGTAAATAAAGCATTCAATAAACAATCCAAAACAATCAATCATACTAACCTACATGTTTATGTTGGATAAAGTAAAGGAGATAGGGTCTTTAACTTTTAGGGATTTGTTACTTAAACTTTTAAGATTAATTTTTAATGAGATTCCTTATTCTTATAACTTGATGTAATTATTTTTCCTAAGGGGGTTTTATTTTTCCCTTTTTTAAAATTGTAGTAAAAAGGTATTGAATAACCTTATATTAGTGTAGTAAAAATATTGGACTTAAGTTATTAGGTTACCTGAGGTTGTTATATAAATTTTTAGGATATTTCCATAAAGGGTTGACTTATTTTTAAATGCATTAATTATATGTCCTCAAAGGGCCTTTGTAATATGATTTAATGGAACAAAGTGGGTAAAAATGAATATTCTATTTTTATGGTATTAAAAATAGTAAACTCAAGTTGTTAGGTTCTCTAAAGTTATTATATAAGTTGTCATGACATTTTTATCAAGTGTTTAACCTCTTTCATATGACTTACTTTATTATCCTACAAGGGCTTTTGCAATATTAATTAATAGATTAAAGTGGGCTAAGTGAACATGTTATTCTTATTGCATTGAAACAGTGGAATCAAGTCATTAAGTCCTTTGAATTTATTATGTCATTTTCATGATATTTTTGCAAAGTGTTGTATGTCTATTATATGAATTAATCATTTATTTTAAAGGGTCTTGGGAATGTTTATTTAAGAATCTAAAATGGGCAAAATGACTTATTATATTTTTATTGGCTTATAAATAGTGTAAGTGAGTCATTCTGTCCCAGAAATTAATATATATATTTTTAAGGATTTTTCTGGATTATTTAAATGTAATATGATTTAAATCCTAAAGGGGACTTAGAAATGTAATTTAATAAAATGTCATGGACAAAATGGTTATTCCATTTTTATTGTATTAACAACAGTGAAATGGGGCCATTATATCTTCTGATATTATTTTATAAATTGTGAAGGGTTTATCTGAATTCTTTTATTGAAATATTAATTAATTCCTAAAGGGGATTTTTCTTTATTATTTAATAAGATTATTATGTGCCAAATAAACATATTGTTTTTATTGCATAAAAGTGTAGAGGATGAAAATACAAATTTTCCAGAATCAAAATGGTGAATTTTGGAGTTAAATTGAGCAAGATATGAATTTTTAAAGTTCAAACTAATTTTCTGGAATTTATTTTAAACAGGAATCAGTCTCTGGTCCACGGTGAGCCAGGCCCACGGTGGACCAGCGACTGTGCGCGTGAGCCGGGCCATTCAGGACCGTTGGATCCAGATCCAACGGGTGATCGGGGATCGGGGCGCTTAAGTGGCGATCGACGGCTCAGGGAGCCCGATACCCCTTTGACCGAGTGGACGGCCCAGATTAAACCCGGGGGGTTTTAATCCTAGCCGTCCATCTCAGATCGGAGGGTTCGGTGCTCGTCCGGCACGCGCGCGGCACGGGGGAAGGCTAAGGCCTTCGTCCCTGGCTCCGGCCGAGCGCGGCGAGCTCCGGCGATGGCGTGCGGTGGCCCAATGCCCTCGGCGTTGGCGAAAATGGAAAGAGGAGGGGAAGAGGGTCACAGCCGTACCGGAGTTGGCAGGAAAAGGTGACCGGCGGCGACCCGGCGACGAGAGGAGGCGGCGGAGCTCCTCGGGTTCGACGGCGACGGCGAGCTCCGGCGGTGTTCTGGCCCAACGGAGGTGGGGCCGGGGTAGAGGGTGCGGCGATGATTCGGTTGGTGCCGTCGGCGAGGATGGCGAGGGCACGGTGTGCCGGCGAAGGGCTGCCGGAGCCGAAGTAGGGGAGGTGGTGCAAAAATGGCGCAGGGGCTCGGGAGAGAGAGGAAGGGGCAATTTGGTGGCATGGCTTGACTGCGGTGGTGTCCAGGGTACTTATAGGCCCGTCGGTGGTGGAAAAGGAAGGCTAAAAGGGGGAAACCGAGGTAGGGACTTCCCATCACGCCGGTGAGATTTCCCTAGGCTCGGTTACCTGCCATTCTTGACGAAAACGCGTTGCTAAGGGGGAGGAAAGGGATCACCGGCGTTCGGGGAAGGGGATCGAGGCTTCAATCTTGCGGATCCGGGCGGGCAACGGTGAAAATGGAAGGGGGGGGCGCCGGCTAAGAATGGAAGGGGAGAGATCCCCTTCCGAGGAAGAAGATGGTCCTGACAGGTGGCCCCCACCTGTCAGTGGCTGAGAGCGAAAGGGAAGGGGGCTGACGAGTGGGCCGGAGATGGCAGAGGCGAGCGGGAGGCTACTAGGTGGGCCTGGCAGGGCGTGCGCGGAGGAGAGAGGGAGGGGTTTGGCGCCGACAGGTGGGTCCCGCCTGTCGGTGGGCGCGGCTAGAATGGGCTGGGCCGAAAGGCTTTCGGAGGGGAAACGGGGGTTGCGGCCCATCAAGATTAAAAACTCATTTTTCAATTAAAATAATTCCAGAAATTCAAATATTTGTTTAAGGCTTGAAGATCTGTTGGAAAAATTTTGTAAAAATTCTCAAAAATATTTCTTGGCTTCTAGTTTCTCCCATAAAATTTTCAAGTCCAAATTTTGGTTATTTGTCTCTGTTTGGCTTTAATAGGGCTCTTTTAGGATTTTCTTTAATAACAAAATTCAGAAATTTATTTAATATTCTATTTTTCCTTTATTTTATTCCCTTTTAATTTTGGGGCTGTTACAGGGCCAGTCTGCCGAAGTTCCAAAAAATACGGCCCCAGCGCTCCGGCTCCTCACCGAACGAAGACGACCAGAGGGCCTTGTCTATGTTCCCTCTTCTAGCTCCTTTCTTGGAGCGAAGAACCGAACTTCGGACTTTGCTCGAGCCTTTGGATCGAGCTAGCCGCGAAGTCAAGGAGACAGACTTGGTAGCCATCTTGAGCGAGGCTGAGGGTTCAGAGCTCAACGCTGCTATGGAGCGTGCAGCGTACCAGGTACGAAGTATCTACAAAACAAAATTAATCTTATATACAAATAATTTCTCACCTTGGTTTTTTTCTCTTTGCAGCAAATAGTCTTGGCCCGAGCTGCGAACATTTCAAATGAACGCGGAAGCCTTCTCCTTCGAGAGGAAATCACCACTCTTCATAGAAATCTTAACATTTCCGAAGGTCGAGTTTCCCATTTAGACACCATGGTCTCAGCAGAACGAAGGGCCAGGAAAAGCTTGGAGACTGCAAATAAGGAGCTCGAAGCAGAACAAATTGTGCTTCGGGCGGAAATAGAAAAGATGCGGGCGGAGCATGCTACGGCGGGGGCTGAACTTGTCCAGCTCCGAGAGGAAAAGGCCAAAACTGTAGAAGAGGCTAGCCACCTTGTAGGACCGGAAACAGCGACCAGAGGGGGGTGAATGGGAGCTTTTAAAAACTTGGGCTAAAAATAGCCTACTGTTTTAATTCTGTCTACTGCGGAATAGGCTTCGAACACCAACCTTCGAAGATCTGGTTCGGAGGTATTTGACAGCTCCGAACACAGGCTTCGCAAGGAGTAAAAGTCCGAAGCTAAGAAGACTTCGCTCCACCCACAACCCCGAAAACAACTCTGCTAAGTCAGTGCAGGCTCCGCACACAGGGTGCTTCGAGCAGGCTTCGCACTTCACCCTTCGCACGAGTGGACTACCCTCTGAGGACTTCGACCTAATACTTAGCGACAACAACTGGTGCTGGGCTTTGTACTGCGAAGGTCTAAACGCACACTAACAGACTTCGCTAGGGGCTTCGACACGATAAGAACACGGGCTTCGATCAGAGCTTCGCTAGTAAGCAGCGAGGTCTAGCCTCCTGTTACACAGAGCGAACGCACACTGAAAAGCACACTTCGCATAAGACACACTTCGCCTAGACAGGCTTTGGTGCACTACTACTAGCGAGGTATGCAAACAAGCTCAAGCAGAAAAATGAACACAGAAGCAGGGCTTCGCTGCTTGAACAAGGAACACTAAAAATGAACTCTCTAGATGAATACAGAGTGGTGGCTAGTACAGGAGCTCAACAGTAAATGCTCAAAGTGTTGAATGTTACCTACCCAGCCCCCATATTTATAGCCACAATTCACCCAAGTGAATTGACTACTTTACCCCTAGGGTTTACATTGGTTTTGTCTCTACAGAACAGAGGGGTACAAAAGGTAGTCAACTTTATTCTGGAGGCTTCTCTGTCAGCTTTGCAGAGGGGACAGCGTCAGCTTTTTGCAGAGCAGACAATGTCAGCCTTTGCAGTATTAGACCTTTCTGAAGCCCCCCTTCGCACGCGAGGGGTGCGGTACCTTCGGCGAGAAGCCTTGAGCCTGACGGCCTTCGCTTCACCGAAGATAGCCTCTGATACAGTGACGGTTTTGAGTCGAAGCCGTCAAAGCCCTTGGGCCTTCGCACTAACACCCTCGGAGTGGACCACCACGGCTTCGCAGCTTCTCCCAGCTCGAACTCCGTCAGTCCGTGTACCGAGGCCATGCATGGCCGAAGTACCACAAGTCATCCTCACTCCGGAGCCAACCTCGCTCTGAAGCCTGCTTCACTCCGAAGCCCCACCTTCGGAGTACCACCCTTCGAAGTCCCTCCTTCGTCCAAGGCCTCCGCATGAAGCATTCCATGAGCACTTCGTCGCAGTGTCTCTCCCCGAGCACACTCCTCGACGAGCCTCACCCGGACCATGCCTTCGATGCACCTCGACTTCTGAGACCTTCGTCGGGTAACCTTCGAGTGTCTCCCTCCGGAGCACACTTTGAAACCTTTGCCTCAGCTGAGGACTTGATCCACCATACTCCGAAGTCACTCCTTCCGGAGTACCCTTCGAAGTGCCTCGCCTCCGAGGACTTTGTCTCGGAGTACCTTCACCCGGAGCCACGCTCCACACTTACTGCCTTCTCCTGGTGCACCTCGACCCGAGGTCCGACCTCGACCCCTTCGCAGCCTTCGTGACGGAGCTCCCCACTCCACTGGCATCAAGCCTCCCGCTGACCCAGGTTCACCTGCTACGAACCGTCCGTCGCCTCCGAAGTCCCCTGCGCACCACAGACAAACAGACAAGTGTATCCAGTACTTCGGAGACCTCTCCGGGTTAGCAACCTTCGGCACACACTCCGGTGTACCGCCCAAAATACCGAGACCTTCGGTACGAACCCAGTCATCGTGTACCGTCGGACCCCTCCGACAGGCACACTCCGCTGCAACAGCTGCAGCAACCAAGTCCACCGAACCCCTTCGGAGGTACCCCTTCGAACCAGAGGTTAAACACAGTCAATCACTCATCACAGACTCCGAAACCAATCCTTGGTTTCTCAATCTCCCCCTTGATGAGTGCATTGACAACCAAAATCAAATTCAAGAAAATTTGAAGAATTTCAGCACACACGTGACCATAAAAACTCAGAAACGAGCCAAATCATGTCACTTGACAAAAGAATTTTCCTCCCCTTTCTCAAGATAAAAACTGCCCCCGAGTTAATTTAACCCCTTGCTGCAGAGAACTCAAAACTTTCTCCCCCTTTGGCAATGCAAGCATCAAGGAGCATGTAAAAGATACATAGCTTCGAAATGAGCAGAATTGCAAAGACATATCAAGCAAAAATATGCCAACATTTAATACCAATGATCATGTGCTCAGCTCAATTTAACATTCTCTAAAAACATGATGACATCATGTGATTTTATCATTTTTGAAATAAAAGCATCACTACTCAGTCAAGAGAACTTAGACAAGTAAAAGTCGGGATTGCGCAAAGCTAGTTAATTTCTATTCTAGACAGACAAATCCAGTTCAAATGGAGCAATGAAAGCAAACTTGATGAGCAATGAATTTTGTTGTTCTTTTCTTAATGCCAGGGGTTATTTGTCTGTCCACCTTATACTTTCCAATCAGGCCAAGCCTAGGCATGAAAGCCATCAGAAGATTAAGGCAATGATTTTGGCAGACACTACACTATTCCAGTTCAGACCAATGTGCAATGGTAAGCAGTCTAGAATAGAGTAGTGCGACAAGCAAACCCACCTAGATGTTTTCACTTGAAGCATGCAAATCATGGAGTTTTTGATTTTAATTAAGTGAACCAATTTTAGCATTTGATGAATATCCATGAATATGTAGAACAATTTTTCAAGTTGCAATTTTTAGCATCCAAAGAAAAGGTGTCTTGCTATCAAGCAGATAAAGAATAGCTAAAGCAGTCCTGCCTACACAAGCTAGATTCAAGACATAAGCAGTGAGCATGATTTGATTTTGGAAAGAAAACATCATGCACATTAATGTTTCAGATAAATTAAAAGGAGCTGAGCTGTCATGATTTCATGAATTATAATCAGCCATATAAGTGCAAGAGATGTAAATGCAATTTCACACATACTTAGCATATGCTCACCAATCTAAAATTGCTCTCCTCACAAAATGCCTTAAGGGTGACAAATTCCAAGTTCCCCACGCAAGTAGGCAAAACGAGAAGCCTGAAAACGAGCGCACAGACACACTGCGAAGTGTATGTCCGGCCTCGTAGCAGTCAAGTAGAGAAGGGAGCCGACCATGCTTCGGAACTCCTTCTGATCTACGGCTTCTCCATCTTCGTCAGGATCCAATGCTACAGATGTAGCCATTGGAGTGGCGAGGGGCTTCGCATCGGCCATGTCGAATTTCTTGAGCAGGTCCTTGGTGTACTTCGTTTGGTGGACGAAGGTACCTTGTTTGCTTTGCTTGATTTGCAAACCAAGGAAAAATGTAAGTTCACCCATCATGGACATCTCGAACTCCCTGCTCATGGTATCTGCAAACTCGGCAACCAAAGCATGAGAAGAGCCACAAAAGATGATATCATCCACATAAATCTGAACCAGGATGAAATCTTTGCCATGCTTGAGAGTAAACAGGGTTTTATCAACAGAGCCCATCAAATACTCCTGCTCAACCAGAAAAGACTTAAGTTTATCATACCAAGCCCGAGGGGCCTGCTTGAGTCCATAAAGAGCCTTATGAAGTTTAAGGACTTTATGTGGGTACTTGGGGTTTTCAAAACCAGGGGGTTGTTTTACATAAACATCTTCACCTATGAAGCCATTAAGAAAAGCACTTTTGACATCCATTTGATAGAGTTTGAATCCCCGGGATGTCGCAAAGGCAAGCAAAATCCTAATGGCCTCAAGGCGAGCAACAGGTGCAAAAGTTTCAGTAAAATCAATCCCTTCTAGTTGAGAATAACCCTGAGCTACAAGCCTAGCCTTGTTTCTAACTATAGTCCCATCCTCCCCTTGTTTATTTTTGAAAATCCATTTTGTTCCAATGAAATGAACATTTGGTGGAGGATCAACTAAAGTCCAGACTTGGTTTCTCTCAAAATTTTCAAGTTCCTCATGCATGGCATTGATCCAACTAGAATCAGAAAGTGCATGACTAACATCTAAGGGCTCGAAAGAAGCAACAAAAGCGGAATCAATGAAATGAGCATGAGAACGTGTTACCCTTTAATCAAGCTCACCAATGATTTGCTCGTGAGGGTGCATCCTTTGAACATGATGTGGAGCCTCGCGGTGGGATGCAGTCTCCCCCTCAACTTGTGCATTGGAGTGGTCCAAGATGACCGATGTCGAGGTAGTCGCTTCGGGACCTTGTGCCGAAGTAGTCGATGCGGGGTCGGCTTCGGGGGTTTACGTCGAGGGTAGTAGTGGTTCATCCTCGAAATCTCCGGGATCTTCTTCTTCGAAGATGGTCTGTTCCATGTCGTGTTCATTTGCCTGTTCAAGAGCAGAACTAACAGAGGGGGTTGATTCATCAAAAGTCACATCACATGACTCGATGACAGTGTTAGTTTCCAAATTATAAACACGATAAGAATGACCATGAGTAGTATAACCCAAAAATATCCCGTCAGAAGATCGCGACTCAAATTTGTCCAAATTACCACGTTTTAGGATAAAGCAATGACAGCCAAAAACTCAAAGATGTGTAACCTTGGGCTGTCTCCCAAAACGTAGCTCATCAGACGTCAAATTCAAAATTGAGCGCAAGAAGATTCGGTTTGAGATGTAACATGCAGTGTTCATGGCCTCAGCCTAGAATTTTCTAGGAGTCCTATGCTCATCGAGCATCGTCCTAGCCATCTCAACCAAAGTGCGGTTCTTCCTCTCAATGACACCGTTCTGTTGAGGAACCCGCGGAGCAGAGAATTGATGTTCTATGCCATGCTCCATGCAAAAGTCAACAAAGAGACTATTCTTGAACTCAGTGCCATTATCACTTCGAATGAATTTTAATGCACCAGGGAGTTCAGTAAAAAGTCTCAAAGCCAAGCTCCGAAAGTGTGAAAACACTTCATCCTTGCTGGCAAGAAAGAAGACCCAAGAGTAGCGAGAGAAATCGTCGACAATAACTAATACATACCACTTGCCGCCTAAAGAACTAACCCGAGAAGGACCTACAGTGTCCATATGGAGAAGTTCTCCGGGTTGTTCAGTCATCACCGTGGTGACTGGCGAATGCGAAGCAGCAATCATTTTTCCATGTCGACAAGGAGCGCAAACTAAATTTTTCTCAAACTTGAGCTTGGGCAATCCTCGGATTAGACCAAGGGCGCTCAGATGAGTGAGCAACTAAAAGCTCATATGCCCTAGTCTCCTATGCCACTTCCAAAGCTCAGAAGCAGAATGTGCAACAAGATAATGAGAAGAACCAGATGACTCTGAAAATCAGCTCCAAAAACTCTCCCAACTCTAAAGATCTTACAAACCACAACGCCATCAGAATTGAGCACTTGCGAAGTATCGCGATGGAATCGCACTTCGAAGCCCTCATCAAGCAACTGAGATACAGACAGCAAATTGTATCCTAGGTTTTCAACCAAAGCAACATCTTTGAGAGTGAAATTCGAGTTAATTCTTACCACACCTTTACCTTTCACTCTACTCCTTCGATTGTTGCTGAAGGTGATATGTTCCCTTTGCTTGGTTGTGGTGAGGCTGGAGAACCATGCTGCATCTCCAGTCATATGGCGCGAACAACCGGAGTCCATGATCCACGTGCCCTCCAAGCCTCGATCTGTCGCCTACACATGATAAGAACATCTCGATCGCTCAGTGCTGGGGTGAGTGAAAAAATGACGAGGCATCCAGCACTGAGTGACACGAGTAGTAGGCATAGAAAAAGTAGACTGTCTACGCACAGGAAAATCGAAATGATGCAAAGTGTGAGGTCTACCTACATGCTATGACCGAACAACATGTCGAGGTCTCCTACTCTGACGAGGTACAAAGCTACTCGCCCGAGGTCTACCACCACATGGAACATGGTGAACACCTCGAGGAGCAACACCTCTCCGAGAAGCACGAGGAGCCTCAAAGACAGGACGATAATACAACTCAGACTCATGCATACCTAAAGATGGGTAATGCATGTCCTGGTACCTCATCGCCTGAGAGCGTCGCTCATCCTTGATGCGACGAAAATAGAACCCAACCAAATGACCCGCCCGATGACAATAGGAACAATGAAAAATTCTCCTAGGGGCACTCTCATGGGTCTTAGGAGCAACTCTCACAGGCTCCTTGGGCTTTTGTTGAGTGGTTTTCTTTAGAGGGATTTTCTTGGCAGGAGGAGTGGTTTTCTTTTGAGCTCGGGTAGGTTTCTTGGCTGATGGAGTGTCTAACAGAGCTCTCTCTTTCTCTATGGTAGTGGGAGAGGTAAAAATAGTTTTGTTTCCACTATCTGAAGGGATCCTCTCAAAACCCAAACCTAGAGCTAACCCTGTTCTGTCAGCACACATCTTGGTCTTGGCCAAGAGCAAATCCATTCTACCCTTTCCCTCAGTGCATTTGTTAACCACAGAAAGAAGGTATTCATTTTCAGACATGAGGTTCTCAGCTCGCTCTCTAACAGTGCCTAGTTGGTCCTTAAGGGTAATGCAAGTGTCACAAACAGGTTGCACATCCTTAGAACTACCGGCCCTCTCCAATCTAGCCTCTAAATCATGAACATGTTTATCATGTAAATTAATGCTTTCGCGTAATAAAGAACAGTTCATGCATTCAATAATATCATGAGGTCTAGAATCAACCACCAAAAGCTACTTCTGTGCAGTCTCAAGCTCAGAAAGAGTTTGAGCATGTACAGAACGCAACTGAGCAAGCTCACCCATGACAACAGAACAAGATTCACAATCAGCATCATTTATTTTAGACTTAAGCATGGCATATTCAGTAGAAACAGATTCTAGCCTAAGTCTAAGGTCTTTTCTTTCTCTAGCGGCTTGCACAAGTAATCTATCCTGACCAAGAACTACTTAATTCAGTTCATCTAATTTAATTAATAGCTGGTCAGATGATAGTGGTACCTCAGATGAGTCAAGCTCATCGCCGTTGTGATCGCTGTCGGCCATGAAACAAAGGTCGGTGAAGTCTCGTCCTTTCTTGTCCTTCTTGTCCTCCTTCCTTGGGGACTCCTCCTCCTCAGAGCTCGACTCCTTAGTTGAGGAAGTGTCGATGTCGCTGAGAGCAGCAACAAACGCTCTGGAAGCGTCTTTGGCTACTCTTTTAGCCACCTTGCCGCGCTTGCCCTTCACAAAAGGCTTCCTCTCCTTTTTGTGGTATTTGGGGCGCTCACTCTCATCTTTCTTTTTGAGCTTAGGGCAATTCGCCTTGATATGAGAAGTGTCGCCACATTCAAAGCAACCACTAAAACCACTTCTCCTCTGATCCCGTCTCTCATGATGAAAGCGGGTGAACCTTTTGGCAATGAGAGCAAGCTCATCATCATCTAGAGTATCCACCTGCTCCTTAGTGACGGAGACCAGGGAGGACAAAGCAAAACCATCTGCAAGAACACAAGTACCAGATGTTCTTGGTTCTACCAGATGTTCTTGGTTCTACAGCGGTGCCACGGCTAGTGCTAGAAACCAATGCCAATGGCTGTGGGAAAGAGCTTCTGTGCACTGCAAGAGATGCCTTGGCAATCTCTGTGGACTTCAGCTTGCTGAAGAGCTCATCACAGGTCAAAGTGTCATAACCTGCAGACTCCTCAATGCTGGATATCTTCACTTCCCATATGCTACGATCAAGAGCATAGAGAAGCTTGATAGCCCTATCATGATCATTGTGAGCAAGCGTCCCGTTGGACCGCAAGTTACTCACTATCGCATCAAAGCGAGAAAACATGGCATCTATAGATTCACCAGGTGCCTGCACAAATAGCTGATACTGTTGATTGTATGTGCTTTGGCGTCTGGCCTTGATCTGTGTAGAGCCCTCATGAAAACTAGTGAGAGTGGTCCAAATTTCCGTAGCGGTCCTAAGGTGTTGTACCCTATCAAACTCCGGCTCAAACCAATGAACAATATGTTTCTAGCCTTGGAGTTGGCATTATACTGATCTTTTTCTATTTGAGAGGTGCGAGTATCAGGGATGGAGTATTGTGAGTCCACAATCTCCCAAATTGCATTTCCTTGGCTTAGCAAGTAAGCCTCCATGCGCACCTTCCAGTATGCAAAGTCAGTCCCATCGAACAGAGGAATTTTACTAGCTCTGTCCATGTTGCCAAGTGATCACAAAACCGGTTAAGGTCAACTGGTGATCTTAACCTGCTTTGATACCAATTGTAGGACCGGAAACGGCGACCAGAGGGGGGTGAATGGGAGCTTTTGAAAACTTGGGCTAAAAATAGCCTACTGTTTTAATTCTGTCTACTGCGGAACAGGCTTCGAACACCAACCTTCGAAGGTCTGGTTCGGAGGTATTTGACAGCTCCGAACACAGGCTTCGCAAGGAGTAAAAGTCCGAAGGCAAGAAGACTTCGCTCCACCCACAACCCCGAAAACAACTCTGCTAAGTCAGTGCAGGCTCCGCACACAGGGTGCTTCGAGCAGGCTTCGCACTTCACCCTTCGCACGAGTTGACTACCCTCTGAGGACTTGACCTAATACTTAGCGACAGCAACTGGTGCTGGGCTTCGTACTGCGAAGGTCTAAACGCACACTAACAGACTTCGCTAGGGGCTTTGACACAATAAGAACACGGGCTTCGATCAGAGCTTTGCTAGTAAGCAGCGAGGTCTAGCCTCCTGTTACACAGAGCGAATGCACACTGAAAAGCACACTTCGCACAAGACACACTTTGCCTAGACAGGCTTCGGTGCACTACTACTAGCGAGGTATGCAAACAAGCTCAAGCAGAAAAATGAACACAGAAGCAGGGCTTCGCTGCTTGAACAAGGAACACTAAAAATGAACTCACTGGATGAATACAGAGTGGTGGCTAGTACATTAGCTCAACAGTAAATGCTCAAAATGTTGAATGTTACCTACCCAGCCCCCATATTTATAGCCACAATTCACCCAAGTGAATTGACTACTTTAGCCCTAGGGTTTACATTGGTTTTGTCTCTATAGAACAGAGGGGTACAAAAGGTAGTCAACTTTATTCTCGAGGCTTCTCTGTCAGCTTTGCAGAGGGGACAGCGTCAGCTTTTTGCAGAGCAGACAATGTCAGCCTTTGCAGTCTTTGACCTTTCTGAAGCCCCCCTTCGCACGCGAGGGGTGCGGTACCTTCGGCGAGAAGCCTTGAGCCTGACGGCCTTCGCTTCACCGAAGATAGCCTCCGATACAGTGACGGTTTTGAGCCGAAGCCGTCAAAGCCCTTGGGCCTTCGCACTAACACCCTCGGAGTGGACCACCACGACTTCGCAGCTTCTCCAAGCTCGAACTCCGTCAGTCCATGTACCGAGGCCATGCATGGCCGAAGTACCACAAGTCATCCTCACTCCAGAGCCAACCTCGCTTCGAAGCCTGCTTCACTCCAAAGCCCCACCTTCGGAGTACCACCCTTCGAAGTCCCTCCTTCGTCCAAGGCCTCCGCATGAAGCATTCCATGAGCACTTCATCGCAGTGTCTCTCCCCGAGCACACTCCTCGACGAGCCTCACCCAGACCATGCCTTCAATGCACCTCGACTTCTAAGACCTTCGTCGGGTAACCTTCGAGTGTCTCCCTCCGGAGCACACTTCGAAACCTTTGCCTCAGCTGAGGACTTGATCCACCATACTCCAAAGTCACTCCTTCCAGAGTACCCTTCGAAGTGCCTTGCCTCCGAGGACTTTGTCTCGGAGTACCTTCACACGGAGCCACGCTCCACACTTACTGCCTTCTCCTGGTGCACCTCGACCCGAGGTCCGACCTCGACCCCTTCGCAGTCTTCGTGATGGAGCTCCCTGCTCCACTGGCATCAAGCCTCCCGCTTGACCCAGGTTCACCTGCTACGAACCGTCCGTCCCCTCCGAAGTCCCCTGCGCACCACAGACAAACAGACAAGTGTATCCAGTACTCCGGAGACCTCTCCGGGTTAGCAACCTTCGGCACACACTCCGGTGTACCGCCCAAAGTACCGAGACCTTCGGTACGAACCCAGTCATCGTGTACTGTCTGACCCCTCCGATAGGCACACTCCGCTGCAACAGCTGCAGCAACCAAGTCCACCGAACCCTTCGGTGAAACCACCTCCGAACCCCTTCGGAGGTACCCCTTCGAACCAGAGGTTAAACACAGTCAATCACTCATCACAGACTCTGAAACCAACCCTTGGTTTCTCACACCTACTTAACCAGAAAAACTCTTTAGCTACGGAGGCAGCTAGGCTCTCCGGCGTGGTGGAAGAATTGACTTCTGCGAAGGATGCTTTACTTGATGATAAGCTGAAATTGGAGAATGTAGCTGCGGAGGTCATGAACCAACTCCTAAGTGTCCTAGAGTACTTCGGTACTACTAGGACACTTCCTTCAAACGACAACGTCTCCTTGCTTCGGTGGCTAAAAATGATCCAAGGAGCTGTGAAGACGATGAAGACGACATACATTCGATACGAAGAACTCTCTGGACAAGTGGCTGCCATCGGCATACTTCGCTACTACGAAGATCTGGGAATAACGATAACTCTGAACGCAGAGGTGGCTCCCATTACCTTTGACGAAAACCAACTTCTCAATCCTTCCGAAGATGTGGCCGCTGCTTGGCAAGCCTTCCAAGCTTCATGGAGAGCCGAAGGTCGCACTGCGATCAAGGCTTGGATTGATCAAGGGCAACACCAAAAGCAAGCTCAGTTGCAAGCTTCGAGTAGCCAGCCTCCGCCAAACCCACAGGTCTAGATTTACCTTAGGATCCTGACTATGTAAAGAATCATGTTTTTTGTACATTTATGAATGAAAATTTGCTTATCGTGTTTTTAGGCTTTACCTCATATGGAAGATGTCGAAGTGTTAAACGTTAACGAAAAACTCCGCCTACTATGGGCTACCTTCGATCTTTTAAAACTTCACAAGCGACCTCGATTTTTAGTTCCTCGAGATAGCTCCGGTGCAATTACGCCCGAAGTAAGCAAAGATATACTATCTTATATTAAAGAGAAAGAAAAAGAAGTTAACTTGGAAACTTCATCTTCCGAAGACATTTCATGGTCCGAAGATGAAGATGAAGCTCGAGGTAAAAAGCCTGAAGAACTTGGAAGCTAGGAAAGGAGCCCCGAACGACTCCGAACTTGGGCCGAGCTTCAACAAGAACAGAAATACTTTAGAGCTTCGAAGGGAGGTAGGAGAGTTAAACGCAAAGTTGTTAGAACTCCCGGCTCTGGAACTAGTCGTTCCAACCTTAGCTCTAGAGATCGAATGGGGTCTTTGATTCCTTCTCGGTATAGATACCGATTTTTCATGATGTAATCATAATTTGTTCGAATAATAAATATTGATTTAAAATTGTCTCCCTATTTCCCAGCCCCTCTTTGGGCGTAAGCAACTTCGAACTATATTCAAAGATGGTTAGGCGCAAAGAAAAACTTAGGAGTACAATTTTGGGGGCTCGGAACCCCTCAGCAATTTATAGATTGATTAAAATCTTATAAAATGTCTTCGACTACTTGGAGTCTGAAGATTGGTAACTTAGTACCTTGCGTTTTGAAAGAAATCACTTTGGACAACTTTCCGGACACTTTAGTGTCCCAAACGATTAGTCACTTTGCACTTTTTTCACAGATATTCGAAGCTCATGAGCTCAAACTCTATTTTGTTTTGGCCTCCTTCGGCTCTTTTTGCGAATTCTATCAAACCGGTGGTTTGGAATTCGCAGTGGTCTCCTTGGACTCTTTTTACGTATGCTTTCAAGCCGAAACTTGGAATCCGCATTTTTTGGTCTCCTTGGACTCTTTTTACGGATGCGTTCAAGCCGAAACTTGTAATCCGCATTTTTTGGTCTCCTTGGACTCTTTCTACGGATGCTTTCAAGCCGGTGGCTTGGAATCCATTTTTTTTAGTGACTTTCCCACCTCGTCGGAAGCTTCGGACCAGTGGTCCGAAGTCCGAAAAATATGATTCAAATTAATGACACTTCCCTCCCGGTCAACTTCGCTATTCCAGTGCGTCCACTAGAAGTGGGAAGTCTATGGGGGGTACGCATAATCTGAACCATAAGCTTTATTGATTCGGAAGGTGTTTACAAATGATTGCAAGGAGCCCCTATGCGAAATATCGCTTTAGGTGCTCCGCATGCCATGTATGCGCTAACTCTTCACCTTCCAAATTAGCTAATTTAAAAGAACCAGGACGCCCTGAGCGGACAATTATGTATGGACCTTCCCACTTATTTCCTAATTTCCCTGGCGCTATGATACTTCGCAAAACGAGATGACCCGGCCTAAGTTCATTAATATTGAACTTTGGGTCGAACCAAGTCTTCGTCTGCTGCTGATACTTTGACAAATTTGCAACAGCTCAAAGTCTTGTCTCTTCTGTTAAATCAAACGAAGTTTGTCTTTCTGCTTCTATTTCCGGTTCGGTGCTGTGAAGGGATCCTCCTTTAAATTCCGTTGGTGTCATAGCTTCATCTCTGAATAATAGTCTGAAAGGATTGAAACCGGTAGACCTTGTCTGAGTTGTCCGGATGGACCATAGGATCTTTGGGAGCTCTTCGGTCCACAATCCTTTTGCCAATCCCACTATTCTTCGATTCAGCCCTGACAAGATATTACCATTGGCTCTTTCAACAGCTCCATTAGATTGAGGATGTCTTACTGCAGCAAAACATAGTTTGATGCCTAGGTCTTTACAGAATTTCCTGAAGGGTTCTGCATCGAACTATGTTCCATTATCCACTGTCAGCTGCCGAGGTACTCCGAACCGGCATATAATATTCTTCTAGAAAAATTTTTGGACATTAGTCGAAGTGATAGCTGTTAGGGGCTCTGCTTCGACCCACTTTGAAAAGTATTCGATTGCTACCACTACGAACTTCAAATTTCCTTTTGCTACTGGGAAGGGGCCAATAAGATCCATGCCCCATCTGGCCATGGGCCATACTAGAGCAATGACTTGGAGAGTTGTTGGTGGGCGATGACTACTTTGTCCCATCCACTGACATCCTTGGCAAGTGCGGACTAAGTTCTCCGTATCAGCTACTATTGTAGGCCAATAAAGCCCCTGGCGAAGTGTCTTTCCTGCCAAAGCTCGAGGGGCTAAATGGCTACCGCAGAGTCCTTCATGAATTTCTCGAAGAATTTCTTGACCTTCGGCTTGAGATATACATTGGAGCAAAGGGGAACATACTCCGGCCTTGTACAAAATACCGTTGATTATATGATAACTCTGAATTCTGAGATTCAACCTCGAAAGTTGTGGCCCTTCAGACATACTTGCTTCTCCTTGCAACAATTCCATAATTGAACTTCACCAATCTGTACTTGGAATGCAAAGGACTTCCGCAGCAGGGATTTGTGGTACTGAAGGTGTACTGAGTTCTTCATAAAAAGCCTCTTCTGGTATGTCCATAGCTCTGGCTGTAGCTTTTGCTAAGATGTCAGCTTGCACATTTTATGCTCTAGGTATACTCCGAATGGAAATACCTTTAAATTCTGCTTCAATCTTACGGATTTCTTCCAAGTATTTTGCAAGCTGTGGATGCCGAACTTGAAAGCTCTTGTCTACGTGCCCTGCTACAATCTGAGAATCTGTCTTAATAACAACTCTTGTAGCCCCTAGGGCACGTGCCTTTCGAAGTCCCAATAAAATTCCCTCATACTCCGATGTATTATTGGTAGACTTAAAGTTGAGTCTTGCGGAGTACATTGCCTTTTGCCCTGAAGGCGAAATTATCACGGCTCCGACACCTGCTCCAGATGCTTGGAAAGCTCCATCAGAGTAAATAGTCCAAATCCCTTCACTTGGATTTTCCGGAGCCCATGCTGCAGGGGGAGTCCATTCTTCCTCGAAGTCCGCCAACACTTGTGACTTAATTGCTGTTCTTGCCACAAAGGATATGCCAAAGGGTGCTAACTCAATGGCCCACTTCCCAATTCTTCCTGTAGAATCCTTACTTTGGAGCATATCTCCCAAAGGATATGAAATTGGTACAATTACATTATGTGCCAAGAAATAATGCCTTAGCTTCCTCGAAGCCATTATCAGAGCATAAGTGAATTTCTCAAGCTCGAATATCTTGTTTTTGCTCCAGACAATGCTTCGGACACAAAATAAACTGGGTTATGTACCAACTTCCTATTGAAATCAACCTCTCTGACAAGGACTGCACTGATAGCAGAGCCAGTAGCTGCAAGGTAGAGGAGTAGAGTTTCGTCTGCAATAGGCACCGTGAGTGTAGCAAGGTTACTGAGATAATTCTTAATATCTTCGAAGCTCTTTTGACACTCCGGTGTCAATGCAAAATCTTCGGACCCTTTCAATGCTTTAAAGATGGGTAAACTTCTCTCTGCAGACCTTGCCAAAAACCTACTAAGTGCTGCAAGACGACCAATCAGCTTTTGCACTTGCTTTAAATTCTCTGGAGGAGCCATCCTTTGCAACACAGTTATCTGAGTGGGGCTAGCTTCGATCCCTCTGCTTGAAACTAGATACCCTAACAATTTTCCAGCCTGCGCCCCGAAGATACATTTTTCGGGGTTAAGACGAATCCCACATGCCCGAAGGCTATTGAATGTTTCTGCTAAGTCTAGGCTATGTTGGTGCTTTAAAGCACTCTTTATTACAATATCATCCATATAGGCCTCTACATTGCGACCTAATTGATGACCTAGAGCCTTAGCAATTAACCTCGAAAAAGTAAGCCCCGACATTTCTTAAGCCAAAAGGCATTCTTACATAACAAAAAACTCCTGAAGGAGTTACGAAGCTTGTCTTGATTTCATCTTCGCGCTTTAGCCAGATTTGATGGTAGCCGGAGTACGCGTCAAGGAAGCTTAATAACTCCGAACAGGCAGTAGAGTCGACCAATTGATCAATTCGGGGCATGGGGTAGGGGTCATGGGGGCATGCTTTATTCAGAGATGTAAAATCAATACACATGCGCCACTTCCCTGAAGATTTCTTCCTAACAAGACTGGGTTGGCTAACCACTCCGTATGAGCTACTTCTCTGATAATCCCAGCCTTCAGCAGCTTTTCCACTTTGTCTTTAGCAAGGATAGCTCTCTCTGCAGACAGCTTCCGGAGTCCTTGCCGAACAGGCCGAGCCTTCGGATTCACAAGTAAACTGTGTTCAATAATATCCCGACTGACTCCGGTGATGTCTTCGTCAGACCAAGCAAAGACATCTAAATTTTCCTCAACTACTCTCTCTAACGAAGTAGCGACTTCTAGAGGCAAGTCTTTGCCAAATTGAAATGAATATTCCTTGCCATCTTTGACAATAACCTTCGTTGCAATCTCTCCTTCGGGGCTTGGCCTTGGGAAGGATTTCTTCGAAGATTCATTGGGAGCAGGGAAATCCTCCGGGTTATCTTGCACGCTGTTCACCCTCCTCGGATCAAGAGGAGGGCCATGACCATACTCCGCTCTTCGCGCAGTGGCCTGATCTCCGAATATAGATTACTCATAGTTTTTAGTTCTCGAAGTGTATTTGTAACATACTTCGCTTTTAGCATTCAATGAATGGGATTTGTTATATTTGCATACTTCGTTTGCACGCTTCGCATAAATTGTACGTTCCGAACGTTTAGCTTGTCACGCTCCTACTGCGCATTTCATTCGCACACTTCGCATACATACCTCAGTCCCCCCTTGTGCGTGCCGGTTAGGGACTTAGTCATTGCCGGTGTGCGCAATTATAAAATGTGAAGGGGTGCGCCTTTTGGTGGCTTCAGACGCTTTATATCGCGTCGATCGGAGGCCTCTTTTGGGCTTCGAATGCTTTAATTTGAAGTGAAGCAAGTCTTCAGCATACTCAAATGCGCGAGCAGGGCTCTAAAGCGCATTTAGATTTTAGGCGAAGCATGGCCTCGGTATGCTTAAATCTTAGATTATATTTTGATACATGAAGCAAGGCTTCGAAGCATGTTCATATAGCGAAGCAAGGCTTCTGAGCTTGATCCTGTAATGAATGAAAGGAATGAGTGGTGTGGATTCACAAAACCTATGATAGGTTGAGCCACCTTCGACTCTGGGCCACCTACGACCCTGGGATGTATCAGGCCGAAGCCTAAAATCCCAGACAAGCCTGGGCCGTCGCCCGAAAGTCCTAGACGCCTCGAGCCGTTGCTCGAGGGAGTCCTGCAGCCCACTACTACAGGCCCAGAGGTGCTGTGTAGCCCTCGGAGGAGTGCTCCGGTTTTTCAAAGCAAAGCGAGGCTTCGGTTTTAAATAAAGTGAAGCAAGACTTTCGATTTTGAATAAAGCGAAGTGAGGCTTCGATTTTAAGGCGAAGCAAGACTTCGGTTTTCAATAAGGCGAAGGAAGGCTTCAGTTTTAAATAATGTGAAGCAAGGCTTTGATTTTAAGACGAAGTGAGGCTTCGATTTTAAGGCAAAGCAAGACTTCGGTTTTTAGTAAGGCGAAGCAAGGCTTCGGTTTTAAATAATGTGAAGCAAGGCTTCAAAGGTTTAATGAAAATTTCTACTTCTTTGTAGAACGAAGCTGAGCTTTGAGCCGTGTACATACCTTCGGAAGCTTGACTGATCCAGAGACTGAGCAACTTCACGTGGTTGAAGAGAGCTCACCTCGTAGCCCCTAGGGCTTCTGAGGCCTTCGGCGTGTGCTCAGAGCCCCTTGCTGAAGGGTGCACTCTGAGGCGCGAGGGGTGGTGGAAGGTGCGAGAGGCAGAAGAGAATAGAGTTGGTGGGAAGCTGGGAATGCTTCAAGAGAGTGTGGAGAGCCCTCGGAATGGTGCCTCCACCTCTGCGAGACTTCAACCCGGCCGGAGCGGCCCCTCGGAAAAGGAAAGCCGCCGCTGAGCCCTCAAAGAATGTCGGCAAGACCCCAATCAAGAAGGGGAAGAAAGTAGCCAAACCTCCTCCTCAGCTGACTCTGGCATCCTCTGCTTCATCCTTGGGCATTCAGAGCTCATCTTCGGAGGACTCCGGGAACAAGGGCTCCTGATGCTCAAATGGGAAAAGCCCTCGAAGATTATCTTCTCGATGACAGTGAAGATGAAGCGGCTGACACTGGAGTTCCTCGAAAGCTTAAGGCCTTATCGACGCTCGCGCTTCTCTGTTCCTCGTAGAGATCAAGGGGAGATAGCACCTGAAGTCCACCGCGAAGTCTTAGCTTATATCAAAGAAGAGGAAAAGGAAAAAACATCTTCATCCTCCGAGTACGTAGACTGGTCTGACTCAGGAGTACCATGCCAAAGATCCTGTAGAGGCTAGCTCCGAAAGGCTTCTGACTTGGGCTGAACTTCAAGAGGAGCAGAAAAAACTACGAGCTTCGAAGAAGAGACGCACTCAGACTAAGAAGACAGTCCCGACGGCTTCGAGCTCTGAAGGTCGAAGTGGCCTTAGAAGTAGCTCTAGAGGTCGGATGGGTCTCCGATTTTATCTAGGCTTAGACCAAAATTACTCTTGATGTAAAAGTATGATTATTCAATTAATATGAATTGCTTTGAAAGCATCTTGTTGTTCCTTACTCCCCTGCCCCTCCTTGTGGGTGGGGGACCATACGCGTTGCGATACGGTCCGTCGGACACAATGATTTGTATAACAATCTGATTCTTCGCACAACACTTAGTAATCATACTTTACTTTTTCGTAGAGTTCTTCGAACTATGCGTTTGTATTATGATGTTTATAAGTTTCGGGGCTAAGTTTATACTTGTAAGCTCCCATAGCAGTCGCTTAGGACTTCAAAAGTGTTTCATTGGCCGGAGCCTTGAAACCTTATTGCTTGACCACCTTCGGCTCTTTTATAGATGCTTTGAACCCGGAGGCTAGAAATCTGTTCTTTTAAAGTCCTTAGACTCTTCTACGGATCCTAACAAGCTAGAGCTTGGAATCCGTAGGCTGGACACCTTCGGCTCTTTTACAGATGCTTCGAACCCGGAGGCCAGAAATCTGTTCTTTTAAAGTCCTTAGACTCTTCTACGGATCCTAACAAGCCATAGCCTAGAATCCGTAGGCTGGCCACCTTCGGCTCTTTTACAGATGCTTCCAACCTGGAGGTCGGAAATCTGTTCTTTTAAAGTCCTTAGACTCTTCTATGGATCCTAACAAGTCAGAGCCTAGAATCCGTAGGCTCGCCACCTTAGGCTCTTTTACAGATGCTTCGAACCCGGAGGCTAGAAATCTGTTCTTTTAAAGTCCTTAGACTCTTCTATGGATCCTAACAAGTCGTAGCCTAGAATTCCGTAGGCTGCTAACGGAATCCTTGAACCAATGGTTCGAAGGCTGTTGCCTGGGTTCTTGGAAAGATGCTTGACTCCGTAAGCATCTCCGTTCTCCTGATGCGTCCACCAGGAGTAAGGGATATTCGAAGAGCAAACAAAATTTGAACCTCCATTTTTATTTAGAAAGGAACTTTTATAATTGATTACAAGGAGCCCCTAAGCGTAATAACGTTTAAGGTGCTCCACATGCCATGCATGCTTCAACTCTTCCCCTTCTAAATTAGCTAATTTAAACGAGCCGGGGCGCCCTGAGCGTAGGATAATATATGGTCCGTCCCATTTATTTCCTAGCTTCCCCAGACCTATTACACTTCGCAAAACTAAATGACCTGGCTTAAGCTCATTTAGCTTTATCTTCGGGTCATACCATGTTTTTGTTTGGTCTTTGAACTTCGTCAGATTGGCGACAGCTTGAAGCCTTGTTTCTTATGACAAGTACAGTGAAGTGCTTCTCTCGCCTTCATCTCCAAGTTCTACTACGCGAAGGGATCCACCCTTGAGCTCCATAGGGGTCATGGCCTCATCTCCGAATAGCAGCCTGAATGGGGTGAAGCCTGTGGACCTGGCTTGAGTGGTCCGAATGGACCATAGAATCTTAGGGAGTTCTTCAGTCCACAGCCCCTTGGCCAACCCGACAATCCTTCGATTCATACCGGAGAGAATATTCCCATTGGCTCGCTCGACAGCTCTGTTGGATTGTGGATGGCGAACTGCTGCGAAGCATAACTTGATGCCCAGTTCTTCACAAAATTCTTTAAAGGTTTCAGCTTTGAACTAGGTTCCATTATCCATAGTTAGCTCCCTTGGCACTCCGAACCTACATTTGATATTTTGCCAGAAGAATTTTTGCACATTCCTCGAAGTGATAGCAGTTAGGGGTTCATCTTCGACCCATTTAGAAAAATACTCAATTGCTACCACTGCGAACTTCAAGCTGCCTTTTGCCATTGGAAAAGGGCCGATGAGATCCATTCCCCATTGTGCCATTGGCCACACTGGGGCAATAACTTGAAGTGGTACTGGTGGACGGTGGCTCCATCTACCCATCCACTGGCATCCTTGACAGGTTCGAACCAATTCCTCCACATCTCTTACAATTGTTGGCCAGTAGAGCCCCTGTCGAAGTGTCTTTCCTGCTAGAGCACGGGGGGCCAGGTGGCTTCCACATAAACCTTCGTGAATGTCCCAAAGTATATCTTGGCCTTCGGGTTGTGAGATGCACCGAAGTAGGGGGGAACAAACTCCGGCTTTGTATAATATCCAATTGACAAGCTTATAATTTCGAGCCCTTGCTTGCAACCTTTGGAAATCCAGACCCTCTGACAAGACTATGGTGCTTTGTAAGACATCCATTATTGGAGCCCTCCAATCTGTAGCTAGGATACAAAGGACTTCTGCGGAGGGTAATTGATTTACTTTAGGCTTGACTAGTTCTTCATAGAAAGCACCCTCCGAGAGGTCCAATGCTCCGGCTGCAGCCTTCGCTAGAATGTCTGCAAGCTGATTATCTGCTTGAGGGATACTTCGAACAGAAAATCCTTTAAACATTGCCTCTGTCTTGTGGATTTCTTCCAGATACTTTGCCAGATGTGGGTTCCTTGCTTGAAAGCTTTTGTCAACATGCCCCGTGATGACTTGGGAATCTGTTTTAATTATAATCCTTGATGCTCCAAGTGCCTTTGCCTTTCGAAGGCCTAGCAGGATTCCTTCGTACTCTGCGATATTATTGGTGGTTTTGAAGTTGAGCCTCGCAGAATACATGGCCTTTTGCCCTGATTGTGATATTGTTACAGCTCCAGCTCCGGCACCAGATTCCTGATAGGCTCTGTTAGAAAAAATTATCCATAGACCTTCGGAGGGTTCTTCGGAGCCCAAACTGCAGATGGAGTCCACTCTGCCACGAAGTCAGCTATGATCTGAGATTTGATAGTTGTTCTCGCCGTGAAGGAAATTCCAAAGGGGGCTAGCTCGACAGCCCATTTTCCAATCTTACCCGTAGAATCTTTGTTCTGAAGCATATCACCAAGGGGATACAAGGTAGGAACGATTAGGTTATGTACTAGAAAGTAATGCCTTAGCTTCCGCGAGGCCATTACTAATGCATAAGCAAATTTTTCGAGCTCGGAGTATCTTGTCTTTGCTCCAGACAAAGCTTCTAAGACGAAGTAAACTAGGTTTTGCACCAGCTTTCCTTTAAGCTCAACCTCTCTGACCAATACTACACTTACTACGAAGCCCACTGCTACAAGATAAAGAAGGAGAGTTTCTTCCGAGAGGGGCACAGTAAGTGTCAACAGGCTTCTGAGGTACTCTTTGATATCATCGAAGCTCTTCTGGCACTCCGCGTCCATTTGAAACTTTCGGACCCCTTTAGAGCTTTAAAAATTGGAAAGCTTCGTTCGGCTGATCTGGCCAGGAATCTGCTGAGAGCTGCGAGCCATCCTGTTAGCTTCTGGACCTACTTCAAATTTTCTGGTGGAGCATCATCAAATGACTAGGGGGTCAGCATGAGGGAATTTCACCCCCGCAGCATCATTGGCAGTAAAGGAAATAGGTACATGAGACCACTCGGGCATTCCTACCACAGAATTTGAGGTCCCTATGTGCCCTACTTCATGTACAGATTCTCGCCTCTGCCTTTTTGACATGTTTTCGAGGGTCCCCCCTCTGGAGATGGGCAGGACCACTCGCTTGCCGTGATCATGGGGATCTTCCTGCTTCGGTGGTAGCATAATATTGGCCACCGAGAGCTGCATGGGTGCTTCGGGGACGCCGGCTCGGGCCATGGTTTGCACGGGCTCCGAACGTGCCACTGGAGGGGCTCAATCCGATGTACCTCGCCATGTACTTCGTCCAAGGTATTCACCCTAAAGGGTTAATACAGACTTACAATCCTTCGTGTCATGGCTTCTATTCTCGCCATGTACACAACAGAAGAAGATCTGGCGCCTGCCAGCTATTCTTTCTTGGGGCTTTGAAGCTCCAACCTTGAAGCCTTGCGCCTGCTGGAAGTTGGCAGGTGCCTTCGGGGCAGAGGGCGCGATGTTCAACACCTCCGAGCGGAAGTGCTTCTTTCCCCGCCTATGATCATTGAAACGATTGTCATGGGGGGCTTGCGGAGAGATTGGGACTTCAGGCTCCGTCTTCACTTCTCGAAGGGTTGGTGCAGGTGCAGCAGTTCTTCGGAGGCAGCCTTCCTCTGCCTTGGCATACTGCTCAAAGTATGCCATCAGCTGTGCCACAGATGACACCAGTTTCCGATGAAGCTTGCTGAGGAGATCTGGGTTCAACACCCCTTCACGCGCGGCATCGACTACCGAAGAGGTAGACAAGCCTTTGATTTGAGACTTGGTGTGGGCGAAGCGTGTGAAATACTCCCGCAGCGTCTCCCCCACTTGCTGCTTCACCTGAAAAGGACTCCCAGTCGACATCGGAGCCACAAATGTACCTTGGAAGTTGCTTACAAACTTCCTCTTCAGCTGCTCCCAAGACTTGATCGATCCTGGCTTTAGAGACCAGAACCATCAGAGAGCTACACCTTCGAGAGCGAGGGGGAAGCACTTTTCCATAGTGTTACGCACCCCTCCGTTGGCTTCTATCACCAGAGCATACGAGCGAGCGAATTCTCCAGGGTCGGACCCACCGAAATACTTGTGCAACTTCGAGGCCTTAAACATGGGATCGAAGAGCACCTTCTGCAGGTCCGACTGTAATGGAGACTCGTCATCGAAGGATGCGTTCTCGACCTCCTCCGGGACTTGGACATCTTCGGGAAGGTTACTAGCACCACCTTCTTGAGGCCCTTCTAGAGCCTGGGGAAAGCTTGAGAGCGGAGTCGATCGGTGGCATCTTGCCTCCACCTTGCCCCTTTCTCCTGAAGTCATGCTACTTGAGTATCCTCATCCTCAGGAAGGTCTTCGTCTCCTTCGGAGGGGAGCTCTGGGTCTCGGGAACTAGCATAGTTGGTTTGGAGCACCATGGGAGCAGCTCGGGGGCCTCTGGGTGATCGACGTCCAACAGCTCCTTTGGGGGTTACCGGGATGACTTGAAGGTCCTGCTCCGTTGGTCCGAGGGGACCTTCGGGGAGGATCCGAGACTAGGCTCTGCTTGGGAGGCATAGCTAATGAAGATGAGGTCCGAAGACTGAGGACTTCGATTGGTTTGGGAAGGCGAAGAAAGGCCTTCGAACTGCACTAAGAAGCCCCTTACCGAAGGGTGCGTGGAATCTTGAGACTCCAAAGCTCCCTCCGTAAGTGCTCTTCGAAGTACAGTCAGCAGTAGAGAACTAGCTTTTAGAACTAGGGTCCCCACGGACGGCGCCAACTGTTGGCGTAAAATATTACGCTAACAAGTTCTCTAATATTAAGAACTAACAAACAGTGAATTTGTGTTGAGAACTATCTCAAGCCTCCGAATTGGATAATAGCTTAAGTAGTCCGAAATTGTGTATTGAATAGCTGAGTATTTGATGCCTATTACAGGGTAAGGAGGGTATTTATAGGCAAAAAGTATAAGGAAAAGACCTATTTACCCCTCAATTACAACCGACATAGTGGAAACTATTCGGTACCCCAAATAGGGTTAAAATAGTAAAATCTACCCGAAGAAGGAAGATAATGCAAACATCTTATCAGTCTTGCTGTTTTCCACCGAAGCTTCATAGCCTGCGGAGGGTACCTTTGAATTGTAAGCCGAAGCAACCTTCGGCTTAGAAATTCCACCACCTTTGGGCATAAGCTCAAGCATCGATGCTGATAAGTTATCTTTGACTGTCAATATCTAAAGTCCTGATGGTGAAGTATTTTCCCCCAACTGTAGTATTAAGACGACAAGGGAAAATTGATCAAAAGCATGGCTTGGGTTTGCACAACAAGGTCAAGGGATCTAAATAAATATAACTTTAGGTTTTAATTGGACTAATGCAATTAATTCCTATGTGTTATAGCGATAACTACTTTGAAAACAAGGGATCAATATGTTCAAGGCATGAGGTGTGACTTGATTGGTTCAAAAAAAGACGGAGATGGGTCCTCGACAAAAGACTCGAGCTCCTCAACAACTTCAAATTCTAAAAGTACACAAAACGAGGAAATCATAATTAAAATGGAGAAAAATAATCAATCTGGCACATGTGAGTACTGTTGGTGGTGATCGAGTGTGGCGGCAGTGCTACCGGAGATCGAGCATGGTGGCGGCATTACCAGTGACGGTGAGCGACGGCGAGGGAAGAGGAGTGTAGAAACAGAACCAGAACAAGGTGGGGATCACTATGGTACCTGAGATGGTCACCGGCGACGACGGACAGCGGCCGGCGGCAAGCAGAGGCAAAGAGTACTCCTCGGGTTCACGGCTCCAGCGGGTTTCGGTGACCGAGGCGGTGATCAGATGTAATGCCGAGGATGGGGAGGTGGTTCGATGACCATCTGGAGCTAAAATAGAGCGGCAAAGGTTTTTTTGGAGTTCACCGGTGACGAGACGACGATCGGCTAAGCTAAGCGGTGGAACGGGGTCAAGGGGCAGAGACGAACCTTTTTATAAGGGTCGGTGGCCAGAGATCGCGGGAGGAGGCGCCAGATTTTAGGGTTTGCGGCAGCGCTAGGGAATTTCGGTGAGAGTTGGGGTTGGGGACAACGAGTCTAAAAGGTGGGGGCCATGGGTCAGTGAGGGCGGCGAGCCCGCAGGGATGGCAAGTAGGGTCCATGCTGTGGGATCGGAATGGCGACTAGAGGGGGTGAATCAGCACCTCAACAATTTCTCGCAAATTAGATGGCCTTTTCAAATCACTCAATGCCCCTCTAAAAGATGCAAATTCAAATCTGAACCAAACAGTGCAAAATCAGAGTTAAAACTTGTTTCAAATCTCAGTTCAGAGGAATTCGGAGTTTGAAATACCAAAATAGCCCAGTCGGACTTTGAAGTGCCGACTTCCTCAAGAAGTCGGAGTTTGAATTGCCGACTTGCTCAGTCGGTGGATGAAATGCCGACAATGTTCAGAAAGTTCAGTATAATGTTTGAACATCAATTTTACACTTTCAAATCAGTTCTGATCTCATTTAACAACTTTGAAAGCTTGATCTGGAAAACTGATCAGAACACTGTTTGAACTCTCAAGACTTGAAGACTTGAATCAACAAGAGGGATATTTGAAGTAAATAATTCAGATCAGAAAAGTTCAATTGAAGACTAAAAACAGTAATCACAGCTAGGCAGTTTTAACTTGGGCAAATAGCAATGTGCAGTTCTGCAATTATATAATAGATTTTGAACTACTTGATGAATAGCTGTTGTCTCACTGTAATTTTAGTAGAAATCCAATGAGAACTCAGTTCTGATCTGATATCAATTCACAGCAGTACAAACTTCAAACTGAAACAATTCAGAAGTTCAGTTCTGATCTGAAAAAGTGTTTCAGCAACTGAAATAAATTCTTCTGTGATTTGATTAAAAGAAGATCACCAAACTATCTCACTGTCAAGGATCAAATCAGAACAGATTAACCAAGTGACAAAGTTAGCTTTCAACTGATTTCAGAACTCCTATACTGTTTTGAACAAAATTCAGATTCTTGAATTGATATTTCAATTAGCCAACCCACTAATTCAAAAGTTCAGACACAAAGTCAGCAAGGAGATGTTTAAGACTACTTTGGCCAATCAAAAAGTTGAAGTCAGATCTGAATAAAAATAAATTGGCCAAACACAGAATATTTAATTCAAACAGAACAAGCACAAACTGATAAGAGATTTCAGAATATGACTTCAGAGGGTCTGAAATGCAGAACAGAAATGAGAGTAGAACTTTCTCAAACCACTTGAATTCTCATTTCAGTGAAAGAAACCAATCAAAATAGCAAGAGACAATTTGTAAATTCTGTTTAGTAGAACTTACCTGAAATCTTGTGCATATTTGGATGACTTGTGATCTGAATCATATTTTGACTAAACTGGTACTATTCAACCTGGAATCTTGATTAACCACTATCCTCTTGAAATGATTGCTCATAGATTTTATAATAATTTCAAAACAGTACAGGAACAATTCAAATTCAGTAAAACTCAGGTAACCCTTATAGCAGTATAAAGTTCAGTCTCAATCACAAACAGCAGAAGTGTAAACCAGATTAAAATCAGAATAGAATTATGATAGTTTAGATTTTGAGTGCAGCAGCAGAATTTTAATCAGTAGGATTTAGAATCTGAGAGAAACCAGACTATTTCAATAGAAACTCAAGAAATTTCCTAATAAAAATCAGATCAGGGATTACTAATAGCTGAAAAGCAAAAGGGGACAAGATCAGACTATTCTCTGAAAAGTGATCCAGAACAGTCACTTTTCTGACACACTAGAAGCTGTCCTGTTTGCCAAATATTTATAGCTGATTGCAGTATTTAGAGTATGAGCAGTGAAACTTTTTGCATCAGACAAAAACAGTTAGCAATAAACTTTCAGGTGCTGAGAATATTTCTGTACAATTTCTGCAAACCAGTTTAGACAATCAGCACAAAATGGACAGAATACAAAAAGGTGTCAGATTCTTGTCTGAAAACAGAATCAGCGGTGCTGATGTGTACTGACTGAGCACCTTTTTAGAAATTGATCTGCCATAAGAAATTTTTTATCTTCTGAAAAGTTATAGCAGATTAATGATCCTGATCTATCAAAAATTTAGTGATATTTTCTGTAAACCTTTATCAACTCAAGAACAGGTAAACTCAATTTAGAGATTGATTCAGTTCTTGATCCTGAAATTGATCCAGACAAAAATCCCTTGTACTGTGTATTTGTAAAATCATATACAGAAAAGTATCCATCTGATCAGATCATGAAGAGCATAAGAAAGATCAGGAGATTCTCAACCACTTTCAGCAAAATGATGTAACAGCCACAAAATCACACTCAAACAGATATAACTCAGATTCTTCTCAGGATTAGCACTGACTAGATTTCAGATGTAGTATTCTTATGATTAGCTTGTCCCTTGAGAAGAATGATCCATGAGTTGTCACCTCAGATCAAGCCAAAGAAGCTAAAATAAATCTCATGAAGGGATCACAAATATTCTGCAAGAACACTGCCAAAATTTTACTCTGAGTCTAAGGCAAAGTCCTTTTTAGAACCAGGATGTCACTGTTGAAGTGCAAAATAATCAAGAAGCAGTGATAGAAATTCTTTGCAAACTTCAAAAATGAAATCTCAGAAACATGTTCAACAAAAGTTACAAAGACATCAAGCACATGCTCTGCAGAAAAATCATCACAAATAGTCACACAAAACTTAAACCAGAACTGTGCACCTCATGCGCCCAATACTGTATCAGTCCCAGATTATGAACAGAAGAAATCAGAATGTGATTAAAGCTGTAAAATTTTTGTCGTAGCTACCATAAATCAGCCAAAAAAAGAGAGGAACCTGCCCATGGCTATGGACCTCTATTTATAGGCCAGCCATGGGGAGTAATTTCTGAAAAGAATCCTCTAGAGTTTATATATTACATCAAGGTCCTATTCCTTGTAATATATTTTCAGAATTTAAAAAATCCTGAAAAAATATATTAAAGGAGTACATTTACTCTAGACTCTTACAAAAAATTAAATCTAATTTATTGAAATTAGAAACAATTGAGTTGCGACGATTTTTAGCACAAATCGACAAAGCCTCTCATCCCTTGTCTTCAATGTGTACACTTGAGATCGCTTTTAGAGTTCAACTAGTATCCTTGACCGTCCAGCTCTTGACTCCCTGTCTCACCCTGGTCACCCACCATCGACAGTCGACAAAGCATCTCCTCCTGTACACATAAGACAACCCAAACTCCACGCAAACCGTCCATCGGTTCATGTCTTGCTTGATCTTTTCGTGCAGTCTTGAGATCTTCTCCAACTTCACCCGGCCTCCTTGATCCTTCGGCATCAAGCTCCCCACTTGACCCTCGATCACCCGCCATCGACAGTTGGTCAGCATATCCACCCTACACATACAAGACAAGCCAAAACACGAACGCGACGCACCACCGAATACCTCGGCAACCAATCCTCATTTGTACATCGAACCCTTCGATGCACACAACCTAACACTCAACCAATCGCTCAACCACTCATTCTTGTCAATCACTCATCATACAGACAGAAACCACCCTTGGTTTCACAATCTCCCCCTTGATGAGTGCATTGACAACCCCAAGCAAAAACATGATGAAGGTTTCTCTTGGGCAAAAACATGTCACTTGATAAAAGATCTTCCTCTTGGGCAAAAACTCGTGCAAAACAAAGCATTTTGGCAAAAGCATCTCAAGGCATGATGAAAGTCATTACTCCCCCTTAACCAAGCAATCATCCAACAGCCTCCAAAAGCATCATGTAAACCATTTCTCCCCCTTTGGCAATGCAAACATCAAGGAGATAAAAGATGCAAAGAGGGGAGTGAGGGTAAAGTAGAGATGCGAGCTTCTAAAACATGAGCAACTCCAATTATAGTACAAACAAGCATTTGCCTTGAATATTGTCTAAAAGTACTGTATGACAAGCTCAGGTGAATACCATCTAAACAAAAAGGCATGAGCAAGCATTTTCAGATTTTAGCAAATAAAAGCATCACCACTCAGACTAGCATACTAGACATGGCAAGGCGTGAGATGCAAAAGCTAGCCAAATACTAACCAGATAAGCATATCCCACTTCAAGGAGCTTCAGCAAACATGATATGCAATGAATTTGATCTTTTCATTTTTGTGTCAGGGGTTATTTGCATGTCAACCTTATGCTAACCGACCAAGCTAAGCCTAGGTCAAACAAAAGACCATCAGAAGCTTAAAGCATTGGTCTCGGTATACACTACAACATCCTAGTTGTTACCAAAGTGCTATGGTAAGCAGTCCAGAACAAAGTAGTGTGACAAAGCAAACCCACCTGGATCTTTTCAATTTTAGCACACAAAAGCATAAATACCAATCACTTTACATTTCATTTTCATTTTTCAATTTTCATTCATTTTAATGTTCAGCACAATATTTTGATGTAATCAAGTTGTGAGAAACCAAGGGTTGGTTTTGGAGTCTGTGATGAGTGATTGACAGATTTTAACCTCTGATTCGAAGGAGTCCCTCCGAAGGGGTTCGGAGATCGTTTCACCAAAGGGTTCAGTGCGGTCTGTGTGTTGCGGCTGTTGCAGCGGAGTGTGACGGTCGGAGGGGTCCGACAGTACACGGTGACTGGGTCATACCAAAGGTCTCGGTATTTTGGGTGGTACACCGGAGTGTGTGCCGAAGGTTTTTTAACCAGAGAGGTCTCCGGGGTACAGGATACACTTGTCTGTTTGTCTGTGGTGTGCAGGTGACTTCGGAGGCGACGGACGGTTCGCGGCAAGTGAACTTGGGTCAAACGGGAGGCTTGATGCTAGGCGAGCGGGGAGCTCGGTCACGAAGGCTGTGAAGGGGTCGAGGTTGGTCCTCAGGTCAAGGTGCACCAGGCGAAGGCAGAGAGTGCGGAGCTTGGCTCTGGCTGATGGTACTCCGAGACAAAGTCCTCGGAGGCGAGGCACTTCGAAGGGTACTCCGAATGGAGTGACTTCGGAGTTTGGTGGACGAAGTCCTCAGCAATGAGGCAAGGTGTTTGAAGTGTTCTCTGAAAGGAGGCACTCGAAGGTTCACCCAACGAAGGTCTCAGAAGTCGAGGTGCATCGAAGACATGGTCCGGGTGAGGCTCGTCGAGGAGTGTGCTTGGGGAGAGATACTACGACGAAGTTCTCATGGAATGCTTCATGCGGAAGCCTTGGACGAAGGAGGGACTTCGAAGGGTAGTACTCTGAAGGTGGGGCTTCGGAGTATGGCTGACTTGAGGTACTTCGGCCATGCATGGCTTTGGTACACGGGCTGACGGAGTTCGATCTAGGAGTAGCTATGAAGTCATGGTGGTCCACTCCGGAGATGATGGCGCGAAGGCTCAAGGGCTTTGACGGCTTCGACTCAAAACCGTCACTATATCGAAGGCTGACTTCGGTGAAGCGAAGGCCGTCATGCTCAAGGCTTCTCACCAAAGCTACCGCACCCCTCGCGTGTGAAGGGGGGCTTCAGAAGGCTCCAAAACTGCAAAGGCTAACCGTGTATGCTCTGCAAAAAGCTGATGTTTTCTACATGCTTTTAGATCACAGCATGTAGGTAGACCTCGCACTTTGCATCATTCTAATTATCCTGTGCGTAGACAGTCTACTTTTACTGTGCCTACTACTCGTATCACTCAGTGCTGGATGCCTCGTCATGTATTCACTCACCCCAGCACTGAGCGATCGAGATTTTCTTATCATGTGTAGGCGCCAGACCGAGGCTTGGAGGGCACATGGATCATGGACTCTGGTTGTTCGCGCCATATGACCGGAGATGCAGCATGGTTCTCTAGCCTCACAACAACCAAGCAAAAGGAACATATCACCTTCGGCAACAATAGAAGGAGTAGAGTGAAAGGTAAAGGTGTGGTAAGAATCAACTCGAATTTCACTCTCAAAGATGTTGCTTTAGTTGAAAACTTGGGATACAATTTGCTTTCTGTATCTCAATTTCTTGATGAGGGCTTCGAAGTGTGATTCCATCGCAATACTTCACAAGTACTCAATTCTGATGGCGTTGTGGTCTGTAAAATCTTTAGAGTTGGGAGAGTTTTTGGAGCTGATTTTTCTGAGTCATCTGGTTCTTCTCATTGTCTTGTTGCACATTCGACTTCTGAGCTGTGAAAGTGGCATAGGAGACTAGCGCATATGAGATTTGAGTTGCTCGTTCGTTTGAGTGCCCTAGGTCTGATCCGAGGATTATATTGCTTAAGCTCAAGTTTGAGAAGAATTTAGTTTGTGCTCCATGTCGACATGGAAAAATGATTGCCGCTTTGCACTTGCCAGTCACCACGGTGATGACTGAACAACCCGGAGAATTTCTCCACATGGACACTGTAGGTCCTTCTCGGGTTAGTTCGTTAGGCGGCAAGTCGTATGTGTTAGTTATTGTCGATGATTTCTCTCGCTACTCTTGGGTCTTCTTTCTTGCCAGCAAGGATGAGGTGTTTTCACACTTTCGGAGCTTGGCTTTGAGACTTTTCATTGAACTGCCTAGTGCATTGAAATTCATTCAAAGTGATAATGGCACTGAGTTCAAGAACAGTCTCTTTGTTGACTTTTGCACGGAGCATGGCATACAACATCAATTCTCTACTCCGCGGGTTCTTCAACATAATGGTGTTGCTGAGAAAAAGAACCGCACTTTGGTTGAGATGGGTAGGACGATGCTCGATGAGCAAAGGACTTCTAGGAAATTCTAGGCTGAGGCCATGAACACTTCATGTTACATCTCAAACCGAATCTTTTTGCGCTCAATTTTGAACTTGACATCTTATGAGATACGTTTTGGGAGACATCTCAAAGTTACTCATCTTCGAGTTTTTGGTTGTCATTGATTTATTCTAAAACGTGGAAATTTGGATAAATTTGAGTCGCGTTCTTATGACGTGATCTTTTTGGGTTACACTACACATGGTCATTCTTATCGTGTTTATAATTTGGAAACTAACACTGTCATCGAGTCATGTGATGTGACTTTTGATGAATCAACCCCCTCTGTTAGTTCCACCTTTGAACAGGCAAATGAACACGACATGGAGCAGACCATCTTCGAAGAAGAAGATCCCAGGGATTTCGAGGATGAACCCGGGGATTTCGAGGATGAACCCCTACTACCCTCGACATCGACCCTCGAAGTCGACCCCGCTTCGACTACTTCGGCACAAGGTCCCGAAGCAAATACCTCAACATTGGTCATCTTGGACCATTCCAACGCACATGTTGAGGGGGATACTGCATCTCGCCGCGAGGCTCCACATCATGTTCAAAGGATGCATCCTCCCGAGCAGATCATTGGTGAGCTTGATCAAAGGGTAACTCGTTCTCATGCTGATTTCATTAATTACGCTTTTGTTGCTTCTTTTGAGCCCTTAGATGTTAGTCATGCACTTTCTGATTCTAGTTGGATCAATGCCATGCATGAAGAACTTGAAAATTTTGAGAGAAACCAAGTCTGGACTTTAGTTGATCCTCCACCAAATGTTCATTTCATTGGAACAAAATGGATTTTAAAAAACAAACAAGGGGAGGATGGGTCTGTAGTTAGAAACAAGGCTAGACTTGTAGCTCAGGGTTATTCTCAATTAGAAGGGATTGATTTTACTGAAACTTTTGCACCTATTGCGCGTCTAAAGGCCATTAGGATTTTGCTTGCCTTTGCGACATCCCGGGGATTCAAACTCTATCAAATGGATGTCAAAAGTGCATTTCTTAATGGCTTCATAGGCGAACATGTTTATGTAAAACAACCCCCTGGCTTTGAAAACCCCAAATACCCACATAAAGTCCTTAAACTTCATAAGGATCTTTATGGACTCAAGCAGGCCCCTCGGGCATGGTATGATAGACTTAAGTCTTTTCTGCTTGAGCGGGGGTATTTGATGGGATCTGTTGATAAAACCCTGTTCACTCTCAAGCATGGAAAATATTTCCTACTAGTTCAGATTTATGTGGATTATATCATCTTTGGTGGCTCTTCTCATGCTTTGGTTGCCGAATTTGCAAATGCCATGAGCAGGGAGTTCGAGATGTCCATGATGGGCGAACTCACATTTTTCCTTAGTTTGCAAATCAAGCAAAGCAAACAAGGTACCTTCATCCACCAGATGAAGTACACTAAGGACCTGCTCAAAAAGTTCGACATGATGGATGTGAAGCCCCTCGCTTCTCCAATGGCTACTTCGATAGCATTGGATCCAGACGAGGATGGAGAAGTCGTAGATCAGAAGGAGTTCCGAAGCATGATCGGCTCCCTCCTATACTTGACTGCTATGAGGCCGGAAATACACTTCGTAGTGTGTGTGTACGCTCGTTTTCAGGCTTCACCATGATCTTCGCACCGCCAAGCGGTAAAGCGCAATCTCAGGTATCTTAAACATACCCTCAAATTTGGCATTTGGTATTATGCGTCTTCCTCTTTGTGTCTTCAAGGTTATTCCGATGCGGATTTTGCTGGGTGTAGGATTGATAGGAAAAGTACCTCCGGTACTTATCATTTTCTGGGTACTTCACTGGTTTGCTGGTCTTCCCGCAAATAGTCTAGTGTTGCACAATCGACGGCTGAGGCCGAATATGTTGCTGCGGCTAGCTGTTGCTCTCAGATTTTGTGGATGACTTCCACTCTGCGGGATTTCGGATTAGATTATAAGAGTGTTCCACTTTTCTGTGATAACACTAGTGCTATTTGTATTGCAAACAACCCGGTTCAGCATTCTCAAACCAAACACATAGATGTTCGATATCATTTTCTCATAGATCATAATGAGAAGGGTGATATTGAACTTCAATATGTTGATACCCAACACCAGCTAGCCGATATTTTCACAAAACCCCTCGATGCTTCTCGTTTTGCCTACTTGCATGGGGAACTTGCTGTTTGTCACCCTTACAACATCTTGTGAGGGGGAGCAGATTTTGATTGTTTTGCATATGCTCATTATGTGTGAAATTGCATTTACATCTTTTGCACTTATATGCCTAATTTTAATTCATGTAATCATGTCAGCTCAGCTCTATTTAATATGTCTGAAACATTTCGTGGATGATATTTCTTTCCAAAATCAAATCATGCTCACTGCTTAGTCTTGCGTCTAGCATGTTTAGGCAGGACTGCTTTAGCTATCTTTTATTTGCTTGATATCAAGACACCTTTTCTCTGGATGCTAGACATTGCAACTTGAAAAATTGTACTCATGGATATTCATCAAGTGCTGAAACAATTTGTTCACTTAATTAAAAATCCAAAAATCCATGATTTGCATGCTACAAGCAAAAAGATCCAGGTGGGTTTGTTTGTCGCACTACTCTATTCTAGATTGCTTACCATTGCACATTGGTCTGAAATGGAATAGTGTAGTGTATGCCAAAATCACCGCCTTAAGCTTCTGATGGCTTTCATGCCTAGGCTTGGCTTGATTGGAAAGTATAAGGTAGACAAACAAATAATCCCTGGCATTATGAAAAGAGCAACATATTCATTGTCCATCAAGTTTGCTTTAAATGCTCCATTTGACCTAGACTTGTTTGTCTAGAGTAGAAATTGACTAGCTTTGCGCAGTCCCTGCTTTTACTTGTCTAGTTACATTGATTAAGTGGTGATGCTTTTAATTCAAAATGATGAAATCACATGCTGTCATCATGTTTTTAGAGAATGTTAAATTGAGCTGAGCACATGAAAATCGGTGTTAAAGTTGGCATATTTTTGCTTTATATGTCTTTGCAATTTTGCCCATTTTGAAGCTTTGCATCGTTTAAATGCTCTTTGATGCTTGCATTGCCAAAGGGGGAGAAATAGTTGAGTTCTCTGCAGCAAGGGGGTAAAATAACTAAGGGGAAGTTTTTATCTTGCAAAGGGAAGATTTGCCAAAGGGGCTTTTACTCTTTTAAAAAGGGGGAGGAAAATTCTGTCAAGTGACATGATTTGGCTCGTTTCTGAGTTTTTAATGGTTTTTTAATGGTCACTTGTGTGCTCAAATTTTTCAAATTTTCTTGAACTTGAATTTGGTTATCAATGCACTCATCAAGGGGGAGATTGAGAAACCAAGGGTTGGTTTCGGAATCTGTGATGAGTGATTGACAGATTTTAACCTCTGATTTAAAGGGGTCCCTCTGAAGGGGTTCGGAGGTCGTTTCACTGAAGGGTTCGGTGGGGTCTGTGTGCAGCGGCTGTTGCAACGGAGTGTGACTGTCGGAGGGTTCCGACAGTACATGATGACTGGGTCGTACCGAAGGTCTCGGTATTTTGGGTAGTACACCAGAGTGTGTGCCGAAGGTTGTTTAACCGGAGATGTCTTCAGGGTACAGGATACACTTGTCTGTTTGTCTGTGGTGCGCAGGTGACTTCGAAGGCGACGGTCAGTTCGCAACAAGTGAACCTGGGTCAAATGGGAGGCTTGATGCCAGGCGAGCGGGGAGCTCGGTCACGAAGGCTGCGAAGGGGTCGAGGTCGGTCCTCGGGTCAAGGTGCGCCGGGCGGAGGCAGAGAGTACGGAGCTTGGCTCCGGCTGAAGGTACTCCGAGACGAAGTCCTCGGAGGCGAGGCACTTCGAAGGGTACTTCGAATGGGGTGACTTCGGAGTTTGGTGGACGAAGTCCTTAGCAATTAGGCAAGGTGTTCGAAGTGTGCTCCGAAAGGAGTCACTCGAAGGTTCACCCAACGAAGGTCTCAGAAGTCGAGGTGCATCGAATGCATGGTCTGAGTGAGGCTCATCGAGGAGTGTGCTGGGGGAGAGACACTGCGACGAAGTGCTCATGGAATGCTTCATGCGGAGGCCTTGGACGAAGGAGAGACTTCGAAGGGTGGTACTCCGAAAGTGGGGCTTCGGAGTATGGCTGACTTGAGGTACTTTGGCCATGCATGGATTCATTACACGGGTTGACGGAGTTCGAGCTAGGAGTAGATGCGAAGCCATGGTGGTCCATTCCGGAGGTGATGACGCGAAGGCTCAAGGGTTTTGACGGCTTCGGCTTAAAACCGTCACTGTATCGAAGGCTGACTTCGGTGAAGCAAAGGCCGTCAGGCTCAAGGCTTCTCACCGAAGCTACCGCACCCCTCCCGTGCGAAGGGGGGCTTCAGAAGGCTCCAAAACTACAAAGGCTGACCGTGTCTGCTCTACAAAAAGTTGATGTTGTTTCCTCTGCGAAGCTGACAAAATAAGTCTCCAAATAAAGTAGACTACCAGCTGTACCCCCTTGTTCTGGTGAGACAAAACCAGTGTAAACCCTTGGGGTAAAGTAGTCTATTCACAGGGTTGAATAGTGCCTATAAATAGTGGAGGCTAGTTAGGCCACGGTAACACTTTGAGTAGCCATTTTTGAGCTCATGTGCTAGCCGCCACACTTTGTATTCAGATCTGTGAGTTCATTTTTGTGTTCCCTGTTCAAGTAATGAAACTTTGAATCTCTATGTTGCACTGCATGTTTTGATTCCTCTGTACACCATTTTCTTCCTGAGTGAGTTTGTGTTTTGAATCTCTTCTGGAGAGGTGTGTGAGAGGCATGTCCGGGTGAAGTGTGTTTTTTAGTGTTTGTTCGCTCTGTGTAAACTGGAGGCTAGACCTCTCTGATTACTAGCGAAGCACTGTCTGGCTTGAATCGAAGCCTGTTTCTTTCCTTTTCGAAGTCCTCTGTGCAGTATGCTCTGCGTGCGTCTTGACCTCTGAAGTACTGTTGGGGGAAATACTTCATCCTCAGAGTCATTGTTGTGACAAGACTGAGGCAGGAGATTTAATCAAAGGCTTTTGTTGTCTAACTTCGGGAGCGCTTCGAATGGGATTCGAAGCATGAAGGCGAACGCTAGTTCGAAGTATATCTCCGAACATGGACTCTTCAGAGAGTCTTTTTGCCAGCTAGGATGGAAGACTTATCTTCTTTCTCATTAGATTAGTCTTTTACCATTTTATCCCTATTAAGGGTACCGAATAGTTTCCACTATGTCGGTTGTAACAGAGGGATAAAAGGGTCTTTTCCTTAATGTTTGGGCCTATAAATACCCCCCGTTTTACCCTGTAATGGGGACCGAATACAAGTTATTCAATATACATCTTCAAATTGTTTTGAGCTATTATCCTTTCGGAGGCTTGAAATAGTTTACTTCGCAAACACTTCGTTTGTTAGTTTCTAACTTTCAGAAACTTGTTAGTGTAATCTTTTACGCCAACAGTTGGCGCCGTCCGTGGGGAACCTAGTCCAAAAAACTTTGTTCTCTACCAAGTTCTCAAACCATGCCTCCCAAGCGGAGTGCAGGTGGTAGTCCTATTCGGAGGTCCCCTCGGACCTCCGGAGCAAGATCTTCAAACACAGTTGAGGTCGAAGGGCCTTCGACGTTTCCTCCACCTCAGACTCCAGAAGGGGTTTCCCTTCCTCGAGCATACGGAGTTCCTCCCCCAACTCCATCTATACTTTGGCCAGCTGGAGTCCCTCTTCCACCTCAAGTTCCACATCGAACTGATGCGTACAGTTCTCAAGACCCGGAAGGTCCTTCCGGAGGAGATGAAGATGGTCTTGGTGATATGGCCGTTCAAATGGCCAGTCTCCAAGCTGAAGTAGCAAGGTGGCGGCAAGAAGACGTAGATAGGCTTCGTTCTCAGACCACCCCAGTCATCCCCGAAGTGCCCGAAGACGACGAACTTCCTTATCCCGAAGCCCCGGAGAACGCTTCCTTCGACACCGAATCTCCGCTGCATCCTGAGTTGCAGAAAGTGCGCTTCGACCCTAAGTTCAAAACTTCGAAGCTTTGCAAATATTCCGGAGATGAAGATCCTAGAGAGTTCGCCCGTTCTTATTCATTATTAGAAATTGAAGCCAACGGGGGAGTGCGAGACACTATGGCCAAATGTTTTCCCCTAGCTCTCGAAGGAGTGGCACTACGGTGGTTCTGGTCTCTCTGAAGCCAGGATCAATCATATCATGGGGGGAGTTGAGGAAGAAGTTCGTGAGCAACTTTCAAGGTACCTTCGTACCCCTAATGTCAACAGGAAGCCTTTTCCTGGTGAAGCAGCTCCCCGGAGAGACTTTAAGACAGTATTTCAAGCGCTTCGCTCATACGAAGTCGCAAATTCGAGGGTTAACTACGTCTTCTGTAGTTGACGCAGCTCGAGAGGGAGTTATTCATGCGGGCCTCCTTGATAAACTTAACAGGAAAAAGATATCTTCTGTTGCTCAGTTGATGTCTTATTTCGAAGAATATGCAAGGTTAGAAGAGGGGTGGCTTCGGAGAACTGCTACAACTCCGTCAATACTACAAGAAGTTAAGTTGGAAGTGAATACTACGACGCAGCCGCAAGGGCCTAGATTCGAAGCTTAGCACGACAGGCGTCGGGGGAAAAAGCATCCTCGTTCAGAAGTTTTGAACATTGCACCCCCACAGAAATTTTCCCCAAGGGCTTCGCAGCCTTCAGGAAGCAAGACCAGCGGCTGGAGGCCACCAGGGAAATCGGCTGGCAAAGCCCAGGCCTTCTTCTGCTGTGTCCATGGTGAGAATCGGAGTCACGCGACGGATGCGTGCAAATCTATACTTGCTTTAAGAGGAGAGTATTTGGAAATAACTTCGGGTCGAGGCACTACTGACCGAGTTCCAACTAAAGTGCGTCCGGAGCCTGTCCAGGCTGTGGCACGATTAGAGAACTTCGACCCTGCAAGACGGCCTCCGGTGGTCAATGTTATGCCACCTCCGAAGCAAGAAGATGGGCAAGATCGAGGGAATAGAGTAGTCCTCCCAATCTCTAGAGGAGGGACCCTCAGAAGTATGTCGAAGAGGCAGAGAAGAGAATATGTTAGAGAAGTGGGCCATATTGGAACCTCTTCGTCTGCAGCTGCTATGCCCGAATGGTCCCATGTGCCGATATCTTTTTCTGCAGATGATGTAGCTGGAATAAAGTTTCCACATGCAGACCCACTCATCATCACTGCCGACATAGCAGGGACTGAGGTCCGGAGAGTGCTAATCGACGGAGGGAGTTCGGCAGATATTATCTTTGTTCAAGCTTTTGATCAACTCTGCATCTCCAGGAAGCATCTTCTCCCAGCAGCCCGTCATTTGCAAGGCTTCGCAGGACCCCCTCTTGATGCCCTCGGCCAAATTGGCCTGGAAGTTAATTTTGGAGAGGGGCTACTAGCCAGGACGGAGGAAGTGATTTTCTATATTGTAGATGCCCCATATGCATACAATGTCATCTTCAGAAGGGGCATGCTGAATCAATTCGGAGTTGTGGCGCATCATAATTACCTGTGTATGAAGATGCCCACACAGGCGGGAGTGCTCACTGTTTTCGGAGATCAGGCCACTACGCGAAGAGCGGAGTATGGTCATGGCCCTCCTCTTGACCCGAGACAGGTGAACAGCGTGCAAGATAACCCAGAGGATTTCTCTGCTCCCAACGAATCTTCGAAGAAATCCTTCCCAAGGCCAAGCCCCGAAGGAGAGATTGCAACGAAGGTTATTGTCAAAGGTGGCAAGGAATATTCATTTCAATTTGGCTTAGACTTGCCTCCAGAAGTCGCTACTTTGTTAGAGAAAGTAGTTGAGGAGAATTTAGATGTCTTTGCTTGGTCTGATGAAGACATCACCGGAGTCAGTCGGGATATTATTGAACACAGTCTACTTGTGAACCCGAAGGCTCGGCCTGTTCAGCAAGGACTCCGGAAGCTGTCTGCAGAGAAAGCTACCCTTGCCAAAAACGAAGTGGAAAAGCTGCTGAAGGCTTGGATTATCAGAGAAGTGGCTTATACGGAGTGGTTAGTAATGGGGGATTGGTCCCGACCTTCCACTAGGTAAAGGATAACTTGGATTGATGGAGAATCTCGACGTTGACGATCCAAGGCTCCGGTCCGGCGGATCAAAACCTTGCAATCGCTACACCACCGTCTCTGTTGGTTATCAACCACGCAGGCGTGATTGACCTCGCCACGAAGGCTAATTCCTGCAAGCGAAACCAAGAACACAAGCAAGAACAGTTAGCCAACCTAGTCTTCGTTAGGAAGAAATCCTCCGGGAAGTGGCGCATGTGTATTGATTTTACATCTCTGAATAAAGCATGCCCCCGCGACCCCTACCCCATGCCACGAATCGATCAATTGGTTGACTCTACTGCCGGATCAGAGTTATTAAGCTTCCTCGATGCGTACTCCAGCTATCATCAAATCTGGCTAAAGCGTGAAGATGAGATCAAGACAAGCTTTGTAACTCCTTCAGGAGTCTTCTGTTATGTAAGAATGCTCTTTGGCTTAAGAAATGCCGGGGCTACTTTTTCGAGGTTAATTGCTAAGGCCCTAGGTCATCAATTAGGTCGCAATGTAGAGACCTATATGGATGATATTGTAATAAAGAGTGCTTTAAAAAACCAACATAGCCTAGACTTAGCAGAAACATTCAATAGCCTTAGGGCATGTGGGATCCGTCTTAACCCCGAAAAATGTATCTTTGGGGCGCAGGCTGGAAAATTGTTAGGGTATCTAGTTTCAAGCAGAGGGATCGAAGCTAGCCCCACTCAGATAACTGCGTTGCAAAGGATGGCTCCCCCCGAGAATTTAAAGCAAGTGCAAAAGCTAACTGGTCGTCTTGCAGCACTTAGCAGGTTTTTGGCAAGGTCTGTGGAGAGAAGTTTGCCCATTTTCAAAGCATTGAAAGGGTCTGAAGATTTTGCATGGACACCGGATTGTCAAAAGAGCTTCGAAGATATTAAGAATTATCTCAGTAACCTCGCTACACTCACGGTGCCTATTGCGGACGAAACGCTACTCCTCTACCTTGCAGCTACTGGCTCTGTTGTCAGTGCAGTCCTTGTCAGAGAGGTTGATTTCAACGGAAAGTTGGTACAAAATCCAGTTTATTTTGTGTCTGAGGCATTGTCTGGAGCAAAAACAAGATATTCTGAGCTTGAGAAATTCACTTATGCTCTGATAATGGCTTCGAGGAAGTTAAGGCATTATTTCTTGGCACATAATGTAATTGTACCAACTTCATATCCTTTGGGAGATATGCTCCGAAGTAAGGATTCTACAGGAAGAATTGGGAAGTGGGCCATTGAGTTAGCACCCTTCGGCATATCCTTTGTGGCAAGAACAGCAATTAAGTCACAAGTGTTGGCGGACTTCGTGGCAGAATGGACTGCCCCTGCAGCATGGGCTCCGAAGAAGCCAAGTGAAGGGATTTGGACTATTTACTCTGATGGAGCTTTCCAAGCATCTGGAGCAGGCGTCGGAGCAGTGATAATTTCACCTTCAGGGCAAAAGACAATGTACTCTGCAAGACTGAACTTTAAGTCTACCAATAATACGGCGGAGTATGAAGGAATTTTGCTAGGACTTCGAAAGGCACGTGCTCTAGGGGCTACAAGAGTTGTTATTAAGACAGATTCTCAGATTGTTGCAGGGCACGTAGACAAGAGCTTTCAAGTTCGGCATTCCACAGCTTGCAAAATACTTGGAAGAAATCCATAAGATTGAAGCAGCATTTAAAGGGATTTCCATTCGGAGTATACCTAGAGCAGAAAATGTGCAAGCTGACATCTTAGCAAAAGCTACAGTCGGAGCTATGGACATACCAGAAGAGGCTTTTTATGAAGAACTCAGTACACCTTCGGTGCCACAAATCCCTGCAGCGGAAGTCCTTTGCATTCCAAGTACAGATTGGCGAAGTTCAATTATGGAATTGTTGCAAGGAGAAGCAAGTATGTCTGAAGGGCCACAACTTTCGAGGTTGAAACTCAGAATTCGGAGTTATCATATAATCAACGGTATTTTGTATAAGGCCGGAGTATGTTCCCCTTTGCTCCGATATATATCTCAAGCCGAATGTCACGAAATTCTCCGAGAAATTCATGAAGGACTCTGCGGTAGCCATTTGGCCCCTCGAGCTTTGGTAGGAAAGACACTTCGCTAGGGGCTTTATTGGCCTACAATAGTAGCTGAAGCGGAGAGCTTAGTCCGCACTTGCCAAGGATGTCAGTGGATGGGACGAAGAAGTCATCGCCCACCAACAACTCTTCAAGTCATTGCTCCAGTATGGCCCATGACCAGATGGGGCATGGATCTTATTGGCCCCTTCCCAGTAGCAAAAGGAAATTTGAAGTTCGCAGTGGTAGCAATCGAATACTTTTTAAAGTGGGTCGAAGTAGAGCCCCTAACAGCTATCACTTCGAATAATGTACAGAATTTTTTCTGGAAGAATATTATATGCCGGTTCGGAGTGCCTCGGCAGCTGACAGTTGACAGTGGAACATAGTTCGATGCAGAAACCTTCAGGAAATTCTGTGAAGACCTAGGCATCCAATTATGTTTTGCTGCAGTAAGACATCCTCAGTCCAACGGAGCTGTTGAAAGAGCCAATGGTAATATCTTGTCAGGGCTGAATCGAAGAATAGTGGGATTGGCAAAAGGATTATGGACCGAAGAGCCCCCAAAGATCCTATGGTCCATTTGGACAACTCAGACAAGGTCTACTGGTTTCACTCCTTTGAGACTATTATTCGAAGATGAAGCTATGACACCAACGGAGCTTAAAGGAGGATCTCTTCGCAGCACCGAACCAGAAATAGAAGCAGAAAGGCAAACTTCGCTTGATTTAACAGAAGAGACAAGACCGAGCTGTTGCAAATTTGTCAAAGTATCAGCAGCAGACAAAGACTTGGTTCGACCCAAAGGTCAAGATTAATGAACTTAAGCCGGGTCATCTCGTTTTGCGAAGTATCATAGCGCCAGGGAAATTAGGAAATAAGTGGGAAGGTCCATACATAATTGTCCGCTCAGGGCGTACTGGTTCTTTTAAGTTAGCTAATTTGTAAGGTGAAGAGTTAGCGCATACATGGCATGCGGAGCACCTAAAGCAATATTTCGCATAGGGGCTCCTTGTAATCATTTGTAAACACCTTCTGAATCAATAAATCTTATGGTTTAGATAATGCCTACCCCCCATATACTTCCCACTTCTAGTGGACGCACTGGAATAGCGAAGTTGACTGGGAGGGAAGTGTCATTAATTTGAATCATATTTTTCGGACTTCGGACCACTGGTCTGAAGCTTCCGGTGAGGTGGGAAAGTCACTGAGAAAACGGATTCCAAGCCACCGGCTTGAAAGCATCCGTAAAAAGAGTCGAAGGAGACCAAATAATGTGGATTCCAAGTTTCGGCTTGAAAGCATCCGTAAAAAGAGTCCAAGGAGACCACTCCGAATTCCAAACCATCGGTTTGATAGCATTCGCAAAAAGAGCCGAAGGAGGCCAAAACAAAACAGAGTTTGACCTCATGAGCTTCAAATATCTGTAAAAAAAGTCCAAAGTGACCAATCGTTTGGAACACTAAAGTGTCTGGAAAGTTGTCCGAAGTGATTTCTTTCAAAGCAAAAGGTACTAAGTTACCGGTTTTCAGACATCAAGTAGTCGAAGACACTTTATAAGATTTTAATCAATCTTTAAATTGCTGAGGGGCTCCGAGCCTCCAAAATTGTACTCCTAAGTTTTTCTTTGCGCCTAACCATCTTTGAGTATAATTCGAAGTTGCTTACGCCCAAAGAGGGGCTGGGAAGTAGGGAGACAATTTTAAAAAATCGATATTTATTATCCAAACAAATTATAATTACATCATGAAAAATCGGTGTCTATACCGAGAAGGAATCGAAGACCCCTTCGATCTCTAGAGCTAAGGTCGGAACGACTAGTTCCAGAGCCGGGAGTTCTAACAACTTTACGTTTAACTCTTCTACCTCCCTTCGAAGCTCTAAAGTCTTTCTGTTCTTGTTGAAGCTCGGCCCAAGTTCAGAGTCGTTCGGGGCTCCTTTCCCAGCTTCCAAGTTCTTCAGGTTTTTTACCTTGAGCTTCATCTTCATCTTTGGACCATGCAATGTCTTCGAAGATGAAGCTTCCAAGTTAACTTCTTTTTCTTACTCTTTAATATAAGATAGTATATCTTTGCTTACTTTGGGCGCAATTGCACCGGAGCTATCTCGAGGAACTAAAATCGAGGTCGCTTGTGAAGTTTTAAAAGATCGAAGGTAGCCCATAGCAGGCGGAGTTCTTCGGTAATGTTTAACACTTCGATATCATCCATATGAGGTGAAGCCTAAAAACACGATAAGCAAATTTTCATTCATAAATGTATAAAAAGCATGATTCTTAACATAGTCAGGATCCTAAGGCAAATCTAGACCTGTGGGTTTGGTGGAGGCTAGCTGCTCGAGGTTTGCGACCGAGCTTGCTTTTGGCGTTGTCCTTCGTCAATCCAAGCCTTGATCGCAGTACGACCTTCGGCTCTCCATGAAGCTTGGAAGGCTTGCCAAGCAGTGGCCACGTCTTCGGAAGGAGTAAGAAGCCAGCTTTCGTCGAAGGTAATGGGAGCCGCCTCTGCATTCGGAGTTATCAATATTCCCAGATCTTCGTAGTAACGAAGTATGCAGATAGCAGCCACTTGTCCGGAAGATTTCTCCGTACCGAATGCCTGCCATCTTCATCCTCTTCGTAGCTCCTTGGATCATTTTTAGCCACCGAAGCAAGGAGGCGTTGTCATTCGAAGGAAGTGTCCCAGTAGTACCGAAGTACTCTAGAACACCTAGGAGTTGGTTCATGACCTCCGCAGCTACCTTCTCCGATTTTAGCTTATCTTCAAGTAAAGCGTCCTTCGCCGAAGTAAATTCTTCCACCACACCGGAGAGCCTAGCTGCCTCTGTAGCTAAAGAATTTTTCTGGTTAAGTATGTGGCTAGCCTCCTCTGTAGTTTTGGCCTTTTCCTCCCGGAGCTTGACAAGTTCAGCCCCCGCCGTAGCATGCTCCGCCCGCATCTTTTCTATTTCCGCCCGAAGCACAATTTGTTCTGCTTCGAGCTCCTTATTCGCAGTTTCCAAGCTTTGTCTGGCCCTCCGCTCTGCTGAGACCATGTTGTCTAAATGGGAAACTCGACCTTCGGAAATGTTAAGATTTCGCTGAAGAGTAGTGATTTCCTCTCGAAGGCGAAGGTTTCCACATTCGTTTGAAATATTTGTAGCTCGGGCCAAGACTATTTGCTGCAAAGAGAAAAAACCAAGGTGATAAATTATTTGTATATGAGATTAATTTTGTTTTGCAGATACTTTGTACCTGGTACGCTGCACGCTCCATGGCGGCATTGAGCTCCGAACCCTCAGCTTCGCTCAGGATGGCTACCAAGTTTGTCTCCCAGACTTCGCGGCTAGCTCGATCCAAAGGCTCGAGCAAAGTCCGAAGTCTGGTTCTTCGCTCCAAGAAAGGAGCTAGAAGAGGGAGCATAGACAAGGCCCTCTGGTTGTCTTCATTCGGCGAGGGGTCGGAGCGCTGGGTCGTATCTTCAGGAACTTCGGCAGACTGGCCCCCCTCTGTAGATTGACCTCGTCTGTCGACTCAACAGGAGTTAATCCCGAACTCGGAGCAGGGAGAGGGTCCATTTTGCCTTTACCTTTTCCAGGTCCCATTTGTGTGACTTCTGGAATTGGCTCCGGAGTTGCCGAAGTCCCAGGAATTGTATCTTCGGGACGAACCTCTTCCATAGGAACAGATCCTGTTGAGGCAAAGGTATTATACATTGTATAATTTTGCAGGAAAAAAGAACAAAAGGATTATGTGAAGTTTACCTCCGAAGTCTTGTCAACGGGTGAGCATCAGACTGCTTGGCAGGTCAAAAGCTACCCCAAAGTCTTCATCGGAGTCAGAATTCACGACTAAAGCTTCGACTGTTGGAGCCTCTTCGGGAGCTGCAGTCATTGCTTCATCCGGAATCAAAGTTTATTCTGCAGCAACTTCGGCTCCACCTTCGTTCATAGGGGCTTCATCCCGCGGTAAGTCTTCTTGAGCAGCCGAAGTCCCAACTTGCCCGAGGTTGCTTGGAAACTCCAGCACGCTCGCAGCATCGCCAATGCTTGCATCTGCTTGGGCCCCATCCTTGTCAATTAGGTCAACAAGCATTCTACCTTCATCCTCCGAGGAATCGGAGACCGAAGCTATTGGACTTGAAGGCACTGCAATTCTTGGTTTTTGAGCTACTTTCTTTGATGGAGTTTTGGTAGAAGTCGAAGCTCCAACTTCGGCCTTCCTTTTCTTAGGCCCTTGCTCCGAAGGCACCCAATCTAAAAGAGGAGGGGGAACAACTTCGAGTAACCCCCATACTCGGTTGTTCCGTTCCCAAGTACCCACTAACTTCTTCCTCCATTCTTTTTCGGCCGGAGTTGGAATGCCCAGAATTTTCTCCGAAGCTCGCACAATTTGCTCTGAAGTAATAGGAGCTAGAGAGGCTGGAAGATAAGTTGGCATTAGTTATTTCTTCAAATAAGTATATATGAAACATGTTGTTTTCGAAGTTACCTGCAGGGCTCGAGCTTGAAGAAATCTTTCGGAGGCCACCTTCCGGATCTTCCTCGAAGGTGATAGGCCAGTTGGCCATCAGAGGGGGAATCTGAAGTCCGATGAACTCTTCTGCCAAATCCCGCATGCTCAGGCGATGGCTAATGCGTTGAAGAAGGCTAAGGCGAGCTTCAAGCTGGCCTGGATCCGGGTGGACAAGGGCTTCCCTTCGGAAGTTTATGACTTGTAAAGGTCCGGCTAAACAGCTCCGTGCCCCAACTTCGGCGTAAAACCACCGGAGAATCCAGTCTGTATACCACCGGGCGTTGATGGCCTTTGCTGGAAACCGAAGAGCATATTCATCCCGAAGCCGGAAGTTAATACTCCCGAAGGCCACCACCATCTTTTCACCTTCGAGACCTACGAAAGTCTTCGGTTGGCACGAAGCTCAGTGCAAAGCTGCGAAGATTACTGCTCTTCCTTCGCAGCCTTCAGCTTGCAGTGCCCATTCAAAGATGGCAAGGCGTGCAATCACGTTTGGAGAAAGTTGGGGGAGAATAACATGGAATAAATCCAGTACCTCAACTAGGAAGTCGACGGCCGGAAGTCCCAATCCAGCTTCGAAAAAGGCTTCGAAGACGACCACTTCTCTGGGCCTTGGCGAAGGGATACCTTCTTTTCCAGGTTTGTGGATCACAATCTCTGAACTAATCTTCCCTTCTATCGCAGCCGCGAGCGATTCCCTCTTGCAGGTTGAAGGTCCCAGTTGGTAAGATTGATCTGCATACTTCGATGACACCGGAAGGAGATCATGAGGATCATCATGTTGGGGATTCCTTCCTGGCACCGCCATTGGCACTGCGATTGTCGCTGTCGGAGTCGTCGTCGCTGATGTCGCTGCTGCCGCAGCCTGCTGCCGGGCTAAGGCTGAAGCCACCCCTGGGATCTTGAAGCTCGTCTTTGCCATGAAATCGCATGGATTGCTTGAGGGAAAAAAATGGAGGCTAGGGCTTGTCTGCTGGGTTGTTTGCACGAAAGCGGTGAGAAGGTATTTAGGAAGGATCTGGGCCCCTTATTTATAGCCCAGGCCACGATTCTACCGTTTGGTGTTTTGCCGTTTCACATTCCTGACCGTTGTCTCTTTGCGAACTTAACGCATTTCCTTAATTTCCGTTGAAGGAAAAGCCAACGGCTATTTCTTCTAAGCCTAAAAAAGCTTTCGGACTTTTTAAGTTAATTCTAAAAAATAGTTCGAACATAATTTTCTTATAAGTTGATTCGAAGTTTCGAATCTCCGCATATTTCGAAGGTTGATTAAAACTGTTAACCTCTGCGCATGATTATTTTTCTTGCGTATACTGCTCTCCTAATATTACAGGTCTAGCGGAGAAGCGTATTCGAGGGGCTACTGTTGGGGGAAAATACTTCATCCTCAGAGCCATTGTTGTGACAAGACAGAGGCAGGAGATTTAATCAAAGGCTTTTGTTGTCTAACTTCGGGAGTGCTTCGAATGGGATTCGAAGCATGAAGGCGAACGCTAGTTCGAAGTATATCTCCGAACGTGGACTCTTCAGAGAGTCTTTTTGCCAGCTAGGATGGAAGACTTATCTTCTTTCTCATTAGATTAGTCTTTTACCATTTTAGCCCTATTAAGGGTACCGAATAGTTTCCACTATGTCGGTTGTAACAGAGGGATAAAAGGATCTTTTCCTTAACGTTTGGGCCTATAAATACCCCCCGTTTTACCTTGTAATGGGGACCGAATACAAGTTATTCAATATACATCTTCGAACTGTTTTGAGCTATTATCCTTTCGGAGGCTTGAAATAGTTTACTTCGCAAACACTTCGTTTGTTAGTTTCTAACTTTCAGAAACCTGTTAGCGTAATCTTTTACGCCAACAAGTACGAAGCCTAATACCAATTGTTAGCGCTGAGTGTGTGGTCGAAGTCCTCAGAGAGAAGTCTTCTCTTGCGAAGGGTGAAGTGCGAAGTCTGCTCGAAGGCACCTAGTGTGCGGAGCCTGCACTGACATAGCAGAGTTGAGTTGTTTTGGTGTTGTGGGTGGAGCGAAGTCTTCTTGGCTTCGAACTTTTTCTCCTTTCGAAGCCTGGTTTCGGAGCTATAAAATACCTCCGAAACAGAACTTCGAAGGGTGTGTTCGAAGGCTATTCCGCAGAAGACAAAATTAAAACAGAAGGTTGTTTCTTAGCCTGAAATTTTAAAAGCTCCCATTCACCCCCTTCTGGTCACCATTTCCGGTTCAACAAATTGCGTATTAGCATCCAAGTTAGAAAGGACCTAGCTATCAGGTGTGTAAAAGATAGCAAATACACTCAACCTATTCATGCTAGTTTCTAGACTAAGCAGTGATCGTTTTCAACTTTTCACAAATAAAAGTCATGATCATGACAATTATCAGAAGTAAACATGCCAAGTATAATCAACAATATTAAATGCAATAGTTCAAAGACATTACAAAGCATGTACTTGTAAAAGCCATTAATCATATAACAGAAGCTCATGCAATGCTACACAACTCCCCCTCAAAACATGCTATAAGCTCTCGGATGCTCAGTGAGAGGGTGAGTTAAAAACTATTTTGGACTCCAACATCGCAAAACTCGAGAACCAGGCAAAGTAGTAGATAGATCATGCACCGCATATGAACCATGATAAAAAGTGCGTGGTCTACCTGCAAAGCGTGAACCTAGAATATGACGAGGTCTCCCAACCTGTCGAGAATCAAAGCCTGTTACACGTGGTCTAGCACCATACGAAGCATAGTGTACACCACGAGGGGCATAATCATTCACAAAACCATGGGGAGCCTCAAAGTCGGAGCAGGAGTGAAAAACAGTCTCATGCATAGCTAAAGATGAGTAATGCATGTTCTGAAAGTTCATTGCAAAAGAACGTCGTTCATCCCTGATACGACAAAAGCAAAACCCAACCAAGTGACCCACCCGATGACAATAGGAGCAGTGATACACTCTCTTGGGTGTGTGAGCATGGGTCTTAGGCGCAAATCTCACAGCCTTCTTGGGTTTTTGCTGAGGAGGTTCATCGGGTGAACGAAAATTTTTCTTTGTAGGTTGAGTAGGATTCTTGGCTTTTTGATCGGTGTCTAACTGGGCTCTCTCTTTCTCAAGGGTAGTGGGAGGAGTGAACACAGTTTCGCTCAAAGTGTTTGGAGTAGTTCTCTCATAACCCAACCCGAGAGCTAACCCTGCCCTGTCAGCACACAATTTTGTTTTAGCTAGAAGAAAATCCATCCTACCCTTGCCTTCAGTGCATTACTCAACCACGGAGAGAAGATAATCATTTTCACATTTCAGTTTTTCGACTTGCTCTCTAGCAAAGCTGAGTTGGTCCTTAAGGGTGATGTAGGTGGGACACGCCGGCTGCACATCCTTAGAACACTCAGCACTCTCCAATCTAGCCTTAAGTTCATCAACATGCCTATCTCTCATATTAATGCTTTCAACAAGTAAAGGACAATTCATGCATTCGTTTATGACCGCAGGACTAGACACCACCACCAAAAGCTGCTTTTCAGTTGATTCAAGTTTTTCAACGGTTTGAGCATGTGTAAAATGTAGATGAGCAAGTTCATAAATGACAATAAGACATGACTCACATTCGGCATCATTAGACATAGATTTCAGAATTGCAAGTTCTGTAGAAATAGTTTCTAGTCTGAGTTGTAGTTCTTTTCGTTCTTTAGCAGCAAGTTTAAGTAATCTATCCTGAGAACAAATAGCATCATGCAATTCATCATTTTGAACAAGAAGCTGATCATGGGATAGATATACCTCATAAGTGTTGAGCTCGTCGCTGCTATCATTGTCGTCGACCACGAAGCAAAGGTCGGTGAGGTCCATTGTCTTCTTCTCCTTCTTCTCTTTCTTGGGAGGCTCCTCTTACTCCAAGCTTGGCTCCTCGCTTGATGTACCTTCGATGTCACTGAGGGCGGCCACAAAATCTCTGGCTACTCGTTTAGCCACTTTTCCACGTTTGCCTTTGTAGTAATGTTTCTTGTTCCACTTTTGGTGCTTGTGCTCATTTTCATTTTTCATTTTTCATTTAGGGCGATTCACTTTAATGTGAGATGTATCTCTACATTCAAAACACCCATGTGACCCTCCTCTCCTTTGGTCTCATCTATCATTGTACAAGTGAGTGAACTTCTTGATAATGAGAGCTATCTCCTCATCATCTAGAGTATCCACTTCTTTTTTTGAGGCAAACCAGTAGGAGAGGCTCCTACTAAGATTTTAATATTAAAAATGCTCGAAAAAACAAAGGAGGAACCAGAGCAAACAGAATGGGGGGTGGGAAGAGGAGGGGAGAGATTACAGAGGGAGGTTACAGTTGCCCAGCTAGCTCCGAATTGCCCCTTTAAGCCGAGGCGGGAACCGCTGGGACTGAGCAGAGAACAAAGTAGTGAACAGGCCTAACCACCCCGCAACTGAGGGAGCCCAGGCATTGAAGATACATCTATTTCTGACTAACCAGAGGGACCATGCGGCCATGATCACAACTTCCATAAAGAAGGGTTTACCAAACCTTCTTCTAGCCTCCGTGAGCTTGTCTTGTACGGGACAATCGGGTTGCCAGTGGATACCCAGCAAGCCCTAGCAGTGGCGACTGAAAGTGCAGTCGAAAAATAAGTGGGTCGCCATCTCTTCAATAGCCGAGGAGCAGAGGCAGCAGTTAGGGTCATCAGCCTCGTTGAGGATGCGCTTTCGGCGGAGGATGTGTTTCGTGTTGAGTCGATCCACCAGGAGGAGCCAGAAGAATACCTTAAGTTTGTTGGAGCATTTGGACCTCCATAGCCATTTGAAGGAGGCATGGGGCTGCATGAAATTGAACTGGTAACCGTAGAGGAGTCTAGGGCTGTAGGTTGTGGAATTCCAAATAAAAGACTAGTTGTCAGAGTTGCCATCCTGGAGGGTTATGTTGGTCGTCAGCTGCTGCAAGTGGGTAAATTCATGCAAGGCTTCCAAGGAAAGCGGCAGATGGAACTTATCGGCTGGATTGTTTTGGGAAAGGAAGGAGTGGACATATCAGAGGTAAAGTTTGGCAAAGGAGAACAGGTGGGGGAGAGTGTGGCGAAGGGGAGGGCCACACCAGCCATCATCCCAAAAGGAGATTGTCCACCCACTGAGGACGGAAGGAGAGGCAACTGCTCTAAACTGGGTAGCCATGCCAACAATATCCCGCCACCAGCAAGAGCCTCTAGGGGAGGAGAGGTGAGGTGGGGAGGGAGAGGTGGTGTAGTTGAGGCGGATCAACTTAACCCAGGGGGTGTCGTGATCAGCTAAGAAATTCCAGAAGTGTTTGAGGAGGAGGGCGGAGTTCTAGGTGCGAAGGTCGATAACCCCCAACCCACCTTTGAGCTTGGGCTTACAAACCCGATGCCAGGTGACCCTGGACGAAGAGCCCATATTGATGTTGTTTCCATGCCAAAGGAAATTGCGGCGGGCCCGGTCGATACAATGAATTACCTTGGCGGGGATCTTTAAGGAGCACATGGTGTACGTTGGCAGGGCTGAAAGAACCGAGTTGACAATTTGTAGCCTACCAGCCATGTTGAGCCAGGGAGAGAGAGAAGAGAGGCGTTTAGTGACTTTGTTGATGAGGAAGCCAAAATCGGTGGGCTTGGGCTTTAAAGTCCCAAGAGGAAGCCCAAGGTAGGTGAAAGGCAAGGAACCCACCGAACAACCGAAGGTTGCAGCGAGGAGGGCCGCCTGCTGCTCAGGGATATTGATAGGGATGATGGAGGACTTTGAAAGGTTGACTATGAGGCCAGTGGACTGGGAGAAGGAATGCAGGATGCCACGGAGGAGGAACAAGTTTCGTTGGTCAGCCTGAAGAAAAATAATGGTGTCGTCAGCGTATTGTGCAATGGGGAAGTCAAGGTGCTCAGGGTGGCACCTAGGACCCTGGATGATCCTGAGTCGGGCAACCCTGTTAATGATGTGCTGAAGAAGATCAGCAGCAAGGACAAACAGGAGGGGGGAGAGTGGATCACCTTGCCTCACCCCCCGCTTGCAGGGAAAGAACTTCCCGATGGAGCCATTGAGCAGGACTGAGGAGAAACCGGAGGAGAGGATGAGCTTGATCCAGGAAATCCAAGAGCTAGGGAAGCCAAGATGAGACATCATGAGCAAGATGGCGGAGTGCTCGATGGTGTCGAACGCCTTTTCAAAGTCAAGCTTAGGATGATGGCCTCCTGCTTCGACTTTTTGCACCGGTGAGTCAGCTCCAGGGCCCAAGCGATGCAGTCCTAGATATTACGGCCCTTAATGAACCCATATTGGTTTTTGTGGATGAGCGAAGTGATGACTCCCTGAAGTCGATTGGCAAGGACCTTGGTGATGATCTTGACGCTGCAATTTATGAGGGAGATGGGCCGAAAGTCACGGATGAAGGCCGCGTTGTCTGTGTTGGGGATAAGATCAATGTAGGAGCCGTTAATGGGCTGGAGCTGAGTGGTGCAGCGGGAAAAGGAGGAAGCTAAAGCGAGGAAGTCTTGACGCACTATGGGCCAACAGGCCTTGAGGAAGGCCCCATTGAACCCATCCGGGCCAGGGGCCTTGTCTGGGTGAGAGGCCCGGACGACAGCGTCAAGCTCTGAGGTCGAGATGTCATCACCAAGGGAATCAAGGCCTGGGATCCTGGGGAGGAGGTGGGCCAGGTCGAAGGCCATGGGAGGACGAGACGAAAAGCCCATTTTAGAAAGGAAAAAGTCCAGGAAGACCTTAGCTTTGTCCTGAACGGAGGTGGCCCAAGAACCATCCTCCAGCTGGATGGAGGGGATGGCATTCATGCGCCTCCTGATGGTGACCGCAGAGTGGAAGAATTTGGTGTTGGTATCACCGAGCTTGGTCCAACGGAGTGTGAAACGCTGCTTCCAGTACCTGTTCCAGGAGAACTAGGAGGAAAGCCAGATGGCTTCGAAGAATGGATCTAAAGCGAGACTCCGGCCCAGGATAACGGAGGAATTTCTAATCCAGAGCTCGAAACCGTTCCAGTGACGTTGCCATTTGGAAAGAGCCTTCTGAAGAGCTCTCAGCTTAGAGGCAATGTACTGAGCAGGGTCCAGGGGGTAGGTCCCGGAATTCCAGCAAGAATGGACGAGATTCAAAAAGCCCGGGAGCTTGAGCCAGTAATTTTCGAACCGAAAGATGGGAGACCGAGGGATTGAGGTTCCAATCTTGACCAAGCAAGGGCAGTGGTCAGAACTGGTGTTGGGGAGGGCAAGGAAGGAGGTTTTGGGGAAGGAAGAGGTCCAGTGTGGGGACGAGAGGCACCAGTCCAGCAGAACCAAAATGGGAGGACTTTGCATATTGCTCCAAGAAAAATTCCTATTTTGAAGGTGGATGTCATGGAGACCTAAGGTGCTGATGATGTTGTTGAAGGTGGCCATGAGGTTATGATTTAGGCGACCCCCATTCTTGTTGTTTGGGAAATGGTAGAGGTTGAAGTCACCCACAAACAACCAATCTGAGTCAGGAGGAATAGACAAGGAGAGAAACCAGGAGACAAAAGGCGCACGGTCAATGTTTCAGCACGGACCATAGATGTTAGACAGGGTCCAGGAGGCGCCATTCAAAACAGAAGTAAGAGATATGGTAAGGTGGAAAGGAGAGGAGGAGAGGGTGACACCAGAGAAGTGGGAGTTGTTCCACCCAATGAAGAGCCCCCAAGCCAATCCCAGTGCCGGGATGAAGGAGAACTTATCTAGGCGCCTGGGACAGAAAGTCCGCACCAAGGAGGGCTCAAGGGAGGCCATCTTAGTTTCCTGGAGGTAGACAACGTCCGCCTTGGCCGAGATGATGAGATTGCGGACCGCAAGCTTCTTTGAGCTAGAGTTAAGGCCACGCACATTCCAGCTAACCACCTGCCACAATCTAGAGCCACCCATCAAAAAACAACTGGGCCAGGAATGGAGCAGGCAGTGGGTAAGGGCGCACGTGCCAAATGCAAACGCAAAAACTGAAGTAAGGGAGCAGTGAATAAGTAAGCCGATGAATGGCAAATAGGAGCACAACCATAGAGTCAGGGGATAAAGTACGTGGCACAAACAGCAGGGCCACCCAAAAGAAGTACGAGTTACAGCCCTCCCAGGGCAACATACGACACGCAGGCCAATCATACGGAGTGGTATTGAACATCATTTTGAGTTGAATCAAAGGCAGGGAGGGCCACCACAGAAGAAGCCTCAGGAGGGGCCAACATCAGCAGGCATAGAAGAGGCAGTGGCGTCATCAGAGTCACTGGAGAGCTCGATGAATTCCTCAATGGTAGGAAGCGGGGAGAACTGGCCACGACCACGGCGAGACGAGGGCTTATACCCCCTAAGCCTGGCTTTGATCCTAGCGCTCTGCCTCAAGCCTAGGGCCGAGAGAGGTGGGTGCCGCACGGACGGGGGCGAGGGGGGAGGCACCCGAGGGGCCCCGTCCCTTCGGCACCTGGAATAAACAAACCGAACCGAGGGGTTGGCACGCTCTAGGGGGGCAGGGGCATCGAGCCCAGGCAAGATGTTGACATGCGCCGGGGGAGAGACAGGAGCCGAGGCGGACTGGGACCCAATAGACTGGGGCCCAGTGGCAGTGGCAGCCCCCGGGGACCCCGGAAACTGTGAGGTGGCTTGGGACGTCGTAATCTGGGACGTCGGGCGGGCTGGGGACAGATGAGGCTGCTCCACGAAAGCTTCCAGGGAGGACACCGAGGAGACACCCGAAACATCCATGCTGTCTTGGGGGTCGTGGTCCTCCGGGATGTCCTCCAACTGGGCCTCAGGCAAATCCTCGAACCCCTCAAGGACCTCGTCTAGGAAGGGTTGGCCTAGTCCACCCGGTCGGCGTCGACATGCTCGTGTTGATTGCCCAGATGGGGTTGATTTGGCGGATGCCATTGGTTGGCCAAAGGGCCAAACATCTGGTCGTCTGCCCAGTGTTGGATCCATTCTGGTTCCCCAAGCTGAATGGGCCCCAAGAAAGGATGAGGGTTCCCATTGTCCGGCGGTGGGGGGTCTTCGTCTCCAGGCCACTGATCGGCGAGGTCGGACTGGAGCAGGTACATAGGGAAGGTCCAAGAGCGGCCGCCACCATCACGGTCACAGCCATGCTTCATCGTAATGCTCCTAGGGACATCCAGGTCGTCTTCATAGAGCACCTTGATGAGGACCCTAGCGAGGCTAGGATCTCCCTCATGCCAAAACAAGAGCTGGCCAAAGGAAGCACAGGCCTGCTGGATGAAGCCTAGGGTACGGCAGTCCAGGGGGTACCCAAGGAACATCACCCAGCCAACCTTGGCGAAAGGCGACTACTTGCAGTTGATAGCGGCGTCATGCTTGACGAAGCAAACCAGTCTACCATGGACGAAGAAAGGGGGCAGTTGATGAGCGAGTCCCGCTCAAACATAGTCCCCAACTTGTAAATGACGACGCCCAGTGGGTAGAGGGAGTAGCGATCAACTTGATGGTGCATTTCGACACTAAGATGGTGTTAGATGTCGATCAGTAGGCCCATCTTCTCGGCCGGTGAGAGGGGGCCATCGTGCTCGGCGATGGCAAACGACTCATGGCGCTTGAGGAGCTCCCCAGAGAGGGAGATGAAGTTGCATTGGCGCCAGAGAGGGCCGCCACCATCCCGTATCACCCCGCCATAGGGGAGGAAGGGGAGGGGGTTCGCCGAAAAGTTCGCCATGGGGAGGGTTGCGAGAGGAGTAACCGGCAGGGAAAGTGGGGGGAGGTGGGCGAGGGGGAAAGGAACAAGAGAGGAGTGGGATGGAGCACCAGGATCAGAAGAAGGGGAGAGCCCAGGCGCCTCAACTAACGAGGCAACCGAGGCGGGCGGGTACGAGGGGGCAGGAAGGGGGCACCCCAAACGAGGCGAAGAGGGGGCGGTAGTGGAACCGGCGGGGCGGAGGGGACTGGGCCTCGAGACCGCCAGCTGACGTGGGCATTTAATGCGGGGCAGTGAAAGGGGTGAGTCCATGTTGTCCGACGGCCTAGCATGCTCCCGAGCACCAATCCGGAGATCCGATTTGAGGCGTGAGAAGATATGCGCAGCCGAAATCGCGCCTTGCGAAACCGACAGAGCGGTGGGTTGCAGGGGCAGACGACGCAACGGGGGGTGGAGCGAGAAGGAGGCGGTCAGCCCAGGAGCGAGGGGAGACCACTGTTGAATTTGAAAGTGGCGCGAGGATCGAGGGGTGCGGCCTGGGGGCGAGAGCCGGTACGAGGGGGAGGGAGGAGGCTTGTCGGGGAAGGAAGGCAAGCTGGGGGAGAAAGGGGGCATAGAAAGGAGCCAACCCTAAGGGCCGGAGGAGGCGGGGTGGAAGACGAAGGAGAAGGAGGAAAGACCGAGATAACGTCACTGAACGAAACTTTCTTGGCGGGAAGGGCCGGACTACGAACAGTGGAATGCAAAGCGGGCCGAAGGGGGGAGGGAGACGGGGGCGGGGGGCAAGCGAGAACGAGGACGAGGCACCAACAGGTGGCCAGACGATCGAGAGGACGAGAGATGCCTCCGACGGGGGACCGGGGTCCAGCTCGCGCGTTCCTTAGTGGACCAAAGCCGAAGGTCCTTAGACCAGCGAGGGCCACCATCGTGCCAAAGGTGAAAGTAGACGTCGAACTGATCAGTGATGATCCGACAACGGCGGTAGATCTCGAAACCCACTCGGCGCGAGGAAACGGAGAACCGAAAGTGCCTATCTTGAAGAAAGGTGACATGGAAACCCACTGGAGAACCACCCAGGCAAGCATGCAGGGCCATGCTGATCGAGGACTCGGTGAGGCGGAAAGTGAAACGGTGGAAAACAGCCAGCAGGAGGAAGGAGCCAGCCAGGGAGGAAGAGGGGTGGTGAACCGGGGAAGCGAGAGAGTCCAGAATGAACTGCTGGAAGTCTCTACCGGGGGAGAAGTCCTAGGGTGCCACGAGTTCACGTAGGTCTTGATCGTCGTCGAGCTCGACCAGCGCCAGGAGAGGACCCATCTGGACGAGGACGGGGGGAAGGAGAGAGTGGCAAGAGAGAGAGGAGGGACGCACCTAGAGGGACGATCAGCGGGAAGACGGTGAGGGGGCCCACCGGAGAGGAGCGCCGGCGGTGAGGAGGAAGGAGCAGCCATCGGGAACCACGGCCAGGGCTAGCGCGAACCGGGGGAGCGCCATTCCTCCCAACCAATTGACTATGCTCTCCAGAAGATAGTACTCGTGACTTTTGTCATTTCCTTGTAATGTCTGGTAATATCTTGCCATCATGGCCACGACCATGCTCTAGAGAACTTTCTAAGAACCTGTGAGCATGGCTACTTACATATCCCAGTGAGTCATGAGATGGCCTGCCAAGTCCCCACTTCTTCTTTTGTGACAGAGAAAAGGGAGGACAGGACAAAACCACCAGAATAAGCACAAACTCCAGAAATGCTAGAAAAATTATCTCCAAATGGGGTACCACTACTAGGACCGGAAACTAAAGCAATAGAAGGCAACAAAGAGTTTCCGACTCCTAGGCGAGACATCTTGGCAATCTCAGTGGACTTAAGCTTACTAAAGAGTTCATCGCAAATCAGAGTGTCAAAGCTCGCCGACTCTTCAATAGTAGAGATCTTCACCTCCCATATGCTACGATCAAGAGCATAGAGAAGTTTGATCGCCCTGTCATGGTCAGAGTAAGCCAAAGTCCCAGTGGAGCACAAATTACTCACAATTCCATCAAAACGCGCAAACATGGCATCTATAGATTCGCCAAGGCCTTGCACAAACATTTGGTATTCTTGATTATAAGTGTTTTGCCTCTTAGCCTTAATCTGAGTAGTGCCCTCATGAAAAGTTTTCAAAGTGGTCCAAATTTCATGCGCAGTTCATAGGTGTTGGACCCTGTCAAACTCTTTGCGACTCAGAATGATGAACAATATATTTCTTGCTTTGCTATTACATTCGTATTGTAATTTCTCAGTCTCTGAAGTGTGAGTTTTAGGGATCACATATTGGGAATCAACAATGTCCCAAATGGCACTTCCTTGGCTTAGAAGGTAAGCCTCCATGCACACCTTCCAATAAGCAAAATCATGACCATCAAACATCGAAATTTTCTAGTTTCTTTCCATGTCGCCAAAACAAGGATCACAAACCGGTTAAGATCAACTGGTGATCTAACCGGCTCTGATACCAATTGTGGGATCGGAATGGCGACTAGAGGGCGGTGAATAGGCGCCTCAACAATTTCTCACAAATTAGATGGTCTTTTCAAATCACTCAATGCACCTCTAAAAGATGCAAATTCAAATCTAAACCAAACAGTGCAAAATCAGAGTTAAAACTTGCTTCAAATCTCAGTTCAGAGGAATTCGGAGTTTGAAATACCGAAATAGCCTAGTCGGACTTTGAAGTGTCGACTTCCTCAGGAAGTCGGAGTTTGAATCGCCGACTTGCTCAGTCGGTGGATGAAATGCCGACAATGTTCAGAAAGTTCAGTATAATGTTTGAACATCAATTTTACACTTTCAAATCAGTTCTGATCCCATTTAACAACTTTGAAAGCTTGATCTGGAAAACTGATCAGAACACTGTTTGAACTCTCAAGACTTGAAGACTTGAATCAACAAGAGGGATATTTGAAGTAAATAATTCAAATCAGAAAACTTCAATTGAAGACTAAAAACAGTAATCACAGCTAGGCAATTTTAACTTGGGCAAATAGCAATGTGCAGTTCTGCAATTATATAATAGATTTTGAACTAATTGATGAATAGCTGTTGTCTCACTGTAATTTTAGCAGAAATCCAAACAGAACTATGTTTTGATCTGATAACAATTCACAGCAGTACAAACTTCAAACTAAAGCAATTCAGAAGTTCAGTTCTGATCTAAAAAAGTGTTTCAGCAACTGAAATAAATTCTTCTGTGATTTGATTAAAAGAAGATAACCAAACTATCTCACTGTCAAGGATCAAATCAGAACAGATTAACCAAGTGACAAACTTATCTTTCAACTGATTTCAGAACTCCTATACTGTTTTGAACAAAATTCAGATTCTTGAATTGATATTTCAATCAGCCAACCCACTAATTCAAAAGTTCAGACACAAAGTCAGCAAGGAGATGTTTAAGACTACTTTGGCCAATCAAAAAGTTGAAGTCAGATCTGAATAAAAATAAATTGGCCAAACACAGAATATTTATTTCAAACAAAACAAGCACAAACTGATAAGAGATTTCAGAATATGACTTCAGAGGGTCTGAAATGCAGAACAGAAATGAGAGTAGAACTTTCTCAAACCACTTGAATTCTCATTTCAGTGAAAGAAACCAATCAAAATAGAAAGAGACAATTTGTAAATTCTGTTTAGTAGAACTTACCTGAAATCTTGTGCATATTTGGATGACTTGTGATCTGAATCATATTTTGACTGAACCGGTACCATTCAACCTGGAATCTTGATTAACCACTATCCTCTTGAAATGATTGCTCATAGATTTGATAATAATTTCAAAAAAGTACAGGAACAACTCAAATTCAGTAAAACTCAGGTAACCCTTATAGTAGTATAAAGTTCAGTCTCAATCACAAACAACAGAACTGTAAACCAGATTAAAATCAGAACAGAATTCTGATAGTTTAGATTTTGAGTGCAGCAGCAGATTTTTGTTTTTGAATAACAACCAGCAGGAGAGGCTCCTACTATAGTTATATATATTGTGAGCAAAATGCCCAAAGAACCGGTTATCTTACAAGCCTACAGCCCGAGCTTATCAGAGAGCCAGGGAAAATCTAAAGTTAACCCTAGAAAGTGAAAACTTAGAACACTAATTGTTACAATTGTTGGAATCAAGGTAGACGAGAGTATAGATCATTGCTTACTAACTATCCAAGCATTGATGCTTTCCTTGGTAGTTTCCTTTTGTCTATATGTTTGGATTTTTAATATTGCCAAGAAAGAAGACCGCCATTGCTGAACCGGTGGTATGTTTTGCCTGAAGATACAATTATTTCTATGAAGCCATATCGACCAGGCTCCAGTTAATATTAGTTCCATAACGAACCCTCTGTCGTCATTTGCTCTGATTGAAGCTATCCTTTCTTCTATGCTTCCATTGTTCGGCCATAGTATATCTATTCTTGCCCAGCATCTTTTCGAGAATTGACAATCAGCGAGGAGGTGTACTGTATTCTCCAGAATTCCTTGTACACATAGTATGCAGTAACATTCTTCATTGTCGTGCAGAAGATTCTTTCTACGCAGAATATCTTTGGTGTGGAGTCTATCATTGATCATTAGCCATGAGAACAATTTGATTTTTTTTCACATTGGCATGCCCAGATCTATTTGAAAATCGGATGTGCTTCCATATTGCTATAGGTGTAACTGTAGTACTTTTTTGGGCTATATTTACCCAATCCCCAAATATAGGACCAGGAGTCTTGTTCTTGTACTGAAAGATTTACTGATTGCACTTTCTCTTTGAGTTGGTCAAATTCCTCTTGTGCTTCTACTGATAATGGTAAAAAAAATAACCTCTGAGCTTCTATGAGATTGTAAAATTGTGCAACTGAACACCCTTTTTTGGCAAAAGTGAATAGCCTCTGGTAAGTATTATGAGCTGTTGGAGACGTCTAGAGATCAAACCAAAGTGAGACAGTACGACCTGATTTCATAGTTGGCTTAGCTATTGCTAGGTAATTCGGTACCTGTTTTAGGACCCCCCTCCACCATGCTGAGCCTCTAGGACCACCTAGCTGTGGTAACCTTCCTGAGTTATAATGCTTCTGCCATATTAAGTTTACCCATGGAATATTTTGATTATTGAAGAATTTATCCAGGTGTTTGAGAAGAAGCGCATTGTTTTGTCCTTTAATATTGATTACTCCTAGGCCTCCCTTGCTCTTAGGCTTGCAAACTCTGCTCCATTTTGCTAATGGGATTGCTTTTGTGTTGTTGTTGCTCTTCTGCCACAGACACCTTCTTCTGAGTTGGTCTATTTTTTTGGTGACTGCTGCCGGTAGTTGATACATTGCAATTGTATAAGTTGGGATTGTTGTTAGAACTGAATTTATTATCTGTAGCTGGCCTGCTGTGGAAAGCCAATACGATGAGAGCAAAAGCCTTTTCTCAATCTTTGCTATAATATTACTTAAGTCATGCAATTTTGGTGCTCTGATGCCAAGAGGTAATCCCAGGTAAGGAATCGGTAGTGTTGCTAATGGACATCCGAAAGTACTAGCCAATGTTTGAGCAAGGTCATTGTCTATGTTTATTGGCACTAGGCAGGACTTTTTGAAGTTTATTTTTAGTCCGGTAAATGCCGAATATGCCGCTAGAAGCCCTTTCAGGCAGAATATGTTTTTTGAGTTCCCTTTACAAAGATAACTGTGTCATCTGCATACTGTATAATAGGGTACTCATTTTGCCAGTGACAATCTAGTGCACTTAGTATGTCTTGAGTGTGTGCTGAATTTATCAGTACTTGTAGCAATTATGTGACAATGACAAATAGTAGTGGTGATAAAGGATCACCTTGCCTGACTCCACGAGCGCATTTGAAGAATTTTTCGGGGGATCCATTTAGTAGTATAGCTGACTTTGTTGAAGATAACATTATTTTGATCCAATTGATCCATTTATCTGGGAACCCTAGTTTTTCCATCATGAAAATAATCGCCGAGTGCTCAACCAAGTCAAAAGCTGAGAAACCAAGGGTGGTTTCGGTGTTGTGATGAGTGATTGACAGGTTTTACCCTCTGTTCGAAGGGTACCTCCGGAGGGGCTTCGGAGGTGGTACCTCCGAAGGGTGTTCGGAGGTGTGTCACCGGAGTGTGTTCGGTGTTTGCTTGCTGCAGCTGTGCAGCGGAGTGTACCTGTCGGAGGGGTCCGGCAGTACACGATGACTGGGTTTGTACCGATGGCTTCGGTATTTTGGGCGGTACACCGGAGTGTGTACCGGAGGTTGCTAACCCGGAGAGGTCTCCGGAGTACTGGATACACTTGTTTGCTTGTCGGTGGTGTGCAGGGACTTCGGAGGCGACGGACAGGGTTCGAGCCAGGTGAACTTGGGTCAAGCGGGTGGCTTGATGCCAGGGGAGCTGGGAGCTCCGTCACGGTGGCTGCGAAGGTGGTCCGGGTCGGTCCTCGGGTCGAGTCGTGCCAGGTGAAGGCAGAGAGTGCGGAGTGTGGCTCCGGCTGAAGGTACTCCGAGACAAAGTCCTCGGAGGTGAGGCACTTCGAAGGTACTCCGAATGGAGTGACTTCGGAGTTGGTGGATCAAGTCCTCTACGGAGGCATGGAATTCGAAGTGTGCTCCGGAGGGAGACACTCGAAGGTACCCGACGAAGGTCTCAGAAGTCGAGGTGCATCGAAGGCATTGTTCGGGTGAGGCTCGTCGTGGAGTGTGCTCGGGGAGAGGCACTGCGACGGAGTGCTCATGGAATGCTTCATGCGGAGGCCTTGGACGAAGGAGGGACTTCGAAGGGTGGTACTCCGAAGGTGGGGCTTCGGAGTGAGTCTGTCTTGTGGTGCTTCGGCCATGCATGGCTTCGGTACACGGACGGACGGTGTTCGAGCTCGGAGTAGCTGCGAAGCCGTGGTGATCCACTCCGGAGGTGGTGGTGCGAAGGCCCAAGGGCTTTGACGGCTTCGGCTTAAAACCGTCACTGTATCGAAGGTCTTCTTCGGCGGAGCGAAGGCCAACAGGCTGCAGGCTTCTCGCCGAAGCTACCGCACCCTCCGGTGCGAAGGGAGGTTCCAGAAGTCAACACTGTAAAGGCTGACACTGTCTGTTCTGAAAAAGGCTGACACTGTCCCCTCTGCAGCTGACAGAGAAGCCTCCAAAATAAAGGTGGACTACCTTTTGTACCCCTTAGTTCTATAGAGACAAATCTGTTGTAAACCCTAGGGGTAAAGTAGTCACTTCCTTAGGATGAAGCCGTGGGCTATAAATATGGGGGCTCGGTAGGTAACATTTAACACTTTGAGCATTTACTGTTGAGCTCCTGTAGACAGACCTCGCTGTATTCATTCTGAGTTCAATATATTTTGTGTTCCTTGTTCAAGCGGCGAAGCCCTGCTTCTGTGTGCTTTTGCTTGAGCTCGCCTTGCATACCTCGCTAGTCTTTAGTTCACCGAAGCCTGTCTTGGCGAAGGGTGTTTTTCTCGCGAAGTGTGTTTTTCAGTGTGCTGTCGCTCTGTGTAACACGAGGCAAGACCTCGCTGCTTACTAGCGAAGCCCTGATCTTTTCCCGTAGTGCTTCTTGTGTCGAAGCCCTTAGCGTGGTTCGTTTTGTGTGCGTGTAGACCTTCGCGTACGAAGCCCAGCACCAGTTGCTGTCGCTAAGTACTTGGTCGAAGTCCTCAGAGGGGTGTCCACTCGTGCGAAGGGTGAAGTGCGAAGCCTGCTCAAAGCACCTCGTGTGCGGAGCCTGCACTGACTTTGCAGAGTAGATTTTCGAGGGTTGTTAGTGGAGCGAAGTCTTCTTGGCTTCGAACTTTTGCTCCTGCGAAGCCTGTGTTCGGAGCTGTCGAAGTACCTCCGAACCAGACCTTCGAAGGTTGTGTTCGAAGCCTGTTCCGCAGAAGACAGAACAGAACCGAAGGCTAAGTTTTTAGCCCGAAATTTTAAAAGCTCCCATTCACCCCCCCTCTGGTCGCCGTTTCCGGTCCAACAATTGGTATCAGAGCCAGGTTAAGATCACCAGTTGACCTTAACCGGTTTTGTGATCTGTTGGCGACATGGATAGAGGCAGTAAAATTCCTCTGTTCGATGGGACAGATTTTGCATACTGGAAGGTGTGCATGGAGGCTTACTTGTTAAGCCAAGGAAATGCAATTTGGGAGATTGTGGACTCACAATACTCCATCCCTGATACCCGCACCACTCAAACTGAAAAAGATCAGTATATTGCCAACTCGAAGGCAAGGAACATACTGTTCATTGGTTTGAGTCGGAGTGAGTTTGATAGGGTGCAGCACCTTAGGACTGCTAGGGAAATTTGGACAACACTCACTGTCTTTCACGAGGGCTCTGCTCAGATTAAAGCCAGGCGCCAAAGCACCTACAATCAACAGTATCAGCTGTTTGTGCAGGCACCTGGTGAATCTGTAGATGCCATGTTTTCTCGCTTTGACGCGATAGTGAGTAACTTGCGATCCAACGGGACGCTTGCTTACAGTGATCACGACAGGGCTATCAAGCTTCTCTATGCTCTTGACCGTAGCATATGGGAGGTGAAGATATCCAGCATTGAGGAGTCCACAGGCTATGACACATTGACCTGTGATGAACTCTTTAGCAAGCTGAAGTCCACAGAGATTGCCAAGGCATCTCTTGCAGTGCACAGAAGCTCTTTGCCACAGCCATTGGCATTGGTTTCTAGCACTAGCCGTGGCACCACTGCAGAACCAAGCACATCAGGCACTTGTGTTCTTGCAGATGGTTTTGCTTTGTCCTCCCTGGTCTCCGTCACAAAGGAGCAGGTGGACACTCTAGCTGATGATGAGCTTGCTCTCATTGCCCGGAGGTTCACCCGCTTTCATCATGAGAGACGGGATCAGAGGAGAAGTGGTTTTAGTGGCTGTTATGAATGTGGCGACACCTCTCACATTAAGGCCAATTGCCCCAAGGTCAAAAGAGAGATGAGAGTGACCGCCCCAAATTCCACAAAAAGGAGAGGAAGCCCTTTGTGAAGGGCAAGCGCGGCAAGATGGCTAAGAAAGTAGCCAAGGCCGCTTCCAGAGCCTTTGTTGCTGCTCTCAGCGACATCGACACTTCCTCAACTGAGGAGTCGAGCTCTGAGGAGGAGGAGTCCCCAAGGAAGGAGGACAAGAAGGACAAGAAGGGACGTGACTTCACCGGCCTTTGCTTCATGGCCGACAGCGATCACAGCGGCGATGAGCTTGACTCATCTGAGGTAAACCTATCATCTGACCAGCTTCTAATTAAATTAGATGAGCTGAATGAAGTAGTGCTTGGTCAGGATAGATTACTTGTGCAAGCCGCTAGAGAAAGAAAAGACCTTAGACTTAGGCTAGAAAATGTTTCTACTGAATATGCCATGCTTAAGTCTAAATTTGATGATGCTGAATGTGAATCATGTTCTGTTGTCATGAGTGAGCTTGCTCAGTTGCGTTCTGTTCATGCTCAAACTCTTTCAGAGCTTGAGACTGCACAGAAGCAGCTTTTGGAGGTGGATTCTAGACCTCATGATGTTATTGATTGCATGAACTGCTCTTTATTGCGCGATAGCATTAATTTACGTGATAAGCATGTTCATGATCTGGAGGCTAGATTGGAGAGGGCCGGTAGTTCTAAGGATGTGCAACCTGTTTGTGACACTTGCATCACCCTTAAGGACCAGCTAGGCACTGTCAGAGAGCGAGCTGAAAACCTCATGTCTGAAAATGAATACCTTCTTTCTGTGGTGAACAAATGCACTGAGGGGAAGGGTAGGATGGATTTGCTCTTAGCCAAGACCAAGTTGTGTGCTGACAGAGCTGGGGTAGCTCTAGGTTTGGGTTTTGAGAGGATAGCTTCAGACAGTAAGACCAAAACTGTTTTACCTCTCCCACCACCCTAGAGAAAGAGAGAGCTCTGTTGGACACCCCATCAGCCAAAAAGACCTAACCATCCACCAAAGAAAATCACTCCTTCTACCAAGAAAAATCCTCCCAAGAAAACCACTCAAAAGAAACCCAAGGAGCCTGTGAGAGTTGCTCCTATGACCCATGAGAGTGCCCCCAGAAGAGTGTTTCATTGTTCTTATTGTCAGCGGGCGGGTCATTTGATTGGTTTCTGTTTCCGTCGCATCAAGGATGAGCGACGTGCACAGGCGATGAACTATCAGGACATGCATTACCCATCTTTAGGTATGCATGAGTCTGAGTTTTACTCTCGTCCTGTTTTCGAGGCTCCTCGTGCTTCTCGGAGAGGCTTTGCTCCTCGAGGTGTTCACCATGTTCCATATGGTGGTAGACCTCGGGCGAGTAGCTTTGTACCTCGTCAGAGTAGGAGACCTCGACATGCTTTGCGTTCTTTGCATGTTGGTAGACCTCGCACTTTGCATCATTCTGATTATTATGTGCGTAGACCGTCTACTTTTACTGTGCCTACTACTCGTGTCACTCAGTGCTGGATGCCTCGCCATTATTTTACTCACCCCAGCACTGAGCGATCGAGGCGTTCTTATCATGTGTAGGCGACAGGTCGAGGCTTGGAGGGCACGTGGATCATGGACTCCGGTTGTTCGCGCCACATGACCGGAGATGCAAATTGGTTCTCCAGCCTCACCACAACCAAGCAAAGGGAACATATCACCTTCGGAAACAATCGAAGGAGTAGAGTAAAAGGTAAAGGTGTGGTAAGAATTAACACGAACTTCACTCTCAAAGATGTTGCTTTGGTTGAGAACCTGGGATACAATTTGCTGTCTGTATCTCAGTTGCTTGATGAGGGCTTCGAAGTGCGATTTCATCGCGATACTTCGCAAGTGCTCAATTCAGATGGCGTTGTGGTGTGTAAGATCTTTAGGGTTGGGAGAGTTTTTGGAGCTGATTTTTCAGAGTCGTCTGGTTCTTCTCATTGCCTTGTTGCACATTCGACTTCTGAGCTTTGGAAGTGGCATAGGAGACTAGGGCATATGAGCTTTGAGTTGCTCGCTCGTCTGAGCGCCCTAGGTCTGATCCGAGGATTGCCCAAGCTCAAGTTTGAGAAGAATTTAGTTTGCGCTCCTTGTCGACATGGAAAAATGATTGCCGCTTCGCATTCGCCAGTCACCACAGTGATGACTGAACAGCCCGGAGAACTTCTCCATATGGACACTATTGGTCCTTCTCGGGTTAGTTCTTTAGGCGGCAAGTGGTATGTTTTAGTTATTGTCGACGATTACTCTCGCTACTCTTGGGTCTTCTTTCTTGCCAGCAAGGATGAAGTGTTTTCACACTTTCGGAGCTTGGCTTTGAGACTTTTCACAGAACTCCCTGGTGCATTAAAATTCATTCGAAGCTATAATGGCACCGAGTTCAAAAATAGTCTCTTTGTTGACTTTTGCATGGAGCATGGCATAGAACATCAATTCTCTGCTCCGCGGGTTCCTCAACAGAACGGTGTTGTTGAGAGGAAAAACCGCACTTTGGTTGAGATGGCTAGGACGATGCTTGATGAGCATAGGACTCCTAGAAAATTCTGGGCTGAGGCCATGAACACTGCTTGTTACATCTCAAACCGAATTTTCTTGCGCTCAATTTTAAATTTGACATCTTATGAGCTGCGTTTTGGGAGACAGCCCAAGGTTACTCATCTTCGAGTTTTTGGCTGTCGCTGCTTTATCCTAAAACGTGGTAACTTGGATAAATTTGAGTCGCGATCTTCTGACGGGATCTTTTTGGGTTATACTACTCATGGTCATTCTTATCGTGTTTATAATTTAGAGACTAACACTGTCATCGAGTCATGTGATGTGACTTTTGATGAATCAACCCCCTCTGTTAGTTCTGCTCTTGAACAGGCAAATGAACACGACATGGAACAGACCTTATTCTAAGACGAAGATCCCGGAGAATTCGAGGATGATCCCCTACTACCCTCGACATCAACCCCCGAAGCTGACCTCGCTTCAACTACTTCGGCACGAGGTCTCGAAGCGACTACCTCAACATCGGTCATCTTGGACCACTCCAACAACGCACAAGTTGAGGGGGAGACTGCATCCCGACGCGAGGCTCCACATCATGTCCAAAGGATGCACCCTCCCGAGCAGATCATTGGTGAGCTTGATCAAAGGGTAACACGTTCTCACGCTCATTTCACTAATGCTGCTTTTGTTGCTTCTTTCGAGCCCTTAGATGTTAGTCATGCACTTTCTGATTCTAGTTGGATCAATGCCATGCATGAGGAACTTGAAAATTTTGAGAGAAATCAAGTCTGGACTTTAGTTGATCCTCCACCAAATGTTCATTTCATTGGAACAAAATGGATTTTTAAAAATAAACAAGGGGAGGATGGAACAATTGTTAGAAACTAAGGCTAGACTTGTAGCTCAGGGCTTTTCTCAACTAGAAGGGATTGATTTTACTGAAACCTTTGCACCTGTTGCTCGCCTTGAGGCCATTAGGATTTTGCTTGCCTTTGCGACATCCCGGGGATTCAAACTCTATCAAATGGATGTCAAAAGTGCTTTTCTTAATGGCTTCATAGGTGAAGATGTTTATGTAAAACAACCCCCTGGTTTTGAAAACCCCAAGTACCCACATAAAGTCCTTAAACTTCATAAGGCTCTTTATGGACTCAAGCAGGCCCCTCGGGCGTGGTATGATAGACTTAAGTCTTTTCTGCTTGAGCGAGGGTATTTAATGGGCTCTGTTGATAAAACTTGTTTACTCTCAAGCATGGCAAAGATTTCCTCCTAGTTCAGATTTATGTGGATGATATCATCTTTGGTGGCTCTTCTCATGCTTTGGTTGCCGAGTTGCAGATACCATGAGCAGGGAGTTTGAAATGTCGATGATGGGTGAACTCACCCTTTTCCTTGGTTTGCAAATCAAGCAAAGCAAACAAGGTACTTTCGTCCACCAGACGAAGTACACCAAGGACCTGCTCAAGAAGTTCGACATGTCGATGTGAAGCCCCTCGCCACTCCAATGGCTACATATGTAGCATTGGACCCTGACGAAGATGGAGAAGCCGTAGATCAGAAGGAGTTCCGAAGCATGATCGGCTCCCTCCTCTACTTGACTGCCACGAGGCCGGACATACACTTCGCTGTGTGTCTGTGCGCTCGTTTTCAGGCTTCACCACGAGCTTCGCACCGCCAAGCGGTTAAGCGCATTCTAAGGTATCTCAAACACACCCTTGAATTTGGCATATGGTATTCATCATCTTCATCTTTATGTCTTAGAGGTTATTCAGATGCGGATTTTGCTGGGTGTAGAATTGATAGGAAGAGTACCTCTGGTACTTGTCATTTTCTGGGTACGTCTCTGGTTTGCTGGTCTTCCCGCAAACAGTCTAGTGTTGCACAATCGACGGCTGAAGCCGAATATGTTGCTGCAGCTAGCTGTTGCTCTCAGATTTTGTGGATGGTTTCCACTTTGCGGGATTTCGGGTTAGATTATAAGAGTGTTCCACTTTCTGTGATAACACTAGTGCTATTTGTATTGCAAACAACCCGGTTCAGCACTCTAGAACCAAACACATTGATGTACGATATCATTTTCTCAGAGATCACAATGAGAAGGGTGATATTGAACTTCAATATGTTGATACCCAACACCAGCTTGCCTATTTTTACAAAACCCCTCGATGCTTCTCGATTTGCTTACTTGCGTGGGGAACTTGGTATTTGTCATCCCTACGGCATTTTGTGAGGGGGAGCTGATTTTAATTGTCTTGCATATGCTCATTAGGTGTGGAATTGCACTTACATCTTTTGCTATTATATGCCTGCTTTTAATTCAAAGAAATCATGACAGCTCAGCTCTATGAAATATGTCTGGAACATTGATTGTGCATGATGTTTTATTTTCTAAATCGAAACTTGCTCTCTGCACAATCTTGTATCTAGCTTGTTTAGGCAGGACTGCTTTTAGCTATCTTTTATCTACTTGACAGCAAGACACTGTTCCTTGGATGCTAAAATTTGCAACTTGAAAAATTGTGTTCTTATTCATGGATATTCTTCAAAATATTTCATTCATCTGAATCAAATCAAAAATCCATGATTTGTCTGGTTTAAATGAAAAGATCCAGGAGGGTTTGTTTGTCGCACTACTCTATTCTAGACTGCTTACCATTGCACCTTGGTCTGAACTGGGATAGTTTAGTGTATGCCAAAATCACCGCCTTAAGCTTCAGATGGCTTTCTTGCCTAGGCTGGCCTGATTGGTCAGTATAAGGTGGACAAACAAATAACCCCTGGCATTACGAAAAAGAACAACAAATTTATTTGATCATCAAAGTTGCTTTCTCAGCTTCTTTTGAACAAGACTTGCCTGTCTCATGTAGAAATTGTTAGCTTTGCGCAGTCCTTGCCTTCACATGTCTAGCTGCTTTGACTAAGTGGTGATGCTTTTACTTCAAAATGACGAAATCACATGCCATCATCTTGTTCACAGATTGTTAAATTGAGCTGAGCACATGATCATTTGTGTTAATTTTGGCATATT